>OX637572.1:28096534-28724735 GCA_951800085.1 Comarum palustre
AAAACTCATCGCCGACAAGTTCTGGAAGGAGAGAAACAGTCTTCGGAGGCTATGCAGTCGTCCGGGAGGGAAAGAAGTCGTTGTCGGCTTGAAACGACGAAGAAACGGCCGACGTCCGCACTTTATTAGGAGTGCGGACTTCTGCTCTAGAACGGCTATATATATATATATGAACATTTCATGTTTGACATATTTGATTCGTCAATTGATTTCAATTAGTTTGAAACCTTAACGATCACTAAATTAGATGAAATTTTGCAGAAATGATCTACATATATGCATCTAAATATTGAACGGTGAAGATGTTGATATGTGATTTAAAAAGTTGGTGTAATATTCAATCCCTCATATATGTTAAAAAAAGAACCTTAATAGAACAGTCTTATATATATATGAGAGCTCCGTCGAGGATCGATTTCCGTGTGCGGACAGAAGAACGTCAGCCATTGGATATATATATCGTAGACTTGTATTGACAGGACCCACCCCAGGTTAAATCCTTTTAACCCGAAGTAAATCCTGCGGGGACCACCTCAAGGGAACTTCTTACCGAAACCCCCTTGAAATGGCCAACCCTTCCTACTAAACTAACTAAACCGGGTTAGTCAGAGCAGTCTACAGAGATGATTACCCCAAAGAATTTTTACGCAGCAACGGAATGATCGACTATGCCTCGACTCTCGTACGCGCTCGACCTCCTCTCAGGAACCCTGCATCACTGGGCATTTAAAAACGAAAGGCCCAGGGGAGAAACATTTAAAAACTGTTAGAGTGAGTGGACGAAAATCAAATATAAAACTCTATTTCTTTTAATGCTCTCCCAAAAATGTTTTGATTTAAACATTTATTTAGTTATGCATGCCCACAAATACCAAATATTCCACAATTGCATGATAAGATAAACAAGGATTATGGGAAGAGAAATGTTCTCAAACATAATCAGTCTGACCTCTCAGACTAGGGTCGGAGCTAAGAGCTCTAGTAGCGCCCTCACGCTACTCTATGCTAGCTATATAAAATAATACGGTCAACCCTTGAAATACCAACCTGACCTCTCAGGCTTGTCTGTCCTCTCAGACCAGGGTCGGAGCTAAGAGCTCTAAATAGAATAATAACGGTCAACCCTTATAATATCAACCTGACCTCTCAGGCTTGTCTGTCCACTCAGACCAGGGTCGGAGCTAAGAGCTCTAAATAAAATGATACGGTCAACCCTCATAGTGCACTACGTAGTTTGCCTGACCTCTCAGGCTAGGGTCGGAGCTAAGAGCTCTAGTAGCGCCCTCACGCTACTCTAGCTAGCATATTTATTGGTCAACCCTTAAAATAAATATTCATAACAATACATTAATCAAATTCTCTTCCCAAACAAATCAGTAAAACAATTCCTTGTCATATATGCATAAATCCACTTCCCAACGAAATCTCGGGTTCAAATCCATTCAAATGACGGGTCATCCCCGTTTATAACCATTTTCAGAAAGAAATAGCAAATTGGAGGAATAATGGTAAATACGTTTAAGCATAAAAATCAAGAAAACCTTTAACCAAGGTTCCCGCTAAACTTTATCCAAATAATACCTCCAAGAACCCGAGAAAATATAATTCTCGAAAACGATCATAAAAACCATGCAATTAAATCGATAATTAAGGCATGCATTCATTTAAAATAATATGTCCACTCACAGTACTATTGCGACCTTCTTCCCGCTCGGAAAGCTCCTCGAGCGAAACTCTCGAACTAACCGCGTAGTCGAGACCGTCTCACGTACGACCAGACTCTTCGGCATTCTGCCGGTTTACGGTATCACCGGAATCATCGCCGGATTCCGGTAACTTGCCGGAATTTCGCCATAACCTCCTCGTTTCTCCGATTACCAAGTTACGACAACACATGCGTAGGGAAACAACAAACAACATCATCAGCCACAGATCAACACAACAACAGCATCTACAAATTCACAGTAGCTAAGAAACCAGTAGATCAACTACCTCTCACCTCCCAAAATCGATCTGAGGCATACAACAGCCTCCTCTGCTCCTGTCCTTCCCTCTGTACACCACTCCTCCTCAGATCACCGAGACCTGGCCTCGGGTCCATGCAGCTGCTCCAGAACCACTGCAGCTTTTCCAAGACCTCACCAACTGCCTCCAAACTCCCCCTCGGTCCTAAACCGTTTCTTCCTGCTTCACCAGAGCTTGAGAAGCTCACCAGAACTCCACAAAAACACGGTCGCCGGAGCCAAGCCTTGAACCCAGAAAACAGTGAAACACACAGTGAAAAGGGAGCTTCCGATTCAAGCTCCAATTGATTGATCAGAAGCATGGAAAAGGAAGAGGAAGAGAAGAGAAGAAGAACCAAACCTCTGGTTTGCTAATTCATGGCCTGAATCGCCGGGAATCGCCGGAGTTCGATCGAGCACAGTGGTGCTCGATCTCCGCCGTGAATGCACGCCTGAGAAATCCAAGGACAGGGCTAGGAAGTAGAGGAAAAGAGGAGAAGGTTGGAGGTGGTCCGCCGGCCTGGGTTGGCCGGACGCGCCGGTGGTGTCGATCGGAGTGAAGAGGGCGCCGGTGGTGTCGAAGGGAGAAAGAAACTCGGGTTTGACCCGATTTTAAACTTTGACCAAGTCAACCCATCACTCCTCTTTTTATACTTGAATGGACGGTCCAGATTCATTCTCCAAATGATCTGACGGTCCAGATTTAAAGAGAGTGAAAAGTAAAAAGGTTAAATGGTAAAACTCCTCTTTTACCGGATTGATAATTAAAAATTACCATAAACTTTTGAAATTCACAGAAAATAGCCAGAAGCTCCGAAAAATATTCCGAAAATACCGGGAGACTCGTATCGACACGTACTACCACATCGAGTCATCAATTCAGGTATTTGGAGTACTTTTAAAAACTCGAAAATTAACTCGAGCGATAACTTTAAGAATTACCGATCACAATTAAAAGTCCTCGGTAACTCGTGAATCTCTGTGAAAGGTAACTTTTAGTAACTTCAAAAGATTCGGGGTGTGACAATTCTCCCCACCTTATAAAAATTTCGTCCTCGAAATTTCTATACTAGAAGTCCAACACTGTGGGGAATAGTACCACTTAAAATACTAATATTGCTCTCCAATGTCTACTAAACACAACCAAATATTCTTATCGACCACAAGTGACGTCGTCACAAAACTGCTAATACTCATTCTGATCCCATCACCCCTCGCTTATCGCGGGTAAAAATTTCCTTCATAGATACTCGTATTCTTTCATGGAACCTTAAATATCAGCTCACACATTCCCTATACAGAAAATGATTACCACACCTGAGGAGTAGGGTCTGATGTCACTAATGGATTTAAATCCTCTGGTAACACAATATAACGTGGGGTCAACACCCATGACAACAAACCCGTGAGAAAACCATGACGACTTGTGTTACACGAACCATCACCTCATTTGAACCAGGCTTCCTGATCTGGTTTACGCTTTCTAGAAACCATTCTGTCAAGTTGTCCTGTTGTAGAGTAATTGTCTTCCCTTACTCTATCATTACTCAACCACTGACACACACAAGACACGAACTACCATGAATTCTTTTGCGTGAATCCAAAACCATAGCCTTTAAATCAGGGAGATACAAGTCTCCAGACATCGAGATCCCACAATACTTACTCCTCGCATGAAGACAAATTGTCAGGCTACACACTGCTCACGTAACTATTCTGACAACACAAATCCGGACCTTTTTACTCACAAGTCAAGCATACAATCGCTAACTCAATTATCACCTCGTGAAACTACAGCGTACTTTACCACTGGTAACACATCTCCGTACTACTCAAGGTGAGGTGCCACTGACCTCCCTATCTCTTACCTTAGCCTGGAATGACGCATAGTGCAGAACTTGCACTTCAACCATAACCGTGCGTCCAATAAACTTTATCTGCATCACAAACTGGAATAGATTTACCATTAAAAGAATATCAGAGCCTTACCCGCTCAACAAGGATATTCCATTCCCAAAGGCCTCCATTACCAAATCGTCTGGTAACAACCGACAAACCTGGACACTTAACCAGACCAGACATCTACATGAAATTTAGTGTCACAGGTGCACACCTAAAGGAACACCTGATCAAAGCATCGGGAATTAATTTCACCAGACTCAGCCATATCGATCACCGAGCATCCAGTTATCAAGGCACAATTTATCGAATACCATCGCCGCACAGGGCGCGTAAACATCACAAAGTCAACTCGTACAACCAGACAGTTTCCAACAAAACTGTCCCCCAAGCGCTGCGCGTTTACCATCCACCGCAACCTCTATTCGGTAAGATTCAAAATTCTCAATCGCTTACCACTCTAGATCTTAAATCACAAGATCCACTGCCACACGTTAACATCCCCTCAGATCATAACTTAATCTGAACGTAGCTTAATCACTCCACGGTTTCCGATGGAGTGTTGCACAACTTAGCAACATACTTTACTACCCTTGTAACAATTTGGTTTCCAAAACCTTGACTCGTAACACCTTTGAGTCATCAAAGAAACTCTTTCCTCAGTTTCACCGCTTTCACACTCACCGAAAATGTTGACAATTTTGAGGGTCACCTCCAATGACCTTTCTTGCTACCACTCTACACTCGTGGCGCCAAGAACTGCCGTTAGGTCAAAGATTCCTAACAAGTAGGGTCACTACTCAAATGACCAACGACCATAGTAACGCCAACAAAACTTTAATCCTCTTAGGATTTCCTTAAATTAACCCCAATAATTGATCTCCCAGATCTTAATCCTTATTCCCCATATCAAGATTGAGGATATTTCCTGTCGCTGCAGTGAAGGTAGCTTATGAACCCTAAATACGACTAAGTACACTTCCGGTTACAATACTAGATTAGACCACAGCCAGTGAGTGCACAAATTCCCATGCCATCAAGCTCAGTTAATCGTCCTCGAAGAAACCAAGTGTCATAACGGACGACTGGGACTGCAGGTTCAAGATTGAGCAACTACAAACATTCTTGCTCAAATTAATGACCCAGTAAACCTTGCCTCACTGCTGTCCCTTCACCATTTCCGTGCATCTAACTCAACATGCACTCCGCCACCTACTAACGACATGTAATAATCTCGCTAACCATCATAAAAGTCGGAGCCACCAACAATAACCCACTTCCGACATATACTTAAATGGTTAGGCCATCTTCTGGACGTTTTGTACAGAAACTTCCAACCAAACGTCTCTAATCTCCGTTCTCACTAAATGGAACTCTCATGAGGAATTCTTAAGATGATGTCATCACTAGTCTTAGTCACCTACCTGGTGTCATTTTGACCACACATAACTGCACACAATAATTATGCCTTACCAGCATGTGCTACCCAAATTTCAACCTCACCACTTCCCTACCCAGGAGGGTACACGTGCTCATGTGGGGTATACACATGTACATCTTCAGCCGTCAAACAATGCCGTTTGCACAACTACCAGTTCCTACACCACAATAATACCAAGTCCATCAAGGCTCGTATCACTATCTCCGGTACCCCAAGCACTCTGGGTCCATGACCCGGTGGCTTATTGCCACTTCCAACATGTTCCTTTAAATCCTGAAACCAATTACGCTTAGCTACAACTGATAACACTCGCTCGATCTGTAAATCGGACTCTAACACAGCCAACCTGGAGACTCCTCCACAGGTGTACCAATTAAAATACTTTGATCACAGGTGGATAACTCACCTTATGGTTGACATGAGCCCCAAGATCTGGTGACACAATTTAATTTCTGCCTCCACGATAAATGGTCCAATGATCATTGTCACCAACCATTCAAATCACGCTTGGACTCACCAACAAATCAAACCTTCTAGTACCCCAATCGTGGGTGGCTGGAGCGAAGAGGAACTCGTCGTAACTGACGACAACAATGTCAGCACCAAAGCTGACCCAAGCCATTAGTTTCAGTGGCTGTCACAATAAGCATCGAGGGACCAAACCAGCCTGTACTTCCTTAACATTTCCAGCAGTGTCACATCATGGACTCGTCACCTGAATCAAGTCCATTGATCCCAAAATGACTACACTCATTTTCCCTGAGTCATTCCACTTTCATAAGTCCGTTGGTTTCTCCAAAACCACACTAATGACGAACCTCAACAAAGTCGTGACAATCGTCAAATCTCAATATTCAACTTTTCTGAAATATCGCGCTAGGCAACTGCAGCTCCTTTTTCCAACGCAGAACGCAATCTCTTTCAATAACTCGTATGACTCTTCACTGCTAAGAGCCTCATTACACGAACACCAAGGCCTTGCCTTAGGCTTCTACAGCATCCCTGTCAACAACCATGACAGCCTCTCAGGTGTGAATTAGCTGTTTCACCACCGAGTACTTACACATAATGCTCAACGTTAAACAACGTGAGTTTACAGCTCGATCCCCAACTCAAATCTCAATAAATCGATGGGGAACACATAAACATATATACGTAACGAGCTTACCTTGTTCCTTACAGGAGTTCATAGTGAGGTCGGCGTACTGAGGCATAGTCTTGAAGATTCGATCGTTTATAGGACCACTCGGTCCATATCTCAATCAGGAAGTACTAACTCATATCCTCAATAAATACTAAGCGTCCAAGCATAAAATGCCGATGGATCCGCCGCGGTCGGACCATCACTCTATAGACACTAAGTGATACCAAGTATATGAGGTAGTAACAGGAAACGATAACCTAATGCTCTGATACCATTGACAGGACCCACCCCAGGTTAAATCCTTTTAACCCGAAGTAAATCCTGCGGGGACCACCTCAAGGGAACTTCTTACCGAAACCCCCTTGAAATGGCCAACCCTTCCTACTAAACTAACTAAACCGGGTTAGTCAGAGCAGTCTACAGAGATGATTACCCCAAAGAATTTTTACGCAGCAACGGAATGATCGACTATGCCTCGACTCTCGTACGCGCTCGACCTCCTCTCAGGAACCCTGCATCACTGGGCATTTAAAAACGAAAGGCCCAGGGGAGAAACATTTAAAAACTGTTAGAGTGAGTGGACGAAAATCAAATATAAAACTCTATTTCTTTTAATGCTCTCCCAAAAATGTTTTGATTTAAACATTTATTTAGTTATGCATGCCCACAAATACCAAATATTCCACAATTGCATGATAAGATAAACAAGGATTATGGGAAGAGAAATGTTCTCAAACATAATCAGTCTGACCTCTCAGACTAGGGTCGGAGCTAAGAGCTCTAGTAGCGCCCTCACGCTACTCTATGCTAGCTATATAAAATAATACGGTCAACCCTTGAAATACCAACCTGACCTCTCAGGCTTGTCTGTCCTCTCAGACCAGGGTCGGAGCTAAGAGCTCTAAATAGAATAATAACGGTCAACCCTTATAATATCAACCTGACCTCTCAGGCTTGTCTGTCCACTCAGACCAGGGTCGGAGCTAAGAGCTCTAAATAAAATGATACGGTCAACCCTCATAGTGCACTACGTAGTTTGCCTGACCTCTCAGGCTAGGGTCGGAGCTAAGAGCTCTAGTAGCGCCCTCACGCTACTCTAGCTAGCATATTTATTGGTCAACCCTTAAAATAAATATTCATAACAATACATTAATCAAATTCTCTTCCCAAACAAATCAGTAAAACAATTCCTTGTCATATATGCATAAATCCACTTCCCAACGAAATCTCGGGTTCAAATCCATTCAAATGACGGGTCATCCCCGTTTATAACCATTTTCAGAAAGAAATAGCAAATTGGAGGAATAATGGTAAATACGTTTAAGCATAAAAATCAAGAAAACCTTTAACCAAGGTTCCCGCTAAACTTTATCCAAATAATACCTCCAAGAACCCGAGAAAATATAATTCTCGAAAACGATCATAAAAACCATGCAATTAAATCGATAATTAAGGCATGCATTCATTTAAAATAATATGTCCACTCACAGTACTATTGCGACCTTCTTCCCGCTCGGAAAGCTCCTCGAGCGAAACTCTCGAACTAACCGCGTAGTCGAGACCGTCTCACGTACGACCAGACTCTTCGGCATTCTGCCGGTTTACGGTATCACCGGAATCATCGCCGGATTCCGGTAACTTGCCGGAATTTCGCCATAACCTCCTCGTTTCTCCGATTACCAAGTTACGACAACACATGCGTAGGGAAACAACAAACAACATCATCAGCCACAGATCAACACAACAACAGCATCTACAAATTCACAGTAGCTAAGAAACCAGTAGATCAACTACCTCTCACCTCCCAAAATCGATCTGAGGCATACAACAGCCTCCTCTGCTCCTGTCCTTCCCTCTGTACACCACTCCTCCTCAGATCACCGAGACCTGGCCTCGGGTCCATGCAGCTGCTCCAGAACCACTGCAGCTTTTCCAAGACCTCACCAACTGCCTCCAAACTCCCCCTCGGTCCTAAACCGTTTCTTCCTGCTTCACCAGAGCTTGAGAAGCTCACCAGAACTCCACAAAAACACGGTCGCCGGAGCCAAGCCTTGAACCCAGAAAACAGTGAAACACACAGTGAAAAGGGAGCTTCCGATTCAAGCTCCAATTGATTGATCAGAAGCATGGAAAAGGAAGAGGAAGAGAAGAGAAGAAGAACCAAACCTCTGGTTTGCTAATTCATGGCCTGAATCGCCGGGAATCGCCGGAGTTCGATCGAGCACAGTGGTGCTCGATCTCCGCCGTGAATGCACGCCTGAGAAATCCAAGGACAGGGCTAGGAAGTAGAGGAAAAGAGGAGAAGGTTGGAGGTGGTCCGCCGGCCTGGGTTGGCCGGACGCGCCGGTGGTGTCGATCGGAGTGAAGAGGGCGCCGGTGGTGTCGAAGGGAGAAAGAAACTCGGGTTTGACCCGATTTTAAACTTTGACCAAGTCAACCCATCACTCCTCTTTTTATACTTGAATGGACGGTCCAGATTCATTCTCCAAATGATCTGACGGTCCAGATTTAAAGAGAGTGAAAAGTAAAAAGGTTAAATGGTAAAACTCCTCTTTTACCGGATTGATAATTAAAAATTACCATAAACTTTTGAAATTCACAGAAAATAGCCAGAAGCTCCGAAAAATATTCCGAAAATACCGGGAGACTCGTATCGACACGTACTACCACATCGAGTCATCAATTCAGGTATTTGGAGTACTTTTAAAAACTCGAAAATTAACTCGAGCGATAACTTTAAGAATTACCGATCACAATTAAAAGTCCTCGGTAACTCGTGAATCTCTGTGAAAGGTAACTTTTAGTAACTTCAAAAGATTCGGGGTGTGACATGTATAATGTATCACTACCAGAACAATCACTTTAGCCGACGTCGTCGGCTAAGAAGTCGTCTGGAAAAAGCCGTCGGCCAAGACTTTAGCCGACAAATTACTGTTCATCGTCGTTATTTAGCCAATGAAGAAATTTTTCGTCGCTTAATTTCTAGACTTTAGCCGACGAATTTTTGGACCTTAACCGACGAAATTTTATTAAATTTCGTCGTCTATAGCTATTATTTTTATTTATTTATTTAACTATAGCCGACGAATTACCCTAAAATTCGTCGGCTAAAGTTATTTTTTTATAATTTTTTTCTTTTTTAAACTTTAGCCGACGAATTATAGGGTAATTCGTCGGCTAAATATATTATTTTTTCTTTTTTAAACTTTAGCCGACAAATTTTAGGGTAATTCGTCGGCTATAGTTATTATTATTTTTTTCTTTTTTTAACTTTAGCCGACGAATTTTAGGGTAATTCGTCGGCTAAAGTTATTTTATTTTTTCATATTTTTTTTCTTTTTTTATTTCTTGTATTTTTGATTAAAATTTTTTCTTGTAGGAGAAGAGGATAGGAGCAAGGCTAGGAGGAGAAGAAGGTTAGGAGAGAGAGAGAGGAGGAGGAGAAAGAGGAAGGAGAGGAGAATTTAGAGAAGGAGGAGGAGGGAGGAGGAATGAGGAGAAGAATTTAGAGAAGGAGGAGGAGGAGAAGAATTTAGAGAAGGAGGAGAAGAATATAGAGAAGGAAGGAGGAGGAGAATGATTTAGAAGAGATGGAGGAGGAGAGGAGGTAGGATGAGGAGTACGTTGTTGCCGTCGGAGTAGGAGGAGGAGGAGGAGAAAAATGAAAGATATAGAAAATTTTGAACTTTAGTCGAAAAATTTTTAAAAATCCCCTCCAAAAAATTTAAATTTTTAATTAACTTTAGCCGACGAAATTAGGGTAATTCGTCGGCTATAGTTATTTATTTATTTAACCTTAGCCGACAAATTACCCTAATTTCATCGGCTATAGTTATTTATTTATTCAACTTTAGCCGACGAATTACCCTAATTTCGTCGGCTAAAACCCTAAACCTTATATGTAGAAGCTTCAAACGAAAAAAAGTCGTGAAATAAGATATGACCGAAATGGTGAAATACGTCCAAGGTTGAAAAATCACGTAATTCCGGTAAAGTCTCTGTACCGATAATTGCGGTTAACTCAATTTTCCATTCTTTCTCCCTAAAGGTAGCCCTATCTCCGGTAGTTATTTGTCATAAAATTTTTATACCACTGGTTGCGTCTTATTGATTTGAAACTATTTTTAGTTGAAGGTCCGGGCAAAATACGTAATTTAGACGGTCAAATGACCGTTTCCGTGTGTTAAGGGGTTTGACTTACGGGATTGACTGTAAGGATCGAGCCCTTAACTTTGTCAGATAAAGTTGAATTTTTTCCTACAGACATATTTCAACATAATGATGATATCTGAAGGTTGGAATTTTGTTTCACAACTTTGATCATCGGAATCACAACATGCGTACTAATTGTTGTATAACTTGTTTATTAAGCTTTAAGTAAATGTTCTGTTTCTAAAACAAACTCTACGTAGAAACTTCAAACGCAAAAAAGTCGTGAAATAAGATATGACCGGAATGGCGAAATACGTTTACGGTTGAAAAATCATGTAATTCCGGTAAAGTCTCGGTGCCGATAGTTGCGGTCAATACAATTTAGAGGTTTGACTTACGAGATTGACCGTCTAGATGAAGTCCTTAAATTTATCGAATAAAGTTGAATTTTTTACCATAGATATATTTCAACATATTGATGATATCTGAAGGTCGTATTTTTGTTTGTGAATTTTGATGACCGGAATCACAACATGCCTACTATTTACCATTATTTATCTATATGGAGAGTCCTATCATCGAGAGGTAAATGCCTAAAAATTTTTAGATGGACATTTGCGTCTCATTATGGTGAGTGTTTGTTGTGTTGAAGGTTCAACCAAAATACCTCATATAGGTGTAGATATGGGCATTTTTGTGTGTTAAGCGTTTAGAAAAACTTCATTTTGAAGCTTTAAATGAACTCGGATGGCCAAAAAAGCCTGTATATCGTGGCAATAGCAATGAGTTTGACTCGTAGGGCCGTTCTGCTTCCAGATTGGTATCACAATAGTCAATCGGACACCGAATTATCCGTAGTGCAATTTTGTAACTAAAAGTTACTTTAGCCGACGAAATAAACTAATTTCTTCGGCTAAAGTTCACATATTATAGCCGACGAAAATTTTTTTGTCGGCTAAAATTCTACTTTAGCCTACGAAAATTTAACTTAACCGACGAAATTTTTTTTCGTCGTCTAAAGCCTTTTTTCTGGTAGTGTATATATATATACAGACCTTATCTGCTAAGGACATCCTTACCATAACTTTGGTGCGGATTTCCTTAATTTGATCCATTTTTCAATTAAATTTTCTTATCTTGACCGGTCAGAATCTGGATATATATGTATAGATCATCTCTGCAAAATTTCACCTGATTTAGTTATCGTTAAGGCCTCGAAAATGTATAAATACAATGAATGAACTAAGTTTGTTCAACCTGAACCGTTTGTATTCTTAATTGTAAATCACAGTTTTAAATGCCTAAACGATCACCAAATTAGCTGAAAATTTACAAAGATGATCTACTCATATATATCTAGAAACTGAACGGTTAAGATAAGAAAATATAATCTACAAGTTGATCAATTAAAAAAATTTGCACCCAAAGTAAGGTAATGACGAGAAAAATCTTATATATATATGAGCTCCGTTGAGAATCGATTTCCGTGTGCGGACAGAAAAACGGCAGCCATTGGATATATATATCGTAGACTTGCATAATATATATTGTGTTGACTTCTTCCAAGAAGTACTGTAAGGCAAAAGCGATAAATAGATATCCCCGTTTCACTAGTATATTCGGGCCTCAGTGCAGCCTCATCAGTAACGTTTTAGCTCTAGTATGAAGTGCTTCATTGCAATTTTGTTTAGCTTGAAAAAAACTGACCGATTAGGTCAAGGAAGCTGATTCATTTGAACAGTGTGATACAGTGCATGTCATAGGCTATAGAGTGATCGCATCATGCTATTACCTACGACAAGTTGAAGAATTTTTTATGATACCTATCTGTTTGTGGTACCTACATTTATCGATATAACAACAAGTTTGTTGTCATTTTGGTAAATGTAGTTGTTATTTAGGTAATATTTGTTCTATTAGAGGTAATTATTCAACACAATTTACAAGTTTATATACAATTTTTTGTCATTGTCGTAACTTGGTACAATTATATGTAAATGTATAAAATAAATATAGTAATTTTGTTGTGAATGTTGTAAATATTGTAAATTTTACTCATTTAACTACTTATTTTTGTTCAATTAATGGTAAATGGATGTATGATATACATCACAGTACTGTAGACAACCTCACAAGTTGATGGAAAACAGTAGGTTGATTTTTAATCAAGGACTAAAATATTGACAATCATAGAAATTTCGGTTGTTTAGAAAATAGACATATTGATAGATATATCAAGAAATTATCGAACATTGATGAATTTTTTTTAAAATTCATATAAAAATAATATATATAACTAATATCGGTGAAAAGATATTTCAAAAAAATATTGATAGTATTTTAGATATTTAAAACGTTAGTTTTAAAGATAGAAGGTGAATTCCTTGTGCGCCTAGCTAGTGGGATGAAATTCTCTATTCCTTTTTGTGAACGTTCTAACATAGTGGAATAGCGCTATCAACATTTTAAAACAGTTTACCAGTTATGCGCAGCAGCAGTAGTTTATGCTTCTGACTATAATAACATTTGTCAGATCCAAAGTAAAAGCCTAGTCAGCCACGCCATTCTTTGAAGCACTATCTCTTTAGGAAAATCTATGTCTCTCCTACAAGAAACACAGACGTGTATCCAATAAAATACTTTTTCACTTGCAAATTCTCTCCTTATAAATTGAAGCCGCAGTAAGCCAAACCAACTCATCAAGCTTGCTAGTTCGTTCATTTTTCTCTTCCAGTCTCTTCTGTTTCCAAATTACTCAGACCCCAGAATAGGAAACCCTTGTGGCAAAAGCTTTAGCTAAAGACATGGAGATCATCAATGATCAGTTAGCCGGAAGTGAACATCGGAAGGTCGGATTTTTCGAACGTGCTTGGTCTTGGGTTAAGGCCTTGCCAGGAAAGTTCAAAAACAAGGTTACCAAAGTTGCAAAGAAGACTATCAAGCTAGGAAAAGATGACCCGAGAAGAGTCATTCACTCTTTGAAAGTGGCTATGGCTCTCACATTGGTATCCTTCTTGTATTATTGGAGAGCCCTTTATGATGGTCTTGGGGTTGCAGGAATGTGGGCGGTTCTAACAGTGGTATTAGTGTTTGAATTCACTGTAGGTAAGTAATTCGAGAAAGTGAGTAAATTAAGAAATATTTTAGAAATGAAGCTGTTCTTTTTTTTTTTGAAAAAAATGAAGTTCTTTAATTATGAACAATACCTTCTTTTTTTCCTTTTGGTTCAGGTGCAACACTCAGCAAGGGTTTGAACAGAAGCTTTGCAACATTTCTTGCCGGTGTTCTAGGAATTGGAGCAAATTATTTGGCTAGTCTCTTCGGAGAACAAGGAGAACCCATTATCCTTGGTGTCCTTGTCTTCCTACTAGGTACATATTTACTCACCGAAACAAAAACCAATATTGATAACTCATGATCAAAAAGCTTAAGAATCATATATTTTGGTTAGAAAGATCATGATTCACAGTCTGAAAAATTTAATGACAAACAAAACAAGAAGCACTATATACTAATATATGCGAATTGCTTTACATGGTTGCAGGTGCAGCATCTACATTTTCGAGGTTTTTCCCAAGGATCAAAGAGAGATATGATTATGGGGTGTTGATATTCCTACTGACATTTAGTATGGTAACTGTATCGGGATATCGGGTTGAGGGGCTCTTGACGATGGCCAATCAAAGACTAGTTACAATTCTAATAGGTGGAGGAACCTGCATAATCATAGCAATTTTCTTATGTCCAGTATGGGCTGGTGAAGACTTGCACAATCTCATAGCATCCAACATGGACAAGCTTGCCAACTACCTTGAAGGTAGATGTTACCTAAACATCATATAGTTTACAAAAATCGTTTAATTCACATGTCTGATGATTAAATACTAACAATATGGTCGGGATTAATCATTATAGGAATTGGAGGAGGTAATTATTTTCAACTGCCCAAGGATGGAAAGTCTACCAAGGTCACACCAAACGATGGATATAAAAGTGTCCTCAGCTCAAAAAACACTGAAGAATCCTGGGTGAGCACTAATTCAGCATCTTTCTCTCCTTCCACTAAATGTCACTATGGCATAAAAGCCAGTAACATCTTTGGCTAGATAGCTAACCATTAACTTATATAGAACCAACTTTTGGATAGGCCGAAACCTGTAAGTATCATATAACTGATGTTATACTGAATATATATTTGCAGGCAAATTTTGCAAGATGGGAACCAGGACATGGACGCTTCAAATTTCGTCATCCATGGAAGCAATATTTGAAGACTGGAGCCCTTGTCAGGCAATGTGCTTATCAGATTGAAACTCTAAGTAGCCACATCAACTCAGATGAACAGGTAATATTTCCAATCAGAATAGCATTATCCGCATCTAATCTATTGTGCTATTGATCTAGTCATATAATTTGGTGGTTATTAAACTTATATATATATCATAATCGTTGCAGGTGCCAGAAAAATTTTCTCAAATAATCCGGGCCTCATGCATAACAATGAGTACTGAGTCTGGCAAAGCCCTAAAAGCTTTAGGCACAGCAATAAAAACCATGAAGCACCCAAAATATGCATGTGAACATGTGGAGAATGCCAAAAATGCAGTAGAAGAACTTCATATTGCACTGAAAGCTTCATCACTGGAAAATGCCGACATCCTTGCAATCATACCTGCTGCCACAGTTGCTTCAATACTAGTTGAGATTGTCACATGTGTGGAGAAAATTTCCATGTCAGTTTACGAGCTTTCGCAATTAGCAGATTTCAAGGTGGTGGAAGCAATTGTTTCACAGGAGATTATTAAGCCACAATTACTGCACCAAGGAAGCGTAAACCCTATACTCCTGGATGATGGTGATGATAGTTCTCATGTTGAGATTAGAGTAGATGAACTAAATATTGGTTCTCAAGAAGATGACAAAATTTGTCATCAGACACCAGAAGGTCCAAAACAAAGGGGAGAAGTGTAAATATCTGTCACTCTAAAAAGTGATTTGGGGGAGATTAATTGCATACTCAACTTGCTTTATCATAGTTGAGTATGATGATCAAGTCTGCTCAATCTCATTTTAATTAGATGTGGGATTTGTTGGGTAGGAAACACATTGAAAAGTCTTCCTCATTTTTCATATTCCATAATTGTAAGAAATTCCGCCACTACTCACTGATCAGTAGAATAGGCCGAAAAAGAGAACAACGCACTGTTCTTCTGCAACAGGTGGACTATATATGTTTCATGTGTTTTGGAGTCGCAACTCAGTTTAGGAGGTGTGAGGTAATTGCACCGAAATCTCTTTTTGTAGATACGGGCTTGCCAGCTCGTGGATGAGCAACTGTAGTAATAGGGGTTTTGCGCTTAGCTTTCTGCTTCTAATCAAGTGACTGAGGATCAAGAGAGAACCAACTTGATCACCAGGCTATTCACGAGTTACCTTGACGAGGATTTACGGTACTCTATCACTACCAAATTGATATTCACGTTATGTAACGAGCAGAACAATCAAAGGAAAGGACATGAAAAGTAACAAAAAAAGCTTCGAGGAGCGTAGGAAAGTAATGTGTATGAGGCTCTAGAGAGCGTGAAAGTGAGAAAGAGAAACGACTCTGGGGAGTTGGGAAAAGTAAAGGATTGTTAAGGCTTGATACTTTACGTCGGGTTGTTTCGACGAGGTCCAGATTTGTCATGTATTTGTGTTTGAAAAATTTACATGTTGTGTGCATGTGTAGACTGATCCTCGAACCTTTATTTTATAGTGGTTGCATAGTAGATAAGAATATTGTAACATCCTGGACCAGGAAACTTACCCGTTTACCGAGTTACCACAATTTTAATGGATTTTAACAGAACCTAGTAACTCAGTAAATGGTCGTTTAAGGTAAATATCGAGTTTTGGAAGAATGTCAAAATTTTTATTTTGATGCCTCGATGTCGTAGTGCACGTTGATACAAACTCACCTGTATGTCCGGAATATTTTTTTTAGAGCTTCCATTTATTTTTCTACGAATTTCTGAAGTTTCTGGTAATTATCAATTACTATTTCAGTAAATGATTTCTATCATTTAACTATTTACTTTTTACCTTCTTTAAATCTGAACCGTTGGATCGATTAGGGATTTCATTTGGGCTGTTGGTTTAGTTATAAAAAGGGGAGAGTGTTGACCCGAGTCAAAAACCATTTCGGACGTTGACCCGAATCACTCTCCTTCTCCTCTCGCCCTCTCTCCACCACGACGGCTTCTCAAGCCGGATTCTCAGCCTTCAGACCACCCCTGGTGGTGGAATCACCACCAAATTGTTCGCATATCTCTCCCCTACCTAACCCAGCTTGAAAATCGTGTCTGTCACCGCTCAGAACGGAGAACAGAGGTTAAGGACGACGGCGGTTCTTGGTGTTTTTCCAAAATTCAGGTAGCAAATCAACGATTTAAGGGTATATTCGTGCTCTTCTTTCCATTCTCTTCCTTCCTATGTCCTTGCTTGAACGGATTAGAAACTAATCGAGAATTCCCCTTTTATGGATATTTCTAGGGTTTCAGGATTCCAAGCTCTGAAGCTCCATCGATGGACTCTTGGTCCTCTAGTGAGCTCTTAGAGCTCTGGTGAGGCTGCAACGACGATTTAGAGGAGACCTAGTGGTGGTGTGGTCTTGGTTCGGTGTAGTTGGTGGCCGAGGGAGTGTTTGGGAAGGATGAGGGAGGCTACAGTACTCTTTTGGAGTGGAGAAAGGAGTTCTGATTGACGTGTCAAAAGTTGATCTGTGCAATTAAAAACCATATCATTGTAGCTTTAGTAAGTAGGGATCGTTCTAACCGGGGACACTAGGGAATGATTTATATTCTGCAAAACAAATCGTTAGTGCTTTCAAAAGAATACAAGTATAAACATATATCCAAATATTATGGGGAATTTATATGGTGGTTCGAAACATATAAAGAAAAGAAGCAAAATATTTACATACATTGGTCAATCAATACTCAAGCATAAAACAACATAGCACCGTGAAGAAAGACATGTCACAGACTTCGCAAGTTTAAGAGGTCATATTTGCGTTTTCACACTTGTAATTAACTCCAACTATTTAGACTTCTCATGTAAACTTAGTGCCTACAATCGGCTGACACTAAGTTTGTATATGTGTCATCCTGTTTAATGCCTACAATCGCCTGACAATAAGACAAAATACACTGATCGAACGAGAGTCATTGGAAACATGGTCCTAGGTATGACGTCACTCATCCTATTCATCATGCAAATCTCTCACCCTACCACCCTTGGTAGTGACTAAGAATCAAGATCTACAATCGCCTGATCTTAACCCTTAGAACACTACGGCATATGAAACTCCCCCCTAATAGCTAACTTGTCTAGATTCAAGCTAACCTAGAGTTCGATTACGTGCTCAGGTGAGGATTAATCAATTCAAGTTATTAATTAGGTGAACACAAACAACTTAATCTAAGTTGTCATCCTAATATGCAGTTCTACACGTTACAATTATAAACACAATCACATGAGAATCACAAAGAAGAACATGTAAACATGTTTATAACGTAAAACTGAAAACCAAAACAAACATATATAATTATAACCATCATCCATACAGTAGATAAATACATAAACCTTGAATGTATTCATACCTAAACCTACCCTAAGAGTCGGCAAGGATTGAAGAAGGGATTGGTGGCGGCAAAGGGAGCAGTCGGCAGCAAAGGGATGCAGTCGGCAGCAAGGGTGTGGCGGCGGCAAGGCTATGGAATTTCTGTGTAGGGAGGGTTTTTAAGTAGAGCTAGGCTATTCTAAGGCTTAGAGCAATTGAGAGACACTAAAATTGATGTACATAGGTCCTATTTATAGAGAAAATTTAAGAGAAAACCCTAGAGAAACTCGGCAGCTTCAAGGAGACACAATCTTTGTTGGACTTGGTTTCCTCCTTTCATCTTTGGACAAGGATTTCGACTTGGACCTTGGATTTCTGATTTCTTGGACTCCTCTATATGTTATTGGATCCATGTAGGCCTTATACACAAGTTCTTGTCTCATAGGCAGCCGAAATCATGGACAAACTCGGCAAGGACAGACTTTCCCGGTTTGACCGGAAAAGCTCCATACCTGGTTGTTTCGGCTGCCATGATGCATTCTTCGAATCTTCTTCTTCAATGCAGCTTCCCATGACTTCATTAAGCTTCGCTTAAGTTCTTTGACATGCTTGGAAAGAATTTTGGTGAAGAAACATCCTCCCAAACTCGTGTGACAACTTAGGCAAAAACTGCCCAGTTTTGCAGCTTGACCACTGTCCATTGTTTTGATCATATCTCCTTCTTCTGAACTCCACATGCTACGATTCAAGAAGATCTGAAAACTAGACACATACAGCTTTCCAATGATATATGGCTCGCCCTAAGATTCCTCCTGGATCTTTAGATATGATTTTCCGAAGTTGATGTAGGGTTTCTGGAAATTTCTACTCGGATCAAAATCTTATGTTTCGGAGTTTCTTCTTTTCCATGGCCTCTCTTGTTGTCTTCCATGAGCTAGTCCAATCTTCATGATTCTTGTTCTCATATGCTCATTTACATGTCATCTACACATTAAATCAAATTCATCAAAATTGACAATGTAAAGGTATAACGAATCATAAGAGAAAATAACCAAGTCTTTGTTCCAAATCGAATTTTCAACACTTAAGCACAATTTTCTATATAAATGCACGTTTTAGCCATTGCTCTACAGAAAAACCCTTTTGACTCAAAATAAGTAAAAACGACATTACTAAGGAATAAACCAAGTATAAATGAGGGTAAAAACACATTAAAAACATGGCGTAAAACACACTTATCACTGATCGATCTTCAGCTAGGTTTGATGTCTGCACCTGGTTCGGTAAAACAGAGGAGCTTATGGGTTTGATGTTTTGACAAGTAGAAGGTAATCTCGTCCTTCATTGCTGATGTGAGGTTCTGTGTTGATGATACTGTTGAATTTGTGGCTGAATCGATCAATTTGTATTGTTACATGTTGAGAACTTGGGAATCAGCGTACGCTAATGTTTTTAAATGTTTTTTCTCTGAGCCTTTCGTTTTCAAATACCAAGTGTTCAGGGTTCCTGAGAGGAGGTCGCGCATACAGTAGTTGAAGCATAATCAATTAATCCGTTGTCACCGTAAGTTTAATTAGGTATCACTTCCATGTAGATTGCTCGGATTACCCCAACTTAGATAGTTGAATAGGTGGTTGAAATGTAGCTGTGATTTGGGGAGCAGGATGACTCCAGGTGTTGGGGCTTGATTTAAATTATTCATGGAAGTACTGAGTTGGTTTGTAGTAAAGTTTGTACATTTCAAGGGGGTTTCAGTAAGAAGTTCTCTTGAGGTGGTTTCCACATGATTTACTTCAGGTTAAAGGGGTTTAACCCAGGCTAGGTCCTGACACTTGGTATCATAGCATTAGGTTATCGTTTTCTGTTACTGCCTTATGTACTTAGTAGCACTTAGTGTCTATAAAGTGATGGTCCGACCGTGGCGGATCCATCAACATTTTATGTTTGAGACACTTAGTGTTTATTAAAGATATGAGTTAATACTTCTTGGTTGGGTTATGGACCGGATGGTTCCTTAAATATCGCTAACCTTTCAGAGAGTACCTGTTAGGAACAAGGTAAACTTTATACATATTTTCTTATGAGTTTCCAAGTGATTAATTGAGATTTGGATTTGAGTGTTGACATTTTGTAGTCAATGGACTAGGTCTGGTGACGAGTCTAGGATGTGACACAATTAGAGAAATTAAGGAATTGATAGCCTTGATGGGTCACTTAAATGCTTTATGGGACAACAATTAGGACTATTGGCTCGGGCCACCCCTTGGTGCTGATATTGTTGCTATTAGCTAAGATCAGATCCTCTTTGCCCTAGCCACCTATGATGGGAGTTCAAACACGATTTGAATTGTCGGTGACAACTTGTCTCTGGGCCGTATTGTAAAGGTAGAAATTAAATAATGTCATCAAATGTCTTGAGGCCCATGTCAACATTAAGTTGTGTTATACACATGTTGGTTGATGTATTTTAATTAATACAACTATCAAGGAGCCTCCGGGATGGCGGTGTTGGAGTTCAGTTTATGGACATAGTGAGCATTTGGATTTGTAGTTAAGGTAATTGGTTTTGGAAAATTTCAGGTGATGATGGAAGAGGCGGCAAGCCCACCGAGTCATGGAGCAAGAGTGCTTAGGGTACTGGAGATAGTGATACAAGTCTGGATTAAGTTGGTATCAGTGTGATGTAGGAACCGGTCGTTGTGCTAACGTCACTCTTTTGACAGCTAGAGACTTGTATGGTTATGCCCTATATGAGTATATGTTTACCCTCCTTTGTAGAGGTAGTGGTAAATTGGAATCTAGGTAGCACATGCTGACAATGCATATTTATTTTGTTGCAGCTGTGTGTGGTCAAAATGATGTATTCTCATATGTCAAGAATGTAATGTGAGAATTCTATATTGAGAAGATGGAGGTTAAAGACGTTTTGTCAAAGGTTTTGTGCAAAACGTCAAGTAGGTGGCTAACCATTTAAGAAAAAGTCGGAAGTGAGTTAGATATGGTCGCTCCGACTTTTGAGTTGGTTAGTGATTTCAGTAAATGTTGTTAGTTGGTGGTCGAATGCGTGCTGAGAATGATGAAGTGACAGTGGTGGAACAAAACCTATTGAATCATTGAGTAATTGTGTAAGAATGTCTCTGGTTGCTCACGCTTCTATTTGTAACCAAAATTGTCTGTCTATGACACCTGGTTCTCAGTGGGTGATTAGTTGAGTTGACGGCGTGGAAATCTGTTCACTAACTAACGGTTGTCGGATCAGTTATTTTTCAATCAGAGGCATCCTTATGACGTATCTAAGAATATATAAGTCGATTTCACTGCAATGATGATTAATATCCTCAATTTAGAACGGTTGAGAGAGAATATGGATCCGAGGGGACAGCTATTGGTGTTAATTTATCAAAATTCCTAAGGATTGAAGAATTGTTGGTTAAGTCATAGTTAGGGGTCATTTGAGTGGTGACCCTACTTGTTATGAATTATGAGCTAGAGGCAAATCTTGGCACCACAAGTGTAGAGTGGTAGCAAGAAAAATCACAAGATGTGGCTTTTAAATTGTCATCATTTCAGTGAGTATGAAATGAGGTGAAGCTGGGAAAAGGGTTTCACGTACTGATGACTTAGGAAGTATTTTGAGTCAATGTTTGGTAACTAATTTATTACTAAGAACGGTAAGATATGTTACTAAGAGGAGCGACATCTTAATGAAATTCGTGGTGTGTGGAAACCACATTCAGATTAAGATATGATTAGAGAGGTTGTTTATGTATGGCAATTGTTCACGTAATCTAGGATCTGGAGGTAAATGTTTGTACCATGGAGGCAGTTTTATTTAGAAACTGTCTAGTTGTGCGTGGTGACGCAGTGATTATCATGCGCCTAGTGCGGTGTGGTAATCAATAAATTTTGCTCTTGATGACGTCGTTCATGATGATCAATGAGGATAATTTTATTGTGAAAGTAAATTTAGGTGCATTGATTAAGGGTTACTCTGGGAGTGCATTAGTGACACTAAATTTGTGTAGATGTTCGATAATGTTGAATTTTTCAAATTTGTCAGTTGTTTCTAGATGAATTGGTAATGAAGGCCTACGTGAGGTGAAATATCCTTGATGAGCAGGTAAGACTCTGGGATTCTTGTAATGGTAAAGTCTCTTCGAGATCCCGATGCAGATAATGTATAATTGACACATAGTTATGGATGAAGTGCGGGTTTGTGGCACTATGCATCATCCAAGGTTAGTGATAGGAGGTCTGTGGCATCTCACCTATGTGTAGTACGAGCGGTATGTTATAGTCGTAAATTACGCTGTAAAATTCCATGATGTGATAATTTGAGTTAGCGATTCTAAAGATCGACATGTTGGTAAAAAGTCAAGATTTATCTTGTCAGAGTAACTATGTAGGCAGTGCGTAGCCAGACAATTTGTCTTCATGCAAGGAATAAGAATTGTTGGATCTCGATATTTAGAGATTTGGATCTTCCAGATTTAAAGGCCATGGTTGCGGATTTACGTTCGTACTATTTTAAATATGTTCTGTATGTGGAGAACGTGGTAGATTTAACGACCAAATAAAGAAAGAGAATTACTCCTTAACGTGATGAGTCAACATAATATTTAACGGAAAGCATAAACCAGATCAAACGGTTCTGGTCGAAGGGAAAAGGTTCGCTTGTTTAAGTCTGCCATGTCTTCCTTGTAGGCTCGCGTAAGATTTGACTCCACATGAGTCATGACGTTGGAAGATGAAGGGTCATCGGGGTCGTTGAAATTTGTTCCTCGGGTAAGTTGGTCGTTTGTCCTTATACGAAAAGTCTGTATACGTGTCTACATGAGTTCAAGCTTCGGAGTCGGTAGCATGGTTCTCCTGGTGTGCAGTTAATAAAAGATTATCGATAGTATTTGGGCATTCCTTTAAGGAAGGATTACTTATGGTAAGCCCGAATATGGTTAATAGAATCACCAGTGGTTCAAGTGTGACGACGCCACACACGGTTGGTAGAGACTAGTAATTGTGTTTGTTTGGCGAAACAAGTAGAGATAAGTGGTTGGGTATCAGTCGGTGGTATCGAATTGTGCAGTTGGAATTTCGATGACAAAATTTTATAAGGTGGGGATATTGTAACATCCCGGACCAGGAAAGTTACCCATTTACCGAGTTATCACAATTTTAATGTATTTTAACAGAACCTAGTAACTCAGTAAATGGTCGTTTAAGGTAAATATCGAGTTTTGGAAGAACATCAAACTTTTATCTTGATGCCTCGATGTCATAGTGCACTTCGATACGAACTCACCTGTATGTCCGGAATATTTTTCAGAGCTTCTGTCTATTTTCTACGAATTGCTGAAGTTTCTGGTAATTATCAATCACCATTTCAGTAAATGATTTCTACCATTTAACTATTTACTTTTTATCTTCTTTAAATCTGGACCGTTGGATCAATTAGGGATTTCATCTGGGCCGTTGATTTTGTTATAAAAAGGGAGAGTGTTGACCCGAGTCAAAAGCCATTTCGGGTGTTGACCCGAATCCCTCTCCTTTTTCTCTCGCCCTCTCTCCGCCGCGACGGCTTATCAAGCCGGATTCTCGGCCTTCAGACCACCTCTGGTGGTGGAATCACCACCAAATTGTTCGCATATCTCTCCCCTACCTAACCCAGCCTGAAAATCGCGTTTGCCACCACTCAGAACGGAGAACAGGGGTTGAGGATGAGGACGGTTCTTAGTGTTTGTCTGGCGATTTAGGTAGCAAATCGACGATTTAAGGATATATTCGTGCTCTTCTTTCCCTTCTCTTCCTTCTTATGTCCTTGCTTGAATGGATTAGGTCCTAATCGAGAATTCCCCTTTTCTGGATATTTCTAGGGTTTCGAGATTCTAAACTCTGAAGCTCCATCGATGGACTCTTGGTCCTCTAGCAAGCTCTTGGAGCTCTAGTGAGGCTGCAACGACGATTTGGAGGAGACCTAGTGGTGGTGTGGTCTTGGTTTAGTGTAGTTGGTAGCCGAGGGAGTGTTTGGAAAAGTTGAGTGACCTGCCAAAAGTTGACCTGTGCAATTTAAAACCCTATCATTGTAGTAACTGTAAGTAGGGATCGTTCAAGCCGGGGACACTAGGGAAGGATTATATCTACATCAAAACAAGTTAGTAACATTCAGAAATATAATATAAACATACAAGTACAATTCTGTCACAACTATACAAGTATAAACATATATACAAAATATTATGGGATTTATAAGGTGTAGTTCGAAACATATACAGAAAATAAAGACACTTATTTACAAAACATGGTCAATCAATACTCAAGCATAAAACAACATAGCACCGTGAAGAAAGACATGTCACAGATTTCGCAAGTTTAAGAGGTCATATTCGCGTTTTCACAACTTGTAATTAATTCCAACTATTTAGACTTCTCATGTAAACTTAGTGCCTACAATCGGCTGACACTAAGTTTGTATATGTGTCATCC
This sequence comes from Comarum palustre, assembly GCA_951800085.1. Classification (NCBI taxonomy): domain Eukaryota; kingdom Viridiplantae; phylum Streptophyta; class Magnoliopsida; order Rosales; family Rosaceae; genus Comarum; species Comarum palustre. The sequence continues at coordinate 28,121,254 of OX637572.1, forward strand.
TGTTTAATGCCTACAATCGCCTGACAATAAGACAAAATACACTGATCGTACGAGAGTCATTGGAAACATGGTCCTAGGTATGGCGTCACTCATCCTATTCAACATGCAAATCTCTCACCCTACCACCCTTGGTAGTGACTAAGAATCAAGACCTACAATCGCCTGATCTTAACCCTTAGAAACTACGACATATGAAACTCCCCCCTAATAGCTAACTTGTCTAGATTCAAGCTAACCTAGAGTTCGATTACGTGCTCAGGTGAGGATTAATCAATTCAAGTTATTAATTACGTAAATACAAACAACTTAATCTAAATCGTCATCCTAAAATGCAGTTCTACACGTTACAATTATAAACACAATCACATGAAAATCACAAAGAAGAACATGAAAACATGCTTATAACGTAAAACCGAAAACCAAAACAAACATATATATAAAGAACCATCATCCATACAGTAGATACACACATAAACCTTGAATGTATTCATACCTAAACCTACCCTAAGAGTCAGCAAGGATTGAAGAAGGGATTGGTGGCGGCAAGGCTATGCAATCGGCAGCAGAAGATGCAGTCGGCAGCAAGGTTGGCGGCGGCGGCAAGGCTATGGTATTTCTGTGTAGGGAGGGTTTTTAAGTAGAGCTAGGCTATTCTAAGGCTTAGAGCAATTGAGAGACACGAAATTTGATGTACATAGGTCCTATTTATACAGAAAATTTTGAGAGGAAACCCTAGAGAATCCTGGAGCTTCAAGGAGACACCTTCCTTGTTGAACTTGTAATCCTTTTTGGACTTGGTTTCTTCTTTCTTCTTTGACAAGGATTTCGACTTGGACCTTGGATTTCTGATTTCTTGGACTCCTCTACATGTTATTGGATCCATGTAGGCCTTATACACAAGTTGTTGGGCTCATAGGCAGCCGAAATCATGGACAAACTCGGCAAGGACAGACTTTCCCGGTTTGACCGGAAAAGCTCTATACTTGGTTGTTTCGGCTGCCATGATGCATTCTTCAAATCTTCTTCTTCAATGCAGCTTCCCATGACTTCATTAAGCTCTTCTTAAGTCCTTTGACATGCTTGGGAAGAATTTTGGTGAAGAAACATCCTCCCAAACTCGTGTGACAACTTAGGCAGAAACTGCCCAGTTTTGCAGCTTGACCTCCGTCCATTGTTTTGATCATAACTCCTTCATCTGAACTCCAAATGCTGCGGTTCAAGAAGATCTGAAAACTAGACTTCCATAGCTTTCCAATGATATATGGCTCGTCCTCAGATTCCTCCTGGATCTTTAGATATGCTGAGGAGTATTCTGAATAATGCGGAGATCGCATTAAGTACTGTGAGTTGATTTTTATTTTAAATATATTGCATGCAACGAGTTTTTATTGAGTTTCTTTTTTATTTATGAGAATTTCCTCCATGTTGCTTTTTATGATGATTTTGGAAAAATTTGGGAATTTAATATTTTTTTCAAAGATAAGTGAGCCGGGAAAGCGGTTTCTACATTTCCCATGATTTTTAAATGATTTTCTCAGAATATGATTTTATGTTGTTATCACCATTTTGGGTTATGGAGGGGGATTATATTTGAAAATGGGAAACTGGGCTCTTGGATTTTAATGATTTAAAGTAAAGTCAGGGAACCGGTTTTGGATGCCTAGGAAAGTTTTAAATCCATTGTATTAGGGGAAAAGTCATGGGTGATTTGACTTTGATTTTGATTTATTCACCATGAGGATTTTAAGGATTTTTAAGTATATGTATATATGTATTGCTAGCTAGCATGGACCCTCTCTGGATGGAAATGGTACCCTCTTCGGATTGTAGTTGGTCAGACCTTCTTCGGTGGTAGCTGGTCTGAATGACCCTCCCGGATAGAGCCGGTCAGGATCCTCTTCGGTGATAGCTGGTTAGAAGGAACCTCCCGGATAGAGCAGGCCAAGGGACCCTCACCCGATAGAGCTGGTCAATAGGCCCTTTCGTGGATTAGAGCTAGTAAGTTGTTTTCTCGTGGTAATGGTGAAACTAATTCTTCACTTTTAAATTCTAGATTTAAGCCAAGGGGATAGATAATATCTTATTTTATTTAATCATTTTCTATTGGTTGCATGCATGAGGAATTTTGGAAAATCAAAGGGAGAGCATTAACAGATATTTACCTTTTCATATTTGATTTTTGTCCACTCACGCTTATGTTTTTAAATGTTTCTTCCCTGGGTTCTTCATTTTCAAATGCCTAGTGTTGCAGGGTTTCTGAGAGGAGGTCGCGCGTACAGAAGTCGAAGCATAATCAATTAATCCGCTGTCACCGTAAGTTTAATTAGGTATCATTTCCATGTAAATTTCTCTGATTACTCCAACTTAGATAGTTGAATAGGTGGTTGAAGCGTAGCTGTGATTTGGGGAGCAAGATAGCTCTAGGAGTTGAGGATTGATTTAAATTATTCATGGAAGTACTGAGTTGGTTTGTAAGAAGGGTTGTCCATTTCAAGGGGGTTTCGGTAAGAAATTCCCATGAGGTGGACCCTGCAGGATTTACTTCGGGTTAAAGGGGTTTAACCCGGGGTTGGTCCAAACAGATACCGTCTTTGCTGCATAGTCGGTTAAGTTGCACAAAGTTTCGTCTTACTTATAAACTACGTAACTGAGTGACGCAGTTCCAGTTCCGGTCACCATTCCCAGAAATTGACGCGATGACAGGAAGAATGACTTTGCGCCCATTCGGATGGACCCTCTGCGTTGTCGCCACCTGCTAGGTTTCGAAAGGGAGCGGCAAATCATCGGAACAGAGAGTAGCAACTCCCTCACTTCCTTGACATACCTTCCTCTCAGAAAATGAAGGCAAAGGTCTCTCTCGTTCCCGTTCTTTATCTATCAAAACCTTGAACTAATGGGTGTGATTTTAATGCATATTGGGTACTCGATCTAAGGGGAAATATCAAAATTTTGTACTGAATTTACCTAAATTTGAATGATGAGGACCTGGTTTTTTTTGCTTTCCTTGAATTTTAGGGTAACACAGATTTTTGAATTTTGGGATTTGATGGTTGTTTCCGGCCAATTTGATCGAGTGCATTTGCGTTCTTGTTTCTGGAGATTGTACGCGGTTCCACAGGTTGACAACTTTGCCAAGCTATAAGTAAGGTGATTCGTGTTGTTGGTATTTCAGTTCGTTTTCTATGTGCTCATGTACATTCAAATTTATTGGTTAATTAAATTTAAGAATGAACAGAAAACTGTGTACTCTAACAGGTTTAAGTGTTTAACACTGCCTTAAGCACAAAACACTAGTTACTTAACAGAAAATTCTTTTTATATTTGTTGTTTCGGATTCATATGTATTATGTAAACAATAAATCTTAGTACCTGAATATGTATCAAGAGCATATGAAAATGATGTAAGCAACATAATGCAGACTTGTGTTTCGTTTTTGGGTATATGATGCACAAGCTGCTCCTTTAGCGTGCTTGAAGCATAGTTATATAGTTACATTGTTTACAGAATAAGGCCCTCGTCTTGGTGTTGATGAGTTTGTTTGCTGGATTGTAATTTGAATGCAGGTTTCTTAGAAAAAATCACATCTCTAATCTTATTTGAGTGTCTCAATATTAAACTGCAGCTGTTATAGATCATTGGATGATCTTAGTTCCTTTACCTTAGTCGCTTAAACTTAGGACCTTTTAGATTGATTAGTTTTCAATTAATTGTTGTTTTGGTTGCTGCTGTACATTGTTCAGAATCTATTTGTTCAAGTGAATGAAGATGGACTTGTTGTGACCGGAAACAAAGACATTGTCTTCCTGAATTTGGCATATCAGATGCAAAAGGGGAGTCACCCTTTGCTTTGTGAAGTGAAACAAACCGGTAGAAATTTATGCTAGTTGCCTGACCTTAATGTGTTTTAACTAGTGTTTTTGTGTTTGTGCTGCATGCCAAAGATTAGGCTCTAAAGGGTTAGTGTTGACACTTGACAATAACCAGTATGTATTCATGTATTGCTTTTGAGAGTATGATGCAATTTGGTATGTCTTTCCTTATTGTTGTGCATTGACTTCTCTTCAAATACTACTACTTTTTTTCTTTTCTTTTTAAATAAATTTGATGGAACCAAATTTCAATTTGTTTATGCATAATGTTGGAGCTATGGAGATTCTTTGGCATAAAGATAAGATATGACTTCTGCTCTGCATCTTGAACCATCTAGCAATGTCATCTTCATGTTTTGGAGTTCTAAAGCCAAAATCTTTCATAATGAATTGAATGACTTTATTGCTGCTAATAAAACTTTCTTTTGATATGATGCAGAAGAGAGACACGATCGGTACACAAATGAAAAGTCTGATATACTTAGACCTAGTGTTAAATGGTTTTTGGTGCTATCAAATTAGGTAGCGGACTCACTTGAGAATGCTACTGAACATAAGAACAAATGAGTAGATGGTTAGTGAGAAGTACTAAAGGGAAGCAACCCTGGATTCATATTAAGGTCATGACCATCACATCTTACCTCTATCTAAAGCTTCTCCTAATTTTGATCAAAAGATCACCATCTTTGTTATATGAAGTTCAATTATGTAATATATTTCACAATGTAATATACAATTTTTATTTAATATACAATATGCACTTTGCAATTTACAGAATGTGGAATATTTCTACATCATACACAATTTCTTTTATGCTTAATTCATCTATTTCTTTTTCTTTTTCATCAGTTTTCTCCCAAAGCAAAGATTTAAATTGGAGAATAGAACTTTCAAAAAAACGGAGACAGTTATAATTAACACTTGCTGCTGCTGGGAATAAAAATCTAATAGCTAGCTGCTAGCAGTTCAATACCTGGAAGAACAAACTAAAAAAATGAAAAAACATAAGACTAGGTGCACATGATAAAATTGAGCTGTAAACTCATGCGAATTACAAAGCTACTCCAGACCCAGCTTCGACATCAATACTAAGAACTAAAAAAAGAAAGCAATAACAAATCTTCTCTGCATCTCCAAAACAGCATCCAAATTATTGCAGCATGTTTCCTTTGTATCTCTAACAGAAATGCACACCAGCAGCTAATCATCCTAAATACATGGACATGGAAAAATGAAGGTATGAATTCCTCGAAAAACAAATTTCTGGTTTCAGGAATGGTAATAACATTACCTTTGATGAACTTTCATTATATATCTTCTACACAAATGCACTGGATCAAATTGGCCTGAAACAACTATCAAATCCCAAAATTCAAAATCTGTGCATAAAAACATAAGAGAGAATGTGTTGTCTCACATTGTAGAAATATACATCGTTAAAAAAAATTACAAGGGTTTGGCCTCCACACCTGTACCCAATTGGCCTCAAGTTCCAAGCTTAAATTTCTTCAACAACTAAGCTATACATGCATTCAGAGGTGAAAGTGGCATAACCAAGCTATAATTTTTTTATTCATATACTATACGATTACATTAAACAACAGTTTAATACCCAATCAGTAGAGACAAACATTATCAAGAAATGCTGGATAAACAATAGCTAAAACTCAATTATGTAATCGTTAAGCTAAGAAACAAATACTTTGACAAACCTACAATTACTTGCATTTGGTATGGTTTGCCCGTTCTTTCATTTGCTATGTAATTCTGTCATTACATACATCTAATTGTGAATGATCCATTAAATTTTGAATCATCAGTTCATCACTAACTGTGCAACAATTGAAATTTCGGCATTTCTAGGAATTTTTGCAACATGGTCTATCAATAAACTAAACTTCCCTCGTTACCCAATCCTGTCTAATTTTCCTCATTACCTAATCTCATCTAACTTCCTTGAAGCTGATTACGTAATTTGAAGTACAAAAGGTATTCATAAAGCTAGGAGTTTCTTAATGAGAAACGAAATCCGAACCTTTATATAAGAGTTAAGAGTAGAAGCTGCAAATTCCAACCAAGCTGTACGATTGAGATCTGAGTAGGAATCACCAGACTCTACGGCGCTCCTTTTCGAAACCCTAGCAGGCGGCGACAATGCAGAGACATCGAGGTCCATCCGAATGGGTGTAAATTCGTTCTTCCCTGCCATCACGTCAATTTCTGGGAATGGTGAGACGAGATCGATCTTGTCTGTTTCACTTGATTTTGGGTGGAGAATGGTGAGAGGATTTCGGGTGGAGATTGGTGAGACGAGATCTTAGAGAGAGAGACTGAGACGTTCTTAGGGTGGAGCTGATCTTCGTACAGTGAGAGAGATCGAGAGAGAGAGGGAGACTGGGTTAGATGTATTTGACTCCGTTTGGATCTCGTCTCACTATCTGGTCCGTCCATTTTCATTAAACCCATCGAACGACTGGGATCATTTCGTGCGTGAAATAACAAAAACACGGACGTCCGCTTTGGATCGTTCCTATATATATATTAATTTAATTATAATATTGTGTTGATGCATATATATAGTATGAATTAAGTAATATTTTGATTATGATTGATGTTAATTGATATATATATATATATATAATATTGTTATATAATTAGTAATTAGTATATATATATATATATGCATGTATATATATATGTGTGTGTTAATTATTAATTTGTTATTAATTAATTGTATGTTCCTGTAGATTGAATACTAAATGATTTGAAAATTTAATTAATTAATTAGAGTTTATACATATATATTATGTTATCTTTTCAGGATATGGATAAGAGTTTGATTTCGCTTCTAAAATAGGACAAAAGATATGGTAAAAGAGTTATTAGTTTTATTGAATATGTGATGGATAATATTAACGGAAATACAATTTTCTATTGCCCGTGCACTAAATGTCAGTGTCGCAGCGATATGCATCGATTTGCAATTGACAAGGTTTGGCAGCACCTGAAGAGTAATAAGTTTTGGAAGAAGTACACATGTTGGATATATTACGGTGAAACATCATCAGGGAGTCCGTATGATCATGGACAATTCTCTGAGACGGGCAGTACATCCAACGATTCAACAACGGCCTCCATCAACGATATGTTTCCTTATGAGAGCAGTGTATGCTCTGAAGGACCATATATGCCTGGGCCGGTGCAACCCTTCCCTAGAGTTGTCAACACTGCTGGTATTGACAAGTATAACAAACTACTTGCTTTCCAACAGACCCCTGTGTACCCCGGTTGTTAAAAGACGGTTCTTGAAAGTGTGATGGACGTTACAAAGATTAAAGTTGAGACAAAATCGACTGTGAAGGCTGTTGATGACTACCTACAGTACACTGCTTCGATGCTGCCCCACGGTCATCGTCTTCCTACCACTCATCATAAGGTCCGATATATCCTGAAAGATCTTGGGCTTTCCTACATCAAGATCCATGCATGCAGATATGACTGTGTTCTCTTTTAGGGTAAAGATCCAGAAGCGAATGACCTTGGTGACCTTGACGCATGTCTGGTATGTAAGAGTGACAGGTATAAGCTGACTCCTGCAGGCAATAGGAAACGTGTGAAGGTACTTCGGTATTTCCATTTAAGGGATAGGCCGGAGCGGTTGTACATGTCATCACACAAGGCCAAAGCTATGAGATGACATGCTGATAGGGAATTGCATGGCGAAGATACCCGTATACACCCAGCTGACGGGGGGGGGTGGGGGGAGGGCTTGGAAGCATATCGACCTTAAGTTTCCTCATTTTGTGTCAGAGGTCAGAAATGTGAGGCTCGGGCTCTCATCTGACGGGTTCAATTCTTTTGGTAACATGAGTCTTCAATACAGTGTATGGCCGGTGATTTTGATACCATACAACCTTCCTCCATGGATGTGCATGAAGAAGGAATACAATATGTTGAGTTTGTTGATTCCGGGGCCCGGTTATCCAGAAAAGTGTCTCGATGTGTATTTGAGACCCTTGATTGAAGACCTTAAGTTTTTTTAGGACATTGGTCATCCCACTTATGACAAGTACATGCATGGGATGTTCCAGATGAATGGCGTGCAATTTATATGTGAACAGAGAGACAACAGATGGAGAACACAAAATTCTAGGGTGATGGCGCATGGTGGGCTGAATGGAGTTGACTATTACGGTGTTCTCGATTCAGTGGTGGAACTCGTTTATGGGCAAGGCATGAAAGTGCACCTGTTCAAGTGTAGATGGTTTGTAACTAGCAGCCCGCAGAGCATGAAGATCGATCAGTACGGGATTTTATCGGTGAACATTGCTACAAGCTGTTACTAAGATGACCCGTTTGTTTTTGCCACATTGGTAAAACAAGTATTTTATATTGGAAAGTAGTCAACCTTGTGCACCCTCGAAACATTTACCGGACGGCTACACTTGGAGAGGCCGAAGATGAGGAAGAAGATGTTGCGTATCAAGAGCCCAACGTAATAGGTATTCCTGACTCCTCTACAATTCGTCTTAATAATTTTAAAGCGGGTCGTTCAGTTCGATTTTGTGATTTAGAAGCAAGGCTTATTGATGTTGATCCAAATCAAGAAACAGACAAAGACTCTTGTGCTGAGGAAATGCATAGATTGCCAGAAAATAATTCTGACACCGAAGAAGACTCATCGGATGATTCTGATTACGAGTCTTCTTAGTTAGAATTTGTAATACAAATTGAAGTGTGCTTTATATGCTACCAGCTGTTGCATTCATACTTTTGTTTAATTTTGATGATATATGAACAGGAAATTGGTATGGTTTAGAGTAAACAGCTTTTTTGTATTTTTCAGTTTTAGCTGACGAAATAGGCCATATTTCGTCCGCCAATATTGTTTTAGCTGACGAATACCCTAATGTTTCGTCGGCTAAACCATAAACCCTATACTATAGCCGACGAATACCCTAATGTTTCTTCGGCTATAGTTAAATAAATAAATTAATAATTTGAAACCACTGATTGCGTCTCATAGATTTGAAACTATTTACAGTTGAAGGTTCAGGCAAATACGTAATTTAGACGGTCAAATTATCGTTTCTTTGCGTTTAGGGGTTTGACTTATGAGATTGACCGTCTGGATCGAGTCCTTAACGTTGTTGGCTAGAGTTGAAAATTTACCCATACATATATTTCAACATAATAATGAGATCTGGGGGTCGGATTTTTGTTTCACAAGATTGATCATCACAATCACAATATGTATACTATTGTTGTATAACTTGTTTACCAAGTGTTAAGTAAATGTTCCATTTCAAAAATAAACTTTACGTAGAAGCTTCAAATGAAAAAAGTCATGAAATAAGATATGACCGGAACGATGAAATATGTCAACGGTTGAAAAATCACGTAATTCCGATAAATTTTTGGTGCCGATAGTTGCGGTCAATTCATTTTTTCATTCTATCTCCCTAGGGGTAGCCCTACCTCTGATGGTTATTTTTCATAAAATTTTTATACCACTGGTTGCGTCTCATCGATTTGAAAGTATTTCCAATTGAAGGTCCGGGAAAAATACGTAATTTAAACTGACAAATTACCGTTTCTTTGCGTTTAGGGTTTTGACCACTACCAGAATAAGTATCATAGCCGACGAAAAAAAATTTCGTCGGCTAAGTGAAATTTTCGTTAGCTAAAGTGGACTTTTAGCCGACGAAATGTTGTGTCGTCGGCTAAAATGGTTTTTTTCGTCGGCTATAGTCTGTGAACTATAGCCGACGAAATTTTAAAAGTTTAGCCGACGATGTATAATGTCGTCGGCCAAAAGTCCTTATATTTCCAGATCTAGGCTGCAGCTGATGTGAAAGAAAAAACGGGAGAAAAACTTTGAGGGTTGGTGAAATTGTTGGGTGTTGTCGAAATCTGTCCTAAATTAGTTTGTGGCGCTATATATAAGTACGTGTATGTGTATATATCTTGTTTTTGAGTTGATTTAAGAGTTTTATTTTCGTTATACATTGATTTTGAGTTTAATTAGAGTTGAATTATTGGATTTTGAGTGTGATTGAGTTGATCGATTTGAATTTGATAATATATATGAAGTTGTTGTTATATATATGTATATATATATATATTAATTAATTGTACGTTAACTGCAGATAGAATATATATTGAATGATTTGTAAATTTAATTAATTAACGTTTATACATATATATTATGTTATCTTCTCAGGATATGAATAAGAGTTGGATTTTGCTTCCAAAATGGGACAAAAGATATGCTAAAGGAGTTGTTAGTTTTATTGAATATGTGATGGATAATGCTAAAGGGAATACAATTTTCTATTGTCCGTGCACTAAATGTCAGTGTCGCAGCGATATGCATCGATTTGCAATTGACAAAGTTTGGCAGCACCTTAAAAGTAATGGGTTTTGGGAGAAGTACACATGTTGGATATATCACAGTGAAACATCATCAGGGGGTCCGCATGATCATGGGCAATTTTCTGAGACGGGCAGTACATTCAACGATTCAATAACGGCCTTCATCAACGATATGTTTCCTTATGAGAGGGGTGTATGCTCTGAAGGATCGTATATGTCTGAGCCGGTGTAGCCATTCCCTAGAGTTGTCAACACTGCTGGCATTGACAGGTACAACAAACTACTTGCTTTCCAACAGACCCCTGTGTACCCCGGTTGTCAGAAAACGGTTCTTGAAAGTGTGATGGACGTTATGAAGATTAAAGTTGAGACAAAATCGACTGTGAAGGCTGTTGATGAATATCTACAGTACACTGCTTCGATGCTGCCCCACGGTCATCTTCTTCCTACCACTCATCATAAGGTCCGATGTATACTGAAAGATCTTGGGCTTTCCTACATCAAGATCCATGCATGCAGATATGATTGTGTTCTCTTCTGGGGTAAAGATCCAGAAGAGAATGACCTTGGTGACCTTGACACATGTCCAGTATGTCAGAGTGACCGGTACAAGCTGACTCCTGCAGGCAATAGGAAACCTATGAAGGTACTTCTGTATTTCCCGTTGAGGGATAGGCTGGAACGGTTGTACATGTGATCACACACGGCCAAATCTATGAGATGGCACGCTGATTGGGAATTGCACGGCGAAGATACCCTTATACACCCTGCTGACGGGGAGGCTTGAAAGCATATAGATAGAGAGTTTCCTCATTTTGCTTCAGAGGTCCGAAATGTGAGGCTCGGGCTCTCATCCGACGGGTTCAATCCTTTTGACAACATGAGTCTTCAATACAGTGTATGGCCAGTGCTTTGGTACCATACAACCTTCCTCTATGGATGTGCATGATGAAGGAATACAATATGTTGAGTTTGTTGATTTCGGGACCCGATTATCCAGGGAAGTGCCTCGATGTGTATTTGAGACCCTTGATTGAAGAGCTTAAGTTTTTTTGGGACGTTGGTCATCCCACTTATGATAAGTTCATGCACGAGATGTTCCAGATGCATGCTATGTTTGTTGGTACCATTAGTGATTTTCTTGCTCGTGGGATGTTGTCGGGCAACGTTGTTAGGGGATACAAGGCTTGTCCAGAGTGCCTAAGCGATGAGAGGAGCAGTAGTCATTGCAACAAGATATGTAGATTGGGTCACCGTACTCTCCTTCCGTATGATCACGAATAGCGGTTCGATGACCAGGCATTTGATGGGACTGTAGAACTTGGTGTGCCTCCTAGAAGTTGGACGGGGGAAGAAATTTTAGCAGTGCTTAATGAGTATGATTTTGGGCAACTCAGCAATCATCCCAATATAGTGGCGGCAATACCTGACAGACCCGACAAGTATAAATTTTGGACACATAAGAGCATATTCTGGGAACTCCCATACTGGAGTAAGTTGTTGATCAGACACTACCTAGATGTGATGCACATAGAAAAGAATGTGTGTGACAGTGTGGTGGGAACCGTGCTGAACTTGGAGGGAGAGACGAAAGATGGTCCGAAGGCACGCATTGATCTTAAAAAAATGGAGATACGAAGACATTTGTGGTTGAAAGAAGGGAAGAAAAAAATGCCTCAAGCTCCGTACACCGTGAAGCCTGACCAGAAGAACGTAATTTTTAGGTGGTTGAGTTCTGTGAAGTATCCTTCAGGCTACGCAGGAAATATAGCCCGGTGTGTAAACATTCGGAACAATAAAATGTACGGGTTAAAGAGTCATGACTGTCATATTCTGCTACAACGTCTCTTCCTTATTTTCATTCGACCGTTCCTTCCCCGTCAGGTGGTCGAGCCGTTAGTAGCGTTGTTAAGATTCTTCCAGAAGTTATGCACAAGGGAAGTGACAAAATCTGATCTCCGGGAAATGCAACAGGACATTATTTATATCATGTGTAAATTTGAGAGGATATTTCCTCCAAATTTTTTTGACATCATGCCGCACCTGATGATCCATCTTCCCGAGCAATTGTTGCTTACCGGTCCAGTACACTATACTTGGATGTATCCTATGGAAATGTTTTTTTTACACCTCATGTTTTTATTGTACATGTTCAATGTATAATCGTAACATATGACAGCAAATTTATTTATTTGTAGATAACTTGGAGACTACAAAGCTTATGTGGCTAACAAATCCGAGCCTGAAGGATGTATAGCTGAAGCATATATTGCGCACGAGTGCGTCACCTACATGAAGTTGTATCTAGGAGCATTGAAGGAAACTCCACAAACCATACCGGTTGATGAACCGAAGTTTAACCTTTCCATAGTCTCTAATGATGTTGAAGTTTATGAAATTTTACCAGAGTCCTACAAGTTGCAACCACATGAGCTAGTCATAGCCCATTGGTGGGTATTGATTAACTGTCCAGAAGTTGAATACTGGAAAGACATCCATCTATACTGTCCAGACATTCAAGGTGATCTCGACTACCACAACAAGGAGTTCGCGAACTATTTTGGCGGCTGGGTATGTAATTCTTTATTTTTGTTCATGACTCATTCATTGCATAATTATTCATATTTACAATACATTGAATATTTGGTTGAAGATGAACCATATTCAATTTGATGGTCACCCAAATTGGTCTCACGAACTAACACTTCTAGCTGTGAAGCCGATAATGTCAAGAGTTTACCCGATGTAAGGTGAATGGCGTGCAATTTATATGTGAACAGAGAGACAACAGACGAAGAACACAGAATTCTGGGGTGATGGCGCATGGTGGGCGGAATGGAGTTGATTATTACGGTGTTCTTAATTCAGTGGTGGAACTCGTATATGGGTAAGGCATGACCGTGCACCTGTTCAAGTGTAGATGGTTTGATACTAGAAGCTCGCAGAGCATGAAGATTGATCAGTACGGGCGGCTACACTTGGAGAGGCCGAAGACGAGAAAGAAGATGTTGCGTATCAAGAACCCAGTGCAATAGGTATTCCTGACTCCTCTACAATTCGCCTTAAAATTTTAAAGCGAGTCGTTCGGTTCGACCGTTTGTTTTTGTTTAGGGGTTTGACTAACGTGATTGACCGTGTGGATCGAGTCCTTAAGTTTATCCGATGATGCTGAAATTTTACCCCCACACATGTTTCAACATAATGATGATATCTGATGGTCGGTTTTTCGTTTCACAAGATAAAACATATAAATTGTACACGAACTTACTAAATAATTATAAAATGTACTTTAGCCGACAAAATTACTAAACATTCTTAGTAATTTCGTCGGCTAAAAGTGGGACTATAGCCGACGAAGTTTTTTAGTAATTTCGTCGGCTAAAGTTGGAGTATAGCCGACGAATTTAGGGTTTTTTCGTCGGCTAAAGTTGGAGTATAGCCGACGAATTTTTTATTTCGTCGGCTATACTTCTTCCTATATATTCGGACCCAGCGACAGAACCCCATTTTATTCTCCTTTCTCTCTTCTGCGCCGCACAGTTCTCCCTCTCCTCTCGATTTTCTTCCACTTTTTTCGACGAATTCCGGCCTCCACTCCGCCTCTCTCATCTCCCAAACAAATAAGGTATGCTATTTCATGTTTATATTGTATTATAGAACTATTTTCAATTTTTTTCAATATATTGAATTATATGATAATTCGGGTTTGTGATAATGTTGTTGGTAATAATGTTGAATTATATTGAATTATTTCCATTAATTGGTATACTTTAATATATTTGATGAATTTGGTATATTTAGTAAATTGGGTGTATTAAGTAAATTGAAAAATTTTAATTTATTTGGGTATATTTAGTGAATTTGGTATATTTAGTATATTTAGTCAATTTGGTATATTTAGTAAATTGGGTGTACTAAGTAAATTGGAAATTTTTAATATATTTGGGTATATTTAGTGAATTTGGTATATTGGTAGTATATTTAGTCAATTTGGTATATTTAGTAAATTGGGTGTATAAAGTAAATTGGAAATTTTTAATATATTTGGGTATATTAAAATATTAATTGGTATATTAAATTAATTTGTGATAATGTTGTTAATTTTTTATAATGCTATATATTTAACAAAATATTAATTATATTATTTAGGATGAAAAGATTATTTAGTAAATCAAAGAGTTCGAAGGGCCAAAGGGGTGAATCGTCTGAGGGAACGTCTAGCAACCCTCGGCTTTCGTTTCAGGGCCCAATGACGGCCCGACGGGTGTCTCTTCTAGAGCCGACACAGCGGCAGCTGGGGGCCACACATTCCTCCAGGCAGCCGGATGCCGCTCGCTCCTCCAGGCAGCCAGTCGCCTCTCGCTCCTCCAGCCAGCCAAACGTCCCTCGCTCTTCCAAGCAGCCTAGCGTCCCTCACTCCTCGAGGCAGCTGTGGCCTCTGACTCAGGCGGCGGTGTCTGCACCACGTATGCCTGAGATACACAGGGCACCGGCTCCGGGCCCTACTATTTCAGAGGGTGGATTTTCCGGGGCACAGATGTCGCCGCCTCTTCTTTATCTTCCGCGCTTGATACCGGCATTACCTGCAGTCGATGACTTAGGGGCGCCGATTTATCCACTACCCCCGCAGGTGACCCCATCAGCGGTGTACCTGTTCGTGCCGTTTGATACGGATTTAATTTCTGCGAGGGTATCATCTTCGGCGACAGAGTCGGAGTCCGTCGCATCCTCCCCAACGCCCTCAGATAATGATTATATAAATAATTTGTTATGTTATAATGTTATAATAAAAATAATTTATTAATAATCAATTTATGATAGGCACCGTCGGAGCCAAGCCGACAAGGAAGAAAAGAGGTCCCGTCACAGGGAAGGCTCTTGAGAAGACAGTGGGTACCTCGGGAAGGATCGTCATTGATACTGACGTGGATGGGAACGTAGTATCGGGCGGCAAGACGAGGATATACTCTGGCCGCGTGGGAGCGCTTATTAGGGATAGAGTCTCTATGTTGTGGTCAGATTGGGGCGAGATCCCACAGGAGGTTAAGGACATGGTCCACAACGTAGTGTCGGTAAGTATAACAAAATTCACATTTAACATTATTTATTACATTGTAGATTTATGAACGCCTAAACTAATAAATGTTTTAATGCAGGTGTGGTTTGACGTTCCCCAATACCTGAGGAACACCTAGACGGACGTTGTGCATGGGGGAAGGTACGTTGCAAAGTTAATGACAAAAGAAAATTATGTATAATTAATAATATTTATAATTTTTTGGCGTATTACAGGTACAAGGAGTGGAAGAACGAGTTACGGACCCACTAGACTACGCATGGGAACGAACGTTCTGGCACCCCCCTTGAGTTCCAGTTCAGAGAATACGAGTGGCGTTGGCTTCTGATATCGGAATTCAACAACCTACATAAACAGGTAATTAAAAATAATAATTTATTATATTGAATTATATTTAATACGTTTTAAAATATTTTACTAATTTGATTCCTTTGTAGGCCGTTTCCCGGGTGAACGCTCAAAACCGGTAACGCAACACAAGGAACCATCATGCCGGTTTTAGACCGTTCGCATCGTTGATAAACAATTATTTATTTACTTTTTTAGGTTTATGAACAATTTATAAATTCAAAATTTAATGCAAAATGTTTATGTTACTTTTGATGGTGTTTGTTGTTGGTTATCAAATTGCTTGTGTAATTTGCAGCTTGCTTAGATGATAATTTAGAAATTTTATAGTTTTTTTAAATATAAAAAGTACTATTACCGACGAATTATTTCGTCGGCTACAGTAGTTTTTTTTTCCAACGTTTAGCCGACGAACTATACCATATTTCGTCGGCTAAAGTTGTAGTTAAGCCGACGAAATGTACAATATTTCGTCAGCTTTTCTCCATTTAATTTTTAATTTTTTAAAATATTTAGCCGACGAAATATAGTACATTCGGCTAAAGTATTTTAAGTTGGCCGACGAAATATTACAATGTCGTCGGCCAAAGTCTTATGTATAAACCGACGAAATATTGATATTTCGTCGGCTAAAGTAAGACATTGGCCGACGAATTTTTTTAAATTATGTCGTCGGCTAAGTTTAACACTTAGCTGACGACGGATTTTATTTCGTCGGCTATAACCGACGACTTTTTAGCCGACGAGTTATAGCCGACGACCCGAGCTTAGCCGACGAATTGGTGAAACAGGCCGACGAAAAAATTTCGTCGGCTAAAGTGCTTATCCTGGTAGTGGACTAACGAGATTGACCGTCTGGATCGAGTCTTTAACGTTGTTAGATCTTGATAAAAATTTACCCGTACACATAGTTCAACATAATAATGATACCTGACGGTCGTATTAGTATAAAAAGATAATTAAACACATAAATTGGAAATAACTCCAACAAATTAGTATAAAAAGTACTATAGCCGACGAATATATTGAAAATTTGTCGGCTATGGTTAAATAATAAAAAAAGATAATTAAACATATAAATTGGAAATAAATTAGTATAAAAAATACTAAAGCCGACAAATATATTGCAAATTTGTCGGCTATAGTATTATAAATAGCCGACGAATATATAAAAAATTTATCGACTAAAGTTGAACTATAGCTGACGAAAATCATAGGTTTAGCCGACGAGTTTTTTATTTCGTCGGCTATACTTCTGCCTATATAAACAAAACCCAGCGATAGAAACCCAAAAATTTCAGTTTTTTCAATTCTCTCCTCTCTTCGCCTCCTCCGCTCGTCCCACTGCCTCCTTCGCTCCTCCACTGTCACCCCTACCACATCCTCTCTCTCTTTCGAATTCTCAAAAAAATTAAGGTAAGAAATTCGAATTTGTATATTTATTTGAATTATTGAATTATCGAACACTACCAGAACAACCACTTTAGCCGACGAAATTTTTATTTAGCCGGCTAAGAAGTCGTCGGGCAAAATCCGTCGGCCAACACTATAGCCGACGAAATTACTGTTCATCGTCGGCTAAAGTCATTTATTTAGCCGACGAATAAATTTTTCGTCGCTTAATTTCTGGACTTTAGCCGACGAAATTTATTAAAATTCGTCGGCTATAGCTATTATTTTTATTTATTTATTTAACTTTAGCCGACGAATTTTAGGGTATTTCGTCGGCTATAGTTATTATTATTATTATTTTTTTTAAAATTTTAGCCGACGAATTTTATTAAAATTCGTCGGCTAAAGCTATTATTTTTATTTATTTATTTAACTTTAGCCGACGAATTTTATTAAAATTCGTCGGCTAAAGTTATAATTTTTTTATGTAATTATTATTTTTTAAAAAAAATTTTCTTTTTTTTAATTTTAGCCGACGAATTTTATTAAATAAAATTCGTCGGCTAAAGTTATAATTTTTTTATGTAATTATTATTTTTTAAAAAAAATTTTCTTTTTTTTAATTTTAGCCGACGAATTTTATTAAAATTCGTCGGCTATAGTTTTTTTTTTTTTCATATTTTTTTCTTTTTTAATTTATGTAATTATTATTTTTTTAAAAACTTTAGCCGACGAATTTTAATAAAATTCGTCGGCTAAAGTTTTTTTCTTTTTTTTTAATTTTTTCATATTTTTTTTCTTTTTTAATTTATGTAATTATTATTTTTTAAAAAAACTTTAGCCGACGAATTTTAAGGTATTTCGTCGGCTATAGTTTTTTTTCTTTTTTTTTTTTTAATTTTTTCATATTTTTTTTTTAATTATTGTAATTATTATTTTAGAGAAGTAGGAGGGATTTGAAGGAGGAGGAGGGAGAAGGTTAGGAGAGGGAGGAGGAGGAAAGAAGATGAAGAGGAGGAGGAGGGGAAGGGAAGATGAAGAGGAGGAGGAGGGGAAGGGAAGATGAAGAGGAGGAGGAGGAGGAGGAGAAGGGAAGGATGAAGAGGAGAAGGGGAAGGGAAGATGAAGAGGAGGAGGAGGAGGGGAAGGGAAGATGAAGAGGAGGAGGAGGAGAAGGGAAGGATGAAGAGGAGGAGGGGAAGGGAAGATGAAGAGGAGGAGGGGAAGGATGAAGAGGAGGAGGAGGGAAGATGAAGAGGAGGAGGAGGAGGAGAAGGGAAGGATGAAGAGGAGGAGAAGGGAAGGATGAAGAGGAGGATGAGGAGGAGAAGGAGAAGGAGAAGGGAGGATGAAGAGGAGGGAGGAGGAGGAGAAGGGAAGATGAAGAGGAGGAGGAGGAGAAAAATGAAAGATATAGAAAATTTTGACCTTTAGCCGACGAAATTTCGTCGGCTAAAGTTCAAAATTTTCGTCGAAAAATTTTAAAAATCCCCGCCAAAAAATTTGAATTTTTAATTAACTTTAGCCGACGAAATACCCTAATTTCGTCGGCTATAGTTATTTATTTTATTTATTTATTAATTTAATCTTAGCCGACGAAATACCCTAATTTCGTCGGCTATAGTTATTTATTTTATTTATTTATTAATTTAACCTTAGCCGACGAATTACCCTAATTTCGTCGGCTAAAACCCTAAACCCTATACGTAGAAGCTTCAAACGCAAAAAAGTCGTGAAATAAGATATGACCGGAATGGTGAAATACGTCTATAGTTGAAAAATCACGTAATTCCGGTAAAGTCTCGGTACCGATAATAGCGGTTAACTCAATTTTCCATTCTTTCTCCTTAGAGGTAGCCCTATCTCCGGTAGTTATTTTTCATAAAATTTTTATACCACTAGTTGCGTCTCATCGATTTGAAACTATTTTCAGTTGAAGGTCCGGGCAAAATACGTAATTTAGACGGTCAAATGACCGTTTCCGTGCATTAAGGGGTTTGACTTACGTGATTGACCGTAAGGATCGAGCCCTTAACGTTGTCAGATTAAGTTAAATTTTTTCCTATATACATATTTCAACATAATGATCATATCTGACGGTCGGAATTTTGTTTCTCAACTTTGATCATCGGAATCACAACATGCGTACTAATGTTGTATAACTTGTTTACTAAGCTTTAAGTAAATGTTTCGTTTCTAAAACAAACTGTACGTAGAAACTTCAAACGCAAAAAAGTCGTGAAATAAGATATGACCGGAATGGTGAAATACGCCTACGGTTGAAAAATCACGTAATTCCGGTAAAGTCTCGGTGCCGATAGTTGCAGTCAATACAATATAGAGGTTTGACTTACGAGATTGACCGTCTAGATGAAGTTCTTAAATTTATCAGATAAAGTTGAATTTTTTACCAGAGATATATTTCAACATATTGATGATATCTGACGGTCGTATTTTTGTTTGTGAATTTTGATGACCGGAATCACAACATGCCTACTATTTACCATTATTTATCTATACGGGAAGGCCTATCATGGAGGGGTAAATGTCTCAAAATTTTTAGATGGACAGTTGCGTCTCATTATGGTGAGTGTTTGTTGTGTTGAAGGTTCGGCCAAAATACCTTATATAGGCGTAGATATGGACATTTTCGTGTATAAAGCGTTTAGAAAAACTTCATTTTGAAGCCTTAAACGAACTCGGATGGCCAAAAAAGCCTATATGTCATGGCAAAGCGATGAGTTTTACTCCTGGGTCCGTTCTGCTTCCAGATTGGTATCACAATAGTCAATCGGACACCGAAATATCCGTAGTGCAATTTTATAACTAAAAGTTACTTTAGCCGACGAAATACCCTAATTTCGTCGCCTAAACTTTTCAAATTTCGTCGGCTAAAGTTCACATACTATAGCCGACGAAAAAAGCACTTTAGCCGACGAAAATTTTTTTCGTCGGCTAAAATCCCACTTTAGCCGACGAAAAAACCACTTTAGCCGACAAATTTTTTTTTTCGTCGGCTAAAATGCCACTTTAGCCGACGAAATTTTTACTTAGCCGACGAAAAAAAAATCGTCAGCTAAAGTGGACTTTAGCCGACGAAAAAAAATTTCGTCGGCCTGTTAATTTTTTTTTCGTCGGCTATGATACTTATTCTGGTAGTGGAATTTGTATATATTGAATTGATTTATATATTTATTGTGAATTATTGATGTATATATGGTTGTTTATGGTTGTATATATATATATATATATTTGTATATATATATATAATTGTATATATTACGAATTTTTAATAATTATTTTGAAGTATCTGCATATATTGTATATAGTTTGAATTATTAATAATTGCTTTGAAATTTATCTATATATAATGTTTTGAATTATTAATAATTATTTTGTATATATAAATATTTCTGCAAATTTGTATATATTGCTGCAAAATATTTATTTTGCATATACTAGTTTAATTGATGTATATATTGTTTGCATATAATTGGTTACTTAATATATTGATGAAGATAATTAATATATTGATAACATGTGTTAATTAGAATATTTAAAAATACAATTAAATTTAAAAATTCCTATAATTTAATAAATAAATATTTTAAACAGGCTGAAAGGCTTGTTTAGATCAACTAAGGGTTCAAAGGGCCAAAAGTCTGAATCGTCTGAGGGAACGTCTAGCAACCCTCAAGCGTCGTTTCAGGGCCCCATGACAGCCCGACGTGAGTCCCTTCTGGAGCCGACGCAGAGACAGTCGGGTGCAACCCATTCCTCCAAACAGCCGAACGTCCCTCACTCCTCGAGGCAGCTGTGGCTTCCAATTCAGGAGGAGGTGTCTGCACCACGTATGCCTGTGATACACAGGGCACCGACTCCGGGCCCTACTGTTTCAGAGGGTGGGTCATCTAGGGTACAGATGTCGCCGCCTCTTCTCTACCTTCTGCGGTTAATACCGGCATTCAATGACTCAGGGGCGCTGATTTATCTACTGCCCCCGCAGGTGACCCCATCAGCGGTGTACCAGTTCATGTCTTTTGATACGGATCTTATTTATGCGAGGGTATCAACATCGGCGACAGAGTCAGAATCCGTCGCGTCCGCCCCAACGCCCTCAGGTAATGAAATATAAATAAGTTGTTTTCTTATAATGTCATTATAAGAATAATTTATGAATAATCAATTTATGATAGGCACCGTCAGAGCCAAGCCGACAAGGAAGAAGAGAGGTCCCGTCACAGGGAATGCTCTCGAGAAGATAGTGAGTACCTCGGGAAGGATCGACATCGATACTGACGGGGATGTGAACGTAGAATCGGGCGGGAAGATGAGGATGTACACCGGCCGCGTGGGAGCGCTCATTAGGGATAGAGTCCTTATGTTGTGGTTAGACTGGGGCGAGGTGCCATAGGAGGTTAAGGACATGGTCCACAACGCAATGTCGGTAAGTTTAAAAAATTCACAATTAATATTATGTATTATATTGTTGATTTATGAAAAACTAAACTAATAAATGTTTTAATGCAGGTGTGGTTTGACGTTCCCCAGTATCTGAGGAACACTTGGGTGGACGTTGTTCATGGGGGAAGGTACGTTGGAAAGTTAATGAAAAAACAAAAATTATATGTGTAATTAATAATATTTATAATTTTTTAGGGTATCTGTAGGTAAAAGGAGTGAAAGAATGAGTTGTGGACTCACTGGACTACGCATGGGAAAACACGTTCTGGTACCCCCTTGAGTTCCAGTTCAGGGAGTACGAGTGGCGTTGGCTTCTGACATTAGAATTCAACAACCCTCATAAACAGGTAATTAAAAAAAATAATTTCTTATATTGTTATTAATTAGTACGTTTTATAATATTTTACTAGTTTTTTATTTTTTTCCTTTGTAGGCCGTTTCCCAGACGAACGCTCAGAACCGGCAACGCAACACAAGGAACCATCATGCCGGTTCTAGACCGTTTGCATCGTTGATGAACGAGGCGGCTAGGGAACATCCAGAAGTCAACCGGTACGTCTATTCGAACGAGAATGTAATATACTGACGCCTAGGAGGATATTGTAAGTCGTTTTACGTTTTCAAATTTTTAAATTATATATATATATATATATATATATATATATTTCAAAATGTTAATTAATTATTTTTTCCTATCCAATTAGGCGAAGGTAAGACAGGCTAGTGACGAGGTGATGACTGCTATAGTAAGGAAGGCGTGGCCGGACATGCAGGAGGAAGACATGTCCGAAGCCATGTCTCGGATCGACACTTCGGATCTCAGGGTTGGGGCGAGGATCATGGGCACAGCATTCCCACCGTGAGGAAATAACTTCTACTGCCGGGGTCTAGGAAAGAAGGGGGAGGGGGTACTGAAGACCACTTCCGGATTTCAAAAAAAGACAGCCTCGACCAGCAGCAGAACGACTTAGCTAGAGGCGGAAGTTCAGATGCTACAGGAACACCAAACTGCTTTAAAAGAGTATAATATGCCACCTAGCAGGCACAGCAGCAGCAGCAGATGTTCCAGTACTTGCAAGAGTTTTCAGCTACCCAGCTTCAGGGACTTCCGGCTCCGCCTATGCCTACGTCTATTCCCCTACCTCAGCCGCCGCAACCACCTCAACAGCAACCTCCTCCTGACGCATATATAGATTTAGTTCATATAGATTTTATAGTTTTATGGGTTTTTGAACAATTAATAAATAATTTAATGAAAAACGTTTAGACCACTTTTGATGGTGTTGTTGGTTATTATATGAAATTGTTTGTGTAATTTGCAGCTTGCTTGGATGGTAATTTAGAAATTTTGTGGTTTTTTAGTATAAAAAGTACTATAGCCGACGAAATTTACCATAATTCGTCGGCTATAGTATTTTTCTATTTTTTTCAAGGTTTAGCCGACGACATATAGCTTATTTCATCGGGTATAGTAGTATTTAGCCGACGAAATTTACTATAATTCGTCGGCTATATTTTTTATTTTCTTTTTATTTTTTTCAATATTAAGCCGACGAATTTTAGTATCTTTTGTCGACTATAGTTATTTTTTATTTATTTTTATAAAATACTTTGGCCGACAAAATATTTGTATTTCGTCAGCCAAAGTCACACCTAACAGGCCGACGACAATATATTTTGTCGTCTTTAGTCTTACTTTAGCAGACGAAAAATAAGTCGTCTGCTAAGTGTTAAACTATAGCCTACGATCACTTTTATTTCATCGGCTAAAGTCATAGCCGACGAGTCTTTAGCCGATGAATTTGGCTAACAGGCCGACAAAATTTTTTCGTCGGCTAAAGTGTTGATCCTGGTAGTGTCAGGTTAATTAATGAAATAACTAGCTAGTCATGCCAAGCTTACAATTCGATATACAAGTTTATGGTAATGGAATAATAGAAATGCATATCCTTTTTGTATGTCTTTGATATTGCCACAATACTCCAATGAACATCTTCTAACTGTTGATAATGAATATATCAATATTCACGTGACGTGAACCCTAATTAATCTTCAACTTTATATATATGGTCACTAGTTGAATTAAACACTTATATTACAAAATTATTTATTTTTGTCGCATAAGTTTGAACTCATGCGACGAAAAAAATTGTCGTATAAGGACTGACTCATGCGACAAAACTTTGATTTTGTCGAGTATAAGTTCAAACTCATGCGACGAAATTTGAATTTGTCTTTGACAAGTGCATTTTACGCTATGTTTTTAATATGTTTTTACCCTCATTTATACTTGGTTTATTCCTTAGTAATGTCATTTTTACTTATATTAAGTCAAAAGGGTTTTTCTGTAGAGTAATGGTTAATATGTGTCTTTATACAGAAATTTGTGCGTAAGTGTTGTAAAACCGATTTTGGATAAGACTTGGTTATTTCTCTTATGATTCACCGTACCTTTACATTGTCATTTTTGATGAATTTGGTTTAATGTGTAGATGACATGTAAATGAGTATATTTGATCAAGAATCATGAAGATTGGACTCATAGAGGACAACAAAAGAAGCCACGGAAAAGAAGAAACTCCGAAACATTGCATTTTGATCCGAGCAGAAATTTACAGAAACCCTACATCAACGTCGAAAAATCATATCTAAATATCCAGGAGGAATCTGAGGACGAGCCATATATCATTGGAAAGCTACGGAAGTCTAGTTTTCAGATCTTCTTGAATCGCAGCATTTGGTGTTCAGATGAAGGAGTTATGATCAAAACAATGGACGGAGGTCAAGCTGCAAAACTGGGCAGTTTCTGCCTAAGTTGTCACACGAGTTTGGGAGGATGTTTCTTCACCAAAATTCTTCCCAAGCATGTCAAAGGACTCAAGAGAAGCTTAATGAAGTCATGGGAAGCTGCATTGAAGAAGAAGATTCGAAGAAGTCATCATGGCAGCCGAAACAACTAAGTATGGAGCATTTCCGGTCAAACCGGGAAAGTCTGTCCTTGCCGAGTTTGTCCATGGATTCGGCTGCCTATGAGCCCAAGAACTTGTGTAAAAGGCCTACATGGATCCAATAACATGTAGAGGAGTCCAATAAATCAGAA
Source organism: Comarum palustre (assembly GCA_951800085.1). Classification (NCBI taxonomy): domain Eukaryota; kingdom Viridiplantae; phylum Streptophyta; class Magnoliopsida; order Rosales; family Rosaceae; genus Comarum; species Comarum palustre. Next base: position 28,145,880 of record OX637572.1, read on the forward strand.
ATCCAAGGTCCAAGTCGAAATCCTTGTCCAAAGATGAAAGGAGGAAACCAAGTCCAAGAAGGAATCCAAGTCCAACAAAGGTTGTGTCTCCTTGAAGCTCCCGAATTCCCTAGGGTTTTGCTCGAAATTTCCTGTATAAATAGACATGTATAGCTCTTATTTTAGTGTCTTTCAATTGCTCAAAACATAGTATAGCCAAACTCTACCAAAAACCCTCCTTACACAGAAAAACACCAAGCCGCCGCCGCCGCCAACCCTTGCTGCCATCTGCCCATCTTCCGCCGATCTTCTTTTCACCCTTTGCCGACCTATATAGGTAGGTTAAGGATGAATAAATCCATGGTTTGTGCATGTATTTTCTGTGTAAAAACAGTTTGTTATTATATATATGCAATTTGGTTTTCGGTTTTACATGATAAGCATGTTATGAACTCTTCTTGGTGATTTGCACATGAATATGTTTGTTGTGTAACGATTTAGATTGCATGTTAGGATTATGATTTAGTTTAAGTTGTTTATGTTTGTGTTTAGTAGATGTTGAATTGATTAATCTTCACCCGAGCATATAATCGAACCTTAGGTTAATTTGAATGATCACAAGTTAGCTATTAGGGGGGTGTTTCATGCGCCGTAGTATTTTAGGTTGAGTTCACCGGGTCGGGCTCTCAATTCTAGTTGCTGCCAAGGGATGGTAGGGTGAGAGATTTGCATGTTGAATAGGATGAGTGACGACATACCTAGGATCATGTCTCCAATGACTCATGAACGGTAAGTGTATTTTGTGTTAATGTGATGCGGGTCGTAAGCATTAAGCAGGATGACACATAAACTTAGGATGATGCGTGTCGTAAGTTCTAAGTTACATGAGAAGTCTAAATAGTTGGAATTAATTTGCATCTGTGATAACATAAACACAATAACTTGATCTTTCATAAAACTTATATGTTTTCTAATCGGTGTTTGCTATATCTTGTGCTTGAGTATTGACTGACCAATGTATGTAAATATTTCTGTTTTATTTTCTTAATATTTCGAACCAACTTTCAACTCCCATCTATTTCGATGTAAATATGTTTATATTTGTGAATATTATCATGTGTGTTATACTTGTATAGTTGTGACAGAATTGTACTTGTATGTTTTATTTGTGAATGTTACTAACGATTTGTTTTGCAGACATAATCCTTCCCTAGTGTCCCCGGCTTGAACGATCCCTACTTACAGTTACTACACGATAGGGTTTTAAATTGCAGGTTGTTTAACAACGGCCTCGTCAGTTTTTGGCGCCGTTGCCGGGGATGCTAAAAAGGATTTTTGTGTTGTATATGTTTGTGAATTAACTTTGTTTTCTTTTGTAGGTGCCGAATTATGTTTATACATTGTAAATTTGTGTATGTGCCGAATTCTTTGGTGTGAAAGTTGTATATTTTGTGCTATAATTTTTGACTAACAATTTCTTTCTCATATTTTTGTGTAGGTGCCGAATTTATATGTGTATATTTTCGTGTCATATGTGTTGTAACTTAGTAAATATTTAGGAGGTTTATTGTTTCATATGTGTTGGAGTTTATTGTGGTTTTTAAAGTGTAACATGTAGGGAGAAGCCGCATTTGTTAATCTTAGCCTAAACCCTTCATGTTATTTGCGGATTTCATGAGGTTGAGGGCGGCTTTGATTAACACTTGTCGAGTGGTCTAGTGACCCGAGTTTGTTCCTAGCTGAGTAAGGGGCCGTTCTGTCATAGATATGAAATTCAGGTTTGTTCAATTGGATCTCAAGATCATGACTGACCACTCTTCTCGGTGAAGGGGTCGATAGGGGTCCGCCTCCTTGATCACAAACGAGTCCTGCCTGGTTCTTGTAGGGGGTTCGCCCCCCGTGACATTGACACTTGCCTTCTGAAACCACGGAATCCGCTCGAACTAGCCAAATGCTTGGGCCGAAGCATCACCACACTTTAAACGCTAGAATTTACTTAGACATGTATGACGCCATGAACTTCAAATTAATTTGACTTTAATTTTTGAGGTATATCGGACGAAGCATAACACTACCTTGGGCTGTATCAGTCCATTGCACAGTGGTCTTCCCTGCTCCACGTACCTTGAAAATTAGGGGTTAATAAAATCAACTAGAAACATTATAGGTTGTCGACATCTTGTGCTTGAAAGTCTTATGTGCTTATGTGATGCCGTGTGCCCTATGTGTTCTAGTTGCTTGCTTTGTTAATACCATGTCATGCCGTGTTTCATATGTGTTTATAGTGACATGTCGTGTGCCATGTTTAGCTAACATTCTTTTGTTTTGTAGGTTTTTTTTATGTGTGCCATTCATGTTGCATTTATACTTATGATCGATCATTTTGCATATCATGTTGCATATTGCATTTTTTTTTGTTTGCATCATGTCGTATTGCATTTTGTTTCATGCATCATGCTGTGTTTACACTACATTCATTTTGCATTCAATCATACTTGTGTTTTATTGTTTTGCATATCGTGTGCATATTGCATTTTTGTTGTTTGTTTTTCATAGTTATCGAGCAAGGGGTCGGGTATGACAAGTATGGAGAACGAGATGAGGAGGTTTTAAAAGATTTGGAGCCGTCCATACTTGAAGTTGTGAAGGAGCTGGATTCACAACCAATCTACAAAAGGTATACTCCCTTGTCAATTCCAATTTCCACTAATAAGTTGTTACCATCTGTGGAACAGGCCCCTGAGTTAGAGCTAAAAGCTCTCCCCAAGCACTTGAAGTATGCATATCTAGGAGAAGAGGACACTTTACCAGATATTGTGTCTTCATCGTTGAATGAGCAACAAGAGCACAAATGTTGAAAAACACAATGTGGGAGAGCCATGGCAACAAAGGATGGCACCATCAGAAAGCAAGAAGAGAAGAGTCTAGGCTGATAGACTATAAACATTAAGCGCTGCATGAGAGGCAACTCATTTCAACCGTAGCAGTGGAGGAGCCATCAACGAGAGTTTGCATTTTTCTAATCCCTTCATTTTTATGGTTGATATTTTGATTTATTTATGTGTTTATTATGTGACTTAGACACATACTTAGGACGTTATGACATGATGTTGGGTTTACATTGAGGACAATGTAATTTTCTAAGTGTGGGGTAGAGGTTACATAGTAACATATTTTTATTTGTGTGTTTTTCAATTTATGTCGAAATTTTCTTCCAATTTTTAAAATTTTCCGTAATTTTTAGTTTTTAATTATTTTTTTTTGAGTCTTAGGATATACCCTTAAAAGTCTATGATGAACTATATCTTTGAATGCATGATTGACGGTTTGACATTTATCTTAAGAAATTGCGAGTTTCATGGATATTGAGAATTAGTATGAATATTTGAGACTTGATTGATAATGAAGTATGCATGTTTGATTAATTTGTTTCCAACATAACCTATGTGAGCTTTTGAGCCTAAAAACTTTCTTTCTTGAGTGAATTTTGTGCCGATTTTGTCTAAATTTTTTTTGAAATTTTCACTACTTTTTCACTATCTTTTGAAACCTCATCATTCTTTGCATATTCAATAACTATGTGCTATAGTTTTTTTTTTAATGGACTCTAGAATTTACTAGAACTTGCTTATGTGATTTTCGAAACTTTATAATCATAACTTGTCTTGATTTTGAATATGATTGAATTTAATCTCATTAGGATCACCACCATTGCCAAATAAAGCATATGCCTATTTTGTGCCCGTCGTGGGACTCCTTAGTTAACCCCTTTGAGCCTACATTGAGCCTTTTATTTCAATCACCTTTAAACAGAATTCCTTTGCTTAGAATAGCTAAACTTTTACCTTGTTATCAAGACTTGGCAAAGTACTTCTGATGGAGCTGTAATGCGTGATGCTGAAGAACAAGTGTGGGGTGGACAAGGTAATAAAGAGCAAGTGTGGGGTTAAACACTAATGTTTTGTATTGTATATGTGCCATGTATGAACAAAAAGAAAGACATAAATTCTGAAAAAAAATAAATAAAAAAAAAACAAAAAAATCGGATAGAATTGAAGTTCAAGGCACAAATTCTTTCATGGTGTGTTAAAATGTTTTCTGAATTTGGAGTTGTGATTATTTGAAGGTCTAAAAGTGTTTATATGACCTTTGTCCTGTTCACAATATGGGGAGAAGTCAAGAATGACGTATGGGTCCAACATGAAGAAATTCGACCCTTGAAGTGAAGACATGAGGAGGAGCGAGATTTGCTAAAGTCTTGGTGACGTCTTAAAAATCACCACTTATCTAAATATTCCTACCTTATGAAACTAAGCCCCATTACAACCATATTATTGAGATTAATTCATGATTCTTAAGATAGCTAAATTTGATTTGTGGAGATTTTCTCATGAGTCAAGCATATGGTTTTGGTCCATTATTGCACATAGTTGTTATATGAGGTTTTTCCATGAATTTCTATTCACAAAGTGCTTTTATTTGATGAAATATGCAAGTTATTTGTTATCTTATCATCTTTTGCCTTGCATATACTATTGAGTGAATACCATGGATGAGTGAAAAGAAGAGAGTATGATATTGTGAGGTGGAACGGTTATCATACATGTTTGTGCTATATGATCTCATATCTTACTTGTTCATGCTATGATACATGCTTATGAAGCTTTGCAATTATGTTTTCCATTCGAATGTTCTAACTTGAAGGTTATGCATGATAAAGATCCTGAGACAATCTTTCTAAGGGTAGTAGAAGTTTTTGAGTCGTTTGTTTTGTTTTTAGTTTAGAGTCAGTTTGCTAAGGGACTAGCAAAGGGTAAGTGTGGGGTAGTTTGACAAGTGCATTTTACGCTATGTTTTTAATATGTTTTTACCCTCATTTATACTTGGTTTATTCCTTAGTAATGTCATTTTTACTTATATTAAGTCAAAAGGGTTTTTCTGTAGAGTAATGGTTAATATGTGTCTTTATACAGAAATTTGTGCGTAAGTGTTGTAAAACCGATTTTGGATAAGACTTGGTTATTTCTCTTATGATTCACCGTACCTTTACATTGTCATTTTTGATGAATTTGGTTTAATGTGTAGATGACATGTAAATGAGTATATTTGATCAAGAATCATGAAGATTGGACTCATAGAGGACAACAAAAGAAGCCACGGAAAAGAAGAAACTCCGAAACATTGCATTTTGATCCGAGCAGAAATTTACAGAAACCCTACATCAACGTCGAAAAATCATATCTAAATATCCAGGAGGAATCTGAGGACGAGCCATATATCATTGGAAAGCTACGGAAGTCTAGTTTTCAGATCTTCTTGAATCGCAGCATTTGGTGTTCAGATGAAGGAGTTATGATCAAAACAATGGACGGAGGTCAAGCTGCAAAACTGGGCAGTTTCTGCCTAAGTTGTCACACGAGTTTGGGAGGATGTTTCTTCACCAAAATTCTTCCCAAGCATGTCAAAGGACTCAAGAGAAGCTTAATGAAGTCATGGGAAGCTGCATTGAAGAAGAAGATTCGAAGAAGTCATCATGGCAGCCGAAACAACTAAGTATGGAGCATTTCCGGTCAAACCGGGAAAGTCTGTCCTTGCCGAGTTTGTCCATGGATTCGGCTGCCTATGAGCCCAAGAACTTGTGTAAAAGGCCTACATGGATCCAATAACATGTAGAGGAGTCCAATAAATCAGAAATCCAAGGTCCAAGTCGAAATCCTTGTCCAAAGATGAAAGGAGGAAACCAAGTCCAAGAAGGAATCCAAGTCCAACAAAGGTTGTGTCTCCTTGAAGCTCCCGAATTCCCTAGGGTTTTGCTCGAAATTTCCTGTATAAATAGACATGTATAGCTCTTATTTTAGTGTCTTTCAATTGCTCAAAACATAGTATAGCCAAACTCTACCAAAAACCCTCCTTACACAGAAAAACACCAAGCCGCCGCCGCCGCCAACCCTTGCTGCCATCTGCCCATCTTCCGCCGATCTTCTTTTCACCCTTTGCCGACCTATATAGGTAGGTTAAGGATGAATAAATCCATGGTTTGTGCATGTATTTTCTGTGTAAAAACAGTTTGTTATTATATATATGCAATTTGGTTTTCGGTTTTACATGATAAGCATGTTATGAACTCTTCTTGGTGATTTGCACATGAATATGTTTGTTGTGTAACGATTTAGATTGCATGTTAGGATTATGATTTAGTTTAAGTTGTTTATGTTTGTGTTTAGTAGATGTTGAATTGATTAATCTTCACCCGAGCATATAATCGAACCTTAGGTTAATTTGAATGATCACAAGTTAGCTATTAGGGGGGTGTTTCATGCGCCGTAGTATTTTAGGTTGAGTTCACCGGGTCGGGCTCTCAATTCTAGTTGCTGCCAAGGGATGGTAGGGTGAGAGATTTGCATGTTGAATAGGATGAGTGACGACATACCTAGGATCATGTCTCCAATGACTCATGAACGGTAAGTGTATTTTGTGTTAATGTGATGCGGGTCGTAAGCATTAAGCAGGATGACACATAAACTTAGGATGATGCGTGTCGTAAGTTCTAAGTTACATGAGAAGTCTAAATAGTTGGAATTAATTTGCATCTGTGATAACATAAACACAATAACTTGATCTTTCATAAAACTTATATGTTTTCTAATCGGTGTTTGCTATATCTTGTGCTTGAGTATTGACTGACCAATGTATGTAAATATTTCTGTTTTATTTTCTTAATATTTCGAACCAACTTTCAACTCCCATCTATTTCGATGTAAATATGTTTATATTTGTGAATATTATCATGTGTGTTATACTTGTATAGTTGTGACAGAATTGTACTTGTATGTTTTATTTGTGAATGTTACTAACGATTTGTTTTGCAGACATAATCCTTCCCTAGTGTCCCCGGCTTGAACGATCCCTACTTACAGTTACTACACGATAGGGTTTTAAATTGCAGGTTGTTTAACAACGGCCTCGTCAGTCTTAGAGGTATTTCTGTCAAAAATTTGAATTTTGAACTCATGCGATAGAATTTTTTATTTCGTCGCATAAGTACTCTTTCCGTCAAAAAAAATTGAATTTTGAATATTCTGCTAAATTTTCCCCCCTCCCAATTTTTTTCTTCTTCCTTCTATTTATTCACCACCCCACCACTTCTTCACCACCACCCCTCCACTTCTTCTTCCGCCACCACCACCACACCTCCTCCCCCACTTCTTTTTTTCTTCTTGATCTTCTTCTTCCACCACCACCCCACTCCTCCACTTCTCTTCTTCCACCACCACCACCACCCCACTTTTCTTCTTTCTCCGCCACCTCCTCTAGCAAAAAAAATAACAAAAAAAAGTTAATTTCAAAATTACAAATTAAATTAAGTTAATTTAATTTTTTTTATTTATTGAAAACTCTTAAGCGACGATTTTTTTTCCTCACATAAGACCTTAAACGGCGAAAATTGTCGTCGCATAAGTTTATGTAACGAATTAAATTTCGTCACATTGACTTACGTGGTGAAAAAAAAATTCGTCGTTTAAGGGGTACTTATGCGAAGAAAATATTTGTTTTCGTCTCATAAACCTAATGCGACAAATCTTATGTGACGAATTTTTCGTCACTTAATGTCTTATAAGACGAAAAATGTCTCATATACGACGAATTCATGAGTCTTTTCGTTTACTAGTTGGTCGACACTGATCACTAGAAAGATTATTAAGGTTTTCTTTCAGTACTACATATATATGAATCTACCCTAACTATTTCAATGTACTAAGTTTGTTCAATTCCCCTTCCATTTCTGCAACTTATAACTAGTATTGACGAAACTCGGAAGTTAAAGAAAGACAGTGTACGTCCACATATGAACTCCATGCTTCGTTCCTCATTAGGAAAAGGCCTAAAAACAAATGGTATATATTGCTGAAGATACCCTCCTACGTACAGAATGAACATCGATCCCATCAGATAGAACATTACCCATTACCGAGTTAATATAGCCATAATCAGCAAAAGGGAAACAATTAAGTTCTTGTAACAAGTAAAAGCTACGGGAAACGACAAAGCTAATTAAACAATTACAGTTTTAGGGTTCAGCATTGTGTTAGTATATTATACATGAGGGATTCTTCTGTGCGTACGGAGCCATGTGATATGCCCGACGCACAGAAGAATCCCTCATTATACATATATAGAGGCAGCAGACGAAGCAATGGCGCAGCAATCCCACAGCTAAAAGACATAATATAGAAACCTGAACTTTCCAATGGAGCTGCATAAAAGAATAATGTGTTCAGTAGTGCTCAGAGATGATGATCCAACTGCTTCTTCTTTGTCCCAGTTAATATAGCACTCACGTACTGACTGTAAACGAAATGGTGTAGAAAATATATTGGATATTGCAATGTTCTTGAGGTTAGCTGATGCAGCGTACAAATATATTCTAGAAAATCTATTTTAGGAATCGATGTCAAATATTACGATTACATAATCACTCTACATAACTAATGATTGATTTCTTAATGATTCATGATCCACAATTACCTACATCACACATTGCCATATTAATACATAATACCTTAGCTGATGTGTTTTCCTTCAATACTCCCAGTCAAGTTGGAGTGTGAATGTCAATGACACTCAGCTTCCTAAGATGTGTATGAAATGCCGATGATCGCAATGGCTTCATAAAAATATATGTTACCTGCTTTCTAGTTTCCACATAGGCTGTTTTGATCTCTCATATTTGGATTCTCTCATGAACTGTATGACAGTCTATCTTAATGTGCTTCGTCCGCTCATGATACACCAGGTTTGCAGCAATGTGTAGAGAGCTGTTTGATTATCACAGAACAATCTTGATGAGCAACTTAGCCTATTTGAGTCTCGACTTCTTCACGAAACTCCACCGAATCTCCATCTTCGGCTTCTTCACAACTACATGAACAGGTTTCACGATGTTGCCATCTCCATCTTCTAGCCCATGGTCTAATGACGTCACCATCACCATCTTCAAGGCCGCGGTCTAACGGCATCGCCATCTCCATATTCGAGGTCGCGGTCTAATGACATCACCATCAGTCTCTTGTTTCTTATCGAATCTCTTGTTCACCGAGGTAAGCCTTAGCAAACTCGTTTTTGTCCTAGTTCCTCTCTGAGAAATTACTTGTTAAACAGATTTGAATCAAACAGATTTGGTCTAATTTGAGCTCAGATAATTGAAATGTTAGATCAATTTTGGGAAGTAGCTTGATTTTGGGAGTAGCTCTGATAACATATTGTTCTTCTTCTTCTTCTTCTTCTTCTTCTTATGATTTGTGGGTTTCTTCTATATGACTATAACATATATGTTTTTCCTTTGATGCTACTTTGTGTAAATGTTCTCGAGTACTTGTGTTGTGTACTTTGGTTTATGTATAGATATAGATATAGATATAGATATTGAAACAGTCCCTATGTTTTATGAATATGTGTTGGCAGAGGCTGATAGTGAGAGACATTTATGTAGGTCTTAAAATCGTGTCTGAATTAGATTACAGCTCAGATGATTCAGATGATTCGGAGTGTGATGATATTATTACTATAGAAGGCAAAACTGCTCAGAGACAACGAGAAGTTGCTAAAGTGATAAGTGTGTTTTACGCTATGTTTTTAATATGTTTTTACCCTTATTTGTACCTTGTTTATTCCTTAGTAAGGTCGTTTTTACTTATTTTGAGTCAAAAGGGTTTTTCTGTAGAGCAATAGCTAAAACATGTATTTATACAGAAATTTGTGCTTAAGTGTTGTAAAACCGATTTTGGATAAGACTTGGTTATTTCTCTTATGATTCACCGTACCTTTACATTGTCATTTTTGATGAATTTGGTTTAATGTGTAGATGACATGTAAATGAGCATATGAGAACAAGAATCATGAAGATTGGATTCACGGAGGACAACAAGAGAAGCCATGGAAAAGAAGTACTCCGAAACATAAGATTTTGATCCGAGCAGAAATTTCCAGAAACCCTACATCAACTTCGGAAAATCATATCTAAAGATCCAGGAGTAATCTGAGGACGAGCCACATATCAATAGAAAGCTGTATGTGTCTAGTTTTCATATCTTCTGGAATCGCATCAATTGGAGTTTAGATGAAGGAGTTATGATCAAAACAATGGACGGAGCTCAAGCTGCAAAACTGGGCAGTTTCTGCCTAAGATGTCACACGAGTTTGGGAGGATGTTTCTTCACCAAAATTCTTCCCAAGCATGTTAAAGGACTTAAGAGAAGCTTAATGAAGTCATGGGAAGCTGCATAGAAGAAGAAGATTCGAAGAAGTCATCATGGCAGCCGAAACAACCAAGTATGGAACTTTCCCGATCAAACCGGGAAAGTCTGTCCCTACCGAGTTCTAGCAATGGATTCGGCTGCCTATGAGCCCAAGAACTTGTGTATGAGGCCTACATGGATCCAATAACATGTGGAGGAGTCCAATAAATCAGAAATCCAAGGTCCAAGTCGAAATCCTTGTCCAAAGATGAAAGGAGGAAACCAAGTCCAAGAAGGATTCCAAGTCCAACAAAGGTTGTGTCTCCTTGAAGCTCCCGAATTCCCTAGGGTTTTGTTTGAAATTTTCTGTATAAATAGACATGTATAGCTCTTAGTTTAGTGTCTTCAACCTTTGTAACTTTTAGAGAGCCAAGCTCTACCCAAAAACCCTAAACACTAGAGAAACACAAAAGCTGCTCAATTCCCATTGTTCCTGTAGGGGGTTCGCCCCCCGTGACATTGACACTTGCCTTCTGAAACCACGGAATCCGCTCGACCTAGTCAAAAGCTCGGGCCGTAGTATCACCTTGCTTTAGATTTTAGAAAGCAACTTGGCATATAGGCATTATAACTTCAATGTCGAAATTGGTCTTGATTTTCATGGTATATCGGACGAAGCAAAACACTACCTTGAGCTGTACAAGCTCATTGCACAGTGGTCTTCCCTGCTCCACGTACCGTGAAAGTTAAGAGTAATAAAATCAACTAACAACTTTACTAGGTTGCCGACACTTTTGTGCTTACATGTCATTGAATTCGAAACTTATCCCATGACATGATGTTGCCGAAAATTTTATGCTAAGTTTCGAATTCTATCTAAGTTTTTGACAATGCTCTTTGTTCAATTGTGCCAGATTGGTTTTGCAGGTTCCCATAAATGACCAGTTCTGACGAGAAATTGTTTGGTGACGTTGGACGCAAGGAAGCCAAACCTGGTCATGATATCGTGCACAATGCCAAACAAAGTGAAGCAGAGCACGTTTCAAGAAAAAAATGAGCTCAGCCAAGCAAGGAAGACTTGGAAGCAATGAAAAAGAGAGATCTTGAAAAAGATCCGGCAACTTCAAAGAAGGAAGGTATGATTTCGAACCATAGTGATTTAGTTAAGACTAATCAGTCTTCTTGTCTACCTTTTCCTTCTAGGTTCACTAAGAGCAAAAAGGATAAATCCGACGAAGAAGTGTTGGATGTCTTTCGAAAAGTGAATGTCAATCTACCCTTGTTGGAATGTATCAAGCAGATTCCAAAATATGCTAAGTTTTTGAAGGAGCTTTGCACTACTAGACGCCATACAAGGGAGAAGGAAGTTATGAGCATGAGCGAGACCGTGTCCGCCGTGCTACAAAGGAAGATGCCGCCAAAGCTAAAGGATCCGGGAAGTTTTTTGATCCCATGTGTCATTGGCTCTACAAGGTTCGAAAATGTGATGCTTGATCTAGGAGCTTCAATCAATGTCATGCCCTACACAGTTTATGAGACTCTAGATCTTGGCCCGTTGAAGCATGACAATGTTGTGATCCAATTGGCTGATCGTTCAAACAAGTACCCTAAGGGGTATGTGGAAGACGTTCTTGTACAAGTCAACCAGCTTATATTCCCTGCTGACTTTTATGTGCTGGAAATGGAGGAGACAATTTCTGAGTCGACACAGTTATTGTTGGGAAGACCCTTCATGAGAAATGTAAGAACGAATATCGACGTTGCTGGAGGTAATCTGGCAAAGGAGTTCGATGGTGAGATCATCAAATTCAATATTTTCTATGTCATGAAGCACCCTAGTGCCGAACTCAACAATGGAGAAAGCAACAATGCCGAAACTTATGGGATGAAATCGGCAGTGAATGGAGATATGGTGGTGTTGCACCGTGTGCAATGACCACCCATCAAGCATAGCAATTAACCATAGAGCGAGGGGTCGGTTTTGACAAGTTTGGAGAACGGAATGAGAAGGTTTTGAATGATTTGGAGCCGTCCATACTTGAAGTTGTGAAGGAGCTTGAGTCACAACTAATCTATGAAAGGTATTCTCCTTTGTCAATTCCAATTTCTACTAATAAGTTGTTACCATATGTGAAACAGGCCCCTAAGGTAGAGCTAAAAGCTCTCCCCAAACATTTGAAGTACGTATTTCTTGGAGAAGATGGCACTCTACCTGTTATTGTGTCATCAACGTTGACAAAGCAACAAAGACGAGAAAAGGATGAGCAACTTGTGAATGAACTACCGTCATCACAAGAGAAAAGGTGACGCCATCAAAGAAAAAAGGAGAAGAGTCTAGGCTGATAGACTATAAACATTAAGCGCTGCATGAGAGACAACTCATTTCAACCGTAGCAGTGGAGGAGCCGTCTACGAGAGTTTGCATTTTCTTATCCCTTCACTCTTATGGTTGATTTATTATGTGACTTAAACACCTGCTTAGAACATTATGACATAATTTTGAGCTTACATTGAGGACAATGTAATTTTCTAAGTGTGGGGTAGAGGTTACATAGTAACATATTTTTATTTGTGTGTTTTTCAAACTTTCTCGAAAATTTTTCAATTTGTGTCGCAATTTTCTTCCAATTTTTAAAAAAATTTCCGTAATTCTTAGTTTTTAATTGTTTTTGAGTCTTAGGATATACCCTTAAAAGTTTATGATGAACTATATCTTTAAATGCATGATTAATGGTTTAACACTTATCTTAAGAAATTGCAAGTTTCATGGATTTTGTGAAGTGGAATGAACACTTGAGATTTTTGAAGAAAAAGTATGCATGTTTTGATAATTTGTTTCCATAAAAACCTATGTGAGAATTTGAGCCTAAATACTTTCTTTTTGAGTGATAAATGCCATATCTTTCGAAATTTCATTATCTGTTAAAACCTCATTATTCTTTGCATATTCAATGACTGTGTTATAGTTTTTTTTAATGGACTCTAGAATTTACTAGAACTTGCTTATGTGATTTTCGAAGTTTTATAATCATAAATTGTCTTGATTTTGAATATGATTGAATTTAAATCTCATTAGGATCACCACCAAAGCCAATTAAGCCTGTGTCTATTTTGTGCCCGTCGTGGGACTCCTTAGTAAACCCCTTTGAGCCTACGTTATGTCTTTTCTTTCATCACATTTAAACAGATTCCTGAGCTTAGTATAGTATATCCTTTTACCTTGTTATTAAGACTTGGCGAAGTATTTTTGATGGAGCTGTGTATGGATGTAAAAAAAACAAGTGTGGGGTGGAGTTGAAGTGTGGGGTTAAACACCAATATTTTGTATTGTATATGTGCCGAAAAAATTGTTTGTCCGAAAAAAAAGTGTTTAAGTAAAAAATTCTGAGCAAAAGAAAAAAAAAGAAAATCGGAATAAAAAGAAAAGGAAAAGAATTTCGGATTTTTCAAAAAGGCACAAGTTTTTATGGTGTTTTGTAAAGATTATGGATTTGGAGTTGTGATTATTGGAAGGTCTAAGATTGTTTATATTTGACATTTGTCCTATTCATGAGACTTGACGTGGAGACATAGGGGAATCAAAATTTGCTAAAGTCTTGGTGATTTCTTATAGCACCACTTATCCAAAAATTCCTACCTTATGAAACCAAGCCCCATTACAACCATATTATTGAGATTAATTCATGATTCTTAAGATAGCTAAATTTGATTTGTGGAGATTTTCTCATGAGTCAAGCATATGGTTTTGGTCCATTATTGCACATAGTTGTTATATGAGGTTTTTCCATAAATTTCTATTCACAAAGAGCTTTTATTTGTTGAAATATGCAAGTTATTTGTTATCTTATCATCTTTTCCCTTGCATATACGATTGACTGAATACCATGGATGAGTGATTAGAAGAGAGTATGCCATTGTAAGGAGGAACGGTTATCATACATGTTTGTGCTATATGATCTCATATCTTACTTGTTCATGCTATGATACATGCTTATGAAGCTTTGCAATTATGCTTTTCATTCGAATGTTCTAACTTGAAGGTTATGCATGATAAAGATCCTGAGACAATCTTTCTAAGGGTATTAGAAGTTTTAGAGTCGTTTTGTTTTAGTTTTAGAGTCAGTTTGCTAAGGGACTAGCAAAGGGTAAGTGTGGGGTAGTTTGATAAGTGCGTTTTACGCTATGTTTTTAATATGTTTTTATCCTCATTTGTACCTTGTTTATTCCTTAGTAAGGTCGTTTTTACTTATTTTGAGTCAATAGGGTTTTTCTGTAGAGCAATGGCTAAAACATGTATTTATACAGAAATTTGTGCTTAAGTGTTGTAAAACCGATTTTGGATAAGACTTGGTTATTTCTCTTATGATTCACCGTACCTTTACATTGTCATTTTTGATGAATTTGGTTTAATATGTAGATGACATGTAAATGAGCATATGAGAACAAAAATCATGAAGATTGGATTCACGGAGGACAACAAGAGAAGTCATGGAAAAGAAGTACTCTGAAACATAAGATTTTGATCCGAGCAGAAATTTCCAGAAACCCTACATCAACTTCGGAAAATCATATCTAAAGATCCAGGAGTAATCTGAGGACGAGCCACATATCAATAGAAAGCTGTATGTGTCTAGTTTTCATATCTTCTGGAATCGCATCAATTGGAGTTTAGATGAAGGAGTTATGATCAAAACAATGGACGGAGCTCAAGCTACAAAACTGGGCAGTTTCTGCCTAAGATGTCACACGAGTTTGGGAGGATGTTTCTTCACCAAAATTCTTCCCAAGCATGTTAAAGGACTTAAGAGAAGCTTAATGAAGTCATGGGAAGCTGCATAGAAGAAGAAGATTCGAAGAAGTCATCATGGCAGCCGAAACAACCAAGTATGGAGCTTTCCCGGTCATACCGGGAAAGTCTGTCCCTACCGAGTTCTAGCAATGGATTTGGCTGCCTATGAGCCCAAGAACTTGTGTATGAGGCCTACATGGATCCAATAACATGTAGAGGAGTCCAATAAATCAGAAATCCAAGGTCCAAGTCGCAATCCTTGTCCAAAGATGAAAGGAGGAAACCAAGTCCAAGAAGGATTCCAAGTCCAACAAAGGTTGTGTCTCCTTGAAGCTCCCGAATTTCCTAGGGTTTTGTTTGAAATTTTCTGTATAAATAGAAATGTATAGCTCTTAGTTTAGTGTCTTCAACCTTTGTAACTTTTAGAGAGCCAAGCTCTACCCAAAAACCCTAAACACTAGAGAAACACAAAAGCTGCCGCAATTTCCATTGTTCACTGCCGAACATATCTTGCCGCCACCGATTTCCCCATCCTTTGCCGATTGATCTAGTTGGTTTTAGGTATGGATCTTTATAAGTTTTTGTGTTATTTACTGTGTTTATGCGAATTCATTGACTATATATTATGGTTTTGTGGTTTTATGTCTCATACATGTTCATATATTCTTTTTTGTGATTTATGTATGTGATTGTTTGTGATATAACGATTAGAATGCATGTTTAGGTTATGAACAAAAGATAAAACTTGCTGTGTTTATGTGATTAAAATACTTTAATTGATTAATTGTTTACCCGAGCATATAATCAAACCGGAAGGTAATCTAGACGTAGGTGTTCCTAAGGGGGGAGTTTAATGTGCCGTAGTGTCCTAAGGGTTAAGGTCAGACGATTGTAGGCCTTGATTCTTAGGCATTACTAAGGGATGGTAGGGTAAAACGATTTGTATGCTAGTAGGATGAGTGACGCCATACCTAGGATCATGTCTCCAATGGCTCTTGTTCGATAAGTGTATCTTGTCTTAGTGTCAGGCGATTGTAGGCACTGAGCAAGGTGACACATATACAAATTTAGTGTTAGGCGATTGTAGGCACTACTTTTACATGAGAAGCCTATATAGTTGGAATTAATCAAAGTATTTGAAAATATAATTGCTGCATTTTTAATCTGTTTCATGAACTTGCATGCTATCTAATCGGTGCTTTGTGCTGTTTTAAATGTTGAAAGGATTGAATGATCACCTGTATATATGTTTGTTTATATTTTGTTTATTTTTCATCTTATGTCAAAATCATCTCAAAACCCCCATATTTCGTGTATATATGTATATATGTTATATATTTGTACTAATGTTTGAGTTTTGCAGAATAATAATCCTTCCCTAATGTCCCCGGTTAAAACGATCCCTACTTGCACATACTACACTGATAGGGTTTTAAATTGCACAGGTCAACTAATGACACGTCATAAAGCTCGTAGAGAGAAGAAAGTTAGTACTACTTTTGCAACTACTGAAGCCGGAAAGAGTATTGTTACTTTTGTGAAAAAAAGGAGTCCTAGAAAAGGTAAGGAGAGGTCGGGTGTGTGCGGTCATTACACATAGAATAGTCATTGATAAGTGCGTTTTACGCTATGTTTTTAATATGTTTTCACCCTCATTTGTACCTTATTTATTCCTTAGTAATGTTGTTTTTACTTATTTTGAGTCAAAAGGGTTTTTCTGTAGAGCAATGGCTAAAACATGTATTTATACAGAAATTTGTGCTTAAGTGTTGTAAAAACCGATTTTGGATAAGACTTGGTTATTTCTCTTATGATTCACCGTACCTTTACATTGTCATTTTTGATAAATTTGGTTTAATGTGTAGATGACATGTAAATGAGCATATGTGAACAAGAATCATGAAGATTGGATTCATGGAAGACAATAAGAGAGGCCATGAAAAAGGAGAAACTCCAAAACATAAGATTTTGATCCGAGCAGAAATTTCCAGAAACCATAACTCAACTTCAAAGATTTCCTGAGGACGATCCAGGAGGAACCAGGGAACGTGCCATATATGGATGGAAAGCTGTGGATGTCTAGTTTCTAAATCTTTTGGAATCGCAGCAATCCGAGTTCTGAGGAAGGAGTTATGCCGGAAACAATGGTCGGAGGTCAGTCTCACTCGCGAGTGAAACTCTCCCGCGAGTGAAACTCTCCCGCAAGTAAATCTTTCCCGCGAGCAGAAATCTCTCTCGCGAGCAGAAATTTACAAAAACCTTACATCAACTTCGGAAAATCATATCTAAAGATCCATGAGGAATCTGAGGACGAGCCATATATCATTGGAAAGCTACGGAAGTCTAGTTTTCAGATCTTCTTGAATCGCAGCATTTGGAGTTCAGATGAAGGATTTATGATTAAAACAATGGACAGAGGTCAAGCTGCAAAACTGGGCAGTTTCTGCCTAAGTTGTCACACGAGTTTGGGAGGATGTTTCTTCACCAAAATTCTTCCCAAGCATGTCAAAGGACTTAAGAGAAGCTTAATGAAGTCATGGGAAGCTGCATTGAAGAAGGAGATTCGAAGAAGTCATCATGGCAGCCGAAACAACTAAGTATGGAGCTTTTCCGGTTGAACCGGAAAAGTCTGTCCTTGCTGAGTTTGCCAATGATTTCGGCTGCCTATGAGCCCAAGAACTTGTGTATAAGGCCTACATGGATCCAATAACATGTAGAGGAGTCCAAGAAATCAGAAATCCAAGGTCCAAGTCGAAATCCTTGACAAAGAAGAAAGAAGAAACCAAGTCCAAAAAGGATTACAAGTTCAACAAGGAAGGTGTCTCCTTGAAGCTCCCGAATTCTCTAGGGTTTCTCTTCGAAATTTTCTGTATAAATAGGACCTATGTACATCAATTTTAGTGTCTCTCAATTGCTCTAAGCCTTAGTATAGCCAAGCTCTACCTAAAAACCCTAAACACAGAAACTGCACAAGCTGCTGCCGCTGCCGCACCAACTGCCGTCAATTGCTTTCATCAGCCGCCGATTCCACCTTCTACCCTAGCCGATCTATATAGGTAGTCTAGGTATGAAGTTCATCAAGGGTTTGTGTAATAATCTACTGTGTTTTATCATGCTTTTTTATAAATTATTTTATGGTTTTCGGTTTTATACGTTGCATGTGTTCTTAAGTTCTTCTTTGTGATTTTCTTGAAACCATGTGTGATGTATAACGTTCTAAGTATATTTTAGTTTCATGATTTAGATTAAGTTGTTGTATGTTCTTGTGTGTAGTATGTGTTAATTGATTAATCATCACCTGATCATGTAATCAAACCTAAAGATAGTCTAGGCCAAGACGTTTCTATGGGGGGAGTTTAATAAGCCGTAGTAATCTAGGATCAAGTTAGGCATATTTGATAGTTTGATTCTAGTTGCTGCAAAGGGTTGGCAGGGTGAGAGATTTGCATGTTGAATAGGATGAGTGACGCCATGCCTAGGATCATGTCTTCAACCGACTCCAGTTCGTAAGTGTATCTTGTTTAGATTAGGCATATTTGATAGTTTAAACAAGGTGACACATATATGTTTTAGGTTCAGGCATATTTGAAGTTCCTAAAAACACATGAGAAGTCATAAGAGGTTGAAATCAATTAAAACATATGATAGTGCGAGCATCACTATTTAATCTTGCATGAAATTGTTGTATGCTTATTTCGGTGTTTGTTATGTTGTGTGCTTGAGTATTGATTGACCATGTTTTGTAAATAAGTGTCTTTTATTTTCGAATCACTTCATATAATTCCCATCATAATTCGGTAAATATGTGAATAGTTTGTAAATAATTTAATTCTTTTTGTTCATAAATTTCGTTGTCATGTCTATGTTTTATGGATTGTATGTGTGTATGTGTTTTATACTTGTATAGTTGTGACAGAATTATACTTGTATGTTTATATTATATTTGTGAATGTTGCTAACTTGTTTTGATGCAGATATAATCCTTCCCTAGTGTCCCCGGCTTGAACTATCCCTACTTACAGTTACTACACGATAGGGTTTTTTAAATTGCAGGTCAACAAACGGCCTCGTCAGTCATCCATTGTGGGGGGTAGTTTTATGGTGTCAAAACGGTGGTTGGCAGTCATATGAAACCTCACTGTAAGAACTGTGACACTTAGTTGTAATGTAAATCTGGGAATGGTACACTACCAACATAAAGAGCATAGCCTACGAACTCAAAAAAATAGGCCGACGAATTTTTGTTTCGTCGGCAGAAAAATAAATCGTTTGCTAAAGTTTCATTTCATCGGCGAAAACTTTTGAACTTAGCCGATGAAATTTTTAGTCGGCTAAAGTGTTTTTTCATCGGCTATAGTTTTCAGATTTAGCCGAAAAATATTAAATTATAGGCGACAAAATAATTTCGTCGGCTAAAGTTTTTTATATTTCCAGATTTGCAGCAGCTCATTCGAGAGAAAAAAAATGGGAGAAATAGAGTTTGTGTTGTCAAAATTGTTGGGTGTTGATGAAATTGTAGGATTAGTTTGTAAAACTATATATAGGTACGTATATGTGTTATATATGTTGATTTTGAGTTGTGTTTAACCGGAACCGTCAGTTTTCTTCATGGTATATCACATATTTGAATTCTTAACGATCACCAAATGAGATGAAATTTTACAGGGATGATCTATACATATATACCTATATATTGAACGGTTAAGATCTGAAACTAAGATCGAAAAAAGAGGGAAAATCACACATCCGCACCAAAGGGTTTGGTGCGGACGTCCTTACCCTAAGAAAGCTGTGTGTGTGTGTGTATATATATATATATATATATATATATATATTTGTTATTTGTTATTATGTATCTAATTAAGTATATATATATATATATATACTAAATTAATTTGTTAATAATTGTAGTAGAATATTATATGATTTAAGATTTATATATGGAATTTAATTAATTACACACACACACACACATATATATATGTATATATATATATATATATATATATATATATATATATATATATTTTCAAGATATGGATAAGAGTTGGATTTTATTTCCAAAATGGGACAAACGATATGGTAAAAGAGTAATGAGTTTTCTGGAATATACGTTGGTTAATGCTAACAGGAATACAATTTTTTATTGTCTGTGCACGAAATGTCAGTGTCGCAGTGATATGCATCGATTTGAGATTGACAAAGTATGACAGCACCTGACGAGTAACGAGTTTTGAGAGAAATACACATGCTGGATTTGTCACGGTGAAACATCATCAGGGGGTCTGCATGATCATGGACAATTTTCTACGACGGGCAGTACATCCAACGATCCAACGTTGTCTTCATCAACGATAACCCTATCTTTGGGTAAAATTTACCATTCTTTCTTCCTATGGGTAGCCCTATCTTTGGGGTAAAATTTTCATTAAATTTTTATACTACTGGTTGCGTCTCATCGATTTAAAACTATTTTATTTTGAACTTCTGACCAAAAAATGTAATTTAGACGGTCGAATGACCGTTTCCTTGCGTTTAGGGGTTTGACTTACCGGATTGACCAAATTGCAACTATATCCGAAGAATTTTCAATTATAGCCGATGAAATTTGCAACTTCAGTGGCCTTCCAACAACAATCAACAGTTGTTGTTAAGTTTTCTAACGACAGAAACATTTTTTTGTTATGAACCTGGATATGTTCATACGACATACTACTCAAAACGGACGACAGACTTCGTCAGACGTCTGAGGGTTTATCAAATGACAACTGGATAAACAACACTCAAAAAAACTCTCAAACGATGTGCAATGCCCGTCTTCTGAAGCCAAAATTGTCCTAGTGTCTGTTAAAGTGAAGGAACTTCCTGTACAACTATGTGGCTTGTATGGTAAGTCTAACGGTGAATATGTGGACAAAAGAGGAAAGCACCAACAAACACAACTAGTAATGATACAATAAAAACTAAGACATTGAGTGGGAAAAGAGTTGTCATGGTTGAAGATTACGATAAATAGCTTGAGCAAAACCAAGAAGATGTTGTGGGACATGAGGTTGATAGAGATTTGCTTGACCCCATAGAAAAACCTTTAAAAAACCTGCATAGTGGATGAGTGGTCGATTAAAGATTGGTGGAAGATGAATGGAGATAAATTTTCAAACTTGCAAACATTTGCAATAGATGTATTAGCTATATAAGTGTCTACATGCAGTTGCAAGTGAATCGAGTTTCAGCACTGAAAACAGGTGATATATCCATATAGATCTTCCCTATTGTCGAAAACAGTTGAAAAACTCATATGTCTGCAAAATTGGCTGAAGTCTGACTGTATTATGGGGTTATAGTATGTTCGAGAAGCAGAAGAAATAGAGGCATATGACACCCTTGAGGCTGGTATTGTTTCTTATTCTTAACATTATAAACTTGTTTTCATACTTCTCATTTGTTCTTTATTAGTGTAGCACATTTAAAAAGGGACTGGATAAAGATACAAATGTGTAGAACGATGTTGGTACACCAAGTGAGAAAACAAGCAAGAGTTCAGAGACTTATGTTTATGCTCCCGCTATAATCAAGAAGAGAAAGCCAAAAAACAAAGTGAAGGTTATGGAACTGGAAACCGGAAAGGTATCAAAAACATTGACTTATCATCTATTTTTCTTGTTCTTTTGTTTTAACTTCTTTAAATCTCTCAACTCTATGATTTATTTGTTCATGTTTTCGGGTTATATAGATAATGCACGTTAGATCTTTGGGCTTGAGTACTGATGATATTGTCCTTTACAGGGTTGGAAAGCACGTTGATAACATCCAATCCTTGATGGTGAGAACTAACAGTGACTGCCTTAGAAGATACGGAATGAGCAGTGAAGTGTAATGGTGCATGAAAATTTGTTTTAAGTTTATGCTCCTTTGGTTTTCTTGCTATCTTTTATTATTGTAGTATATGTTTCTGGTTTTAATTCACATTGGTACCAGGCCAGGATCTGAGATTTCAGGACCTGAGTCAAACTATAAAAATGGTGCCACATGATGTTAAAAAAAAAGAAAAAAAAGTTGTTAAGAAGAGATAATTAGTGGATAACCACAAACCCAGAAGCATTAGAAAAAACAACCCCACAAACCCAGCCAGATTTTTCAACATCGTCAACCTCGTGAAACTCTCTTTCTCTCCTTTTCTAAACCCAAACCTCGTGAAACTCTTGGTCGCTCTCTTCTCTTCTAAACCCAAATCTCGTGAAACTCTTTGTCTCTCTTATCTTCTAAACCCATATTTCTTTTCTCCTCCTTTGTTTTTCATTTCAAAAAAACTAAAACCTAAAGTTTTTGGACCCAGATGGCCGAAATTTTTTGGTGCCCCCAGATGGTCGGAATTTTTGGACATGAGCCGGCTGCCTCTTCAGCCTCCCTTCAGGTCCGGGCCTGATTGGAACTTCATGTTATGCTTTGAACTTTGAAGGTTGAACATCTTTAATGTTGCTTTGAAACTTTGAATTGATTAATATCTCAAATTCCAGGCTTACAGATACGAACAAAACCCTAATCTGATTCGTTCTTTTTAGGATCTGAATCTGTTTAGATCAGTGTTTTAAAAAATACCAATTCAATCTGAAAAAATTAAAAAGATCAGATTATGGATTCTATTTTAAATAAATAGATCCGATATTTACTAATAACGTGTTCTCTGGTATCAGAGCCATAAGGGTTATGATCATGTTATTATCATCAGTTAATTAAATGTTCTCAAACCCCAGGTGGCGGACTACCGCCTAGGTGTGGTCTTTGAGTTCATATGCTTTTCATTCAATTATATTTGGATCCTCAAACCCCAGGTGGCGGACTACCGCCTAGGTGTGGTTTCTGAGTTTGTTCTTTGAAATCTATTTATTTTTGTGAAGTGATTGTTTCTCTGCCCTTTTACTTTATTTTATTCTGGTTCTTCCTTTCTGTTCTTCCTGTCTTTAGCCTTAGTTTTCTCCACCCAAACAGTAAGTTTCCAGGACCAAACAGTAAGACCCAAGTGCGGCCTGAGCGGTTGCGGCGTGAGCGGAGAAGAGAAAACCTAGTCCTTTAGACACTTAGTCCTTTCAGGAAAACCTCTTTACCTTAAAGTTTCAGGTCAGCTTTTCGATCCCTTCTAATTATGAGTAGACTGTTTAGATCATCCTCAGTTACCTCCAGTTCTAGTAGATCCTCCTCCCTTAATAGGATTCCTACCATAGTTAATGAAGAACAATTAGAATATCAATCAAATGACAATATAGATATAAACGATTGGAACATTCCAAAAGTTCCCAGTAAAGAAATTTACAAGAAAAAATGGTCTTTGACCGCCTTTAATAATGAACATCATATTAAAACAGTTGAACAAGTTTATGCTTTAAGTAAAGAACATGAAACATGTCAATTATTCAGCCCAGAATCAATTAAAAAACATAAAAAAGATGGTCACAATTTCCTACATATAGGATTAGTACAAGTTGGTATTAAACCTTTAACCAGAAAAGGTCTTAATGCCTCGGTTCTCTTATGTTTAAGAGATGCAAGGTTTACTGACTTTACTGACAGTACCCTTGGAGTTATTGAATCAAGCCTTTTTAATGGCCCAATTCATTTTGATTGCTATCCTGATTTCACAATCAGCCTTAGTGATCCTCACATATTAAAAGCTTTAACGTTAAACATTAAAACATCAGGATATAATGTACTTGAAGGAACTCAACCCTTAGCCTTAGTTTACAGAATCCATTACAAAGTCACAGGTACCAATATAAATTTTCAAGCTATTATTAAAAGTCCTAAAAATCAAACATTATTAATTCAAAGCAGTCATAAAAATGCTAACATCCAAATTCCACAAACAATTAAATGGTCAGAAATCCATCTTCCTACAGAATGGTCTCTCACTTGTGAAAACCATCCTGTTCAGATACAACGCAACATTTCTGATTTAAACTTCATCCAACAAAATAATGATGGAACAGTAAAAATCAATTTTCTAAATTCCAGACCTAGCCAACAAACTAGAATCCAGGAATTAGGCCAATCTTCTAGACAGTTAGGACAGTCATCGCGAAACTCCTTCGTTTCAGCCAGACATTCTTTTGCTGGGTCTACTTTGGCGGATTCCTCTATTTCTCGAAGAGATGCCGATCTAGATCGGGAAATTAAAACTCTCAGAATCCAAGAATTAGAAGAAGAAATAAAAAATTTAAAAATTAAAAATATTAAAACTACTTCTCAAGTCAGTTATCCTCAATATGAGATTCCAAATCAAGCAGAAGAAGACGAAGACACTTCCCCTGCTCCTACAGCCGGTGATTTCGAAGTCATTCCTCCTATTAACCCTCAACTAAATACCCTTAATGAATCATTTACCATCAATTACTCCAGATTAGATCAAAACTTGGAATTAACAGAAAACATTCCTCGCCGCAATCTTTATCGACGACAGTTCCCTTTAATTGAACAGAGAAAACAATTATTCCAAGATTGGAAAAATCACATGTTGCAAACTAAAACTGAAATATTCTTTCTTGACTTTATTGATCTAATAAACCAAAATAAAATCCAGACTTTAACTAAATCTAAATGGAAAACTACTTCTTCCGTAGTCACCTCTTCTCACCCTCCTGTTGAAACTGTAGTAATTGATCATTTAAACCAACATATTATGGCCTCGCCTTATAAAATCCCTGATGAAAAACCAGATCCAGATCATAAGAAAATAATTGAACAAAACAATTACTCAAACCAAAGTCTAGTCACCATAGGAAGTCAATTAGATAAAATCGAAACAAAAATTGACTCAATATGTTCTAAAGTTAGCATACTTCCCCAATCTCAACCTGAACCACCATTAATACATTTCAGTAATCTCAATAAACCCACACTCAAACCAACCTCTACTGTTCAAAAAATTGAAAAAATGCTAAACAAATTAAAACCAGAACCTAGTAACAGTATCTCAGTCATCCATGCTACTGAAAACACATCTAATTCATCTGATAGTGATTCCAGTACAATTTCTAAAATAAACCAAACATTCCAAAACCTTCAAATATCTAGACTTAATTATCCTCGAAAATCAAGATTCAGAAATAGTATTGAACGACCTTTACCTATTGATATTCAACCTACTAATTTCTCTAATAATCAATTCTCAGTTTCTTCTGACAAAACTTATGAGTGGAACATAGATAACTTATCTGAACAAGAAATTTTAAATAAACTCCATCATATGTCAATGACCGCCAATAGTTATATCACCAATCACAATTTTACCCAACCTGAAATTATTGAAATACTTTCAACTGGTTTCACCGGAATGCTCCATTCCTGGTGGGATAAACATCTAACGGCTGAGGCACGTTTAGAAATCAAACATGCAATCAGACGAGATGACAATGGAAATGCCATTTTTGATGAAAGCACTGGTATGGGAATATCAGATGCAGTTAACACTTTATTTTTCACCATTATTCAACATTTTATTGGTACACCTAGTCATATTACTTCTAGAATTCATGATCAACTTAGTAATTTAAAATGTCCAACCTTAAGTGATTTCAAATGGTATAAAGATGTTTTTATCTCTAGAGTTATGCTCAGAGATGACAGTAATCAACCTTTCTGGAAAGAAAAATTTATTAATGGTTTACCCAAATTATTTGCACATAAAATCAGGCAAGTTTTAAGTACTGACACAGGTCATATTGATTATGATGCTCTCACATATGGAAACATTATTACTACAATACAAAAAGAAGGATTAAAAATGTGTATCGATATGAAGTTAAATGCCCAACTTAAATCTGATAAGAAAACAGCCAAATACGAATTAGGCAATTTTTGTGAACAATATGGCTTGCCTTCTCTTCCTCCTTCGAGAAGAAGAAAACAACATTACACCCCTAATCATTTTCATAAAAGAAAACATAAACACAATAGATATGCTCAAAATATTTTTGAACCAAATACATTTTATTCTAAAAATAAATTCCAAAAACATCGTTCAAAGCCAAATAACCAATTCCGAAAAAACAAAAATTTTGATAAAAACAACACCAAATGTTACAAATGTAACAAACCCGGACACTCTGCCAATAAATGCCCAGTCAAAAATACCATCAAACAAATAATTACTAGTAAAGAAGATCAAGATAAACTTATTCAAATCTTAGAATTAAAAGACACAGACTCTGAAATTGACCAAAGTAAAGATGAATCTCTACAACTAAATTCATCTTCTTCTTCAGATGATTCTACTAGTTATTCCTCACCTGATATTGCTTTAGGTTGTGGAGATACTTGTTGTAAGTCAAAAACAATTAATGTTCTTTCAAAACAGGAAGAACAAGAAGAACTATTAATTGACTTAATAGGAAAAATTGATAATCCAGACCTAAAAGCAGAATACCTTAAAAAATTAAAAAATTTACTCACTCAAGAAAATACAACCAAAACTCCCCAAGAGAAAATATCCCTTACTACAACTTTTGATAAATTTAAAAATAAAAGAAAAGAAATCACACTCCAAGATCTCCAACATGAAATCAAAACAATTAAAACACAAATACAAACTTTACAAAATCAACATTTAAATCTTATTTGTGAAAATAAAGACATCAAAGACAATTTAAACATATTAAAAATTGATACCCAATTTCTTAAGTTACAACAGTTCCCAAATGAAGATATTCCAGAACCATCCACATTACATGAAGAAGAAATCTCTGAAAACAATACTATCAATATTATTCAAAAGATTAATTTAAAAAAATGGTATGTCACTATTCAATTACAAATAAAAGACTTTCAATTAATTACCACTGCACTCATTGACTCTGGTGCAGACCTTAACTGTATTCAAGAAGGGCTAATTCCCTCTAAATATTTTGAAAAAACAAAAGAGTCCCTTAGATCTGCTAACGGCTCAAAAATGAATATTAGATATGAAATCTCTAAAGCCCATGTTTGTCAAAACAATGTTTGTTTTAAAACATCTTTTGTTCTAGTCCAAAACTTAACTGACAAAGTAATTCTAGGTCTTCCTTTTATTACTTTACTTTACCCATATACAACTGAATACAATGGTATTATCACCTACCCATTTGGTGAACCAGTTAAATTTACTTTTCTTTCAAATCCTGAAATACATACATTAAAAGCATTTCAAGAAAATTCAATCTCAAAAACAATTAATTTGATCCAATCAAAACAAAAACAAATAGTTTTTCTTAAAGAAGAAATTAATTTTAAGAGAATTGATGACCAGTTACATAATCCATCACTCCAACAACAAATTAAGAATTTTGAAGAGAAAATTATTAAAGAATTATGCTCCGATATCCCTACTGCCTTTTGGCATAGGAGAAAACATATTGTTACCCTTCCATATATAAAGGATTTCAATGAAAAGAATATTCCAACGAAAGCACGACCAATACAAATGAATCACGAAGTAATGGAATTCTGTAAAAAGGAAATCCAAGACCTACTCCACAAAGGAATTATTAGACATAGTAAATCTCCATGGTCGTGTGCTGCCTTTTACGTTCAGAAAAATGCTGAACTTGAAAGAGGTACCCCAAGGTTAGTAATCAATTATAAACCACTTAATACTGTTTTAGAATGGATTAGATACCCTATTCCTAATAAACGAGATCTCATTAACAGATTAAACAAATCAGTCATATTTTCCAAATTCGATTTGAAATCTGGTTTTTGGCAAATCCAGATACATGAAGATGACAAATACAAAACTGCTTTTGTCACCCCTTTCGGTCATTATGAATGGAATGTAATGCCCTTTGGGCTCAAAAATGCCCCAAGTGAATTCCAAAACATCATGAACGATATACTCAATCCTTATAGTCATTTTTTAATCGTATATATTGATGATGTTCTAATATTTTCACAATCCATTGAACAACATTGGAAACATTTACACCAATTCTTTCAGATCATCAAAACCAATGGACTCGTAATTTCGGCTTCAAAAATTCAATTATTCCAAACAAAGATACGATTTCTAGGATTTAGTATTCACCAACTCCAAATCACTCCAATCAACAGAGTTATTCAATTTGCTGATAAATTCCCAGATATTATCTTAGATAAAAACCAACTTCAAAGGTTTTTAGGTTCCCTAAATTATGTTGCTGAATTCTATCAAAATCTCAGACAAAAATGCAAACCGCTTTTTGACAGATTACAGAAAAACCCTCCTCCTTGGACTTCCATTCATACTACTCTTGTTCAAGAAATCAAAACTCATGTGAAAACTCTACCTTGTCTAGGAATTCCCTTAACAGACTCTTTTAAAATTGTAGAAACTGATGCCTCAGAATTAGGCTATGGAGGTATCCTTAAGCAACAGATCTCTCCCAACCAGCCAGAACAAATAGTTAGGTTCCATTCTGGAGCTTGGTCACAATCACAACGCAATTATAGTACTATTAAAAAAGAAATTTTATCTATTGTTTTATGTATTAGTAAATTTCAAGATGACTTATTAAATCAAAAAATTTTAGTCCGTGTTGACTGCAAAAGTGCTAAACACGTTTTGGAAAAAGATGTTCAAAACATTGCTAGTAAACAAATTTTTGCCCGTTGGCAAGCAATTTTAAGTATTTTTGATTTTGAAATTGCATTCATCAAAGGCAGTGACAATCATATCCCTGATTTTCTAACCAGAGAATTTCTTCAGGGTTCAACTCATGCATCCTCCCATGAGGACCAGATCACAAACGGGGAAAAATCCCCAAAGCCCACCTGAAGAAAAACCCCAAGGTCAGCACTCAGTAAAACAAGAATTAATCCCCTATTCCAGTCAAAACCCCATAAGGCCCAACTTCGTTGGCACTACTCTTGGCCCATATAAGCCTAGTTTCCAGTCAGCCCTGGTTAATCCCCATGATCCTTTCAAAGTCAGCACCACAAATCCTTCCAAGCCCAATTTTCGTAAATCATCACCTTATGTTTTACGCACTAGTCAAGACATGTTTTGTGTTGAG
The DNA here is from genome assembly GCA_951800085.1 of Comarum palustre. Lineage (NCBI taxonomy): Eukaryota > Viridiplantae > Streptophyta > Magnoliopsida > Rosales > Rosaceae > Comarum > Comarum palustre. Next base: position 28,174,901 of record OX637572.1, read on the forward strand.
ACAAACATGAGTCACCTGAAAAACCCAATCTCTATAGTCAAGTATTACTGCCCACCAGGCTTCTTTTTTGTTCCTAATCACCCAAGTCATTCCCTCAAATTCTACAGGGATATTCTCTTTGCAACAGGTTCAGTCACAATCAAAGGGATTTTTGATCCCAAAGATTCAACTAAGTTACTTTACCATTCCTTGTATATAGTAAACATTATTCATTTATCTGATTGGAAAGATCCTCCTTATACTTTCCACAAAGAATGCGAGTTAACTTTTAATTATTATGATTATGAAGATGCATGGTTCAAAATTTTCATGCATCAAAACGAAGATTTCAGTCACTCTTGGTTCCTCAATTTTGACCACAAATTCAATGGCAAGTTCCCAATGTGGTTTGAAAATTGGTGGAGCACCTTTGGGTGCCCTATCGGTATCCTCCCAGAAGCCCTTCAAGTTTTAGTCTCTGAATTTTCCACAACTCGAGAATTCTCAGACTATGAGAAAAGATTTCCAGTCACTCTGCACTTCATTGCCAAATACAAAGTCCCTTGGATCTTCAAATGGCATTTTGAATTACAGGATTACATAGTCAGCCGAAAATACTTAGTCAAGTGGTGGGACAAATTCAAATCCGAACGCATCATTGACGCATTCAATACTGAATTTCCAGTCCAAGCTGCATCAGCATCAGTCATTCCTCCGGCCACTCCAAATCTGCCACCTTTGGCCCTTGCCCCAACTTCACAGTTACCAAAATCAAGAGGAAAAGAAATAACCGAGTCATCCTCATCCAGTAAAGGATTAAGTTCAGCAGAAATCAAGCAGTTAGCAGACCAGTTACTGGCCCAAGCAGCCCAAGTTAAAATTGAAGAAGAAGCCCAAGAAGAAAGGGCCCAAGACTCCTCTTCTTCTCACTCTTCGACCCACAGTCAGAGAAGTTATACAAGCCCCCAGAAGCCTGCCAGTTCATCAAAATTACCAACTAACTGGTACGAACAAACCCAGTATCAAGACAGTCAGGATCCTTTTGAAATTTGAAGACAAGTCACTATTCATGAATAGTAAAATCACTTTTTACTGTTCACTCACATGACAAAACACAGCTAATCGTGCTGCTTCCTGTTTTGTCCATTTCTGAGTAAAAGCAGATTCTCTACAGTAAAAGCTGTCTCCCCAGCGTGATTCCCGGAGCCTCAAGTCTTTATAAGGAGCTCCCCTCCTTCAGTCATTCTCAAGTTTTTTCAGAAGTTTTTCAGTCTCAAGTTTTTCATTTTCAGAAACACTCTCCAGCTCTCTGATTAAACAGTTTACCTTAGTCAATAGTCTCCTTTTCTTTCTTCACCCCCAAAACCTCATGCATCGGTTTTGAATTAGTAAGTTTATTTGTAATTTGATTTTAAGTTCTGAATGTATTAAACTCAGTTGTACTATGTTTTAAATTTATGATTTAAATTTATGATCATGTTATTATCATCAGTTAATTAAATGTTCTCAAACCCCAGGTGGCGGACTACCGCCTAGGTGTGGTCTTTGAGTTCATATGCTTTTCATTCAATTATATTTGGATCCTCAAACCCCAGGTGGCGGACTACCGCCTAGGTGTGGTTTCTGAGTTTGTTCTTTGAAATCTATTTATTTTTGTGAAGTGATTGTTTCTCTGCCCTTTTACTTTATTTTATTCTGGTTCTTCCTTTCTGTTCTTCCTGTCTTTAGCCTTAGTTTTCTCCACCCAAACAGTAAGTTTCCAGGACCAAACAATAAGACCCAAGTGCGGCCTGAGCGGTTGCGGCGTGAGCGGAGAAGAGAAAACCTAGTCCTTTAGACACTTAGTCCTTTCAGGAAAACCTCTTTACCTTAAAGTTTCAGGTCAGCTTTTCGATCCCTTCTAATTATGAGTAGACTGTTTAGATCATCCTCAGTTACCTCCAGTTCTAGTAGATCCTCCTCCCTTAATAGGATTCCTACCATAGTTAATGAAGAACAATTAGAATATCAATCAAATGACAATATAGATATAAACGATTGGAACATTCCAAAAGTTCCCAGTAAAGAAATTTACAAGAAAAAATGGTCTTTGACCGCCTTTAATAATGAACATCATATTAAAACAGTTGAACAAGTTTATGCTTTAAGTAAAGAACATGAAACATGTCAATTATTCAGCCCAGAATCAATTAAAAAACACAAAAAAGATGGTCACAATTTCCTACATATAGGATTAGTACAAGTTGGTATTAAACCTTTAACCAGAAAAGGTCTTAATGCCTCGGTTCTCTTATGTTTAAGAGATGCAAGGTTTACTGACTTTACTGACAGTACCCTTGGAGTTATTGAATCAAGCCTTTTTAATGGCCCAATTCATTTTGATTGCTATCCTGATTTCACAATCAGCCTTAGTGATCCTCACATATTAAAAGCTTTAACGTTAAACATTAAAACATCAGGATATAATGTACTTGAAGGAACTCAACCCTTAGCCTTAGTTTACAGAATCCATTACAAAGTCACAGGTACCAATATAAATTTTCAAGCTATTATTAAAAGTCCTAAAAATCAAACATTATTAATTCAAAGCAGTCATAAAAATGCTAACATCCAAATTCCACAAACAATTAAATGGTCAGAAATCCATCTTCCTACAGAATGGTCTCTCACTTGTGAAAACCATCCTGTTCAGATACAACGCAACATTTCTGATTTAAACTTCATCCAACAAAATAATGATGGAACAGTAAAAATCAATTTTCTAAATTCCAGACCTAGCCAACAAACTAGAATCCAGGAATTAGGCCAATCTTCTAGACAGTTAGGACAGTCATCGCGAAACTCCTTCGTTTCAGCCAGACATTCTTTTGCTGGGTCTACTTTGGCGGATTCCTCTATTTCTCGAAGAGATGCCGATCTAGATCGGGAAATTAAAACTCTCAGAATCCAAGAATTAGAAGAAGAAATAAAAAATTTAAAAATTAAAAATATTAAAACTACTTCTCAAGTCAGTTATCCTCAATATGAGATTCCAAATCAAGCAGAAGAAGACGAAGACACTTCCCCTGCTCCTACAGCCGGTGATTTCGAAGTCATTCCTCCTATTAACCCTCAACTAAATACCCTTAATGAATCATTTACCATCAATTACTCCAGATTAGATCAAAACTTGGAATTAACAGAAAACATTCCTCGCCGCAATCTTTATCGACGACAGTTCCCTTTAATTGAACAGAGAAAACAATTATTCCAAGATTGGAAAAATCACATGTTGCAAACTAAAACTGAAATATTCTTTCTTGACTTTATTGATCTAATAAACCAAAATAAAATCCAGACTTTAACTAAATCTAAATGGAAAACTACTTCTTCCGTAGTCACCTCTTCTCACCCTCCTGTTGAAACTGTAGTAATTGATCATTTAAACCAACATATTATGGCCTCGCCTTATAAAATCCCTGATGAAAAACCAGATCCAGATCATAAGAAAATAATTGAACAAAACAATTACTCAAACCAAAGTCTAGTCACCATAGGAAGTCAATTAGATAAAATCGAAACAAAAATTGACTCAATATGTTCTAAAGTTAGCATACTTCCCCAATCTCAACCTGAACCACCATTAATACATTTCAGTAATCTCAATAAACCCACACTCAAACCAACCTCTACTGTTCAAAAAATTGAAAAAATGCTAAACAAATTAAAACCAGAACCTAGTAACAGTATCTCAGTCATCCATGCTACTGAAAACACATCTAATTCATCTGATAGTGATTCCAGTACAATTTCTAAAATAAACCAAACATTCCAAAACCTTCAAATATCTAGACTTAATTATCCTCGAAAATCAAGATTCAGAAATAGTATTGAACGACCTTTACCTATTGATATTCAACCTACTAATTTCTCTAATAATCAATTCTCAGTTTCTTCTGACAAAACTTATGAGTGGAACATAGATAACTTATCTGAACAAGAAATTTTAAATAAACTCCATCATATGTCAATGACCGCCAATAGTTATATCACCAATCACAATTTTACCCAACCTGAAATTATTGAAATACTTTCAACTGGTTTCACCGGAATGCTCCATTCCTGGTGGGATAAACATCTAACGGCTGAGGCACGTTTAGAAATCAAACATGCAATCAGACGAGATGACAATGGAAATGCCATTTTTGATGAAAGCACTGGTATGGGAATATCAGATGTAGTTAACACTTTATTTTTCACCATTATTCAACATTTTATTGGTACACCTAGTCATATTACTTCTAGAATTCATGATCAACTTAGTAATTTAAAATGTCCAACCTTAAGTGATTTCAAATGGTATAAAGATGTTTTTATCTCTAGAGTTATGCTCAGAGATGACAGTAATCAACCTTTCTGGAAAGAAAAATTTATTAATGGTTTACCCAAATTATTTGCACATAAAATCAGGCAAGTTTTAAGTACTGACACAGGTCATATTGATTATGATGCTCTCACATATGGAAACATTATTACTACAATACAAAAAGAAGGATTAAAAATGTGTATCGATATGAAGTTAAATGCCCAACTTAAATCTGATAAGAAAACAGCCAAATACGAATTAGGCAATTTTTGTGAACAATATGGCTTGCCTTCTCTTCCTCCTTCGAGAAGAAGAAAACAACATTACACCCCTAATCATTTTCATAAAAGAAAACATAAACACAATAGATATGCTCAAAATATTTTTGAACCAAATACATTTTATTCTAAAAATAAATTCCAAAAACATCGTTCAAAGCCAAATAACCAATTCCGAAAAAACAAAAATTTTGATAAAAACAACACCAAATGTTACAAATGTAACAAACCCGGACACTTTGCCAATAAATGCCCAGTCAAAAATACCATCAAACAAATAATTACTAGTAAAGAAGATCAAGATAAACTTATTCAAATCTTAGAATTAAAAGACACAGACTCTGAAATTGACCAAAGTAAAGATGAATCTCTACAACTAAATTCATCTTCTTCTTCAGATGATTCTACTAGTTATTCCTCACCTGATATTGCTTTAGGTTGTGGAGATACTTGTTGTAAGTCAAAAACAATTAATGTTCTTTCAAAACAGGAAGAACAAGAAGAACTATTAATTGACTTAATAGGAAAAATTGATAATCCAGACCTAAAAGCAGAATACCTTAAAAAATTAAAAAATTTACTCACTCAAGAAAATACAACCAAAACTCCCCAAGAGAAAATATCCCTTACTACAACTTTTGATAAATTTAAAAATAAAAGAAAAGAAATCACACTCCAAGATCTCCAACATGAAATCAAAACAATTAAAACACAAATACAAACTTTACAAAATCAACATTTAAATCTTATTTGTGAAAATAAAGACATCAAAGACAATTTAAACATATTAAAAATTGATACCCAATTTCTTAAGTTACAACAGTTCCCAAATGAAGATATTCCAGAACCATCCACATTACATGAAGAAGAAATCTCTGAAAACAATACTATCAATATTATTCAAAAGATTAATTTAAAAAAATGGTATGTCACTATTCAATTACAAATAAAAGACTTTCAATTAATTACCACTGCACTCATTGACTCTGGTGCAGACCTTAACTGTATTCAAGAAGGGCTAATTCCCTCTAAATATTTTGAAAAAACAAAAGAGTCCCTTAGATCTGCTAACGGCTCAAAAATGAATATTAGATATGAAATCTCTAAAGCCCATGTTTGTCAAAACAATGTTTGTTTTAAAACATCTTTTGTTCTAGTCCAAAACTTAACTGACAAAGTAATTCTAGGTCTTCCTTTTATTACTTTACTTTACCCATATACAACTGAATACAATGGTATTATCACCTACCCATTTGGTGAACCAGTTAAATTTACTTTTCTTTCAAATCCTGAAATACATACATTAAAAGCATTTCAAGAAAATTCAATCTCAAAAACAATTAATTTGATCCAATCAAAACAAAAACAAATAGTTTTTCTTAAAGAAGAAAATAATTTTAAGAGAATTGATGACCAGTTACATAATCCATCACTCCAACAACAAATTAAGAATTTTGAAGAGAAAATTATTAAAGAATTATGCTCCGATATCCCTACTGCCTTTTGGCATAGGAGAAAACATATTGTTACCCTTCCATATATAAAGGATTTCAATGAAAAGAATATTCCAACGAAAGCACGACCAATACAAATGAATCACGAAGTAATGGAATTCTGTAAAAAGGAAATCCAAGACCTACTCCACAAAGGAATTATTAGACATAGTAAATCTCCATGGTCGTGTGCTGCCTTTTACGTTCAGAAAAATGCTGAACTTGAAAGAGGTACCCCAAGGTTAGTAATCAATTATAAACCACTTAATACTGTTTTAGAATGGATTAGATACCCTATTCCTAATAAACGAGATCTCATTAACAGATTAAACAAATCAGTCATATTTTCCAAATTCGATTTGAAATCTGGTTTTTGGCAAATCCAGATACATGAAGATGACAAATACAAAACTGCTTTTGTCACCCCTTTCGGTCATTATGAATGGAATGTAATGCCCTTTGGGCTCAAAAATGCCCCAAGTGAATTCCAAAACATCATGAACGATATACTCAATCCTTATAGTCATTTTTAATCGTATATATTGATGATGTTCTAATATTTTCACAATCCATTGAACAACATTGGAAACATTTACACCAATTCTTTCAGATCATCAAAACCAATGGACTCGTAATTTCGGCTTCAAAAATTCAATTATTCCAAACAAAGATACGATTTCTAGGATTTAGTATTCACCAACTCCAAATCACTCCAATCAACAGAGTTATTCAATTTGCTGATAAATTCCCAGATATTATCTTAGATAAAAACCAACTTCAAAGGTTTTTAGGTTCCCTAAATTATGTTGCTGAATTCTATCAAAATCTCAGACAAAAATGCAAACCGCTTTTTGACAGATTACAGAAAAACCCTCCTCCTTGGACTTCCATTCATACTACTCTTGTTCAAGAAATCAAAACTCATGTGAAAACTCTACCTTGTCTAGGAATTCCCTTAACAGACTCTTTTAAAATTGTAGAAACTGATGCCTCAGAATTAGGCTATGGAGGTATCCTTAAGCAACAGATCTCTCCCAACCAGCCAGAACAAATAGTTAGGTTCCATTCTGGAGCTTGGTCACAATCACAACGCAATTATAGTACTATTAAAAAAGAAATTTTATCTATTGTTTTATGTATTAGTAAATTTCAAGATGACTTATTAAATCAAAAAATTTTAGTCCGTGTTGACTGCAAAAGTGCTAAACACGTTTTGGAAAAAGATGTTCAAAACATTGCTAGTAAACAAATTTTTGCCCGTTGGCAAGCAATTTTAAGTATTTTTGATTTTGAAATTGCATTCATCAAAGGCAGTGACAATCATATCCCTGATTTTCTAACCAGAGAATTTCTTCAGGGTTCAACTCATGCATCCTCCCATGAGGACCAGATCACAAACGGGGAAAAATCCCCAAAGCCCACCTGAAGAAAAACCCCAAGGTCAGCACTCAGTAAAACAAGAATTAATCCCCTATTCCAGTCAAAACCCCATAAGGCCCAACTTCGTTGGCACTACTCTTGGCCCATATAAGCCTAGTTTCCAGTCAGCCCTGGTTAATCCCCATGATCCTTTCAAAGTCAGCACCACAAATCCTTCCAAGCCCAATTTTCGTAAATCATCACCTTATGTTTTACGCACTAGTCAAGACATGTTTTGTGTTGAGACAAACATGAGTCACCTGAAAAACCCAATCTCTATAGTCAAGTATTACTGCCCACCAGGCTTCTTTTTTGTTCCTAATCACCCAAGTCATTCCCTCAAATTCTACAGGGATATTCTCTTTGCAACAGGTTCAGTCACAATCAAAGGGATTTTTGATCCCAAAGATTCAACTAAGTTACTTTACCATTCCTTGTATATAGTAAACATTATTCATTTATCTGATTGGAAAGATCCTCCTTATACTTTCCACAAAGAATGCGAGTTAACTTTTAATTATTATGATTATGAAGATGCATGGTTCAAAATTTTCATGCATCAAAACGAAGATTTCAGTCACTCTTGGTTCCTCAATTTTGACCACAAATTCAATGGCAAGTTCCCAATGTGGTTTGAAAATTGGTGGAGCACCTTTGGGTGCCCTATCGGTATCCTCCCAGAAGCCCTTCAAGTTTTAGTCTCTGAATTTTCCACAACTCGAGAATTCTCAGACTATGAGAAAAGATTTCCAGTCACTCTGCACTTCATTGCCAAATACAAAGTCCCTTGGATCTTCAAATGGCATTTTGAATTACAGGATTACATAGTCAGCCGAAAATACTTAGTCAAGTGGTGGGACAAATTCAAATCCGAACGCATCATTGACGCATTCAATACTGAATTTCCAGTCCAAGCTGCATCAGCATCAGTCATTCCTCCGGCCACTCCAAATCTGCCACCTTTGGCCCTTGCCCCAACTTCACAGTTACCAAAATCAAGAGGAAAAGAAATAACCGAGTCATCCTCATCCAGTAAAGGATTAAGTTCAGCAGAAATCAAGCAGTTAGCAGACCAGTTACTGGCCCAAGCAGCCCAAGTTAAAATTGAAGAAGAAGCCCAAGAAGAAAGGGCCCAAGACTCCTCTTCTTCTCACTCTTCGACCCACAGTCAGAGAAGTTATACAAGCCCCCAGAAGCCTGCCAGTTCATCAAAATTACCAACTAACTGGTACGAACAAACCCAGTATCAAGACAGTCAGGATCCTTTTGAAATTTGAAGACAAGTCACTATTCATGAATAGTAAAATCACTTTTTACTGTTCACTCACATGACAAAACACAGCTAATCGTGCTGCTTCCTGTTTTGTCCATTTCTGAGTAAAAGCAGATTCTCTACAGTAAAAGCTGTCTCCCCAGCGTGATTCCCGGAGCCTCAAGTCTTTATAAGGAGCTCCCCTCCTTCAGTCATTCTCAAGTTTTTTCAGAAGTTTTTCAGTCTCAAGTTTTTCATTTTCAGAAACACTCTCCAGCTCTCTGATTAAACAGTTTACCTTAGTCAATAGTCTCCTTTTCTTTCTTCACCCCCAAAACCTCATGCATCGGTTTTGAATTAGTAAGTTTATTTGTAATTTGATTTTAAGTTCTGAATGTATTAAACTCAGTTGTACTATGTTTTAAATTTATGATTTAAATTTATGATTTGCTTCCGTGTTCTCTGGTATATATATATATATTATATATATATATATATATATATATATGCTAGTGCTACAGCGAGGAGCAGCATGTTCTACGTGGACAAACGATGAGCAGTAAGTTTTAGGTATTAGTGTTTGAATGACATGTTTTACGTGCAGTTGTGCTGCCTAAGCCTAAAGTAGAAGCTAACGGATCATTTGCGTATTTCATATTCAAATAAAAAGTTGATCCTCATCTTCAGTTAACTATATAGAGATTATGACTAAATACATCATTTAAATTTTAGAGATTTTATGTGGATAATTATCCTCTCTATCTTGAATTTTTTGTATGCTTTTTTGGTCATTTCAAGTAGAACTAAGAAATGTACGACAACATATCTAGTAATCCAAATCTCTAAACCCGAATCAAAGACAATGGTAGCAATGATGCTTTGATCGAATACGGCTCCTTGAAGATTGATGATCAAATATGGTATAGAATATAGTTTTATATCGAAAAAAATCATATATTCTAACTGTTCCGCAGTATAGGAATGTGAAGCCCTCAACACTACAGCAATCGTAATCAGCTAAAACAGAAGTGACAAAAAATAACCCAAAAATTGCAACCACATCATAGTGAATTTTCAACCATTCAATGATTTCATAGCTACACACACTGAATGTGTAGATCCAAAAAAGATATAATTAGTGGATAAGGTGTACATAGAACCAATATGGGAGTGTACTCGTACGCATGGCCTTTGCTTTGCTGTTTCCCTCTACAAAATATCTATTTATCGATGCCTTTTGTATATCGTTACTGCAAAAATGCAAGTTGCTCGAAAAATTTGGCAAATTTTGAGTGTATGTGTGAAAATACAGTGAATAGAATGTTTCCATTTTTATAACATTTCTCGCTTTCTTCAAAATGGGGTACATGCACTACCCAAGCCTAAGCACCTATTTGACTTGCTTGAATCCTAAAAACCATCTTGGTGTGCATATATAGGTAAACCTTAGACCTAGAGAAATGGATACCTACCTTCACTAACCCTAGCCTACTGGGAAAGGGATTCCTGTCCAACACCACTATCAGCGTACGGTACCGTCGACTGAGCTAGCTAGTACGTACGCAGCCATAGGCTCCGGCCGGTTCTTCAATCCAATTTGTCGGCTTAAGCTAGTTCCTCCGGCTACAAGGACGCCCTCTTTTCTTCACACCCTGGTAATGACCTTTTGTAAACAAAGCCAACCGGCCCAGAGACCAGCAGAGATCACTGTGCTTGGTCCGATCCTGTTGCCATAATCAATTACCATATTTCCTCTTCACGTTGACGGCACACCCCGAAGAAATGTGAGATTGATAACATATATAATAGAGATACGATCAAGATAAGTTACTTTCTATTTAGAACAAACTGCAAAGCAAATGTCGAAAAGAAAAAAAAACTGTAAGCATCGATCTCTGTGGTCAACTTATGGTTAGTATCCAAATTTCGTAATCTTCAATAGGGTATGATGTTTTCTATTAAGGTAAGTAGCTAAAAGGAAAGGAGCCAGATGATCGAGTCAGATTCTACTAAACTAGTGGTTGCTGACATAACTAGGTCATATATATATATATAGGTTTCTTATCAGTTAAAGATTCTCATGCAACCTTAAGATCGAACATGATAATATAGATGTATAAACATATATAATAAATGTCAAACATTCATTTCATGTATTACACATCATCACATACCAAAGTGTATGGGTTTTATTCTTACCCAAAAAAAGGTATGGGTTTTTTAGGCATGAATGTTTATTTTCAGCATAAACATTTCTACCTTCGAGTCTCATCTCTTCGATGTTCAGCTTTATTATCCCTTTTTTCTTTGTCATCCTGTCGTCACAATGATCCAATGCAAAGATGCTTCGATCATGTACCTTAAAACTCATTGAAGATGCGAGTAGCGTAACAAAAACGGAGTTAGATATTGCATATATAAATTTACATAAATTTAATTTATAATTAAATAAATAATTATAAATAATGAAATGATAAACATGAAATCAATTACTATGAACAACTTAGATTACCTCACTTGATTGAAGAAGAAGAAGTGAAATTTGTGTAAGCGAATTGCCTGTCTTAGAACACTAAGAACAAAGAACACAAAGAAGTAACCAGCTTGGATGTAGGACCAAAGGAAAATGTTGAAGTCGAGTCGTGTGTTTCACACACTTTTCTTAAAACAAATTATGTCTCCTCCACCAATGCTAAAAGCTTGATGACACTTGTCATCTATGATACAACGACTACTAGTGCTTCGGAGTTGCACTGCTGCCAAGAACACCGGACGAACTTGTAATACCTTCAATCTATCACTAGAATACTATAAACTAAAGAGAGAATAACTCTTTGAGAGAAGGAGATGATTATTGAGAAAGTGTTTCGAATGATGACGTTTTCTATTGTGTTTAGAACAAAGTGTCACCTATTTATACATGAGAGAAACCATCCACTACTTGAATTGCTATGAATTCTGGTTGATATGTTATAACCCTTAACATTCCAACCTATAACTTTATGTGCTACAACCTTTCATATTAGTGAGATTACAACCTTTCACATTTCGTGATGTTACATCATTTCACATTCTGTAAGGTTACATCTTTTCACATTCTGTAAGGTTACATCCTTTCACATTCTGTGAGGTTATAGCTCCTAGAATTCAATCAGTCAATAGACTACACAAAGTCTATAATGCATGGTTTCAAGCAATTAGTCATATTTGGGTGACTATTTCTTATTTACCCTATAACTCATTTAAATTGGTTAAATAAAATAGTTATTTTAATCATTTTTTCAACAATTCCCCACATGAATGAGATAGACAACCAAAGACTCGATAGACTTGGTGATAGATTTTTACGGTCAAAACCTGCATAGGATAGGTAGGTTTTACCCTTTGAACATTATCTTGTGAAAGTATGCCTACTGTACTAACTAGATAGTAGACGCGATGCCTTTGAACTATCCGTCATTTGTGTAAATGATGGCATGTCCCACACAGGAATCTCTCCAGCATATTTCAGTTCTCATTATTGTGTACATTTTGGCATTGGACACGCTTCTGGTTCTGTAAGAGTTTGACATGAATTATGCCATAAACAATTTCCTTAGAAGAGACCTCACTTCTCTCTAATATATGTGATTTCGTAATTAAAAGTAACCTGCATTACTCCGCTTGGATTTCCGACGCATAAGAATCATTAAAAGTTTTCGCTTAACCTCATTCATTATGGGTATCACTGTTTTCATCTTAAGAATGAACATGAGAAAAATCTCCACAGTGATCTGACATGGTCTCTAGAGTTTGGTTGTCTCTTTTGAACCTAGATCTTAGGATCTCCAGTCAGCTAGGTTGGGTGTCCACTGTAAAGATTTTTTTATTCATGGGTTTTACTCACATTCCTCTTGATGATTATCAACTAACTCTCTATTTAACCCTTTGGTTAGCGGATACACAATATTATCATTTGACCTCATATAGTCAATATAGATAACTCGAGTGGAGAGTAGTTGTATAATGGTATTATGTATTCGACTAATCTGTCTTAAATTATCATTATAACATCTTGTTATGTGCCGTGTCAATTGCAGATTTACTATCACAATGTATGCATATTACAGGCACATATTTTGTCCATCCAGAATATCCTCTATGAATTGGCATAACCATTCTCTCTCTTTCCCACATTTGTCCAGTGCAACAAACTCAGACTCCATCATGGATCTGGTTATGATTTTCTGTTTAGAGGATTTCCAGGATAGTGCTGCACCTCCCAATGTAAACACATATAACCATTAGTGGATTTTGATCATTTCATGTCAAATCCAATTTGCATCACTGTATCCTTTTAATACAGCTGGATAATTAGTATAGCGCAGCTCATAACCCCGAAAGTACCTTAAGTTATTGAGTACTCTTGTAATTGCTTGCCAATGTATAGCTTCAGAATTACTCATGTACTACATAATTTGCTCTCAATATAGTAAGTTATGTTGGGTCTTGTACAACTCGTTGAGTACATCAAACTTCCAATGACTCTAGCCAGTTGAAAATTACTACTCAATCCGTTCGATAATTTCAATCAAACACGATCAGGTAAGATGGTGAGGTTTTAGTAGAGCTCGTTTAAGCACATTTTCTCGATGGTTCTTGCCTAGACATCATGTTTAATTGAGTAAGTCTAGTTGGAAAGATTCATAATATTCATTTCCATAGTTCATATAAAGTTTCTTTTTCCCTTTTAGATACCTTATTCAAAAAGGTCACTAGTCATAAAATTGGCGTCTCCCTACATTTTGGGTATCATAACTCTTTAACTTTGATTTTCAACTACATTTAAATAAAGAACCATATTCTCTATTCTACCATCATTGTTTTCCAGCAAATACTTACAACAATATTGTGTATTGTTATCACAAAGATGATACAATATTTATTATCACTTCTTGTTTGCGTTGATATCAAATCACATATATCACTATAGATTATATTAAGAGTATTTAGCGGTGCCGGTATCCAAACTCTTATGGCACGGTCAAAGTGATACCCAAACTTACAAAACTACCGATGTGGTACCTAAACTTAATTTTTGATACCAATGAAAGGCCTGAGGCCATTTTTCTTCACGTCGTCGTTTGTTTGATGACGTGTCTTGTATGAGACCCATAAAAAATATTTCTTGCTAGTAGATAACTATATCAATAGTCCCCGAACTTTTTTTAAAGGATCAATGTGATGCCCAGAATGAAAACTCATGTTTTTCATATTCAAACCCAAGCTTAAATGTCATCTAAACCCTAAACCCTTAACAAAAAATATCTAAACCCTAAACCTTTAAAGGAAATGTGATCTAGAAAAAGTCTAAAAGTCATCTAAATCCTAAACACTAAACTGTCGACAAAAAGTCTCTAAACTCTAATCCCTCGACGAAAATAACCTCTGTCTTTTCTAGATCTCATTTTCTTACAAAATCTCTAAAATTAAATCTTTGGTGGGTCTCATAAGAGACACATCATCAAACAAACGGCGTCGTGACAGAAAATGGTCGCAGGCATTCCGTTGGTATCAAAAATAAAGTTTAGGTACCACATTGGTAGTTTTATATGTTTGGGTATCACTTTGACCGTGCCATAAGAGTTTGGGTACCGGTGCTGGAATTTACTCTTATATTAAATAGTTTTCAACGTCTTTTCTGAAAGATGAACTTATTAGTTATGTCTCAAACCAAGTTTTTTCACTTATGTTTGATAAGTGATCCATGTTAATTAGTCTTTGAAAAGGAACGTAATGAACATATCCTAGTCTTCCATGCCATAAAATGGAAAACTCAAGCATATAGGTGGAAAGGCAAGCTTTATTTATTTTCTTGGTAATTGTCATATAAATAATCCACTACCTATTGCACTATTTTATTTTGGTCAAAACTAAATCGTCATAATTAAGTCTAAACTTATAAGACTTTAGGAACATACATTTCTTTCTTTAAAGTATAGTTCATTTTTAAAGATCATCGCATGAACCTCTTTTTCTAAATTTGGATTTGTCATACCACAACTCAAAATTTATTATTTCACAGTAATGAATTATTTCTTGCTTTGTCATACATGTTCACATCTAGTGAAGGCCACTCACAACCTACAATAGTCTCATTCCCGAACTCTATTGCTTTTTTATAAATATAGATGCTCAGTTTCATCCTCATCATCATTGTCATGTCCTTTTGGGAAACCATGAGACTCGATGTGTTTTCTAACACATGTGGTGCTCAACACCTCTTATCACTATTTTAGTGACATCTTGAATGACATATTCATTCTTCAAGTAAAGCTCATTGAACATCTTAATTTTTTTTCTCCATATGAGGCTGAGACCAGTACAAAAGCATTCACATCCATGGTCGGCACCTGGGTCGACTTCTTGGTTCATATTTTTCATAACCACTTTAGGTTGTCATTTCTGAAACATATCTATAAGTGTTAATTGCATAACTACTTATTTCTCAAGACAATATATCGTTAACTACAAATTTTGTAAATCAATATAATCCGTATAGGCAGCAATTTCGTTTAGGCAACCATCAATATATGTGTTCGCCAATGTATTTAATACCTGTAATTTGTCTTAAAATTGTAACAAAAGGGGGGTTATATATATATATATATATATATATATATATATATATATATATATATATGACTTTATAATGAATTATGTAGATTAAGGCTAAAGGTTGTGTTCATTCAAGAACATTATAACCGGAAGTTTTAATGTTTAATGTTAAAGCTTTTAATATATGAGGATCACTAAGACTGATTGTGAAATCAGGATAGCAATCAAAATGAATTGGACCATTAAAAAGACTTGATTCAATTATGCCAAGGGTACTGTCATTGAAGTCAGTGAACCTTACATCTCTTAAACATAATAGGATAGAAGCATTCAGACCTTTTTGGGTTAAGGGTTTAACACCAATCTGAACTAGTCCTATATGAAGGAAATTGTGATTGTCTTTTTGTGTTTTTTAATTGACTCAGGGCTGAATAATTGGCATGTCTCATGTTGTTGACTAAGAGCATAGACTTGTTCAACTGTTTTTATGTGATTTTCATTTTTGAAAGAAGAAAGAGACCATTTTTTCTGTAAATTTCATTACTAGGAACTCTAAGAATGTTTCAATCGTTCATATCTATGTTTTCATTTGACTGGTATTCAAATTGTTCTTCATTAACTATGTTGGGGATCCTATTGAGGGTAGATCGAGAAGAACTGGAAGTAACTGAGGAAGATCTGAAAAGTCTAATCATAGTGGAAGAAAAGGGAGACTGAACAAAACGTTAAACTTGGAAGGGATAACTATCTAAACTGGGTGCCTAAAGAGGCTAAGAATTCCTCTGCTCCACTCATGCTGTATCCGTTCATGTCTCACCTGGGACTTAATGTTTGGATCTGGACTTAATGTTTGGTTAGAGAAATCAAAAACTAAAGACAACAAGAATAGATAGAAAAACCAACAAGTCTAAAGAATTGGAACAGAATCACACATATATATATATATATATGTATATATATATATATATGTATATATATATATATTCACATAAATCTAATTTATAATTAAATAAATAATTATAAATAATGAAATGATAAACATGAAATCAATTACTATGAACAACTTTGATTAGCACACTTCATTGAAGACTTGATTGAACAAGTGGAATTTGTGTAAGCGAATTGCCTGTCTTGAAACATTGAGAACGAAGAACACAAAGAAGTAACTAGCTTGGATGTAGGACCAAAGAAAAATGTTGAAGTCGAGTCGTGTGTTTCACACACTTTCCTTAAGACAAATTATGTCTCCTCTACGGTGCAAAATGTTTGATGACACTTGTCTCCCAAGATATAACAACTACTACTGCTTTGGAGCTGCACTGCTGTCAAGAACACCTGGCGAACTTGTAGTACCTTCAATCTATAAACTAGAGAGATAATAACACTTTGAGAGGAGGAGATGATTATTGAGAAGGTGTTTCGAATGATGATGTTTTCTATTGTGTTTAGAACAAATGAAGTGTCACCTATTTATATATGAGGGAAACTATCTGAGTTTTTCATTACAAATGAGTATATGTGTAGATCATCTTTACAAATTTTTCAGCCAAATTGATAATTATTAATGCGTTCAAATCAATGAAACTATCTGAGTTTTTCATTATGAACCGTAACTCTAAATCACAAAGATGATCTACACATATATACCTAGAATCTGAACGGTTAAAATGAGAAAATATGATCGAGAAGTGGGTTAAATATTGAAATATGTTCCTTAACTAAGAAACGGACGTCCTCTACATAAACGGTATAAACGGCTCAGTCGATGATCGATTTCCGTGAAATTACGATTTTACGGATAAAAGAACGATATATATAGTAGACTTGCATAATATACACTACCAGGATTAGTACTTTAGTCGACGAAAATTTTTCATCGACTAAGTACAAAATTTCGTCGACTAAGAAGTTGTCGAGAAAAAGCCGTCGGCCAAGACTTTAGCCAACAAAATCACTATTCATCGTCGGCTAAAGTCATTTATTTAGCAGACGAAAAATTTTTTGTCGCTTAAATTCTGGACTTTAGTCGACGAATTTTTGGACTTATCCGACGAATTTTAATAAAATTTCGTCAGCTATATCTATTATTTTTATTTATTTAACTTTAGCCGACGAATTTTATTAAAATTCGTCGTCTATAGTTATTTTATTTTTTATTTATTTATTTAATTTTAGTCAACGAATTTTAATAAATTTCGTCGTCTATTATTATTTTTATTTTTTTATTTCTTGTATTTTTGATTAAATTTGTTTTCTTCTTTTTCGTTTTTACATCGGTGGTGGAGGAGAAGGAGGAGGAGGAGATCAGAATAGATTGGCTAGGAGAGAGAGGAGGAGGAGGAGAAAGAGTTAGAGGATGAGAAGGGAAGGATTTAGAGGAGGAGAAGAAGGAAGAAGGGGAGTACGTTGTTGCCACCGGAGGAGAAGAAGGAGTAGGAGGAGGAGGAAGGAAGATGAAGAGGAGGAGGAGGAGGAGGAGGAGAAAATTGAAAGATATAGAAAATTTTGAACTTTAGCCGACGAAATACCCTAATTTCGACGGCTAAAGTTCAAAATTTTTAAAATCCCCGTCCAAAATTTTGAATTTTGAATTAACTTTAGCTGATAAATTTTAATAAATTTCGTCGGCTATAGTTTTTTATTTATTTTATTTATTTATTTAACTTTAGCCGACGAAATTAGGATAATTTTTCGGCTATAGTTATTTATTTTTTTATTTAACCTTAGCCGACAAATTACCCTAATTTCGTCGGCTATAGTTATTTATTTATTTTATTTATTTATTTAACTTTAGCCGATGAATTACCATAATTTCGTCAGGTAAAAACCTCAACCGTAAACGCTATATGTAGAAGCTTCAAACGAAAAAAAGTAGTGAAATAAGATATGACCGGAATGGTGAAATACGTCTATGGTTGAAAAATCACATAATTCTCAGTGCCGATAGTTGCGGTTAACGTAATTTTCCATTCTTTCTCCCTAACGGTTGCCCTATATCCGGTGGTTATTTTTCATAAAATTTTTATACCACTGGTTGCATCTCATCGATTTGAAACTATTTTCAGTTGAAGGTCCGGCAAAATACGTAATTTAGACGGTCAAATAACCGTTTTCGTGTGTTAAGAGGTTTGACTTATGGGATTGACTGTAAGGATCGAGCCCTTAACGTTGTCGGATTAAGTTGATTTTTTTTCTATAGAAATATTTTGACATAATGATCATATCAGACATTCGAAATTTTGTTTCTCAACTTTGATCATCGGAATCATAACATGCCTACTAATGTTGTATAACTTGTTTACTAAGCTTTAAGTAAGTGTTCCGTTTCTAAAACAAACTCTACGTAGAAACTTCAAACGCAAAAAAGTCATGAAATAAGATATGACCAGAATGGTGAAATACGTCTACGGTTGAAAAATCACGTAATTCCGGTAAAGTCTCGGTGCCGATAGTTGCGGTCAATACAATTTAGGAGTTTGACTTACGAGATTGACAGTACAGATGAAGTCCTTAAATTTATCGGATAAAGTTGAATTTTTTACCATAGACATATTTCAACATATTGATGATATCTGACGGTCGTATTTTTGTTTGTGAATTTTGATGACAGGAATCACAACATGCCTACTATTTACCATTATTTATCTATATGGGGAGCCCTATCATCGAGGGGTAAATGTCTCAAAATTTTTAGATGGACAGTTGCGTCTCATTAGGGCGAGTGTTTGTTGTGTTGAAGGTTCAACCAAAATACCTCATGTAGGTGTAGATATGAGCATTTTTGTGTGTTAAGTGTTTAGAAAAACTTAATTTTGAAGCCTTAAACGAACTCGGATGGCCAAAAAAGCCCATGTATCATGTAATCGCCATGAGTTTGACTCGTAGGGCCGTTCTGCTTCCAGTTGGGTATCACAATAGTCAATCGGACACCGAAATATCCATAGTGCAATTTTGTAACTAAGGTACTTTAGCCGACGAAAAAATCACTTTAGTCGACGAAAAAAATGTTTGTCGGCTAAAATTTAACAATAGCCGATGAAAAAAATTAGTTTAGCTGACGAAAATTTTTTCGTCGGCTAAAATTCCACTTTAGCCTAAAAAAAAATTTTGTCGGCCTGTTTTTAGATATTTCGTCGGCTAAAGTCATTTTTCCAGTAGCGATATAGTGTTGACTTTTTTCAAGAAGTACTGTAAGGCTAGGGCACCGATCAATAAATAGATATCATCGTTTCACTTTTGTTTCTATCCTCTATCGAGATGAAAAGCGATAGTTTAAACTAGTATATTGAGGTGTCAGTGCAGCCTCATCAGTAACGTTTTGAAGCTCGGTTGCTCTCTAGGATTAGAGGTGGCAAATGGGTCGTAAAGCACGGGCATGACACGTTTAAAAGTGGCCCGACACGGCACGAGCACGTTATCGGCCCGGCACGGCCTAAGCACGTTATCTTAATGGGCCAGGCCTAGAAAAATAAACCCACAGGCCCGGCCTGGCCCACTTTAAAATATATATTTTTTCTTTATAATATGAAGATTATATATTTATAAATAATATAAAATTTGTTTTAAGTGTGAACAATAACTTATAAATACTAAAAATTATTTATTTTGATTCTTTTAGACCCAAAAAAAGTTTTGTTAAAATACTACCAAGTATAAATAATGATCATATGTTTCATATATATTATATTTCTTTAGTTTATTGGCAAAGAAAACAAATGATCGATAGAAAATGTGAGTTAGTTTTCATTTGTTTTTGTTTTGGTATACTATGATATCAATTTTGGACTAATTTCTATTTTTAACTACAAACGGGTCCGACCCGAGCACGACCTAATATGTTATGGGCTTGGGCCGTGGGCCGGGCTGGGTTTTAGATTTGAGTAAATTGATCGGCCCGGGCTTGAGCCCGTTAAGACGTGGGCCGGCCCAAACACGGCCCGAAGCTTGATTAAACGGGTCGGGCCGGGCTAGGCCGGCCCTTTTGCCACCTCTATATAGGATGAAGTGTTTCCTTGCAATTTTGTTTCGCTTGAAAAAAAAAAATGACAGTTGATACGAACCTAAGTTATGGGCTTAAGTTGTAGGTCTGGTTTCACTATATTGGACTGGGCCCGACATCTAGTTATCTTAGTTACCTTAATTAACTTAGTAGCCGTTAATTAAAATAATCAGTTGCATTAGGGTTTTGGTCTTAATTGATGGATTTTGGCCATGTATCGTAATCCTTGTCTTCAGTTGTAAAACCTATATATATTGTCCTAGATTCAAGGTGCAGAATCATCAATAAATGAAAAATTAGTAATTTCAATTTCTTAGTTTCCTTAGTTGTTAGTAGCTTTCCTTGGTAGGGTTTAGAACCCTATCATTTGGTATCAAAGCACCAATCTATGGGGCCGAGTGTAGGGAATCTGCCACCTTTTTCATCTCCTCTGCCGTATCCACCTGACCCAGATGAATTGAGGAGGAGACCCCAACTCTAAAGAGAAGAGAGGTTGTGAATCTCAAAAGAGGAGACAGAAGTGGTCTGCCGTAATCTTTGGCAAACCACGGCGGCATTCAAGACTGAATTGACATCATTCAAGTTAGACACGCTAACTGAGTTCAGCAAACTTTAGGGTTCTCCATCTCGCTCTGACCATCTACCCAATCCTCCACCATTCACTCTGGTTCTCTCTCCACTAACCTACCCTTCTCCCAACCCTCAACACCCATCACACAAACCAACATCTCAATCACGCAGACTCCTAGCTTTTATGGCCCAACTTCTATTTCCAGATCTTAAATCTCATTCTCTCCTTCGCCAGAAGTCCAAGGGTTTTGGATGTCGACTTGCCATGGCTGCAAAGGCGATATTTTTCAAAAAGACCCGACACCCACCTCCACCTCTTCCCTCTGGTGTGGGTAACTACTTCAGACCCAAGATAAACCTCAAACGCCGTATCTCGACCTTCTTGGGGACCAATGGCGGTGTATGCCTAAAGATGCTGAAGGAGATCTGTGACCTCGATGTGCGTCCCAAAATTCTGACAAATACATCGAATCTGCTGGCCATGAAACCGTCTTCTCTGCCCCTTAACTTTCGTTGTTCCAGAGCAGGGTGCAGTCCTCTTCTCAGTAGCCATCATTGATGAGCTCAGCCTCGCCTCGCCTCACCTACACCTACCAACGACGTCGTCGTCGTTCCTAATGGCACCACCGGCGTCGCCCTCACCGGTACTGTCGACCCCAATTTTGATCTCATCCACCTCAATTGCGACACTGCAATTCAATGGTTCACTATGGACAAGGCCAGAGAGCGGGCTCGATTGAATAAGCTAGCTGACCGGGAGCGTGATAAGGAGCTTAAAGCCATTAAAGAGCAGTTCCTTGGCTCGAGGAAGCCGAAGAAGCGTGTGATTAAGCCTAGCGAGAAGTTCCGATTCTCTTTCGATTGGGAGAACACGGAGGACACTTCGCGTGATATGAATGTTTTGTATCAAAATCCTCATGAGGCTCAGCTCCTATTAGGGCGAGGGTTTCGTGCTGGAATGGACCGCAGGGAGCAGAAGAAGCTTGCGGTGAAGCAGGAGAGGGAGCTAAGGGATGAGATTAGGAAGGACGGTGTGGATGAGAGGCCGGAGGAGGCTGCGGCACAGAGGTTGAAGGAGGAGGCTGTTGAGCTTTATGGTACTTTTGATATGAGAGTGGATCGACATTGGACTGATAAGAAGCTGCAGGAGATGACTGAGAGGGACTGGAGGATATTCCGAGAGGATTTTAATATTTCCTACAAGGGGTCTAGGATTCCTCACTCTTTGAGGAGTTGGGGAGAGAGTAGACTGAGTTCGAAGCTGCTCAAGGCTGTGGAAAGGGCTGGTTATAAGAAGCCTTCTCTGATTCAGATGGCAGCTATTCCTCTGGGCCTGCAGCAGCATGATGTTATCGGCATTGCAGAGATTGGTTCGGGTATTAAAGTTGTTTCTATTGCTGATGGATGTTGGCCATGTGTCGTAATCATGGTCTTCAGTTGTAACAGATAGATGTTGGTCATCTTAACCGATGGGTGTTGGTCATATGTCGTAATCCTGGTCTTCAGTTGTAAAACCTATATAAACTGCCCTAGGGTCAAAGTGCAGAATCATCAATGAATGAAAAATCAGTAATTTTAATTTTTTAGTTTTCTTAGTTGTTAGTAGATTTCTTCGGTAGGGTTCACAACCATATCATTCTAATCAAAGAAGCTGATCGATTTGAACAGTGTGATACAGTGCATGTCATAGCCTATAGAGTGATCTCCATCATGCTATTCAAAGGCAATTCGTTCTTCCACAGAGAGAGAGGGGTCATTGGCATGGAAACTAGTAAAGATCGATCGTCGCCTTGTGCGACTAGTTGACAAGTTGATGGGAAAGCTGTTGGATGATTTTTAACCACAGGTGGTGAATTCCTTGTGCGACTAGCTAGTGGGATGAAATTCTCTATTACTTTTGTGGACGTCTAACATAGTGGAATAGTGCTATGACTGATTTCAACATTTTAAAACAGTTTACCAGTTATGCGCAGCAGCAGCAGTAGTTTATGCTTCTTACTATAATAACATTTGTCAGATCCAAAGTAAAAGCCTAGTCAGCCACGCCATTCTTTGAAGCACTATCTCTTTAGGAAAATCTATGTCTCCTACAAGAAACACAAAGACGTGTATCCAATAAAATACTTTTTCACTTGCAAATTCTCTCCTTATAAATTGAAGCCGCAGTAAGCCAAACCAACTCATCAATCTTGCTAGTTCGTTCATTTTTCTCTTCCAGTCTCTTCTGTTTCCAAATTACTCAGACCCCAGAATAGGAAACCCTTGTGGCAAAAGCTTTAGCTAAAGACATGGAGATCATCAATGATCAGTTAGCCGGAAGTGAACATCGGAAGGTCGGATTTTTCGAACGTGCTTGGTCTTGGGTTAAGGCCTTGCCAGGAAAGTTCAAAAACAAGGTTACCAAAGTTGCAAAGAAGACTATCAAGCTAGGAAAAGATGACCCGAGAAGAGTCATTCACTCTTTGAAAGTGGCTATGGCTCTCACATTGGTATCCTTGTTGTATTATTGGAGAGCCATTTATGATGGTCTTGGGGTTGCAGGAATGTGGGCGGTTCTAACAGTGGTAGTAGTGTTTGAATTCACTGTAGGTAAGTAATTCGAGAAAGTGAGTAAATTAAGAAATATTTTAGAAATGAAGTTGTTCTTTTTTTTTTTGAAAAATCAAGTTGTTCTTTAATTATGAACAATACCTTCTTTTTTTCCTTTTGGTTCAGGTGCAACACTCAGCAAGGGTTTGAACAGAAGCTTTGCAACATTTCTTGCCGGTGTTCTCGGAATTGGAGCAAATCATTTGGCTAGTCTCTTCGGAGAGCAAGGAGAACCCATTATCCTTGGTGTCCTTGTCTTCCTACTAGGTACATATATACTTATATTCACCCAAACAAAAACCAATATTGATAACTCATGATCAAAAGCTTAAGAGTCATGTATTTTGGTTAGAAAGATCATGATTCAGTGAGATTCACAGTCTGAAAAATGTAATGACAAACAAAACAAGAAGCACTATATACTAATATATGCGACTTGTTTTGCATGGTTGCAGCTGCAACATCTACATTTTCGAGGTTTTTCCCAAGGATCAAGGAGAGATATGATTATGGGGTGTTGATATTCATACTTACATTTAGTATGGTAACTGTATCGGGATATCGGGTTGAGGGGCTCTTGACGATGGCCGATCAAAGACTGGTTACAATTCTAATAGGTGGAGGAACCTGCATAATCATAGCAATTTTCTTATGTCCAGTATGGGCTGGTGAAGATTTGCACAATCTCATAGCATCCAACATGGACAAGCTTGCCAACTACCTTGAAGGTAGATGTTACCTAAACATCATATAGTTTACAAAACTGGTTTAATTCACATGTCTGATGATTAAATACTAACAATATGGTCGGGATTAATCATTATAGGAATTGGAGGTAATTATTTCCAACTGCCCAAGGATGGAAAGTCTACCAAGGTCACACCAAACGATGGATATAAAAGTGTCCTCAGCTCAAAAAACACTGAAGAATCCTGGGTGAGCACTAATTCAGCATCTTTCTCTCCTTCCACTAAATGTCACTATGGCATAAAAGCCAGTAACATCTTTGGCTAGATAGCTAACCATTAACTTATATAGAACCAACTTTTGGATAGGCCGAAACCTGTAAGTATCATATAACTGATGTTATACTGAATATATATGTGCAGGCAAATTTTGCAAGATGGGAACCAGGACATGGACGCTTCAAATTTCGTCATCCATGGAAGCAATATTTGAAGACTGGAGCCCTTGTCAGGCAATGTGCTTATCAGATTGAAACTCTAAGTAGCCACATCAACTCAGATGAACAGGTAATATTTCCAATAGAATAGTATTATCCGCATCTAATCTATTGTGCTATTGATCTAGTCATATAATTTGGTGGTTATTAAACTTATATAATTTGGTGGTTATTAAACTTATATATATATATATATATATATATATATATATATATATCATAATCGTTGCAGGTGCCAGAAGAATTTTCTCAAATAATCCAGGCCTCATGCATAACAATGAGTACTGAGTCTGGCAAAGCCCTAAAAGCTTTAGGCACAGCAATAAAAACCATGGAGCAGCCAAAATATGCATTTGAACATGTGGAGAATGCCAAAAATGCAGTAGAAGAACTTCATATTGCACTGAAAGCTGCATCACTGGAAAATGCCGACATCCTTGCAATCATACCTGCTGCCACAGTTGCTTCAATACTAGTTGAGATCGTCACATGTGTCGAGAAAATTTCCATGTCAGTTTACGAGATTTCGCAATTAGCAGATTTCAAGGTGGTCGAAGCAACTGTTTCGCAGGAGATTATTAAGCCACAATTACTGCACAAAGGAAGCATAAACCCTATACTCCTGGATGATGGTGATGATAGTTCTCATGTTGTGATTAGAGTAGATGAACTAAATATTTCTCATCAGACACCAGAAGGTCCAAAACAAAGGAAAGAAGTTAAATATCTGTCATCTAACAAGTGATTTGGGGGAGATTAATTGAATACTCAACTTGCTTTATCTTAGTTGAGTATGATGATCAAGTCTGCTCAATCTCATTTTAATTAGATGTGGGATTTGTTGGGTAGGAAACATATTAAGAAGTCTTCCTCGTTTTTCATATTCCATGATTGTAACATATTCTGCCACTACTCACTGATCAGTAGAATAGGCCGAAAAAGAGAACGACCTGTTCTTCTAAATCAGCTGGACTATATATGTTGCATGCATTTCCTAGCTACTTATAGAAAGGTGCTCATCTTGTTTTGATTGTCATATTTTTATTTAAACAGTCAAACCGGGGATCAAGTTCAATACAGAGCTAAGCTTTTTATGATTCATTGTGTTCTCATGTCTATGAAACATTAACAACCAAAGTAAATTATTTGACCATATAAAAGACTCAAAATCGGAGGCCTGGATCTCTCTCTTTCCATTACTTACTTCAAATTGAATGGCGCCTATTGTTTAACAATTGGATTATTGACACAGAGTGGTTCATTTTACCTTTAGTGGGTAAAGCTACGTCCACTTAACATGTACTAGTGTTGGTGTCGAAGTGGCTCTCCAAAGTATTACAAGTAGTAATCCCAAATCTTGAATGTCTAATAAAAAGGAGGGAGTCTTATTTATATTGAAGAATGAGACCTCATCCTTTTACATATTTCCGATGTGGGACAAGAGGTCCAAAATGTGTTCTGTGAGGACATGTTGGCGAGGTCTGTAATGTGATTTCCCAATATCGGATTAGCGATTTCTACATACCGTTGCATGGCTTGTATGATAGGTTTCGTGAAATATATCGTGATCGAGTCCTGCTATGGCTTGTGGGCCTATATAAAAAATGTTACTTATGTTTGACGGTGTAACCATATTAGTGTATGTCTATCAAAGGCTAGGACAGAAGATAGTGTAACACTACCCGGGCTATAGCCCATAGAACTTTTCTGTCATCTTCTCATTAAGTTAGTTACACTAAATCTAACATGGCTATGTATATATATATATAGCCTTGTCAAATTTGAAAGGGAGTCAAGCAGTGTGCTCAGATTAACAAAATCAAGAGAGAAGTCAAGCAATTTTCTTCAAAAGCAAAAGATAACTCACAAAGACTGTCAAGAAAATTTGTTAACCTCCGTTTTTTTATATTTTCTTTTCAGAGCTCGTGGGATGTTGTCGGGCAACGTTGTTAGGGGATACAAGGCTTGTCCAGAGTGCCTAAGCGATGAGGGGAGCAGTAGTCATTGCAACAAGATATGTAGATTGGGTCACCGTACTCTCCTTCCGTATGATCACGAATGGCGGTTCGATGACAAGACATTTGATGGGACTGTAGAACTTGGTGTGCCTCCTAGAAGATGGACAGGGGAAGAAATTTTAGCAGTGCTTAATGAGTATGATTTTGGGCAGCTCAGCAATCATCTCAATATAGTGGCGGCAATACCTGACAGACCCGACAGGTATAAATTTTGGACACATAAGAGCATATTCTGGGAACTCCCATACTGGAGTAAGTTGTTGATCAAGCACTACCTAGATGTGATGCACATAGAAAAGAATGTGTGTGACAGTGTGGTGGGAACCGTGCTGAACTTGGAGGAAAAGACAAAAGACGGTCCGAAGGCACGCATTGATCTTAAAAAAATGGAGATACGAAGACATTTGTGGTTGAAAGAAGGGAAGAAAAAAATGCCTCAAGCTCCGTACACCGTGAAGCCTGACCAGAAGAACGTAATTTTCAAGTGGTTGAGTTCTGTGAAGTATCCTTCAGGCTACGCAGGAAATATAGCCCGGTGTGTAAACATTCGAGACAATAAAATGTACGGGTTAAAGACAATAAAATATTCTGCTACAACGTCTCTTCCCTATTTTCATTCGACCGTTCCTTCCCCGTCAGGTGGTGGAGCCATTAGTAGCGTTGTCAAGATTCTTCCAAAAGTTATGCACAAGGGAAGTGACAAAATCTGATCTCCGGGAAATGCAACAGGACATTATTTATATCATATGTAAATTTGAGAGGATATTTCCTCCAAATTTTTTTGACATCATGCCGCACCTGATGATCCATCTTCCCGAGCAATTGTTGCTTACCGGTTCAGTACACTATACTTGGATGTATCCTATGGAAAGGTATGTTTTTTACACCTCATGTTTTTATTGTACATGTTCAATGTATAATCGTAACATATGACAACAAATTTATTAATTTGTAGACAACTTGGTGACTACAAAGCTTATGTGGCTAACAAATCCGCGCCTGAAGGATGTATAGCTGAAGCATATATTGCGCACGAGTGCGTCACCTACATGAAGTTGTATCTAGGAGCATTGAAGGAAACTCCACAAACCATACCGGTTGATGAACCGAAGTTTAACCTTTCTATAGTCTCTAATGATGTTGAAGTTTATGGAATTTTACCAGAGTCCTACAAGTTGCAACCACATGAGCTAGTCATAGCCCATTGGTGGGTATTGATTAACTATCCAGAAGTTGAATACTGGAAAGACATCCATCTATACTGTCCAGACATTCAAGGTGATCTCGACTACCACAACAAGGAGTTCGCGAACTATTTTGGCGGTTGGGTATGTAATTTTTTATTTCTGTTCATGACTCATTCATTGCATAATTATTCATATTTACAATACATTGAATATTTGGTTGCAGATGAACCATATTCAATTTGATGGTCACCCAAATTGGTCTCACGAACTAAGACTTCTAGCTATGAAGCCGATAATGTCAAGAGTTTACCCGATGTGCAAGGTCAATGGCGTGCAATTTATATGTGAACAGAGAGACAACAGACGAAGAACACAAAATTCTAGGGTTATGGCGCATGGTGGCCGAAATGGAGTTGATTATTACGGTGTTCTTGATTCAGTGGTGGAACTCATTTATGGGCAAGGCATGACCGTGCACCTGTTCAAGTGTAGATGGTTCGATACTAGATGCTCGCAAAGCATGAAGATTGATCAGTACGGGATTTTATCGGTGAACACTGGTACAAGCTGTTACGAAGATGACCCGTTTGTTTTTGCGACATCGGTGAAACAAGTGTTTTATCTTGATGACCTTGTTAAGGGTGACGCGTGGAAAGTCGTCAATCTTGTGTACCCTCGAAACATTTACCGGGCGGCTACACTTGGAGAGGCCGAAGACGAGGAAGAAGATGTTGCGTATCAAGAACACAGTGCAATAGGTATTCCTGACTACTCTACAATTCGCCTTAATAATTTTAAAGCGGGTCGTTCGGTTCGAATTCGTGATTTAGACGCTCGGCTTATTGATGTGGATCCAAATCAAGAAACAGACGACGACTCTTGTGATGTAGAAATGCATAGATTGCCAGAAATTAATTCTGACACCGAAGAAGACTCATCGGATGATTCTGGTTACGAGCCTTTTTAGTTATTTGAATTTGTAATACAATTTGATGTGTTTTATATGGTACCAGCCGTTTAATTCATAATGTATCTTAATGTTGGTTATATATGCAGGAAATTGGTATGGCAACGGTTAAACCACCTGTTTTTTTATCTATTTAACAGTTTTAGCCGACGAAATACAACATATTTCGTTGGCTAAAAGTATCTTAGCCAACGAGATGTGTTGTATTTCGTCGGCTAAAACCTTCTTAACCGACGAAATATGTTGTATTTTGTCGGCTAAAACCTTCTTAGCCGACGAATAACCTAATTATCTGTCGGTTTAACTGTAAACCCTAACCCCTAAACCCTATAATATAGCCGACGAATACCCTAATTATTCGTCGGCTAAAGTTAAATGAATAAAATAAAAATTTATACCACTAGTTGCGTCTCCTCGATATGAAACTATTTGTAGTTGAAGATCCGGACAGAATACGTAATTTAGGCGGCCAAATCACCGTTTGTTTGTGTTTAGGGGTTTGACTAACGGGATTGACCGTGCAGATCGAGCCCTTAAGTTTGTCCGATGATGCTGAAAATTTACACTCACACATGTTTCAACATAATGATGATATCTGACGGTCGGTTTTTCGTTTCACAAGATGGATTGTCACAATCAAAATATGCCTACTAATGTTGTATAACTAATTTACCAAGTGTTAAGTAAATGTTCCGTTTTAAAAACAAACTATACGTAGATGCTTCAAACGAAAAAAAGTCATGAGATAAGATATGACCGGAACGATGAAATATGTCTATGGTTGAAATTTCACGTAATTCCGATAAGTTTCGGTGCCAATACTTGCGGTCATTGCATTTTTTCTATTCGTTCACCATAGAGGACGCCCTATCTCCGACGGTTATTTTTCTTATAACTTTTATACCACTAGTTGCGTCTCCTCGATATGAAACGATTTGTAGTTGAAGGTCCGGACAGAATACGTAATTTAGGCGGCCAAATCACCGTTTGTTTGTGTTTAGGGGTTTGACTAACGGGGTTGACCGTGCGGATCGAGCCCTTAAGTTTGTCCGATGATGCTGAAAATTTACCCTCACACATGTTCCAACATAATGATGATATCTGACGGTCGGTTTTTCGTTTCACAAGATAAAAAATATAAATTGTACATGAACTTACTAAATAATTATAAAATGTACTTTAGCCGACGAAATTACTAAACATTCGTAGTAATTTCGTCGGCTAAAAGTAGGACTATAGCCGACGAAGTTTTTTAGTAATTTCGTCGGCTATAGTACCACTTTAGCCGACGAATTTAGGGTTTTTTCGTCGGCTAAAGTGGGACTATGGCCGACGAATTTTTTATTTCGTCGGCTATAATTCTTCCTATATATTCGGACCCAGCGACAGAACCCCATTTCTTCTCCTTTCTCTTTTTTTGGCCGCACGGTTTCTCTCCCTCTCCTCTCGATTTTCTTCCGCTTTTTTGACAAATTCCGGCCTCCACTCCGCCTCTCCCATCTCCCAAACAAATAAGGTATGCTATTTCATGTTTATATTGTATTATAGAACTAATTTCAATTGTTTTTTCAATATATTGAATTATATGATAATTAGGGTTTGTGACAATGTTGTGGTTGTGATAATGTTGAATTATATTGAATTATTTCAATTAATTGGTATAATTTAATATATTTGGGTATATTAAGTAAATTAGTGATTTTTAATATATTTTGGTGTATTTACTGAATTTGGTATATTTAGTAAATTGGGTGTATTTGGTATATTTAGTAAATTGGGTGTATTAAGTAAATTGGAAATTTTTAATATATTTGGGTATATTTAGTGAATTTGGTATATTTAGTAAAGTAGGTGTATAAAGTAATTTGGAAAATTTTAATATATTTGGGTATATTAAAATATTGAAGGTATATTTAATATATTTGGGTATATTAAAATATTAATTGGTATATTAAATTAATTTGTGATAATGTTGTTCATTTTTTATAATGCTATATATTTAACAAAATATTAGTTATATTATTTAGGATGAAAGGATTATTTAGTAAATCGAAGAGTTCGAAGGGCCAAAGGGGTGAATCGTCTGAAGGAACGTCTAGCAACCCTCGGGGTTCGTTTCAGGGCCCAATGACGGCCCGATGGGCGTCTCTTCTAGAGCCGACACAGCGACAGCTGGGGGCCACACATTCCTCCAGGCAGCCGGATGCCCCTCCCTCCTTCAGCCAGCCGGACGCCCCTCGCTCCTCAAGGCAGCCTAGCGTCCCTCACTCCTCGAGGCAGCTGTGGCCTCCGACTCAGGCGGAGGTGTCTGCACCACGTATGCCTGAGATACACAGGGCACCGGCTCCGGGCCCTACTGCATCGGAGGGTGGGTCTTCCAGGGTACAGATGCCGTCGTCTCTTCTCTTACTTCCGCGCTTGATACCAGCATTACCTGCAGTCGATGACTCAGGGGCGCCGATTTATCCACTACCCCCGCAGGTGACCCCATCAGCGGTGTACCTGTTCGTGCCGTTTGATACAGATTTAATTTGTGCGAGGGTATCATCATCGGCGACAGAGTCGGAGTTCGTCGCATCCGCCCTAACACCCTCAGGTAATGATTATATAAGTAATTTGTTATGTTATAATGTTATAATAAAATTGATTTATTAATAATCAATTTATGATAGGCACCATCGGAGCCAAGCCGACAAGGAAGAAGAGAGGTCCCGTCACAGGGAAAGCTCTCGAGAAGACAGTGAGTACCTCGGGAAGGATCGTCATTGATACTGACAGGGATGGGAATGCAGTATCGGGTGGCAAGACGAGGATGTACTCTGTCCGCGTGGGAGCGCTTATTAGGGATAGAGTCCCTATGTTGTGGTCAGACTTGGGCGAGGTCCCACAGGAGGTTAAGGACATGGTCCACAATGCAATGTCGACAAGAATAACAAAATTCACATTTAACATTATTTATTACATTGTAGATTTATGAACGCCTAACTAATAAATATTTTAATGCAGGTGTGGTTTGACGTTCCCCAGTACCTGAGGAACACCTGGGCGGACGTTGTGCATGGAGGAAGGTACGTTGCAAAGTTAAGGACAAAAGAAAATTATGTATAATTAATAATATATATTTTTTTTGGCGTATTACAGGTACAAGGAGTGAAAAAACGAGTTACGGACCCACTGGACTACACATGGGAACGAACGTTCTGGCACCCCCCTTGAGTTCCAGTTCAGGGAATATGAGTGGCGTTGGCTTCTGATATCGAAATTCAACAACCCACATAAACAGGTAATTAAAATTAATAATTTATTATAATGAATTATATTTAATACGTTTTAAAATATTTTACTAATTTGATTCCTTTGTAGGCCGTTTCTCGGGTGAACGCTCAAAACCGGCAACGCAACATAAGGAACCATCATGCCGGTTCTAGACCGTTCGCATCGTTGATGGAGGAGGCGACCAGGGAACATCCAGAGATCAACTGGTACGTCTATACGTACGAGAAGGCATATCCTGACGCCCAGGAGGATATTGTAAGTCGTTTTACGTTTTAAAATTTAGTAAATTATATTTATATATATATATATATATATATTTTAAAATGTTAATTAATTATTTTTTCCTATCAAATTAGGCGAGGGTGAGGCAGGCTAGTGACGAGGTGATGGCTGCTATAGTCAAGGAGACATGGCCTGATACGCAAGAGGAAGACATGTCCAAAGCCATGTCCCGGATCGACACTTCGGATCTCAGCGTTGGGGCGAGGATCATGGGCACAGTATTCCCACCGTGAGGAAATAACTTATAGTGTCAGGGTCTGAGAAAGAAGGGCGAGGGGGTACTGAAGACCACTCCCGGATTTCAGAAAAAAAGAGCCTCGACCAGCAGCAGAACGACTCAGCTTGAGGCGGAAGTTCAGATGTTACGGGAACAGCAAGCCGCCCAGACAGCATATACTGCCGCTTTACAGGCCGCCCAGACAGCATATACTGCCGCTTTACAGGAGTATAATGCAGCAGTATATGCCACCCAGCAGGCACAGCAGCAGCAGCAGATGTTCCAGTACATGCAAGATTTTTCAGCTGCACAGCTTCAAGGACTTCCGCTTCCGCCCATGCCCACGCCTATTCCCTTACCTTAACCGCCGCAACCTCCCCAGCAACCTCATCTTGGGGCAGATATTAATTTAGACGATATCGACTTTATTTAGTTTTTTAGGTTTATGAACAATTATTTATTTAGTTTTTTAGGTTTATGAACAATTATTTATTTACTTTTTTAGGTTTATGAACAATTTATAAATTGAAAATTTAATGCAAAATGTTTATGTTACTTTTGATGGTGTTTGTTGTTGGTTATGAAATTGTTTCTGTAATTTGCAGCTTGCTTGGATGGTAATTTAAAAATTTTGTAATTTTTTTAGTATAAAAAGTACTATAGCCGACAAAATTTACCATATTTCGTCGGCTATAGTAGTTTTTTTTCCCACAACCTTTAGCCGACGAAATATGGTAAATTTCGTCGGCTATAGTACTTTTTAAGCCGACGAAGTCTACATTATTTCTTCGGTTTTTCTCTATTTAATTTTTAAAATATTTTAGCCAACGAATGAACTATATTTCGTCGGCTTTTCTCTATTTCATTTTTAATTTTTAATAATACTTTAGCCGACGAAATATAGTTCATTCATCGGCTAAAGTATTTTAAATTGGCTGACGAAATATTAATATTTCGTCGGTCAAAGTCATACGTATAAACCGACGAAATATTGATATTTCATCGGCTAAAGTAGGACTTTGGCCGACGAATTTTTTTATATTATGTCGTCGGCTAAGTGTTAAACTTAGCCGACGACGGATTTTATTTCGTCGGCTATAACTTCAACCGACGAGTTATGGCCGACGACTTCTTAGCCGACGAATCTGATGAACAGGCCGACGAAAATTTGTCGTCGGCTATGATACTTATCCTGGTAGTGCCCCGCGAACCTGCATAAACAGTGAGTAATCGACACAAGACTACTAAAATCCAATCTCTTGTATGACACATGAAAAACATCAGAACCAATTGTGAGATGCCTCCTTCAGGCTATAAAGGGACTAGTGGAATCGACAAACTACATTCTCCCCCTGTAGACGATAACCCGGAGGTGGAAACTTGTACACCTCCTCACTGAATTCTCAGTGTAGAAAAGCATTATGCACATCCATTTGGT
The DNA here is from genome assembly GCA_951800085.1 of Comarum palustre. Lineage (NCBI taxonomy): Eukaryota > Viridiplantae > Streptophyta > Magnoliopsida > Rosales > Rosaceae > Comarum > Comarum palustre. Next base: position 28,208,990 of record OX637572.1, read on the forward strand.
GTAATGGCCAATGCCGAACAGCAGCTACTGCAAGTAAGTAGTGGACAATAATGAGCTCACAACAAGGGCAAAAGTATCTTTGTAATTGACAACTTCACGTTGAGTGAACCCTTTTGCAACAAGTCGAGCTTTGCAACTCTTGATTCTTCTATCGGCATGGTACTTGATTTTGTAGACCCACTTGCATTCGATGGGTCGGTGGCCAGAGGGTAGAGGGACCATGGACTATGTGTGATTGTCTTCAATGTATTTCAGAATTCAATGTTGCAACCCACTCAAAATTATGTTTAGCTTTTCATAATTTGAAGGCTCAACCAAATTTGTTATAGCATAAACAAATGAATGATATTTATTAGACAACCCAAAGTAGGTGACATACTGGTGCAGGGGATATCGAGTGTCAGACTTGGAGGAGGAGGCGTCAAGGCCTAGGAGAACATCATGGTGTGTTTTGTAAACTCAAAGATATGGTGGAGGTCGATGTGACGTGGCCGAGTGGAAAGACGAAGGTCAAGGTGGAAATATCGATCTGGGCCAGTGGCAATGGATTCGAGACCGGTTCTAGGTGATACTGGGCTGGTGGTTGATTTTGAGTCGATGGTAGGTGATTATGGGTTGGGGGTAGCGGTGTCTAGATCAGTGGTGGCAACAGGTTGGCAGCTGTTGATGGGGCTAGAGGTGGCGTTGATGTGGTGGTGGCGTTAGTGGTTATAGTACAACAGGAGTAGGTTCGTAGTGGAGGAGGGTTAGAATTTAATGGGTGAGATGAGTTCGATGGGCTTGGAGATGATTGGAGTGTCGACACAGGGTCAGGGAACATCAACGATGTTGATTGGGGTGATGCCGATGGGTGCGACGACGGGTTATTAGAGGGCTCATGAGTGACAGTTGATGTGGGAGAATTAGGTATAATTTTTTGTGATGGTGAAGGGTGAGACTGGGTAAGTGAAAGAGTGGATAGTGGAGGAGTGGGATGTGCTTGTGGGTTGGGTCCAGCAAAATAGACTAGATCGGTGGGATTAGGTAATCTTCTTGGTCGTCTAGTGGAAGATCAATTAGAGAGAAGATGTTTTCAAGAAATGTAACATATTGAGAAGAGAAAAATTTCTGTTTTCAAGATCATAAACCCGGTAGCCCTTTTGCCCAAGAGGATAGCTAACGAAAATGCATCGACACACACGGACATCAAATTTGGGTTTGGGTGTGAGATTTGTGGCATAACATAAGCAACCAAAAACCTGAAGATGTGAGTATTTCGATGATGCGTTGTGTAAGCGTTCATATAGAAATTTATGGGAAATGAGTGGTATAGGTAGACGGTTAATGAGACAACATACTGTTTGGACACTTTTCCCCCAAAACTGTAATGGTAAATTGGCTTGAAATCATAGGGCATGGGCAACGTTTAAAAGATATCGGTGCATATGCTTGGCTACCCCATTTTGTTGAGGGGTATAAACACATGTGTGTTGAAAGATAGTGACACGTTCATCAAGAAAAGAACTCATTAATGTGAATTCCCCACCATTATCAGCACAGAAAATCATAATGTTTCGATGAAATTGAGGTTTGATCCAAGCAAAGAAAGACTTCAATAAAGATTGAGTGTTAGATTTGAAACTTATGAGGCCTAAGTAAAACGAGTATAATCATCAACAACAGTTAGAAAATATTGAGCCCCAAAATGTATATGGGTTTTGTGTGTTCCCCAGATGTCATAATGGATTAAATCAAATGGTGCATTTGTTTTTATTGATTGGAAGGGAATGATAAACGAGTTTGTTTTGTTAAAGGACACACCTCACAAATATGTTTGGAGTTAGAAATAATTTCAGGAAAAGAATAAGAGAGTGCACGAAGAGGTGTGTTTGATGGATGTCCAAGACGTTGGTGCCAGAGATCAGATGTACATGTGATATGGATGGCAAGGCGAGGATTTTGGGTTGCTGTGAGATAATAGAGATCATTGTAATGCTTTCTCACGCCAATTATCCTCCTTGTATCCATGTCCTGCACAACATAAAAAATCTGGATAAAATATTATTATACACTGCAAAGCTTGAGTCAATTTACTCATAAATATCAAACAAACTAAAAAATTAGGCACATGTATGACACCATCTAGAGATAAATCTTGTGACAACTTAAAATAGAAGATTTTCTTCCATTGGGTAGACCAACAAAACCATGAGATCCCTTAAGCTTATTCTGGGTCGAAGGTAGATGAGAAACATGATATGTGACCCCACTATCCATAATCCAATACAATATGGAATGCGAATCGTGATGAGTAACATTACAAGTTGGTGTACCTGTTGCATGTGTAAGTGGTTTGACATTACCGTTTTGGGTTTTCAACAAGGTCTTGATTAGGTTGCACTACTCCATTGTAAGAGTTGTATTGACCATGATGTTGCGTTTCTGTTTTGATTGCTCTGGATTTTCAACTGTATCAACCGTGTTGGTTGGTGTGATGTTGTTTAGAGTTCTGTTATGGCGGAAGGTGTTGAGCTAGAGGCACCATTATCGGTGCTCTGATACCATATACAAAATGGTGTAGAAAATATATTGTATCTTGCAATGCTCTTATCTATACAAGCTAGATGATACATATATAGTTAAACCTCGCTAAAATAATAATTTTCTCCGGTCTCAAGTAGAGGACAACGTGGTAAATTAATAATTCGTTAATTTTATAAGATAATACAAAATTTAGAAATTACATAGACCCATCAAATATATAAATTAATACTTTCTTAATTATTACATATAATTTATTATTCATTTATGAGGACTTCGTGAAGAATGAGTCAATTATGGCTTGTTTCTTCTTGAAATATATATCACGCGTTCAATCTCATCTCAAACTTTTCTTAACATGGTAAGAATAACTGGTATAGTTTTTTTATCTCATGTCTTGATTTGAAGCGCTCCAGCTACCCTTGAGAAAAATGAAACTCTAGAGTATCTTGAGGATACATGTTATTAAAAAACTCTTTTACCTTCTCAATGATTAACTCTTCTTTCATATTCACACGTTTTTGCTGATTTGTGCAGCTTAACATCACCTTTTTCAAAAACAGTTGATAGATATTCTGATGATCGCTTTGATCGTATTTGATATCTTACATTGACTCACTTGCAAGTTGAATTTTTTTAAAACTCATTATTTCAGTTGCTTATGAGTGCTCCATAGATTATCTTTGTTGTACTCACATAATGTTTTACGCATTTCATCTGTCATCGTCGATTTTTTTACCCCTTTGAGATAAGAAGTCATATTTGTGGTTTTGATATGTTAGAGTTGTATCTTATTTATGGATTGGAGTCATTTATGTAGGGAATCACAAAGTACTTTTTGATATATAGAAGGAAAACATAATATTATTCTAACATGTAAACATATTACTATATATGCTGAATATAGATTGTAATCACATAAATGCAAGACACACATAACGGAATATCATATACAACAATATTATTTGGATGCGTCTATTGCCACCCCACAAACTACTTTACTCACCTCACACTTTGTTGATTTATTAAAAGACCAAAATACCCTGATGTAAAATTACAACAAGAGACATTAAGTTGTTGCAAATTACTATTTTTTATCTTTTTGTTTTGGATAAACATGTATTTCATAACTCCTAACCCAAATTTATCATATTTGACCGTTCTATGGAGTTTGAAGACACTAGCATTTAATCTAAAGATTATATGAACTTTTTGTATTTCTTTCATTCTTTTCTTCTCTTTTTTCTTTGTTGATGCTTCGTCTGCCCTTTTACTCATTATTTCTCATGTGATTTCGTATAGAAATTATCATTGACAAGTACTGATAGGAGCACAAAGTGCTACGATATTAACGTATTTCTTACCCTATTTAGTTATGTTATCCTCTTAATATTATTAATTCTAACATGTTTTGTGATTGTAAAGGTATTGAGAGCACAAGTCGATAAAATAAAGCTAAAACGGTGAAAAAGAGAAGAATCCTAATCAAAGTAGGATTCCCGGTCGGACTAGAAGTCCAAACCAATCAAAGGAGATCTAATGCAACAAATATTCATAATAAATAGGAGAGTAAATTGTTTTAATTCAAATAACTATTTATCTTAATTCTTATTGGTTGGATGACATCATAATAAGTTGTTTTTCTCTTAAAAATAGAAAGCTGATAAGTAACAAGGAGATGGAGTCTTATCAAATTCAGAATCTGCCCAAGAATTTCATCCAACTTGGACGGACGATTGCAGATAGCTCATACGAAACCGAAACCGAACCGAAACCGAAGAAAAACCGAACCGAAAAACAAAAACCGGACCGAACCGGGTATGTATGGTCCGGTTTCCGGTTTGGGATCCGTAGAAACCGGACCGGACCGAAAAACCGAAAACAATAAATAAATAAATAAACTCATGAATTAAAATGACTTTAATTATGTAGTATGAAGGAAAAAGACTTTAATTATGGAAGAAAAATTATCAAAAATCTCATAATATAAGATGTGTTAAATACGGTGAAATATGGCTATGGTTTAAAAATCATGTAATTCGGGTAATGTCTCGGTGCCGATAGTAGTGGTCAACCATATTTATCTTTATTATTCCATATGGGGAGCCCTATCGTTGGAAGGTAAATGTCCCAAAATTTTTATCTACGTGAGTATTTTTCGTGTAGAAGGTTTGACAAAAATACGTAATATAGAGGTAGATATGAGTGTTTCCGTGTGATAAGTGACGATGGATCAGGGATGACCGTTTCGATCGAGCCATTAACTTTGTCGGATCCAGTTGAATTTTTTACCACAGACATATTTCGTCATAATGATCATATCTGACGGTCGAATTTTAATTTTTGACATTTAGTCATCGAAATCACAATATGCATACTAATGTTGTATAACTTGTTTATTAGGTTTTAAGCAAATGCACAACTTTATGAACCAACTGTACATAGAAGCAAAATTATCAAAAAACTCGTGAAATAAGATGTGTTCGGAATGATGAAATACAGCTCTGGTTAAAAAATCACATAATTCGGGTAACGTCTCGGTGCCGATTGTAGCGGTCAACCCTATTTACCTTTATTATTCCCTATGGGAAGCCCTATCGTCGGAAGGTAAATGTCCCAAAATTTTTATATGGAAGGTTGCCTCTCATCTACGTGAGTGTTTTTTGTGTACAAGGTTTGCCAAAAATACGTAATATACAGGTAGATATGAGCGTTTCCGTGTGATAACTAACGACGTATAAGGGTTGACTGTTTCGATCGATCCCTTAACTTTGTCGGATCTAGTTGAATTTTTTACCACATACATATTTCGTCATAATGATCATATCTGACAGTCGAATTTTAATTTTTGACTTTTAGTCATCGGAATCACAATATGCATACTAATGTTGTATAACTTGTTTATTAGGTTTTAAGAAAATGCACAACTTTATAAACCAACTCTACATAGAAGCAAAATTATCAAAAAACTCGTGAAATAAGATGTGTTCGGAATGATGAAATACAGCTCTGGTTAAAAAATCACATATTTCGAGTAACGTCTCGGTGCCGATTGTAGCGGTCAACCCTATTTACCTTTATTATTCCCTATGGGGAGCCCTATCGTCGGAAGGTAAATGTAACAAAATTTTTATATGGACGGTTGCGTCTCATCTACGTGAGTGTTTTTCATGTAGAAGGTTTGCCAAAAATACGTAATATAAAGGTAGATATGAGCGTTTCCATGTGATAACTAACGACGTATCAGGGTTGACTGTTTTGATCGATCCCTTAACCTTGTCGGATCAAGTTGAATTTTTTACCACAGACATATTTCGTCATAATGATCATATCTGACGGTCGAATTTTAATTTTTGACCTTTAGCCATCGGAATCACAGTATGCATACTAATGTTGTATAACTTGTTTATTAGGTTTTAAGCAAATCAATAACTTTATGAACCAACTCTACATAGAAGCAAAATTATCAAAAAACTCATGAAATAAGATGTGTTTGGAATGATGAAATACAGCTCTGGTTAAAAAATCGCATAATTCGGGTAACGTCTCGGTGCCGATTGTAGCGGTCAACCCTATTTACCTTTATTATTCCCTATGGGGAGCCCTATCGTCGGAAGGTAAATGTCTCAAAATTTTTATATGGACTGTTGCATCTCATCTACATGAGTGTTTTTCGTGTAGAAGGTTTGCAAAAAATACGTAATATAGAGGTAGATATGAGCGTTTCCGTGTGATAACTAACGACGTATCAGAGTTGACTGTTTCGATCGATCCCTTAACTTTTTCGGATCTAGTTGAATTTCTTACCACTGACATATTTCGTCATAATGATCATATCTGACGGTTGAATTTTAATTTTTGACTTTTAGTCATCAGAATCACCGTATGCATACTAATGTTGTATAACTTGTTTATTAGGTTTTAAGCAAATGCACAACTTTATGAACCAACTCTACATAGAAACAAAATTATCAAAAAACTTGTGATATAAGATATGTTCGGAATGATGAAATACAGCTCTGGTTAAAAAATCACATAATTCGGGTAAAGTCTCGGTGCCGATTGTAGCGGTCAACCCTATTGACCTTTATTATTCCCTATGGGCAACCCTATCGTCGGAAGGTAAATGTCCCAAAATTTTTATATGGAAGGTTGCCTCTCATCTACGTGAGTGTTTTTTGTGTACAAGGTTTGCCAAAAATACGTAATATACAGAAAGATATGAGCGTTTCCGTGTGATAACTAACGACGTATAAGGGTTGACTGTTTCGATCGATCCATTAACTTTGTCGGATCTAGTTGAATTTTTTACCACAGACATATTTCGTCATAATGATCATATCTGACGGTCGAATTTTAATTTTTGACTTTTAGTAATCTGAATCACAATATGCATACTAATGTTGTATAACTTGTTTATTAAGTTTTAAGCAAATGCACAACTTTATGAACCAACTCTACATAGAAGCAAAATTATCAAAAAACTCATGAAATAAGATGTGTTCGGAATGATGAAATACAACTTTGGTTAAAAAATCACGTAATTCGGGTAACGTCTCGGTGCCGATTGTAGCGGTCTACCCTATTTACCTTTATTATTCCCTATGGGGAGCCCTATCGTCGGAAGGTAAATGTTCCAAAATTTTTATAGGGACGGTTGCATCTCATCTACGTGAGTGTTTTTCATGTAGAAGGTTTGCCAAAAATACGTAATATAGAGGTAGATATGAGCGTTTCCATGTGATAACTAACGACGTATCAGGGTTGACTGCTTTGATCGATCCCTTAACTTTGTCGGATCTAGTTGAATTTTTTACCACAGACATATTTCGTCATAATGATCATATCTGACAGTCGAATTTAATTTTTGACTTTTAGTCATCGGAATCACAATATGCATACTAATGTTGTATAATTTGTTTATTAGGTTGTAAATAAATGTGCAACTTTGTGAACTATAACCATTTTTCACTATAATGATAATAAGAAGAAAAATTATCAATTTGAAAAAAAAAAAACCGAACCGCACCGATCCGTAGATGTGGTTTGGTTTGCGGTTTAGCCTCTTGAATAGTAAAAAACTGAACCGAACCGGACCGAAGTATAACATTGGTTCGGTTCACGGTTTGGTGTATAAACCGAACCGAAGTGCACCGGAGCCAGCCCTAGCTCATAATGAACCAGAAAATGTACAAAATATGGATGGAAAGCTACACGTGTCTAGTTTCAAGATCATTTTACAGATCATCCATATCTATTTGCTACAAAAAGATATTTTCTATCTTAGTGACCAAAGGTCAGTCTGCCTGAGTTTCTTATTTGGACCGAAACTTCAATTTCAAAGCCCAGACCATATTGGGAAGCCCATGACGAAAATTAGGATTCTCTAACACTAATGGCAGCTTTATTTCGTTCCCTACATATAGCGAGAGGTAGAGACGCAAAACAGGATCTCTTCCCGTGCATAAAATTCAGTTCTTATGTCGTAGCTCTTCCTCTCTAAAAGTCTTATCCTAATTCTGAAAATCATCATTCTTGCCGTGCTCTAGGACTTCTCCAAAAGTATAGCTCTTTTGTGTCACGACTCTCTCTTGTTCTTCAAGCATTCTTGAGATCAAAAAGTGTAATCGATGACTTAAAATATTGTTTTTAGTTTTTATATTTGTTATTGTCAAATTCCCTTGGATGATTTTATGTATTTGAGTTGGATTTTTATTAAAAATTAGTTATTGCATGAAATTTTCAGATTTATATGATTGAGTTATTCATGTGTTTATGATGTTTGTTCAACTAGATCATGCCTACTCTTTATATGATTAAGTTATTCATGTGTTTCTGATCTAATTCAATATGCTAATTCGGCCAAGTTAGTATAGTCATAATCTATGCTAAGCCGCATTCGGTAAGTGTAGATTAACAAGTGGTAAAAATTAGGATTCATGTGAATGAATTTCGATTATGAACATAGATTGCATGTTAGGTTTGTTAAGCCGTGTTCGGCTAGTACTTCGAATTCAGTTCTTGCATAAAGTTGGCATGGTTTTTAGGTTTTGCAAATTGAAACATTGTGATGACTTGATTATATAGTTTGAACGGGCTGTTTTGTGTGTAAGAGAAGATGATCACATGTATATAGTAGCTTAAATTTTTGTTTCTTTTTAGTTTAGGATTTTCGTCATTCTTTTGTTCCCTGCTTTGTTTTATTTTATTTTCATACCAAATTATCCCTTGAATTTTTTTACAGTTGTTCATATGTGTGTCTAATATACACCTGTAAATTTTAATAATTTTCTGAGTAATTTAAGTTAGGTTTTTATTTATGTTTTTGATTACTGTTCGTCAGGAACAGTAATCACTTTTGTAATTTCTTTTTAGTTTGTAATAATTTTTAATAATTATTATGATTTATACTAACACTTATTTTGTGAGGTATCCTCAATCCTCGGCCCTATACGATAACCCTTGTTTACTATGATACTACTAACGATGTGGGTTTATTTGATGCAGGCTTTGCCCTCGTCAAGTACCGTATTTATTAACAACACAGATCAGTTCAAAAAACTCGTAAGTATGGAGTTATTGAAGAGAGAATGTATGGTGAACAAAATGGAGTTGAGAAAAATATATTTTATGTATTTTTTTATGGGTGAACAAAGTAGAATTGAGAAAAGAGTATTTTGGGTATTGTAAATGGGTGAATAAAGTAGATTTACAAATAAAAATATATAAATGGGGTGAAGAGAAAGTGAGATGAATAAAGTGGTTTGTAGGGTGACAATAGACGCACCCTATTATTTTTGTTGAACAAATAAAACAATATTTAAGAAATTATATAATATTTTGAAAATTTAATAAGTTATTAATATTTATTGATAAATTAATAATATTATTAATTTATCCATTAATTAATACCTCATTAAATTAATAAATTTTGTCAGTCTCAACCTTATTAATTTATAAAGGTTAAACTGTATGATGCATACTATTCTATAAATCAATGTCAAATATTAGGATCCTATAATCACTCTACATAACTAGTGATTAATATCTAATGATTCATGATCTACAATTATCTCCCACACATTGTCATATTAAAACATAATACCTTAGCTGATGTGCTTTCCTTCAATAGACCGACTGCGATCCCATTGCTTAAACTGACAAACCACACTGGAGTTAAAATTAAACATGCTAATAATGTCACTAATGAGCTTTCTGTAATATTGACAACCGAGAAAGGATTTTTCCTTTTTTTTCTCTGTCTTTCTTGCAAACCTCGGAACCCAGAAAGGGGATTTATTTAATAACATTTGTGTATACCCCCATGAATACAGGTCAGGCTCGTAGGAGCCAATAACGTGGTGGTGATGTCGGAGGCCCTTTCACTATATGTAATAAAAAGTTGAAAACATTCTTTGATGACGATCATATGCATAATGATTTCTGTTAAAAGTTAAAACCCAGGTATGGAGTACAGGCAGATGCTCTTCAAGACTTTTCATGATCATTTGAACACAGCATTAGACATAAACGATTGAATTTTCACGTATATAACTATTCGTATATTTGCTGTTGACAAACTTGACGAGGTCGATTGGTTCCAATGTTTATTCTGAAACTGTCCCCAGAAAATTCTATTAGTACTTTAGCTTTTCTCTGTTGTCTTTCGAAAACCCATGCTTGTTTCTAGATCTTACTGTAAATTTTGGTTAGAGTGGAAATGTACCAATTCATATTCTTCCACCGGAGTTGTGCTGCTGCTCTCTGGCTAGACAAAGCTAGCCAAGTAATCGAAGCTGGTTCAAATGCTTGATGAAAATAAATATGCCAAGTAACTTGTCACAAAGGCTTTCCTTCAGTAGTGAATTGTAATCGAGCGTCTGCCGTATAAGCCTATCTATAAATAGAGCAACCGCTCACCGGATCGAGGCTGCTGGGATTTCAAGGATTTGTAAGTACTAGTCTAAGAGGTGCTTTAGATCATTAAGTTACTGAGATCTTGATGTTTTACATAATTCAAGTTTATAATGGACCCTAACTGACCTGTATCGTAAGAGTTTGGTGCACAGATCGAAATGGAACAGATCTTAACCCTACAATACAGATCAGACGGTAACTGACCGGTGCACAGATCGAAATGGAACAGATCTTAACCCTACAATACAGATCAGACGGTAACTGCCAATCAATTTGAACATCACTGCGGGTTTATGCACATCACATAACTGTCCAGACCTATAACACGGCTGGGAAAATGTATATATGACAATGTTGTAGGAAATCACATATGCCAAGCTGAACTAATTCATAAACGGTGGAGCACAGTTTAGGAGTGCAACTTCAAAATGAAAAACTATACTGGTGATTATTTCCTATGGATTTGACACGGACCACAAAACTTGGATCTGGCTATCTACAAAAATATATGCTTAAATAATGCATACTGATGTAGACAAGAAACTAGCCTTCTACCTAAGCATAGCAAGCTCCTAACATATCAGGTATTACTATTATACACAGGGAATACTGATGGACTGGTAATCTACTATTACCAGCCATAGATGGGGTTTTCAACCTGAGGAGGCAAGAGACGGAGGTCTTTACAGTGTTGCTTGTCGTAGTCACGGGTTCCAGGGGTTGCCCCAGTGCATAATCTAAGAAATTCATTCCCGGTGAGACAATTGTGGGCAAATGCCAATCCTCCATCAACCATACCTGATAGGCTTGGCATGGATGCAGACTTTGAGATTCCCCTTCTCTTACCTCTGCTTGATCTTCCAGTATTTGTTTCCTTATCCAAGACTTTATCCAGCTCAGAATACGCCATGAATCTCTGAGTGGCTGCTTCCCATGAAAGATTAAATCTTTGCTCTGGAGTAAGGGGATGAGGTTCTTTTTCCATTGCTTCTTTTACTTTGGCAACAAAGTCCTCAGATGTTTGATAAGTCAAGCAATTGGGAAAAGATCGGAAAAACTCGTTTGACGGATGGTCCGCACAAATAACAAATTTTCCCATTGCAAGCGCTTCAGCAGTAGCAGTGCACAGCACATCACTAACACTGGGATTTATGAACACTTTGTACCTTCACGAATAAAAGGAGATATTATGAACACGAGGGATGAAGAAAGATGGGCGGGTTGAGATGGTGAATGCAGAAAATACACGTCGTTCTTTTTTTCTGAACCTAAACACAAAATTGGACAACTTATGCATTGTCTATTCCAATCAACTCTCTTTACATGCAGATAATCAAGTTGAGATTTATGAATCCTCGGTAAAAGAAAAAATATGGGAAACTGAAATTCATAGATCCTTACCCATGAAGAGAATCATCAGCATGGTCCCGTCCTTTAAGAAAGTTCAGATTCAAATCCAAACTCTTAGCTGTGCTCTGGACTTCACTGGCATCCTCTCCATTCCCATACACATCCACCTTGAAGCCATCGAGGTCACTCTTGTGCTTTGCCAACAAATCTATCAATTCACGGTATCCTTTTGCCCAAACCATCTTTCCCAAGAAATATGCTCCTTTTGAGAAAGTTTTCTCTCCAGTTTCCTTTTCTGCAGCTACCTTCTCGCCAATTTTTAAGAACTTGGGATTCACACCATGAACATTGCAGATCACAGACTTGGGTAAATCCTGTGTGGCAGCTGAAAGGCGAAGAACCTAGATAAAAATCATAAGTAATTTAGTCAGGAAATCAAGATAGCATTCCAATGAACTTAGCAGAAACCAGGTACAACAAATTCAAATTTCAAGTGCACATGTTCATCGGATAGCCAATGAATGGGCAACATACCTTGTCACAATATGCTCTTGTAACCCAGTTGTTTATGTGCTTCACAAAGAATGCTTGCAGAGCTCCATTCTTCTCTCTTTTGATATATTCCAAGTAATTTGTATGAACAACACCAACAACATGGTTAAACTTATCAGTCCATCGCTTTCCATGATGGTACCAATTCAGGTGTTCTGGTTCTTCCAGGATAGCAATGTCAGCATCCTTGTATGGAATGAACTGAGAAGTGTCTCCAGCAGGTAAAATGCTCCGCCTTTTTTTGGAAAACTAATATATAACAAACCAATTAATCACATAAGAAAAAAAGAATAACAACCACAATTAATTTGATCAAACACGAAGGGGCATGAATCAGAGTCATAAAGGTAATTACCTTCCCTGGATAGAAGGAGATCTTAAAGTCAGCCTTAAAGCCAATCCTTTCCTCAAGCCAGTTACGGATATAAATTTCCTGCTCTTCTGGTGAGGTAAAAGTGATATTGCTAGGATATACAAGTTCTTGATCTGATGCACACAGCCATGGAACTAACAGGGTAACATTTTGTTTGGCAGACTGTGCAAGATATGCAGCTCGAAATAGTGGATTCACTGCTGTTCCTGTCATCCAAGGAAGACTAGCAGTTGTAACTATTGCAACATGCCGTTTCTCAACAGACGGGTCATGCTTTGCATGGTCTGTCCAAAACCCACCATCGTAAGAATGCCCTGTACTTTGCAAGACAGAAGCTATCCTCAGATCCAATTCATCATTAACGTTTTCACCCTCTAGAACAGATGACTCTCTGGACGGAAGGGAGTTCAACAGAAAGTAATTCTTGCGTTTACTATACAAGCTTTCCACTAACTTCTCACACACATCTGCATTCATGTTCAGAAAACCAAAAAACTCAGCTTTATTATCTTGTGTCTGTATGTCCATAAAAATATATAATACACATCGACTAAGAAAATATCTAAAAACAAACTATGATAATTATTGGAGTGACTCAATGTAAATCATGTTCATGAAATCTTTGTCAAACAATGTGTTTAAAACTGGGTTTACTACATGCTATAATGATAGAACTATAGAACCATACAATTCCACACACAGGAAAAAAATGAAACAAGCCAAAGCAATTTAAGCGTAAGAGCTTTAGAAAGAACTTTAAAATAAGTACCTTTTCTAATGCCAAGTTGATCCAGAAATGGCTCAGATTGCCTAACCAAACTTGCCAAAAGTTCTGCCGCATCCAGTGGTGGTACAGCCTGAATCATCCATAAGAGACAAAAAATAGCATACAAATTACCTACTTAGCCATGTTTAAGAAAAAGAGCCAACCACAGAATCTGCTTATTCTAAACTTATGGGCAAAGGTTTGCCACACAGCATAATATTATGTGGACACAAATCGAAGGCCAAACAAATCACCAATTTATATTACTCACTTGTTCATCTGATGAGATTGCCATATAGTGAAATTTTACAGAATATGAGCATCACAGTTTGCAACAACAATATCTCATCTTTAAAACAAAAGTGCACCTTACATTGCAATGAAAATCCCTGTATGGAAACAGTTGAAATTTGTGTTTTGGAACAGTATATAGGTGTCATATCAGGTCAAGATGTGTCAATTCATATATATATATATATATGGTGAAATGCAATTACAGGTAAGGATCCTTTTCCTAACCAACACCTACACTAAAAGAGCGTCTAAATACAACTTAGGTTGGTTTCGAATTCCAACACGTGCTGCATGAAATAATCACCCGAGAAACTTTTGCATCTTCAAGTCTACTAAATTCTAGCTTAGAAAACACAAATATGCCAAAGTGGCCAAATATGAAATACAAACTAAAAGATAAGAAAACGATACTCAAACGTCAAAAACAAAATTATGCTGGGTAGATACAAACCTGTGACTCCTGAGCATCGTTGTAAACTGATTTCTGAAAACAGAAAAACAAAATATTGAAGGATAAGAATATGTACTGCTCACTTATCTCAAAGAAGAAAGATATTTACTGAAAGAAACACAATCTCAAAACAGTCATATATTCAACAGTTCATTTACCAAAGACTGCACACCTTTCAGATGAGAAACACAACAATATTCAAATTGAGGGTAACTATTGTCAAGTTTCCAATTGTTGTAGACTTGTAGTTCTGAAAAATATTGGACTGTGAACTTATATGCATAACAATAATCAGCCCAAGGCTACTGAATCCCGGTTCCAGCCAAGCAAAAATCTTCAAAAATTAAAGTAAACCCTTTTTTTCCTTCAGAACCATATACAAACAATTTTATCCTATACTTGCTTACATATTTGGTACAAAGTTCAGTGTTACTATGTTAGTAGTAGGAAACCCAATGGACTCACCAGTCACCACGATATGCACAAAGGAAGATAAGCATATGGCTATCATTCATATGAAAATAGTATTTTCTTCTTCCAACTCAGTAAACTGTTCCCTATGCATTTGCAGATAAGATTGTTTTGTTCTTTTAGTTCAATTTTGCTACCAACTTATAAACAACAACACCTCAGCCAAGTAAAGCAATCGAAACCGAAATTGCATTGCTAAAAAATTGGAAGGAAACTAAAGAGAGAACATACCAAGCTGGACTTGACATTTTCCACAAACTGACTGTTCTTAAATCGACCAAGAAATTGACGCTTCTCAAACTCTTTCAATCTCATCTTCAACACCCGAATCGGCTCCCAATACCTATTCTGCTGCTGCTTGTCGTCGTCATCCTCGCCGTCCCTCTTCCACTCCCCCCAGAATTCACTAAGCTTCAAACTTCTCCTCCTCCTAATCCTATCAAACTCCGTCATCGCCCCCTCCCTCTCCTCCACTATCGCATTCTTAATCGCCGACAAATCAATCCGAATCGTCGACCGCGGCGTCCACTTCTCCAGCACCTTCTTGCTGAAGTCCGGCGACGAGTACGCCTGCCGAATCTCCACCAGCTTCGGCTGCAGCTTCTTCACGAAGTCGATCTCCGACGACGGCCGGATTCCAGTCGCCGAGTTGAACAGGTTCTCGAGCTCGCGGTCGAACGAGGTCGCCAGATTCCTGAACGAATTGGCTCGGTCCTTCATCAATTGGAGATCCGCGTCCGCCGAGTCCTTCACTTCTCTCCACCCCTTCGATATGAACGAGAACGCGTTCGACGCCGAGGCTTGGCCGGTTCCGGCCATGACCGAGCGAGCTAGGGTTTTGACTGAGAAAAAAGCCTTCGGTTTTTTCGCGGGTAAGGGATTGGGATTGGGATTGGGATTCGTCAATCTTCTTCGTCTTCTTCTTCTCGAAATGCTTATATTAGAGAACAGGTGGGGGCGCTCCGAAATTAACGGTTGGAAATGCGGGGTTTCCTGTGTACAAGGACGTACACGTGGATTCCACGTGGGGGAGGGGATTGGTTGCTTAGGTTCGTGGATGGGGAATATTCTGGAGGTGGAATATGCTGGGAGGTTTGGGCGGAGCACGTGGCGGGTAGTGGTTGGTGGGCTAAATAGCCTAATTGTTGCGTGTATGCTTGAACAGTTGAACCTCATGCAAGTAGCGCCGGACGCCGGTAAAGTTGTGAGCAAATTTCTAACCGAGACTTGGTAGGCACACACGGTTCTATCGGAGATTTGGGTGACTTTCACATGATATTTTAAATATTTTGGTTTTTAAAAATTAAGATTGTGCTCATTATTATTTCAAATATTAAAGCATGGGTCGAGAATTTATGATTAGTGTAATAATTTTAGACTAATATGAAATAAACAAGTTCTTACGGTCGAACAGTAGTGTTCGCGTCAGTAATTTATTATGAGTTTCATGGTCAGTCATCCTTTGATGTAAATTTAAGGGTTGAAAACAAAATAACTCAATTTAAAAATAATTATCCTCACCTTAAAAGTTGCATCTAACGGTGATTGACCATGAGACTCATAATCAATTACTGACTAGGTGAACCTATTGTACGGTCGAATTACAAAACATCACTATCGGTTTGAAAAAAGTTTAGTTCTTGTCAATTTTATAGCATTTACGACATTATGGTGTAAGTTGGAGCAAACAAAAATTCAACTAGATCAAGATATATTAGTGAAGTTAGAGGATTTAGTTCATCAAACTGATCATGACAATAACATATTCTAAAGTTTTGGTTCATGCCACCAAAAAATGAGCCTATATGTGAAGCGTTAGAGCATCTCCAACAGCTCATGTAAAACTAGAATAATCTCTATTTTTGTGGAAAACATCATTTTTTTAGCTCCAATAACTCATGTAAATGATCCTCTATAATACAAAAAGTGGGAAAAGATAGAAACATATCATCTAAATCTATAGAATTTTTACAAATTTGTATCTTCATGTAAACTTTATTGCTTACTTTTTTGAATTCATTTTCTTCCCTAAAGAAATAACAAAACAACATTAAGTTAAACAATTAACTAAATAATTAAGATTTGATTTGAATGAATTTATATATTTCTATAAATTTATTAAATTATACAGAAAATATTTAATTTTATATATAAAAATAGAAGAACTGTTGGAGTTTAACACATTTTCTTATAGAGATTTTGTAATTTTAATATAAGAACTGTTAGAGATGCTCGAAAAGGAATGAGAAAAACTGCTAACCCTAAGTTATCAGAAAAAAAAATCTAAATCTCTGGCTAAGTTGAAATTTCGAAAGGAAAATGATATCATCGTATAGGAACAGCAACTCCAACAACCAAGAACACCCTCCGCCGCTTGAGCTGGGTGTGCTTGAATTGACCCTTCCAGATATGGCTAATTAATTTGCCAATTTCTACGCAGGAAATCTTCGAATCATCTACACGAAGATGGAAAACTCTTCCAAAACCAGGGCGCACCTCAGGAAATAATCACACGATGAACGAGTGGCTTTGCTGTCTTGCTATGACTTGTGGGCTGCTGTAAACGTGAACCCACCATTGCTGGTCCCTCTGTGTTTTTCACCGTGCATGTCATCATCTTTGTGGATACTTTCTCCTTCCTCTTTTTTCTAGAACAATATAGGGATATGGTATACATCACCATAGATCACTATTGAAGCTGAGAGTTGGTTACAGCACACGATCCCAGACTTGTACGTGCTCATTTTGGCTTTTGGTGATCTTTATGTACGTAGCCGCTGTATTACTAGGCAAAACAGCAGTCGTGTGTTAGTTGTCCCCTATGTCGACTTTGTTTATTGACTAGCTGCAATTTCAAATAAATCTTAATTAAACAATTATCATGTAGTAAGCTAGAAAATTAAAATGTGGCACACCTCTCGCCTGGTTTGGTTCACGGATTAGAAAGAAAATATGAATTTCCTGCATTGAGAGAAAATATAAATTTCCTGGGATTCAATTTCCCTCTTATTTTCCAAACTCTAACTGCACCTTTAAAATTTATATATTTTTCAAAATAAATATTACATTTTAATTGATGTTATTACCAAATTATCCACAAAACTTGTGAATTTTATAAGAAAAAAGAATCTTTTTTAATCCAATTAATAATATATTCATCACACATAAGATAAATCATTATATATCATACCACTATCATAGACAGACAAGAAGTTAGTGGTTGTACCCACAGTGGTACATATACAATAGACCTATCGATAGATATTTCATAACGTAGAGCTAGCAGATAATCTCCTTTAGTACTACTCCAGAGATCACTAGAGAACTTACTGCTACTTTAAAATATAGACACACGCCACAAGACGTATGAGGCATGCCATGTGTTTAGAATCCTAATACACTAAAGTGTAATATGAAGTATTTAGATATACTAAGATAAATGAAAGGAAAATAATCCTTAGGCCCAAAGCAGTTAACCCTAGACCCAATAGCAGTTAACCTAGCTCCACTAGTAGAGGAAAAGGGTGATGCGACGATTTCATTTTGTCGTATAAGAGAGTTTTTTCGTCGCATGAGTACTGAAGCGACGAAAAATTCATCGCATAAGCTTCGTCGCATTAATCTGATTCGATGAAACAGTAAATTTTCGTCCCATAAGTATCCCTTAAGCTCTTATGCGACGAATATTGTCTGTCGCATAGGTTGATGCGAAGAAAAAAAGGCATCGCCTAAACGTATGAGACGAAAAAATTTTGTCACATCAACTTATGCGATGAAAAATATGTCGTCGCTTCAGATTTTTTAATATATAAACAAAATATACTTTAATTTAATTTGAATTTTTGTTATAATTTAAATTAAAAAAATGTACGTTGGTGGTGGTGACGGAGGAGGAGGAGGAGGAATAAGAAGAAGTGGTGTGGGTGGTGGTGAAGAAGAAGAAGAAGTGGTGCGGTGGTTGTGAAGTGGAGAGGTGGGTGGTGGTGAATAAGTAGAAGAAAGAAGAAGAAAGGGGGGAAGAAGAATTTTTTTTGAATTTTGGCAAAATGATTCAAATTTAAAATTTGAATCGATGCGACGAAATAAACAAATTTCGTCGCATGAGTGTAAACTAATGCAACGAAATTTTAAATATTTCGTCGCATGAGTTAGCACTAAGAGGAAATTTTGAAGGAAAAATCCAAAACTTATACGACGAAATATTCAAAATTTCGTTGCATGAGTGTGAAGTTATGCGACGAAATTTTTTATTTAGTCGCATGAGTCAGCAATATGCGACAAAATGTGTTTTATCACATAAATTCACACTCATGCTACAATTTTTTTTTCATCACATAAGTCCACACTCATGCGACGAAAAAAACAATTTCGTCGCATGAGGTTTTTATTCTACTAGTGCTCAGCCTCCATCATTGTTGAAGGAGGGATGAAAGCACGAGCCGACATGGCCACGCACGGTAGAGCCGTCGTCGTTGCTTGATGCCCTTCCACCGTAATGTCTCGCTACCGACCAAACACAACCACGAAGGGAACACCAAATACCGCTACACAAAGCCCATAGCACCACCGCCAATTTGAAAACTGATGCACCACTGCCCATCATGACCATCGCTTGCACAAGAAAGGACGGAGAATCTGATGTACAACATCCCAACCCTGATGCCCAAACAGAGTAACCATGGGTGTTCTTGTCTCCGAACAAGATCTAGAAATCCACGTCAGCTAAAATCTGTCATGAGCTTTCAGGCCAAAGACCACTTTAGATCAAAGGTTTCGTAACTCCCGTCCGATGATAGTCTTGTCGACTTGAAACCGGTCAAGAACCACCATTGGACGGGGTGATTTAGGTCGAAGATTGAGGTTTTAGTTTTAGGGTTTAGAGAGAAGAGAGGAAGTTTTTAGTGTAGGAAAATGTCTATTTAGTATTAATTTAAACTTCTTAATATCCATTTCAATGTATCTAATAGACATGAACTCATTTCAATATAAGGTGTTCTTACTTGTGTCTAAATACACAAATCTTTATGAAATTCATAATAAAAAATATTTTTGAGACACTTTTACTATTGTCTCTTATACACACTTAGAGAGAATGTTGGCTCAAAAATCGTTCAGGCCACGTGATCGGTGGGTCGGGGGCTTGTTTGGGTTACATGTATCCTTCTGGCTTGGTGGTGTGTGCGATAGCGTGCAACTCCAACTAAGGGGCCAAGCGAGGTTTTGATATGCGTATATGTAGGTGTTGAGCTGCTGACTTCTGATCTAATGATTGTGGGCCAGGGAAATATCAATCTCGACCGCAGGGTTATCTTTGCCTTGGATGTAAGGACTTTAACACTGATCGGCTAGTAAGTCGATCTTGGTGTTGTGTGACTAGGTGAATGTTGTAATTGTGATGGTGACGAGCAGGAATGCAAATAAGACTTAAGAAAGAAACAAACAGAATGTAGATGCATAAAAGGTACAAAGACAGTGCAGGAACAATAATATACATTGCAGGAATGAAAAAGATAAACAAGCGCAAAAACAATAATATGGATTGCATGAATGAAAAAGTAACAAACATAAATAAGTGCAAGTACAAAAATATAGAATGTAAGATTAAAAAAGATAAACAAATGCTGGAACCATATATAATATTAATTGCAGGAATGAAAAAGTAACAAAGATAAACAAGCACAAAAACAAAAATATAGATTGCATGAATGAAACAACAACAAACATAAATAAGTACTGGGTAAGTAAAACTGAAAAATAAATACAAGAATTGATAATTAGGATATTGAAAAGATTGAATCGCGTAGAGAGTTTTGGTCGAGGGCCTCTAACACAAAATCCTATGGTCTTTTTTATACTGATACAAAATAAATAAACGTGATCTCCATTTTAAATGAAAAGAACAAATTACAGTAATCACAAATCATGATTGTTGTAACCGTAGTAAGAAGCATCCTCTTTGAAGACGTAAATCTCAATCAATGGCCATGAAATTTGACATAATGTTGAACCGCATACAAACTATATTTCTTTTCTTAGTTGCGGTAACTCACGAATTACCGTGGCCTAATGACCTCACTTAAACATCGCAGGAAATCAGTATTAATGATCGTGGCTTAACTCCACTCATGGCCACATGGAACTTATGAATGACCGTGGCCCAACTCATGAACACTACGCCAATTTAGCCTTCAAATGACGGGTAATGCCCGTCATCTTTTTTTTTACGTGTCGTCTATCCAGCTGTCATCTTATAAGCACTCAGACGACATACGTTGTTTGTCATCTGATAAAACTTTACACGACGTACAGTATGTCGTCTGAATTAATCCAGGTTTGTAACAAAAAAAATGTCTTTGTCGTTATAGAACGTTACAACGACAATTAGTTGTTGTTGTAAAGGGCTGAAGCTGCAAATGATTTTATTTGTCTGTCGTCTCAAATATATTATAACGTCACTTGTCTGTCGTCTGATATAATCTCAGATGTCATAGATTATTATCTTTATGTCATCTCACACTCATATATTACTTGTATGTCGTCTGATATGTATCTCAGACGGCATGCACAATTGTCTCTTTTTGCTTTAATACGACATATAAAAGTTGTTTCAAAGAGATAAGATGTCAAAGTTTCTGGGATATTTGTTGTCTGATTTTAATTTGGATGTTAACAAAAACATTTGCACAAACTAATTTAGAAAATAGAAATCTAAATTCATTCTCATTACCAAAACCAACAATGTTTACAAAGAGGTATTTGTTCTAAATAGACATATATACTATAACACCAATAAGTTATTACTCTAAAATAACCTCTAATACATTTTTGCAAGTTTAAAGTCACCAATTTCATTGACCAAAGCTAACCTACTAGTTTAGGAGTAAATTCACAACATTGGCATAGTAGGTTCAGGGATGCGACATGACTCATGATCCTCGCTCCTACCGTCATATCAGATTGATCAATCTAAGAGATTATCTTGGGGAGGTCATCATCCTGCGTCTCTGGCCATTGCTCCCTCACCATCTGAGTCAACACCACTTCAGCTCATTCCCTCACTCTGGCCTAATTGACAATGTAAAAAATAACATATTAGTAAACATATATAAAAAAAGTTAGAGAAAATACATATATAAGCAAATATGTTAAGTTATAAGAGAATAAGATTTACAATATCTTCGGTGGACTGAGGATACACTTTCTCGTACATATACACATACGGGTTGACTTCATTTTGTTGTGTCATCTCCTCCATCCAACCCACAAATGGTCTAGACCTGGTATAATGGCTACTCGTGTTATGCCCCCTGGTTCGTCACGTTTATTTAACAAATGACCTTGTTGGATAAACATATATTAAAAATATTAGTGAAATAATTTTTCCAAATAGGATACAAGTAAACACAAATATGATGATACGTACCTCATATTCTGGGTTGTTGAAGTGGACTAGAAGCCACCACCACTCGTAATCCCTATACATAAACTCGTTGGGAGTACCTGAACGGTTGTTGCCATGCGTCTTATTATGCTTATGGAGCTCATTTTTCGACTCCGTGTACTTATATATGCAACACAAATGTTAAAAAGTAACAGTATATGACCAACATAATATAACTCAATATATAAATTATAACTCCTACCACCTTTCCCTTAAGTGTCATTTGCCCACGTGGATTTTATGTGTTCTGGAACAACAAACCACACCTGTAATATATATATATATATATATATATATATACACACACTTAATTAATGACACTTGAAATACATAATGAAAATCTAACTAACTCACCAACATAGCATTGTTCGCCATGTCTTTCACACACTGTTGTATCGAGGACCACTCTCCCCACAGAAAAATGACTTTGTCTCGTATTACGCACCATACTTGCCCGTTGTAAGACCTCGTCTTACCCCCTAATTTCACAGCTTCATCCTTTGTCGTCTCTATGACCACTTTCCCGTTAGCCTTTATATGCTTGTGAAGACCCTTGCCTGTGAGGGGACCTCTAGTCGTCTTTAGTTGTCGGTGGTGTCTGCCACATAAAATAAAGTAAAAAGATTAAAACAAGAAGCATCCAATTAATATATAAATTATTCATAAGTTATAAATTAATTAAAAATCTCTATTAATATTTACCCAATTCTGACGCCGATGTGTTTTAAACAAAAATTAATAAAACTTAATCGTATGCTTTAAACTTAACACTTAAACTAAGTTAAGTGCTCAAACTAAACCCAAATAACATATAACCTAATTATTATCTAATTCTATGTTCTGCAAATATGAAGGAGCACTACTGTTATCTTACGGATCCTCCTACTGCTCTGGAGTATCAAAATTGAGCTGGATTGATGGCATAGGAGGTGGGGGCAGGATTCCTTGTGCCTGGTGATGTGCAGAAAACGCCTGATACTAGAAAGACTTCTGAGCCTGTTGGGCGGCCACGTAAGCACGGGTATGCTCATCTCACCTCATGTTCCTATCCTCATGCGCTATTCTCGCTTGCTCCATCACTTTCATCTGTCTCTGATACTCCATCGCCTGCCTCTGAAGTTTCTCATGTAGTTGAGCAGCCTTGAAAAATGACTACTTGCATGAGAAACTGGGAGTGTTCTTCAAGACCCCCTCGTCCTGTTGTCCTAGGCCCCTACAGTAGTAATTTCCCGTTATAGGACCTCGTCTTACCCCCCCCAACTTCACTGCTCCATCCTCTATCATCTCTATGACCACTTTCCCGTTAGCCTTAACATGTTTGTCAAGGTCATTGTACGTGACGGGGCTTCTAGTCTTCTTTTTGTTGTCGGTGGTGTCAGTCACATAAAACAAAGTAAAAAGATTAAAACAAGAAGCACCCAATTAATATACAAATTATTCAAAAGTTATAAATTAATTAACCAAACTATTTAATATTTACCCGATTCTGACACCGATCTGTTTGTTACCCTCGCACTAATAAGAGGTGTATCAAACGACATATAGAGGTATGCTTGTTGCGATGTAATATAACTAACCTGTCCTGAAAGATGCACTCCCCGCTCATCGACTTTAGGTATGGCATGTATGCTCTGGGGCATGAAGAAGTGAGGTGGTGACATTTGTACCTCAGACGACGAGCTACTTGAAGCACCAGTCGAAGAGGTAGAAGGAGCTGGCTAGAGAATAGGAGGCATACAGACACCCGAAGGAGTTGGAGCTGTAGAGGGAGAAGATTGAGGATAGCCTGGTGAGGACATGGGGGAGTCATCCTGCGGCCAACGCTGCCTCGTGCTTTGTGGTTGTCTCTGGCGGGCCACTACACCCTGCTGTAGTGGCTGATCAAGTAATTGAGCTCGTCGAGAGTTCAAATGACCCTGAAACGCGGTCTGAGTGTTGTTTTGGAAAGAGGTGGCCTCATAACTGTCGCCGCTAGACCCTTGGTCCTTTTTTCTAAAAATATTCATGATGACTACTAACTCCTGTATTTATATAAAGAAACTATACATGTTAAATTTTTAATGTTATATTTTTTTATTGTAAAGATATCTTTTCTTTATATTGGCTTTTGTACCATGTTAGACATTTTTAAACAAAGGATCTTAGAGAAAGACAAGAAGGTATTGGCGTAGGATTATGAGCGGGAAACTAGACATGGTCGATATCTCACTTACATGAAACTAGCACGAAAGTTGGATTACATTTGTAGGCTTTTTCAAGACATGGACCAAATAGCATGATCATCACCCATAACAAAAGTCACAAGTGTCTAGCAATATATATTCTTCAATGTTGAAGTGAACTTAGATACGAACATCCCACTTTGCACGTAAGTAATTGGAAGATACGTACCATCGTGTTGTATGTATGTACAAAACAGGAGGCAGGGTTCTAATTGATTAGGGTCCAATACTTCAATATATTTTCTAATTGGAAATCTACTAAATGGACGTAGAGGGCAACATTGCCTACTTTGTCTTCCTCAATCCTACATTATACATACAACTATCAAAAGGTTTATACATACAACTAGCACACAATATATCATTGTGAAGATCCTGCACAAATTTCTAACTGATAAATGTAGAAAGAAAAAAATTCGAAAAGGGAACTAATCTCAATAACTAGTGCCTCAATTATGCAAATTTTTATGAACTAGCTATGATATACATATTCTCACATTGAAGGTACAAATGCAGCCTATATCCCCATTCTTTCCAACACATTGTGTATTAGGAAACCAACAATGATCCAAGTTTCTACTGCAATGATGTAAAAATTAGTTCTTCAATCTTATACACTATATCCAATATCGGCGGAGTAGAAGCGCGGGATATGTGTTTTTACAGAAAGTGGATGTTATGCGAGATTTGCGTTCTCACTAGACAGTGATGAGACGCCAAAGCTCTTAGCTCCGACCCTAGCCTGCGAGGCTCACTGTCATGAAGGGTCGTCAGATGTATTGTTTGTTATTAGCTAACAGGCGTCGCTTCTCGTTTGGCGGAGTGGAAGCGCGTCACTCGTTGCGCTCCTCTTCCATTAGGGGAGATGGTAGTGTTAGCGCGGGATTGTGACCTCACTAAAAGGTACACTAGAGCTCTTAGCTCTGACCCTGTTATGTGTGATCGATCATTAGTAAAATGTTTTTTCTGATTTGATTTTATACGGTTGCAGACCATGATTTGATTTTATACGGCTGCAGGCCATGATTTGATTTTATACTGATGCAGACCATGATTTGATTTTATATGGTTGTAGGCAGTGATTTAATTTTTATACGGCTGCATGCCATGAATTGATTTATATTTGGCTGTAGGCCACGATTTGTTTTATATTGGTTGGATGCCGGGATTGGATTTATATTTAGCCGTGGGATGAGAATTTATTTGTTTTTGGCGTATGGCTGGATTGTTTTTGGGGGAAAATGAAATTTGAATTTATGGTTTTGAACCATTACTCTTGGCATTGATTTTTGGTCCACTCACTCTAAAGCTTTCCGCGTCTGAGAAGTTCCAGCCCTAGCCTGGGAGGTTGACATGTCCACGTTGGTTATGGATGGTATATAAGGTTTAGGAGTGAGGGCGGGTTTCTAAGGGTATTGTTGGAAATGGTTTGGTTTGCTTGTGATCGCGGGCATGAGTGGTGGTTGAATTTTGGTAAAAGAGATCGGAGTATTTCTTAGAGGAAAACCCACTCATGAGGAAGGAGATTTTGAGTTGAACTCTTGTCCTTTAGGCAGGACTTGAGCACACACGAGTTAGTGTGCGAGCTTCTTAGCACTTATTGTTGTGAAATGCTCTATGTAGACTCTTTCCCTAGAGAGTGAAGTAGGATGAAGGAATTCGTTTGTGGCTGAATATGAAAAGATGACAATCTTATTGGCGCGAAGGCGTTTAGCGGATTCATCACCCGAGTGAGCAGTTTAGAGATCGCATTGTGGTATGGGAGTTCGTTCGAGCCCGTGATCGGAAGTTAAGGTACAAGGAACGAGAAATGATAATTTTTGGTTTATGGACGCAGGAGATAATACGTCCATGACTTCAAAGCCTAGTGCAAAAAGTTTATGTTTCTTTTGTCTTGTAGGGTGCGAGAGACGTATGAGTTTCCCCTACGGTGATGGACTATAGCAGTTCCATCGTTCCATGAGGAAGACATTGGCGTTAAGTGTCAAGTATGGCAGTTGTAAAAGTGGAGCATATTTATTGAGTACGAGTTAGTCTACGTTTATGTCTCAGAAAGCTACCAGCTTATCTTAATGGTCATTTCAGAAATTAACTCGAGAAAAATTAAGAGGCATGCCTTGTGGAGTCAATTTATGACGAAAGTGATGAGACGAGGGTGTCGTACCCGAGAAAGTGTATCATCAAAGAGGGCGTAGTTGTGTATCTCGTAGTGTAATTACGAGGAGACTTTAGTTTCTAAAGAAATTGGTGCGTAGAACTTGTGCCTCTTGTTTGCTTGAAGTTTCGTCCAGTAGAACTTGATGACATTCCTTGACGGTTGGACAAATAAAGTCTTGGAATGTGGATCATCTTTAAATAAATGTTGTCATTTGAAATGAAGGTTAGTTTTATGTCCCACTATGAAAATTTCGAGGATGTAATTTGTAACACCCCGTCCTAAAAATTTACCCTTTTACCAGGACCAGGCACGTTACAGAGGGTTGTAACTGCGCTATTAGTTTTCCCGAATTAATAACGAGTGAAATAACCTGGAAATTAATTAGTGGTATTGGTGCGTATTCGTACCTTCGAGAAGAGTGTCAAAATGTTCGGAGTCAAGGGACGCTTGGAAACGACATATTTAAAGGGGTCAAATGTTGACTTTTTACTACGTCGAGTTTTTCAAAAAAACTTCCTTCACGAGAGTTGTAGTGCTCGATGATACTAGTCTGTGGACACGTGGCAGGCGTGAATCGGATACCGTGGGGAGAAGTTATGGTCAATAGAAGTTGGGTTTCTATTTTTAGAAAGTATATAAATAGAATGGATGGGTTTCCAAAAATGAAAATAACCCATTTTTCTTTCTCCCTCCACGCACGCGCGTGTTCCTTTCACTATCTGAGAATTCGAACTGACCCGACCCGACTTTTACGGCGAGCTCCGGCCACTGGAGACGTCGAGGCCGGTCGGGATCTTTTCCTCTCCTCCGTGTGAGGCTCCTTGTAGTGGTGGCGTGGTCAATTTCGGCTTAGAACGAGGCATCTAGGCTTGAACAGTATGACGTCGAAACCTGGTTCTCGACCCGACTGGTTCTCCGGAGTGGGGCGGTGACGAGGCATGAAACCAGCCCAGAAAGGATGGCCAAGGCCTTTCGGGGTAGTTTTGGAGCTTCAACACCCCGAAAGACGGCAGGAACGGCTGAGATGGAGGCAGCTTCAACACCACCGGAGCTTCAACACCCCGAAAGACGGCAGGAACGGCTGAGATGGAGGCAGCCCTTTCGGGGTAGTTTTGGACCACTTCCTCACCGAGTTGATCAAAACTCCAGGCATTAAAGTTGTTCCTCTTGCTTTGATCTTCAACTTTCATGTCTTGCGTTTGTGGAAATTTGGTGTTTTTGGTGGAGGAGCGTGACGCCCACGTGTCGCCGGCTGTGGTTGCGCGTTTAGGCGCGTCCGGCAGTTTTGGGAGTTCTGGTTGCTCCTATGGGCTTCCTAGGGTTGTTGTGGTTGCATGTAGGTGGTTTTTGGGTGAAGTTGACCGGTTTGAGGGTGGTGGCGCGTGGCGGCGCGTCTGACATCCCTAAGGGCAGTGAGTTGTCCCAAGATCATGTACTCGTCGATACGAGCGCGTGGATATATAATTTACCAGTCTTGGTTATCGTTTAGTATGACGTTCAGTCGAATCGAGTCATTATTACCTTCGTGTGGTAACTAAGTCGATTATATAATTGTAGGTATATATTGATCGACCAAGTGTTGTGGATTTACCGTGTGGCGGTAGTTGACGCAGTGGGATTTCGAGATGAGTAATTTCTACTGAGGGTGCAATCTCAGAAATACCCCTGGCGGTTTTGCCTATTTACAAGGCTGCCACTAAAGTTGAAATTCCTTAAATGCCCCTGACAGTTCAAGTTAACTACAAAGGTTCCCATTGGGTGGTTTTACTTTTATGTCCCGTTGAACTCCAAATTTCGATAGGCGTAAGCTATCCTTAATATTAGATCGACCGATAATTAGAAAAGCGGGATTTTGCCCGGTTAGGGCGTTATTTAAATAAGAGCTACGTGTGGTTTGATCCTTGATAACATGGTAAGTAGGCAGCCTGACCGGAATTCGGGTGTAGTCACAAATAATATTAGAAACCTAGGTCTTCAAGATCAATCCCTTCAAGATCATTACACCAGAAGAGAACGCAGTCATTTATGCATGAATGGATTTTGATGTAGGTAAGGCTAAGATTTTTAGGATATGTCAGATCTTACGATGAGTTGTAGTAAGGCGATGACCGGGGGACAACATCAAAGCAGTCAAGTCTAGATAATTATCAAAAGCCTTGACACTAGACCTGTAAATGGACCGAATCTTATCTGGACCCGCTCAGAATCCGTGATTTTTAAACAAGTTTGGATCGAAAATTTGACCCTTTTATCCATTAAGGACCCAGATCCGTTTAAAAATAATTAAATAATATTTTTATAGAATATAATATTGTTGACAAATATTAAATAATGATAAATATCAAATAATACGATAATTATTTAGATAACCTAAACATTCGTATCTAAATTGCTTCTAAAGTATGATTTAAAGACGTTAAATGTACTAATGTCTATGTTATTTATGGTAAAAACATTAGAGATCAAGATTTTGATTATATTAGATTAACATTAAAGAGTATTTTCAACATGTAATTCAACTTTAGATATGAACCTTTATTTTGTTATAATATTTCATCAATGTTTTATGATATAATTATGAAATTATTATTTAAAATTTTAGCCGACGAGTAAAAACAATAGCCGAATTTTTTTTTTCGTCTTCTACAATATAATATAGTCGACGAAAAAAATTATCGGCCTATTTTTTGTCATTTCATCAACTATGATGTTTTATCTGGTAGTTATAGGTGTAATCATTGTCTAGTGGTGACAAGTAGTTCCTAACTAGTTTTTGTTATTTGAAGAATTTTAAAACCAAAATCTCCAAATTTAGTTTTATGTTTTTGATCATTCTACCGTCAATTTCTGATTTTTTTACCATAGAAAAAATGCACATATTTCCCCAAATTTTGTCTGTGTCTTCCTCTGTGTGTCTAGTTGTCCAGTTAAAATTTCGTAATTTTTCATTGAGTCTACATACAGTTTTTAATTTCTTCTTTGTCTAGTGTTTGTGTTATTCTTCAGAGTTATTTTTGTAATTGTTAAGTCACAATCCTCTGTGGGAGACTTTACTTTTCTATACTATCATTGGCAACTCAGTTTTGATTGTAGAATTGATTTATATGTCTATTTTAGGCATAGCACCTCACTTTCTCAAAATGCAAGCGATGCCAATGAGTGAATGAAGACAACCTACCTCTCTATTGATGTCAATTTGCTACATTAGCTTTAATTTTAATCAATTTGCTACCTTAACTTTTCTAAACTAGCTAATACCGAGTCCGACAGCGCGCCACCATGACATAGTCGTCGGACGGGCAAGAGAGGACCTCGCGTCTGTTAAAAGTTGGTCTGGAGGTAAGCTGGGTCAGGGTGGATACTTTATCGGGATGGCTTCATTATCCGAGCCACTGTGTGGCGTTATTAGGGAAGGGCAATGGTGGCGAGATGGCTGGTCGACGGTGATAGTGTTGTTCTGCCATATATCAAAGCGTGATTTTGAATTGACGAAGATGGGATCTGCTGGGACTGCCTATAATCAAAGTTTTTTGATTTGGTTTGGTCTTGGTAGATCTAGCCTGCATAGAGGAATGGTTAGAGGGGCTGCACCTTTGTGCAGTCATAAGAGCAATGAAGTTGGGGTGGAGCGACAACCCATCACTAACCAGCAAAATGCTTGTGATGGCGGAGGAAACGTTGTTGATGGTTTAGGATGCAACAGAGGCGACGATGACAGCCTCGCTAGGAAGGAGGCAAAGTTGGGGATGTTATGGTGGGCCTGGGGTCATGGGCTTTCTCTTTTTGATTTGGGCTGGATGCTGGGCTGCCCAATTTCCTTAGAATAATAGGCCCTGGTCTAAGGTCTCTTGTACTAGTTGAGCCTGGAGGTTCATCATGAGCCCACTATGGGCTTTAGTTTTGCTGCTTAGTTATTTTAGGTGGTTTTTCTTTTCTGTTTTCAATAATTCCTAACCTTATACCGGATTGGATGTGTGGCTTTGTCCCAGTTTGCGTATCTTGCATACAATGTCTATTCTAGGAGAGCGGCGAGTTCTTTGCTTTGTCAAATGGTCGCAGCCTTGTAGTGACAGGATGAGACTTAGTGTCACTGGTACTATCTTCCAGTGGCAACATGCTAGGAAAGTTGTTAGACGTAGTAACTTATGGCTCCACATGAGCATTGTCTTTTCAGGATGTCGCCGAAATTGTAAAGCAAATGATGCTGATCAGGTTGCATAGGATTGTTAAGTCCTGATATTATTTCGGGATGTTTATGCAATATGGGGTTTAGGCTTTATGTCTCTCCCTTATATTCTGTGGTTTCGGTAATGATTAAGGCATGAGGGCGGCCGTTTAGCCCATATTCAAAAAAAACATAAGGTAGCAAATTGATAAAAATAATATTTAGGGTAGCAAATTGACTAATTATGATAAGTTAAGGTAGCAATTGGTTGAATGAAAGCTGGGATATTAAATTGACACTAAAATAAAAGATTAGGATAGCAATTTGGCTAAAACCCTATTAGAAATTGATAACATATTTCAAAGGTCCTTATAATTGACAGTACTTGTGTTCGTGATTAATGCTCTTAGGTTAATATTTTTTCCATACCATGGTCCTCACCAAATTCAAGTGATCTTATTGATTATCACTACAAAAAAAGGCAATTGGACGACGAAGAGAGCCGAAACAGGACGACGAAAAAAAATTTCGTCTCGTCGCCTAAGAAGAGCTTTAGGCGACGAAAATATGTGTCGTCGGATAAGATCCAAAAATCGTCGCCTAAGGTAAACTTTAAAGCGACGAAAACTGAAATCGTCACCTAAGACCATTCCTTCGTCGCCTAAGGTCCAGTTTTGGGTAACGACATGAAGTTTCGTCGCCTAAAGCCTAACTGTCGTCGCCTAAGGTCCGAAAACTTTGGGCGACGACGTTTTCTCGTCGCCTAAGAGCGGTCCTCTTAGGCAACGATTTTTTTGAACTTTAGGTGATGAATTTTTCTGTTTCGTCGCCTAAGAGTCTTTATATTCTTAGATTTAGACAGCAGCTCACTCGGGAAAAAAGGGAAGAAAATTTTGGGTGTTGTCGAAATCTGTCCATACTCAGTTTATGGAGCTATATATAGGTACGTGTGTGTGTATATATACTTATATTTGAGTTGAATTGATAGATTTTGGATTTTATTTGAATTGATGAATTGATAGATTTTGAGTGTATGATTTAGTTGATCAATTAATATTTTGAATACGTTGATTGATTATGAATTAGTGTTCGATGTAGGTGCATTAATTGGTTGATATATTTTTACATTTTGATTAATTAATGTTATATTGAATATATATATATATATATATGATGTTGTTATTAATTAATTTATAATATTGTGTTGAGGTTATGAAGTTGTTGATGATAATTTTGTGATATGATGGATGTATGTATAAATTAATTAATAACAACATCATACATACATATATATATATATATATGTTGTTGATATATAATATTGTTATTATGTAATTATATATTTAGTATGTATATATATATATATGTTAATTAATTAGTTTATATATGTAAGAATATTGTTATGTAATTAATTAATAATTAAGTATATATATGCATGTGTTAATTAATTAATTTGTTGCATGTAGTGTATTATTATATATATATATATATAAATGAATTTGATTGAGATTTTATGTATATATGAAATTTAATCAATTAATTGTTATATATATATATTTATATTTTGTGATATTTTCAGTATATGGATAAGAGTTCAATTTCGCTTCCAAGATGAGACAGAAGATATGCTAAAGGAGTTTTAAGTTTTGTGTAATATGCGTTGGACAATGCTGGCGGGAGTACACTTTTCTATTGCTCTTGCAAGAGATGTCAGTGTCGCAGCGAGATGCATCGATTTCCGATGGAGACAGTATGAGAGCACCTGAAGAATAACGGATTCTGTGACAGTTACACATGTTGGATATATCACGGTGAAACATCATCAGGGGGTCTACATGATCATGGGCAGTTTTATGAGAGGGGCGGTTCATCAAACGATCCAACAACGGCCTTCATCAACAACATGTTTCCTCATGAGAGCAGTGTATGCGCTCAAGGATAGTATAATCCTGAGGTGTCGGTGCAGGCCGTCCCTAGAGCTGTCAACACTGCTGGTATTGACAAGTACAACAAACTGTTTGCTTTCCTACAGACCCCTCTGTACCCCGGTTCTAAGAAGACCGTTCTTGAGTGTGTGATGGAGGTGATGCAGATCAAAGTTGAGGAAAAATCGACCGTGAAGGCTGTTGATAGGTATCTACAGTACGCTGCTTCGTTGTTGCCCGACGGTCATCGTCATCCCACCACTCATCATAAGGTCCGTCGTATCCTGAAATATCTCGGGCTTTCCTACATCAAGATCCATGCATGTAGATATGACTGCATTCTGTTCTGGGCTAAAGATGCTGACGGGAATGACCTTGAAGGCCATCATCGTTGTCCGGTATGTGGAACCGACAGATCAACAGGAAACCTGTGAAGGTACTTCGGTATTTTCCATTGAGGGATAGGCTAGAGCGGTTGTACATGTCTTCACACACAGCCAAAGCTATGAGATGGCACGCTGAGAGGGAGTTGCATGACGAAGACACCATGGTACACCCTGCTGACGGGGAGGCTTGGAAGCATATAGATAGGGAGTTTTCTCATTTTGCGTCAGAGGTCCGAAATGTGAGGCTCGGGCTGTCATCCGACAGGTTCAACCCTTTTGGCAACATGAGTCTTCAATACAGTATATGACCGGTGATTTTGATACCTTACAACCTTCTTCCGTGGATGTGCATGAAGAAGGAATACAACATATTGACCTTGTTGATTCCGGGGCCCGGTTATCCAGGGAAGTGTCTCGATGTGTATATGAGACTGGTGATTGAAGAGTGTAAGTTCCTTTGGGAGGCTGGTCATCCCATTTATGACTCCTACAAGCAGGAGATGTTCTAGATACATGTCATGGTTGTTGGTACCATCAGTGATTTTCCTGCACGTGGGATGTTGTCGGGCAGCGTTGTTAAAGGATACAAGGCTTGTCTAGAGTGCCTTAGCGAGGAGGGGAGCAGCAGTCATTCAATAAGATAGTCCGGATGGGTCACCGTACTCGCCTTCCACATAATCACCCATGGCGGGAAGATACCGGGGCATTTGATGGGACCGTAGAAATGGGTGTGGAGCCGTATAGATGGATGGGGGAAAAGATTTTAGCAGTGCTTATTGAGTATGATTTTGGGCGGCTCAACAATCATCCCGACATTGTGACCTCAATACCTGAAAGATCCGACAGGTACAAATTCTAGACACATAATAGCATATTTTGGGAACTCCAGTATTGGAGTAAGTTATTGATCAGACACTACTTAGATGTGATGCACATAGAGAAGAATGTCTGCGACAGTATGTTGGGTATAGTGCTCAACTTGGAGGGGAAGACGAAAAACGGTCCTATGGCACACATTGACCTTGAGAATATGAAGATAAGAAACATCTGTGGTTGAAATAGGGGCAGAAAAAGATGTCTCATGCTCCTTACACCGTGAAGCCTGATCAGAAGAACCAAATCTTTAGGTGGTTGACTTGTGTGATGTATCCTTCAGGCTATGCAAGAAATATAGCTAACTGTGTGAAATTCTGGGACAATAAGATGTACGGCTTGAAGAGTCATGACTGTCATATCCTGCTACAACGTCTCCTCCCTATTTTCATTCGACCGTTCCTCAATAGTCAGTTTAAAGCTTAATTTGTTAAAATTTAACGGTCAATTGGTTAGTTAAAAAATTTGTGTTGGATTTGATGGTAATTTGTGGTTTGTGGCTCTCGTTAGGTGGTGGAGCCGTTAGTAGCGTTGGCAAGATTCCTACAGAAGTTATGCACAGGGGAAGTGAAAAAATCAGACCTCTGGGAAATGAAATAGGACATCATTTATATCATGTGTAAATTTGAGAGGATATTTCCTCCAAATTTTTTTGATATCATGTCTCACCTGATGATCCATCTTCCTGAGCAAATGTTGCTTACCGATCCAGTACACTTCACTTGGATGTATCCCATGGAAAAGTACGTTTTAATCACCTAAATTCCTCAATATATATATGTTTATAGGTGGAACCTAATATTTCACCTTTACCGGGTTACAATTAAATGTGAAGCCACTCTGGGCCCTTTGTCTGGGCCCAATTCGCCATAAAGCTAAGTAAAGCAAGGGAAACTACTCCCACATTGGAAAGGGACAGGAATGCTGCCTTCAATGCTACTATAAATACCGGCACATGCATCCCGGTAAAAGGGGACTTCTTGACTATTCTTGATCTTTCTGCTTAATTGACAGTGTCTAACTTAAGCATCGGAGTGGCTTCCCTCGGTAAACCCGGGGACGCCTCTTTGACGTGTTTGTTCTTTACACAGGAAAACTCGGAATACAAGGAAGTACGCTATTTCTGGAACCGTGCCACCCGCTAAAGGGACCACGAGTCTACCCGGAAACAATTGGTGCTCTCGTTGAGAGCCGAACTCAAGACCTCTCGCTTAATATTTTGAAGAACAATGATGGAATCCTCCGGGTTATGGAAACCCGCGAACTTTTGACAGTGCATACATCAAACTCGCTACCCTCCCACCCGCTTGATAATAGGTACCAAGTTATCTACAACTGTCCAAGTTTATTATATTTTGATGTTATATATAAAAAGCCTTTCAGGCCCAAGTAAAACCCGGCCGGGTTATGTCTATCAATCAGTTTGTTGAGTGAATGCAGGTAATCTCCATTTGACATGAAATATTGCAAGCCTTTCACGGCCTTATTTCATGGTCAAAACTCGGCAAGCTCCGATAAATCTCCGATAATCTCCGGTAATCTCCATTTGACATGAAATATTGCAAGCCTTTCACGGCCTTATTTCATGGTCAAAACTCGGCAAGCTCCGATAAATCTCCGATAATCTCCGGTAATCTCCATTTGACATGAAATATTGCAAGCCTTTCACGGCCTTATTTCATGGTCAAAACTCGGCAAGCTCCGATAAATCTCCGATAATCTCCGGTAATCTCCATTTGACATGAAATATTGCAAGCCTTTCACGGCCTTATTTCATGGTCAAAACTCGGCAAGCTCCGATAAATCTCCGATAATCTACGGTAATCTCCATTTGACATGAAATATTGCGAGCCTTTCACGGCCTTATTTCATTGTCAAAACTTGGCAAGCTCCGATAAATCTCCGATAATCTCCGGTCTACATGACGTGAAATATTGCAAGCCTTAACGGCCTTATTTCATTGTCAAACTCGGAAAGCTCCGATAATCTCTGGTAATCTCCTTAACTTGAAATATTGCAAGCCTTTCACGGCCTTATTTCAGTCTTTGAAAGTCCTAACGGACCCGTACAGCCCTAGCGGCACTTTTTATTAACATGCCAAACCGGCAATATGTGTAAATTTTGTCAACACTTGCAGATTATGCATCAGATTAACGTGTTATTTTACAGGAAGAATTACCGTGTTATAGAATGACATCCCCCCTGAAAAGCCCTAGCGGCCCATGGAGGTCCTAACGGACCCGTAAAGCCCTAGCGGCCCATGGAGGTCCTAACGGACCCGTAAAGCCCTAGCGGCACCATTTTTATTTACATGCCAAACCGGCATTATATGTGCAAATTTTGTCACCACTTGCAGGTTATGCATCGGGTTGAAAGTCCTTATGAACCCGTAAAGCCCTAGCGGCACTATTTTTATTTACATGCCAAACCGGCATTATGTGTGAATTTTGTCAACACTCGCAAATTATGCATCAGTTTAACGTGTTATTTTACAGGGAAAAATACCGTGTTATAGAAAGACATTCCCCCGCAAGGCCTTAGTGGCCCATGGAAGTCCTAACGGACCCGTATACCCTAGCGGCACTATCTTTATTTAAATATCAAACCGGCATTATGTGTAAATTTTTATACTATGCATCAGGTTACCGTGTTATTTCACAGGAGGAATTATGCGAAGGAAAAGCTTGATTACTTCAAAGAGATCAATTACAAAAAGTAGCGAACCGCTACAAGTAAAGTCTAATCTACAAAAGCAAAAACAAAAATACTAAGAGGCTCCAGTTCATGGCGCTGCAGACCCGCTACCCCCGCCAGTGCTCGAGCCGCCACGTCCTCCCCGGGGCCGTATGATAAACTGTCCCCTACGGAGCGGTGGCCGGTTTTGAGGACCACCGACAATCCCACCACGGGAAGTACCTCTCCGGGCTGCTGAAGAACGAACCGGGGGACTCCGAGCCGGGTTTGCAGGAGCCCTAGGGTTTGTAGCCATGGCAGGAGTCGACCGGGAGGTGCCTGCAGCCTCGTCGGGTCTGACATGACCTTGGTGACCGTCATACCCAGCTTTGTCGAGCCATCCTTGGCGAATCCCGGCACTAACAGTTTCGGCTCGAGCCTCAGCCCTTGCCGACCGCAGCTTCAGTTCAAACTCGGGACTCGCTAGAAACTCGGAGACAGCAGAGTCCCTGGCCCGGGAAACAGCCTGCACCAACTCTCCTTTCTGCTGCTCCAGAGAAGTCACTTGTTGCTGCAGCGCTTGATTTTGTTGAGTAAGCTGAGCAATGGCGGCATCTTGAGCACACCGGTCCTCCCGGTGACCCTCTATGACTCTCTCAAACTCCGAGTTCTTGGCCACCAAGTCTGCTATTTGTTCTTCTGCCTTGGCCAACTCCGCCCACGACGCGACAGCTGATGCGCTTGCCTCTTCCCGGACCCGAGCCAGGCATTCTTCGCTCGCCGTCACCTGGTCCCGGGCCGCCCGGAGGTCGTCCCTGAGCACTCTCTCTCTCGGGGATGCCTTCGTTTATGAGCCGGTCAGTTGCCAAGTACGACATCCTGACAGCCTACATAAAACAAATAACGGGTTAGTAATAAAAAAAAAAACAACGGGTTAGGGGAAGAAGAAAAACTTACCCGCATCAGTTTCTCCTGTGTCCTCCGGGCTACAATCAACGGGTCCTCATGCTCCAGGACATAGGAGTCGGCGGCACAATTCTTCAAGTCCGCTACCATCCTCTGGATGGCCACGTCCGCCATTCCCCCGCCCGCCAACTCCTCCATTATCTCATCAGTGTCCCGGTGCTGCTTTCTCTCCCTCCTCTCTTTCCTCTCCTTCCTTCTCTTCCTCCTCTCGGACCTCGCCGAGCTGGATGCCTCCCGGGTGCGTTTGCGAGAGGGAACGGGCTCCACTTCGTGAACTTCGTCACTCCCGTCACTCCCCTCCGGGCTCTCACTCCCTATCATTTCCAACCTTCCAACCTCTTCACCCCCGTTGTCATCCTCTTCTGTAAACTCCTCCTCACCCGGGAGCATAGATGAGGGAACTGCGCTCATCACCGGTTCTTCAAACTCCACCTCTTCGTCTGCTAAGGGGAATTGAGTCACCGGTTCTTCAATCACCGGGTCTTCCGCCACCTCCTCCGCGGGGCTCCCCACAATCTCTTCATCTAACTCCTGGTACATCTCTGTGCCAAGTACCTCAGCCAGGTACCCGGGGATCTCGTTGAAGTGCAAGGTATCCACGAAGAATTTCTCAGTATCCCCTTGCTCGGCTTCTGGGCGCAGGAAAGCCGCTTTCGTGGTCAGGTTGATGTCGTATAGTTGACCATCCGTTGCTTGCGTTCGGATCCCGGCCCAAACAGCCTTATCTTCAAACCCGTCGTATATTCCCGGGTTCTTCCGTTTGGTGAACTCCATCGGAAGAAGAGCTGCAACAAAAACACAGCTTGTTACACAAAGAGCATGCCACATGACAACAAAAATTTAAAGGACACTGGACAAACCTGGTAGCTCCATCAACCGGCACCTGCTGTACACATACAGCCTACAAAGCCGGTATGAACTCGGGTCGTCTTGCCCCCGAAAGGCCCACAGCATCCTCCGGATCCTCTTCTCCATCACCGGCTCCAGAGGAATGTCGGGGACATCTGCAACATAAACATAAATATAACCCGGGATAGAGAAAAGAAAGAAGAATCCGGAGAAAGGACTTACTCATCAGTGGCTGGAAGTCACCCGGTACTTGGAACGCGTATCCCGGGTCTTGAAAGTTTCTTATCAAGAAACTTTTCTCCCTCCAGGTCCGGCTCACGGAGGTTGGCAGGTCCTCGACAATCTTCTTAAAGGTCGCCTTGGACTTCAGTTGGATAGTCCCGCTAAAACCCGCCTTCCGGGAGTACTCGGCCCGGTACATGGCGTGCAGCTCGTGGTATGTCGGCATCTGCTGCTTCAGTACTTTGTACATCACGCACAACCCGAGTAGCTGCCTCCACATGTTCTGGCCAATTTGCCCGATTGCGAAGTTGCTCGCAGCTAAGAGATACTGCACCTCTACCTTTAGCGGGAGTGACAGGCCGCAGCGTAGCTGATACTCGTGGCACAGCGTCCACCCATCCCCGGGAGCGAAGAACTGGTCCTCAGGTTCTAAGGGCCGTATTTCAACGGACTCGGGGATCTTCCAGTTGCTCCTCAATTCCACGATCTCATCCGCTGTTAGTGAGTACCCGGGAGGATCGAGAGCGGTACCATCGGTGAAAGTTACAGAGGCAAACTCGGGGACGTGAGTGTCCATTGCTTCATTGGCCATCTGCAAAGACATAAACACGGGGACGTCAACAAAACCCAGGTAACCCGGCGCCACAAAGCTAAATTCCCACAGTAACGCAGAAACCCAGAAACAGTACACAAATCGTCCCAAAACACTCAAAAAGGAGGGAAGAAGAGACAATACCTTACTTATGAGGGTTTGAAGGGGTTTTTGAGATCGATTTGAGTTTGGGAATCAAAAGAAACCGCGACAAAAGAGAGCGAAAGCAAAGAGCACGAAAAAGTTATCGGTTTGGAGGTGAGACAAAACTGTCACCCTCAACCCCTATTTATACAGTTAGGGGCGTGCACTGAAGGGACGTTTCAGTTTCTCGAGGGAAACGACACGTGTCACGCATGCCGCTTCACAAAACCGAAAACCTTTTTAGTTTCCCCCCACTACAACCCGGAGACGTCGTTTTGAATTCTCAACGTAAAGAGTATCTGCGGGTTACGCTTGCGTACGGACTTGGGGGACTGGGTACCCCGGGTTTGGTTGCTAACTTTGTAACCCGGTAAAGAAACGATTTTAAGTCCCCACCCAAGCGTACCCCTTGACTGAGGACTTGGGGGACTTGTTTATAGGTGGAACCTAATATTTCACCTTTACCGGGTTACAATTAAATGTGAAGCCACTCTGGGCCCTTTGTCTGGGCCCAATTCGCCATAAAGCTAAGTAAAGCAAGGGAAACTACTCCCACATTGGAAAGGGACAGGAATGCTGCCTTCAATGCTACTATAAATACCGGCACATGCATCCCGGTAAAAGGGGACTTCTTGACTATTCTTGATCTTTCTGCTTAATTGACAGTGTCTAACTTAAGCATCGGAGTGGCTTCCCTCGGTAAACCCGGGGACGCCTCTTTGACGTGTTTGTTCTTTACACAGGAAAACTCGGAATACAAGGAAGTACGCTATTTCTGGAACCGTGTCACCCGCTAAAGGGACCACGAGTCTACCCGGAAACTACATGTTCAATAATCATAACACTTTGCATTCTTATATTTATAGGAAACTTGGAGACTACAAAGATTATGTGGCTAATAAATCCGTACCTGAAGGATGTAAAGCTGATGCCTGTATTGCGCACGAATGTGTCACCTACATGAAGTTGTATTTAGGAGCGTTGAAGGAGACTCCGTAAACCATGGAGGAAGGTGCACCGCAGTTCAATCTTTCCATACTCTCCAGTGATGTTGAAGTTGGTGGAGCAATATTGTCAGGCGAATACAACATGCGACCACACGAGATGACCATCACCCACTGGTGGGTATTGATTAATTGTCCAGAAGTTCAATTCTAGAACAAAGAGCATCTATATTGTCCAGAAGTTGATGGTAATCTGGAGTACCACAACAGGGCGTTCGCAGATTATTTTCTTGTCTGGGTACGTAATTTAATATGTATGCAATAATTTTCCGTTTAGTGCATATTATCCATATTTACAGGTGAATGGTTGGTTGCAGATGGACATGATCAAATCTGATGGTCACCCACATTGGTCGCACGAACTGTGGCTTCTTGCCATGAAGTCAATACGGGCTACAGTTTATCCCATGTGCACGGTGAACGGCGTCCAATTTGTACATGAAAAGAGAGACACCAAACGGAGAACATAGAATTCAAGTGTGATGGCGCTTGGTGATGGGAACGGTCCCGACTATTACGGTGTTCTCCATTCAGTGGTGAAACTCATATATGGGGAACGCATAACAGTGCACCTGTTCAAGTATAAGTGGTTTGATAATAGCCCGTAGAGCATGAAGACCGATCAGTACGGAATATTATCGGTGAACACTACTACAAACACTTACGAAGATGACCCGTTTGTTTTTGTCACATCGGTCAAACAAGTGTTTTATCTTGATGACCTCCATAGGGGTGGCGCGTGAAAATTAGTCAACCTTGTGCATCCCCGAAACATTTACCAGACGGCTACACTTGGAGTGACCGGAGACGAGGACGAAGATGATGCGTATCAGGAGCCCAGAGCAATAGGTATTCCTGACTTCTCTACTGTTCGCCAGAATAATTTTCCAGCAGGTCGCTCGGTGCGAACTCGTGAAGAGTCAAGCTTTATTGATGTTGATCCAAATGAAGAAAGAGACGAAGACTCTGACGATGAATTAAGGCATAGATTACCAAAGATTAATTCTGACACCGACGAGGACTCATCGAATGATTCCGATTACGAGCCTTAGGTTTTACGGAATCATCGTTTTAATTGAGCATTAGGGTACATCATGTTTTCATTTTTGAGGTCGGTAGGTATTGGTCTAGTCCCCCTACCTATTCTTTGTATTTTTTGTTCTTTATATATTCTACATTCATCTCTAAGGCGACGAAATTCTTATGACATCGCCAAAGGTCTCTCTTAGACGACGAAATACTTATGTAGTCTCCAAAGGTCTCTCTTAGGCGACGAAATACTTATGTCGTCGCCTAAGAGGTAGGGTATATCTCTAAGGCGACGAAATACTTATGTCCTCCGCCATGCCGCAGTACCGCCGGGCCCCCCTCAGCCTCCTCCCTCCTCCTCCTAGCTTTGAATTCGAAGGTTTGTGCATTTTTTGTAATAATTTTGTTGAAAATTTGTGAAAAAATGTGATAATTGTGAATTTGTGAAAATTAATGTTGTGGAAAATTTGTGAAAATTGTGAATTATTTTTTGTAAATTGTGATAATGTTGTGGAAAAAATATGATAATTGTGGAACATTAGTGGAAAAATTGTGATACTTGTGAATTTGTGATAATGTTGTGGAAAATTTGTGAAAACTGTGAATTATTTTTTGTAAATTGTGATAATGTTGTGGAAAAAATGTGATAATTGTGGAAAATTAGTGGAAAATTGTGATTATTGTGAATTTGTGAAAATTGTGATAATGTTGTGGAAAATTTGTGAAAATTGTGAATTATTTTTTGTAAATTGTGATAATGTTGTGGAAAAATTGTGGTAATGTTGTGGAAAAATTGTGATAATGTTGTGGAATATTTGTGGTAATTTTGTGGTTAATATTTGGTAAATAACGATAATTGTGTGGTAAATTAAAATATATTTGTGGAATATTGATTGAAATTTTTATTTTAAACAGGATGTTGAGGAGGTTTCTGTCAAGCAAGAAGGGTTCGAGAGACCAAGCTTCCGGTTCGTTTGAGAGAACCGCAAGCAACCCTTCAGAAGAGATGTTTCAGAGCACTATGTCTGCCAGACGTGCAACTCTTCTAGAGGGGCAGAGGCGGGCGAGCATTTCCACCTCTTCAGGGCAGCCGGACGATTTCCCGTCTGCACTCCGTAGGCCTTCGATTTCGCGGAGGCCCACTCCATCCGCTGCAGAGGTGCCCGCTCCTTCTTTTATTTCGGGTGATGGGTCATCGGCGCCACAGGTACCGTCCACTATATGGCTTCCGTTAACGGTACCGGCCATACCGATCGTTGATGCGGAGTGGAATATATTATCGTTCCCTCTGGACCTGACTTTTACACGCCTTTTGATGGACCTCTTCATCCCGTCAGGTGCAAGGAATCGGCGTCGACATCGGTAGAATCCGTCGACTCCGCCGCATCACCCTCAGGTAAATAAATTTACAAGTCCTTTTGAATTATTATATTTAATTAC
The DNA here is from genome assembly GCA_951800085.1 of Comarum palustre. Taxonomy (NCBI): domain Eukaryota; kingdom Viridiplantae; phylum Streptophyta; class Magnoliopsida; order Rosales; family Rosaceae; genus Comarum; species Comarum palustre. Next base: position 28,251,773 of record OX637572.1, read on the forward strand.
AGATTTTAATATTAAATTTGGTTTATTATGTCATAGGTGCCGTCGGGGACAAACCGACGAAGAATAAGAGAGGCATTTTCATCAGCAAGGCCCTGGAGAAGCTAGTCAAAAAATCAGGGAATGTCTTAATCCGGGTTAGTCCGAATGGCGAACCGGAATCAGCAAGCGTGTGTAACATGTACGTCCGCGTTGCGGGACCCATGATTATGACTAAATGCCCTATATTGTGGGGAGAATGGAAAGACGTCCTGGATTCCATGAAGACCCAGCTCGATAACGATATGTCAGTGAGTTTTAAAAATGTCTCAATAATAATATTATGTGATGAAGTTGTTGACTTTTTGAGAAAATAGACTAACAAACGGTTAAATGTAGTTATATTTTGAGTTTCTCGAGGGGTCCAAAGAATTGATGAGGTCATGGCTGGAAGAAAAACATTCCCAAAGGTACGTACGTTGGGAAAAATATTGTCGTGTATTATATATTATATTAAATATATATCTAATATTTGATGTCGTATATGTAGGTTTAGAGAGTAGAAGCATAAGCTGAAGGACCACTGGAAAGCGTATGGGAACGGTCGGTTGAGTACCCCTCTTGAGTTCCAATACAGGGAGCATGAGTGGCGTTGGCTTCTAACGGTCGAATTTAACAACCCTCATAAAAAGGTAGATAAAAATAAACTACTTAATTAGTTATCGAGGTCATACTTAATTATTAAAAAATTATGTATTAAATAAATATTTTACTAACGGTTAATTTTTTTCTTTCAAGACCGTCTCTCAGAAGAACGCTGCAAACCGGCAACGCAACACGACCAACCATCATGTCGGTTCAAAAATGTTTGTTTGCATCATGGAGGAGGTGATGAGGGACAATCCGGAGGTTAACCCGTTCGTGGGAACGTTCCATAAGGCGTATCCTAATTTCGAGGAGGATTTTGTAAGTTATCTCACGCTTTTAATTTTTAATTTTACTTATATGTATTATTTAATGTTAATCAATAATTTGTTTCTAATATTTCCAATTAGGAGAGGATAAGGTCGGCGGAGTCTGATGTGATGCGTGATTACGTGTCGGAGACATGGGTGAAAACGCAGGAAGAGGATATGTCTGAAGCCATGTCCCGGATCGACCGATCAGATCCACTCATCGTGGCGAGGATCATGGACACGGTTTTCTCACACCATACAAACAACTTCTACTGCCGGAGTATGGGCAGCGTTGGAAACCAAAAGCTGAAACAAATCAAAGGAGGAAAGAAGGGAGCCTCAAGCAGCAACGTGCAACTACAGTCATAAGTTGAGAGGCTGCAGCAGAGACTACAACGCCAGGAGCGACAAGAGGCTGCCAAGATAACCTTCACATCAGCCCTAAATGCCTATGAAGATGCCAACACTACCAGGATAAGCACTTTAGCCGACGAAATTTTTTCGTCGGCCTGTTCACAATTTTCGTCGGCTAAGAAGTCTTCGGCTATAATTCGTCGGCTATACTCCAAACCTTAGCCGACGAAATAATATAAAAAATTCGTCGGCTATAATCCAAACCTTAGCCGACGAAATAATATAAAAAATTCGTCGGCTATAATCCAACACTTAGCCGACGAAATAATATTAAAAATTCGTCGGCTATAATCCAACACTTAGCCGACGAAATAATATTAATATTTCGTCGGCTAAAGTTTTTAAAAATTAAAAATTAAATAGAGAATAGCCGACGAAATTAGCACACTTTCGTCGGCTATGATACTTTTAGCCGACGAAATTAGCACACTTTCGTCGGCTAAAGGTTGTTGGAAAAAAAAACTAGCATAGCCGACGAAATATGGTAAATTTCGTCGGCTATAGTACTTTTTATACTAGAAACCCAAACAAAATTTATACATTACCATCCAAGCAAGCTGCAAATTACAGAAACAATTTCATAACCAACAACACACCATCAAAAGTAACATAAACATTTTGCATTAAATTTTCAATGCATAAATTGTTCATAAACCTAAAAAGTAAATTAATATTTGTTCATAAACCTAAAAAACTGAATAAATAATTATTCATAAACTTAAAAAACTAAATGAAGTCGATATCGTCTAAATCAATATCTGCGCCAGGTTGAGGTTGTTGGGAAGGTTGGGGAGGTTGCGGCGGCGGAGGTAAGACAATAGGCGGGGGCATGGGCGGAAGCGGAAGTCCCTGCTGCTGTGCAGCTATAAAATCTTGCATGTACTGGTACATCTGCTGCTGCTGTGTCTGCTGGGCGGCATAGACTGCTACATTGTACTCCTGTAGAGCGGCAGTATATGCTGCTTGGGCGGCCTCTCTCGCATACTGGACTATTGCCTGCAGGAGTCAACTTATACCTGTCACTCTGACATACTGGACATGTGTCAAGGTCACCAAGGTCATTCCCTTCTGGATCTTTACCCCAGAAGAGAACACAATCATATCTGCATGCATGGATCTTGATGTAGGAAAGCCCAAGATCTTTCAGTATACATCGGACCTTATGATGAGTGGTAGGAAGACGATGACCGTGGGGCAGCATCGAAGCAGTGTACTGTAGATACTCATCAACAGCCTTCACAGTCGATTTTGTCTCAACTTTAATCTTCATAACGTCCATCACACTTTCAAGAACCGTTTTCTGACAACCGGGGTACACAGGGGTCTGTTGGAAAGCAAGTAGTTTGTTGTACCTGTCAATACCAGCAGTGTTGACAACTCTAGGGAAGGGCTGCACCGGGTCAGACATATACGGTCCTTCAGAGCATACACCCCTCTCATAAGGAAACATATCGTTGATGAAGGTCGTTGTTGGATCGTTGGATGTACTGCCCGTCTCAGAAAATTACCCATGATCATGCGGACCCCTTGATGATGTTTCACCGTGATATATCCAACATGTGTACTTCTCCCAAAACCCATTACTTTGAAGGTGCTGTCAAACCTTGTCAATTGGAAATTGATACATATCGCTGCGACACTGACATTTAGTGCACGGACAATAGAAAATTGTATTCCCTTTAGCATTATTGATCACATATTCAATAAAACTAACAACTCCTTTAGCATATCTTTTGTCCCATTTTGGAAGCGAAATCCAACTCTTATCCATATCCTGAGAAAATAACATAATATATATGTATAAACGCTAATTAATTAAATTTACGAATCATTCAATTTATATTATATCTGCAGTTAACGTACAATTAATATATATAATAATTACTAATTAATATAATCAAATTAATATATATATATATAACAACAACTTCATATATATTATCAAACCCAAATCGATCAACTCAATCACACTCAAAACACAATATAATCAACTCTAATTAAAACACAATATAATCAACTCTAATTAAAACTCAAAATCAATGTGCATAACGAAAATAAAACTCTTAAATCAACTCAAAAACAAGATATATACATATACGTACCTATATATAGCGCCACAAACTAATTTCGGACAGATTTCGACAACACCCAACAATTTCGCCAACCCCAAAACTTTTTCTCCCGTTTTTTCTTTCAAATCAGCTACTGTCTAGATCTGGAAATATAAAGCATTTTAGCCGACGAAATTATATATATCGTCGGCCAAAGTTTTAAAATTTCGTCGGCTATAGTTCACAGAATATAGCCGACGAAAAAAACTATTTTAGCCGACGACACAACATTTCGTCGGCTAAAAGTCTACTTTAGCCGACGAAAATTTCACTTAGGCGACGAAAGTTTTTTTCGTCGGCTAAAAGTCCACTTTAGCCGACGAAAATTTCACTTAGGCGACGAAATTTTTTTTCGTCGGCTAAAATGGACTTTAGCCGACGAAAAAAAATTTCGTCGGCCTGCTAATTTTTTTTCGTCGGCTATGATACTTATTCTGGTATTGCAAGAGTGCCTATGAAGACGTCCGGGAGCAGTATAATGAAGCGCGTAATGCAGCTCAGGAAAACCATCAGATGCAGTTGGGGCAGTGGTTTGAGGACTGTCTATATGCTCAGTCAACAGGACAAATTCCTCCTCCAAAGCTGATGCGTCATATTCTGCCTCCGCCGCCAGAACGTCCTCAGCTTCGGAAACCACAAGAATCGGATTTCATGATCGATTTAGATGATATTGAATTTACTTTGGACTAAATTTATATATTTTTACGTTTATGAACAATTTAGATAATTTGTAATGAAAAATTTGTTGTTTTGTTCTTGAAATTTTTTGTGTTGTTATTTATATTTTATAAAAATTTACAAAACTAAATAAAAAAATACAGAAAATACTTCAGGCGACGAAATATGGTATTTTTCGTCGCCTAAGAGAGGTTTAGGCGACGAAATATACCACTTTCGTCGCTTAAGAGAATTTTTTATTTTTCTTCTAAAAAATATAAGGCGACGAATATACATGTATCGTCGCCCAAGGTAGAACTCTTAGGCGACGAAACTAGCGTCATCGCCTAAGATTTAGACTCTTAAGCAACGAAAAATTGTCCGTCGCTTAAGAGTCTCGCTCTTAAGAGACAACGCTAGTTTCGTCGCCTAAGACGAGACTATTAAGCAACGACGGCTGTTTAGACAACGAAATGTGTGTCGTCGTCTTAACTTAACTCTTAGACAACGACACATGTGTTGTCGCCTAAGGTCTCACTCTTAGGCAACGACAGAGATTTCTTTCGTCGCCTAAGATCTTAGGCGACGAACTTCTTGCGATGACACCTTAGGCGACGACGCTTCGTCCTCAAGATCTTGGGTGACAAAATTTTTTAACAAGGCGACGAAATTGCTTCGTCGCCCAAACACTCTGTTATGGTAGTGTATGACCACTAATCAAGAATTGGTGTAAGTCTCAGAATCGATTCAGGATTCAGTTTCTCTCACATAAGTAATAATACAAATAACTCGGTCAAAGATTTCATTTTTATTCTCTTGTTTCCGTTATTGGTAAATATGAATATTTGTGTGGTTGAATTACACCAATATCTCAACCAATATTTTGGTAAATTAATATTGGTTTAAAATAAGGAGAGAATAATATTTTTATATATGGTAGACGAGTTATCACTTGAATTACATGCCCAAATTACTATTCTGACTGTACAATTAACACCAATAAAAATGCCCTAAAATGTTGATACATGCACAAAGAAATCTTTCCGATATCATACAGACCATGATTTGACCGTATATAACAAAATAATGTATCTTTTTATTTTGAATACACATTGAATATGTTTCCTTAGAAACCAAATAAAATATCATCCAAATAAAGTAGTAATAAATGAATACCACAAAGTTGATATATAAATACATAGACAATGTAACTATTAGAACTTATTAGTCATTTCGGTAAGAAGTTTGAAAATGAAGCTGCGACAAATTTATTGTGTAGTCTTGCTCCTTACCCTTGCCTTGGGCTTAAGCAATGCGTGGACTTGGTGGGATCACGAGCCTGGAAAAAAGAAATTTGTACGCATCGTCAACAATTTGAACAACGAACAGAGACTTAATATTCGTTGCCAATCCAAAAATGATGATCTTGGTGTTCACAGTCTTGCCGTCAATGAGCCATACGAATTTGGCTTTCGGATCAACTTTTGGGGCACCACACGCTTCTTTTGCCATTTTTGGTATTTGGACAAGAGTTCAAGGTTTGATGTGTTTGTAGCTGATGAAAACTTTTTTCATGAATGTCAGGGAGATCATTGCATATGGACAGTCAAAGATAATGGATTCTATTTGGGGACAAAATGGAATCATCTTTGGGGAGAAAATTGAATACTAGTACGTGCATGAATCATAAGAAGCTCCATGAATGTCATGGTGATGTTTTCAATAAATTTCGTCAAATTGGGATTGTCAAATTTCTAAGTTTTTAATAAATATTTTTTAGCAAATGTCTATTTGTATAAAAATAAAAAGTTAGATCTAAATCTAATGAAAAGAAAAATAAAAAACTCATTCCAATTAATATTATCAAAAGTACAATTTAGTCCTCACTATCTCATCTCAACTCCCTCTCTCTCTCCCTACTTCGCCTCTTCCAAATCGGTGTTTCTGTCTCCACCTATATCATCTCTGATCACCACCACCATCAACTTCACTAGCTGGCGTCCTCCGCCACGATCTGGTTTCGTCCTTGGTTGGCAATGCTATGAGCAGACCCTTGGCCACGCTCCGTTCTCTACAACCCCATCATTCACCACGATCTCGTTTCGTCCTTGTGATGCAAAGCTATGAGCAGACCCTTGGCCATGCTCTGATCTCCACAATCTCATCCTCATCCTCAACCACGACATTGTCTTCAGGGTAGGAGGCTTCGACGTCGTCACAGAGGCAAAATAGAGTGGGCGCGCAAAGGAGTAGTGGGGAGATTTTGGTCGGGTTCTTAAGGGGTAATAAAGCCTATTAGGTAATAAAGTTTACTACTAGAGGTAGTAAATTTATAAATAATGGTAATAACACTTTTATCTCTTTCTTTTTTCTGTTTTTTTCATTTGAAATTTAGTTTTCACAAAAATAAACTTTAAAGTAGTAAGAAGGGTTAATAACAAGTTTATAGGGGTAGTATTTTTTAATATATATATATATATATATATATTAGTCTTAATAATTCAATACTAAAGGTGAATAACGAATTTATTAGATGCAGTAAATTCTTTCTGAAAATTTATTACCTCTGATAAATTTTTTTATAAAGTTTATTACTACCTCTAATAAAGTATTTATAAAGTTTACTTCCTCTAGTAAAGTTTCTCTATAAAGTCCATTATCCCTGGTAAATCATTTTTCATCATTACTGCTTCCAGTAAAATTCTTCTATAAAGTTTACTATCCCTAGTAAAATATCTTCATAAAGTTTATTGCTTTTAATAAATCATTTTTTCAATATTGCTACCCCTAATAAAACATCTAACGAAGGTACAAAATAGTTCCGGTAAGATCTAAAAATATTCTGGTGATGTTTTAAAAAGTCTGACGAGATTCCGGTGACCGAAATCTGGCGACCGGTGACCGAAGTCTGTGAGGTTCCGACCAAGTCTTCTCTCTCTTTTATTTTTTCTCTCTAAACATGTTTAAGTGATGAGAGTAAGTATTACAATAATATTGTTTTCTTAGAGTTTTAATAAAGATTTGTTCATTTGTGCATAAATAATAACACATTTTATTAGAATGGCCACATTTTATTAGAATCATTTAAATGGGTTAAGAGATGGGTTAAGAGGTGACCAAATTAGTACTAAAGAGCATTTTCTCAAATTTTAATGTGATGGTTATTATCAAAGAGTGTTGGTAGAAGTTACATGCATGAATTTTTTTTGGAAATGGGGTTTGGAACCCAACCTAATTGAGGATACATGGTATAGAAACAGGGTCCGGTTCTAGGGACACAATATTTGACATTAGTTTTTATCTTTTAGATCTTAGTTGATCGAATGGTTGTTATTAAATTTGAGTATGATTTGGTAAGTGATATGACAATAATATTATAATTATTTACACAAAAAAAAATTTAGTTTTTTTTTATTGAAATCTAGTTAAACAATAGAGAAAATAAAAGAAAGAACTCCAGAAGAACATGGAGATGGAGTTTGTGTTCTTTAACGTGAAAAATAAAAATCCCAGATCCATGGCACAAATGTCTCTTCAAATTATCAAAACATCCATTTGGATCGATCATATCAAATTCAAGGTCCAGATCTAATATTTGTTTCCAAACAACCAATACAAATCAATCTTCTTTATTGAAAACCTAATGGGCGAATCAATTTGATCATGGAATCGGTCTTCTTCAATTTGATCTTGGAGTCATGTTCTTCAACCTATATGCGTATGAGGAAACCCTAATGGGGAATTCAATTTTTCTTTCGTTTTTTTCTTTTTGTAAAAGGGATGTGAATTCATGGGCTGATATCAACTCAAATTTAGTGCCTTATTTGAAGCTCAATCAAATCCATTTGGTTCTAAGTCATAAATCTGAGATTTTCTTTTTCACGTTGAAGAACATTGGCCATTTTCTTCTAGAGTTCAATTTTAATTTTCTTTACTAACTAAAGGAGTTTGTTTACCCAAATTTATTTAATTATTTATTTTTGTTTAAAATAATATTATTATCATGTCACTTGTTAAATCATATTCACAATTAATAACAACTATTTGGTCAACTAAGATCTAATAAGGGATAAGAATTAGTGTCAAATATTGTGTCACTTTAACCGGACCTTAGAAACATTACAAATATCATCATAGAATACATCCTCAATAATCACATGTGTCATGCAATTTATATGTCAATTAGTAAATTAAAAAAACCAAATCATAATTTTTTTTTTAAAATAAACCAAATCATAGTATTACATTCACTACCAGAACAACTACTTTAGCTGACAAAAATTTGGTCGGCTAAGAAAAAAAATTTGTCGGCTAAAGTCTTAGCCGACGTAACGTCGTCGGCTAAGAAGTGGTCGGGAAAAAGCCGTCGACCAAGACTCTATCCGACGAAATTACTGTTCATCGACGGCTAAAGTCATTTATTTAGCCGACGAAGAAATTTTTCGTCGCTTAAAGTCTGGAATTTAGCAAACGAATTTTTAGACCTTATAGTAATTTATTTATTTATTTAATTTTAGCCAACGAATTTTATTAAATTACGTCGGCTATAGTTATTATTTTTTATTTAACTTTAGCCGACGAATTTTATTAAAATTCATCGACTATAGTTATTTATTTATTTTATTTTTTCTTTTTTATTTCTTAAATTTTTTATTATTTTTTTCTTTTTCGTGGAAGAGGAGAAGAGAAGGAGAAGAGGAGGAGGATGAGGAGGAGAAGAAGAAGAAGAAGAAGAAGAAGAAGAAGAAGGAGGCTAGGCCGGCCGAGAAAGCTCTGGATCGGAAGAGGCCGAGAAGCTAGGAGAGGAGGAGGAGGAAAATGCTAGGAGAGGGAGAAGGAGAGGAGAAGGAGAGGAGGAGAAGTAGTTAGAGGAGGAGGAGGAGGAGTTGCTGCCGCCGGGCGAGGAAGAGAAGGAGGAAGAAGGGAAATGAAGAGGAGGAGAAAAATTAAAAATATAGAAAAAATTCAAAATTTTTGGCTTATTATAGGATATTTGATATATATATATATATGTGTGTGTGTGTGTGTCTTGGTTCATGTCTTGTATACGAGCTTTATGTAGTAAACCATGTTGTAATAGGGTTTTACACATATCCATGTAATAGGCCCATTGACCCATGTAATAGCCCAAGAGTCCCATGTATTTTCCTATATAAAGGGGCTTTGTTCTATCAATAAGATAAGAAGAATTCATTCCCTCAATATTATTCTACAACACGTTATCATGCACATAGCTCTAAACCCCAAAAAGAGCATGTAGGCCACCGAAAAAAAAAAAATCTGTCGCACACGCCTGTGCACTGCCGCGCGCACTGCCGCGCGCACCGCCGCGCACCACTGATGCGCACCTCTTGGGCACCGCTGCGCATCGCCTGGGTACCGTTGCACACCTCCTGGGCACCGCTGCGCACCCCCTGAGCACCGCCGCACACCTCCTGTGCACCTGCGCACCAAGAAACCCTAACATCTGCCTCAGGGTTCACAAGCCAATATCGACAGAATAAAATCTGAATTGGTTTTCATCACCAACAAAGAAGTTGAAGATATTGTTCTCATGATTTCAAGGCCACCGACCTCACCCCAAGAACCGGCCAGGAAGGCACCGAACCGGCCGCTAGATCCCCAGACTGGCCAAATGTTCAAGCATCTGGTTCGGGCACTTTTCGAAATCCGATCTCCATGAAATTTGGAGAGGTTATGCGCAAGGATGTCAGTATTATTCAGTCAAAAGGGCACCCCCAGAATCGGAATAAAAGTGGGTGAACCGGTCCTCCCAATGACTGCAACGCGTATAGGAATCACTTTTTCTTGAGAAAAACGGGTTGTATTTCTAATTTCTCTTTGAATCCTTCATATGGTTTATGTTTTTCAATGATTTGCTACTATTTTATGGCAAGTTTAACTAACCATATGATTTTCATGTGTTTCATGGCCTCCATATGCGATAATTCACGATGGAATTACGCGAACGATCGCCGAAAGCGCATGGATTTAAGCATGGAAGCATGGAGCAGCTTATATAAATGCAGTCTATTTGGCAGACTAGCTAGTAAGTTTTAAATTTTGAGTAATTTCAAAGTTCAATAACCTCAGGGAGGATAAAATTCGTTCCTCCCTTCTTCATCTCCATTTTATGCTTGGGACGTTTGTCTTTGCATGTTATTATGGAAATCCTAAAACATATGTGCATTTGACTACCGGCACCACTAGCTGCACGCTGTGTGCTACTGCCGAGCACTGTGCTCTGGCGCGTGCACAGCTGCTGAGCGTTGTGCCCTGGCACACGTGCGCTGCTGCCAAGTGATGTGCTCTGGCGCGCGCACCTACTGACCGCTGTGCTGCCGCATGCACCTACTGACCGATGGTGCCGCGTGCACCTACTGACCGATGGTGCCGCGTGCACCTACTGACTATTGTGCTACCGCGTGCACCTACTGAGCACTGTTGCAAGGGTCTGCCCACATGTGCACGCGTGTGCTGCTGCCAGGCACTATATGTGCACGTGGCTACCAGCTGCCGAAGCCCTGCGCACCAATTCTTTGCACTGTCGAGCGCTGACTGCCAATTTCTACCTAGCGCTGCCTAGGGCAGCTGCTGAGCACTGTCTAGGGCAGCTGCTGAGCACTGTCGAGCACTAGCTGCCGAGTGACAAGCACTAGTTGTCGTGCACCATGCACCGAAGATGTTTTTAGGTCCACATTGTGAGGTATCCAACGTTGGCTTGTGCTATGCTATTAAAGAGAGTTCGGAATTAGAGAATCATCTCATTCCTTGAACCCGCGTTATGTTTGATCAACGTTAGTACGTTTGTCCGGGTTGAAGTCCTGTTGAGAACAAGGTAGGAGAATCAGCTACCGGTGCAGGATGCCCACCGTCTAGCTGTAGAGCACAAGCTGCCCAGCTGCCAGCTGTCGTGCGCCTAGCGCCTAGCTACAGAGGACCAGTGCTGCATAGCTGTCGAGTGCTACTTTCCAACCACTGAGCACCCAGCTGCCGAGCATGACCTAGATTTTGCTCGAGATTTACCCACTGCTTCCTACGCTGCACCTCTAGCCTATAAAGCGAGATGACCACTCTCGAGTTGATAGGAGCATAAAATGCGACATTCTTAATATGTTATTACCTCTATTTATACTTTGTTTATCTCTTATTGTTGTAGAATAGAGTCATATTGTTGAGTCAAGAGTCTTTGGTTGAGTAAGGATGAAAATGTTCTTAACATAGAAGAATTATACAGAATTTGACTAAGTGCTATATGAAATAACAAAAAACTGATTCAGTTTGGGGTCTTGACATGTTTTGTTGATTCTGTAAAGCTTTTACATTGTCATAAATTAATTTTAACTTCTTTGATACTTAGGTGACATGTAGAATATTTAATAGGATAAATAATCGAGAGAATTGGAGCTATGGAAGGCGGAAAAACATGCAGCAACATGAAGAGGCCGAAGCATGCAATTTCAGCTGAAAGCATAAATTTTCTCGGCACAACACCTGACTTCTAGAATTTATCTAGAACGACTAACAAGGAATTAGGCGATGTACCATATATGCACAGAAATATGTGTGAGTCTAGTTTCCAGAACATTTTGAATCGCATCCATATCTATTTTCTGGAGGGAGTTATGCCTGAATGAGTGACAGAAGGTCATACTGCCGAATCAGAGCAACAACTGCTGCCGAGAGAAAAGGATTCCCAATGGACCTAGGGAAGCAATTTGACTGATCCAAGTCACTATATCCATAAAGGAGAGGTCCAAACCAAGTCCAATAAGTAGAAGAATATCAAAATTCGGAATATCCAAGTCTTGAAAATCCTGATTAATTTCAGAAAAATTCTTGTGCACGTATCTCAACTTCAACGGACTCTCCAGGACAGCTCACAAAGAATCAGAAAACGTGTCATATATGGATAGAAATCTACGAGAGTCTAGTTTTCAAATCAATTGGAATCACCTAATTAGCTATTTTTCTAGAGGAAGTTATAAGGTAATCATCAGACGGAGATCATTCTACCGAATTGAGAAAAACTAGGGAAACCTAAACCTTTTTGGTTTAGAATTATCTTTAGCCAACCTTTATAGGTTTTGTCTATATATAGCATGACATAGGGCAGAAGAACATCATCTCACCACCATCGAAGCCTTGCCGAAACCCTACCAAAATATTTCCAAGAAATACATAGCCGCACCACCACCGAAACTCTAAAAATCTTCCTCCATCTTTCATCTGATTTCACCACTTTTACCGAACCTCTTCCAAGGTTTTTAAAGTGTGACACTATCATGGCTTTGTACTTTTCATATCGTTTAAGATTTTGTAATGAATTCTTGGTTTTATTTTGGTAAAGTGTGACACTAAAGTAAAGTATATGATGTCCCAAGTATTTTATATATATATATATATATATATATATATATATAAAAGTGAGCAAATTGTTTGAGCCCAATAAATATTGAGTCCGGAACTAATTAATTAAAAGTTTTGGACAACATTTGGGCCAATACCAGTGACCCATAAATAAACCTTTTTAGGTTTTAGCTCGAGGTAATAGAGGCATGCGAGTCGATGTCTAATGTGGACAATGTCGTCTTGCGTGTGTCAACAAGGCACTTATTATTGAAATTGCGTCAAAGATTAGTGAGTTTTCAATAAGCGACATGTCAGTACCAGCGACCTATGCGAATTTTACTTGTGACTGGAACCACGTCATTCTAGTTACTTTGTTGCCAAGTAATATGAATATCTGTGTCACTATAGTGGTAAAAACCTTCTTAGATTAGTTAGTTTGTATCCTTATCGGAGTATTATTCAAGTCAGTATATAAGAGGATTCAGGGATCAGACTATGAAACACAATCATTCAATTACAAACACAAATACAACAAACCGACCTAATCGAAGTAAACCCAACGCTAAAGCCTTACGCCTTAGCAAGATCAAATCGATTCCCCGGAACCATCCTCGGTACGTGGGTCTAAGTTCTAAGCAGTGTTATGCTCCTCTTTCTAGTGAAAGACTGAAAGCTCTGCTCGCCTAACACAAGTATCGATATAAGGTAGACGACTAGTAAATTATTCCTTTTAAGGTGACTTCTGAAACCCATCAAGCTTGATGCGAAGTACATGTGACACACACCTCCTATTCTTTTACTACTTTCTATATTCTTCACTTATGTGGTGGCACGCCCGCACTTTCTTTAATTTTAATTTAATTTACTTTCTTCCTTTTAATTTATATATTTATACTATCTTCCCTCTAGTTGGAGGCGAGACTAAAACACAACTTACCTTGAAAATTTACATAAATGAGCAAATTGATAAAAATATCTAGAAGCCAATAACGTAACACACATGGGCACCATTAGGGGTGGACGTTTTGCAGCGAAAATACGGTTACCGAACCGCATCGAAAAACATGATTCGGTAACCGCACCGATCTAAAACGGTGTCGTTCTATGGTCACATCGCACCAGACCATATAAAAGCGGTTCGATTACGGTTTGAAGCTATAATTCAACTGATTTAAACTGAACCGCACCGAATTAAATTTTTTTAATTTTTCATTAATGGAATTTGATTTTTAATTTATAAAAAAATCATTTATTTTAAAGTTTGTAGTTTGCAAGTTGTGTTTACATGATAGTTGATATATGCTGATTTATTAAGTCATCAAATATGGTATTTTTGTTAGTTAATTGATATTTTGATGACATTTGTAAAATTGTATGGACTCTAAATGCATTTAAAATTTGTTTATGCCTTATAGGAATTGTTGGGCAAAGATTTGGGCATCCCTTGTTTGTTAAAATAAGTAAATCGGTTCACACCGAAATCAAACCGTAATGCACCGAAAAATTATGAAACCAAATTATTCGAAAACCAAAAAAACGATTTAATTACGGAAAAACGGTTTGACTCTTAAACCGATTCAAAGCAAACGCGTCCGCTCTATGCACCATTTATCACAGTCGGACACGTGAGGATGCTGCAACAGGTGTCCCAATCTTTGCTTTTCAGGTCCGCGTCGGTATCCCTCGTTTAAAAAATCGTCACCCTTTATTCCCTTAACCGCCCCTCTCGCTGCTTTTCAGGAATCAAATTTCCTTTCCCAGACCAATCAAACAAATTCCCATCTCATCTTTCTTTTCTGAGAAAGAAGAACCAACACCACAACACCATTATGGGTCTGCTCTCCAACAGGTCTATCATCTTCATCATCTTATTTGATTTCTCATGTTTTGATTGAATGAGGGTGATCTTGTTATGAATGGTAAAGTATAATTGATAAAAATGGAAATGGGTGTTGCAGGGTGGCTAAGGGAAGCCTCAAGCCAGGGGATCACATCTACTCTTGGAGGACTGCCTATATCTATGCCCATCATGGTTTTCCTCTTTACTTTCCCAATTTTCATTGTGTTGAAATGATTATAATGGTTTTTGATTGTTTAAATTTTAATGCAATCTTAAGGTAAGATCTAAGGAAGTAGATAAGGATAGGACGTAGGTAATAATTATAGGCTGTAATTGAGCAGGGGAAAGATTGTAACTTTGAGCTATTTGCCAGGTTCTGCAGAAAATTTTATGGTTTTGAACCATAATGCGGGATGCTTAAACAGTATTCTTATGCTTCTATGATTTTGGCCATGTTAGTTATTTTCTAGCTAGGTGATAGAAATCATTTTTCAAAAGGGTCATTGTTGATTATTTGTTAATCACTCGGATATTTGGGTAAAATAAAAGCAATAAGAAATGGTGTATATGGAAAGGTAGTCTCCCTCTCCCTCTTGGGTTATAAAATTATAAGAAATTCATTTACTTCAGACAGGTTGATCCGAAAAACTGGACCTTCATATTAGAGTAGCCATTCTCAAGCATGCCATAACTTCCATATAAAATGGGGCTTCTAATTTTCAAGTTGTACGGTGAAGTTTCGGTACAAAAGTCGTAAAGTCTGTATTTCAGGATCATGAAAATTGTCCATGTTGTATATAAGAGTTATGGTCAAAGCACACACTTGATTAAAGTTACTTTTGCAGTGATGCCATTAATCGTCTTTTATGTGTTTCAAATTACCTATTTAGTAGAAAATATTAATGATAAAGTGGTTTGGATGTGATAACTTCCAAAGCATTTTCTGTGGTTTTGCGATGAGGATGATGTCAGTTGTTTGTATACCTGATTTGGATTTTATATCTCAGTACATGAGCTATAGGTTAAATCCTGGAATTTGAGGATGAGAGGTGTTAATACAATATTTTTCATTGTTTCACCACCTCAGTAGTTGCTTTTTGATATTGATGGTCCCTAAGAGCCTTTGTCATATCTTATAATTGATTGCTCAACAGCCAGTGGATGTGGCAATACAGAAATGCTTAATGTAGTAGTTTAGTTATTGAGAAGTTTTTACTAGGGAGCTCTGGATTTGTTACTTTGATAGTGTCCAGTTGAAGGTGAGTTGGCCACTAGCAAGGCCAATGTATGGTGTGGCCCTTATAGCACTTCTTTATCCGTAACAACAAGGGTGGAGGGTGACTTCCACATCTTTTCCTGGCGAACAACTGGATGCATTTGGAAATCCATATAAATTACACATATGTCTGCATTTGCAAATTTTTAATTGACCATCAGTCATTTTTGTGTTATTAACCTCATCCACATGTTTGTTTAAAAGAAGCTGCTCCTATATTGTTCCACCCAACCCACCAATAGATGTTGCTAGAAGCACTGCCATGTCATTTCCAGTTAAAGGCAGCACCCAAGCTCCTATGGAGATGACAGCCAGTTACAATACAACAAGGACTGCATCA
Organism: Comarum palustre; assembly: GCA_951800085.1. NCBI lineage: Eukaryota > Viridiplantae > Streptophyta > Magnoliopsida > Rosales > Rosaceae > Comarum > Comarum palustre. The sequence continues at coordinate 28,267,695 of OX637572.1, forward strand.
TTTGTGTGGTGACTACCCCCAATTTCTACTGGTTGGACATTTGGACTCTATAGGACATCAGTGATTTCTCATAGAAGTGACTTGGGACTGAAAGTCACCCCTTCAAATGAAATGAAAAAAATTTATGGATTGATTTGTATGCCAATGGGTAAAGCATGTATTGTTCTCCATAATAATATATCGTTGCTTGTTTTCTCTTGTGGTTGCATAGAGGTGGTGATGTATTAAAGATCCTTTTTTTATGGTAGCCAAAACTCTGTCTTGGACTAGATGGCTTTAGTGATGCAGTTTACTTCTGTTTCAGAAATGGAGTAGTTTCTCTTGTTTATATTTATTTGTTGATTAATATACTTCTGTACTACAGGCATCTATATCGGGGATGACAAAGTCATTCATTTCACCAGACGTGGCCAAGAAGTTGGAACTGGGACAGTGCTGGATCTTCTCTTGGTTAGCTCAGGACCAACCCGACCTCAGCAGCCTTGTGAAGTCTGCTCTCCACGGGACGAGAACAGTGGTGTTCTTTGCTCATGCTTGAACTGCTTTCTGGCTGGAGGTGTCTTGTATCGTTTTGAATATTCTGTCAACCCTGCCTTGTTCCTGGCAAAAGCTCGGGGAGGGACATGCACTCTTGCAGTATCGGACCCAGATGATACTGTGGTTCATCGAGCAAAATACTTGCTCGATTATGGCTTTGGTTGCTATTGCATATTTAAGAACAATTGTGAAGACTTTGCTATTTATTGCAAAACTGGGCTACTTGTTATGGATCAAAGAACATTAGGACAAAGTGGTCAAGCAGCATCTATAATAGGGGGACCTATTGCAGCTGTTTTAGCAACACCGTTGCGTTTCGTGACCACCAACCTTTATGGAATGGTAGCAGTAGGCATTGGAGTATACTGCGCTAGTAGGTACAGTGCTGACATTGGCAAGAGGATGGATGTAGTGAAGGTACATGTGGAGGATATGACAAGGAGATTTGCTGCTGGCTCACTCCAGGTGGTGGAGGCGCAAATGTCAGCTCCCTTGCTCCAAGCACCTGAATCCCTAGTCTCAGCTCCCTTGCTCCAAGGGCCTGAATGTATCTCAGCTCCCTTGCTCCAGGCACCTGTGTCCCAAATCTCTGCTCCCCCTACAAGAAGTCCTTCAAGCCTATTCTTCTGGTCTAGAAGTTCTTCCAACCAAGTCACTCGGTAGACGGTTTGCTTAGGTTTCATTTATGGTGTTGGATTATCTTTACTTATGTCATCTATATAATAGACTGGTTTGTTAAGTGTAATATGTACTGAAATGCTAATTTGCTATCAATTTGTGCGAGACTGAAATCTGAAAGAATGTTTATTTATTTTTTTAATAGTTGCTTCTGTGTATGTTAATCATTAGATAGACTCAGCTAATTTTCGGTGTAAAACCACCGTTTGGTAATCGAAGGCTCAGAGCGATTTGGGTAAACTAAGAATGAATCACTTGTGGGAGGTTCTGGTATATGCAGGGGGTGATATAACATTATTACTCCTTTAGGCTTTAACATTGTATACTGACGAGGGAAGTAGTCTCGATGGAAAAATGGTAGAACACTTACGGCGAAGGTTGCCTATCGGGCACGCAGTAGTTGTATTAATTTTCAATAAATAATGATGCAAGCAGTAGACAATATATTTGCGATAGGATAGCTTGCATTGTGCGGTGATGGTCCTATAAAATTTGTGGTGAAGCTGCTGATGTACAGTGATGGTTGCCAATACGCTAGGACGGAACTAGAATTTAGGAATAGGATAGGTTAAATTTCTGTGTTCTATTTATTGGCCGAAGGCCAAAAAAAAAATTTTGAGGTCTTCATAGATCAATCCCTCCATATCTCACCAATTAATCCCTTGCTGATCATTTTGTTTCATCATGAGGCATATCAGTAAGAAGACTAGTTCTTCTAATTAATTAGGATATTGATTAGCTAAATGAAAGTAGAAAAAAAAAACCAAGCCTGCTATAATTCATAGCGTAGCCATACTCATGGGATATGTGTCGTGGGTTGCTCAAAAGTTTGAAGGAAAATAGTTGTAGGGTAGCTAAGTAACTTCTCTACTTAGAACTCTGTATAGCTTCTTAGGTTTTAAAAAAAATAAATAAATGTCAGACATTAAGACAACCTAAAATTTTACCTATATACATAATTTTTTGTCCCTAAAAAACTGAGGTAGGCTGCAGCGTAACCTAGCCCACCCCTAGTTAGGAAGGGTGTGCATGTAGTTGTCTAACTACATAGATTTCGACCTAAGAGGCTAAGATGGTCCATGGTACCAATAATATTATATTGAATGCTCTTGAAGCTGATTAATGTAGGCGAGTTTGAAGGAGAATGTAAGTATGATACACCTTACATGTGCTCTATGTATTCGTATGATACACCTTACGAGTTTGAAGGAGAATGTAAGTATGATACACCTTACATTGCTCTATAAGCTTGAGAATGATATCTCCAGGATATTTGGGATTGGGTTTATGTGGATAGACTGGTCTCCAAAATTATACGATAGGAGTTATGTGAAACAGATAGCTAGAGATTTCCCAGAGATGTTCAAGTATGTGAAAGAGAAAGCGAGACCCATTCTGAGAGTTAATTATCAATTTAAATGGGATATGAAAATGTTCCCTGACAGTCGTACAGGCAATCTTTGATGATCATATATCTGGGTATCTTATTCAGAACGATGTTATCTCTTATCTGGATGAGACTTATCACATGAATTATAAAACCCAGAATGGTGGTCTCTATTGGTTTATATATCCATTGGGAACCTAAATGTTCAAGTGAGTTTGGGGAGTGGAATATGGTCCAGTCCCGACTTCTCGGAGCTTCATATCTTCACTACTGCAACTAAAATTATGTTGGACACCGTATTTCAAATTTCTCTTGAAAACATAGGAGAAAACATATATTATGATGACGCTAATTGATCAATAAACTTCAAAGAATGGGGTTAATGAAAGTGAAGAGGGGACCTTCATCCCTTTTGACTCTTTGGACAAAAAGACCCTCCTCCTCTCAGTCACTATATCTTGGTTTTTTTTGGTAAACACTATATCTTGGTCTTTGGTTTGTGACACAATATATCAAAAGTTATCTTTGCACCACCATGCCTCACTATTTTACAGAATCACTACTTCAACATCATACAACTGGCCGGAAAGAAATTCCCATTAAACAAATGTCAATCTCATATATGGCTTTGGCATATGTAGGATTTCTTGGTCACACAATTTATGATGTGACTTGATTTCTATGTTAAATATGGTTAGGCTTGTATGCACGATGCGACTCTCAACGTTGAATACGATTCGGTTTGTGTGTTTTGTGTTGCTGGAACCCATTTGTCAAGCAATTGCCCCAGACATTTAACACTGACGTTTTGCTTTTTCTTAATGTTATTGACAACGTTTTTCCATTACCACCTTTGGATTAAGCAACAAGTTTCAATTTAATATATAGTTGTCAAACTGGTCCTTCAAATTTGCTCGGGTTTCAACTTGTATTTTGTTAACTATTGCCCTTTTTTTACGTCTATATCCAACCAAATAACATTTAGTCTAGTGAAATCAGTCTTCATTTTTTATTATATAAACAAGAAGTCGTAAGTGACTCGTTGTAACACATCTAGTTATCTGCTCGATTAAAAAACAGGTCGATCAAGAAATGACCGAAAAGTGGTTCATACGACAAAGAAATAAGTGGTCGAACCCTAAAATTATCCTCAATTTGGTGACATAAACCAGAACCAAATGCAGTAAATTTGTGCAGAGAGAGATAGAGACTGAGAGACAGACCTGTAGGGCTGTATTAGGTTTGGTAAAACGAAAGGCAAAACGTGCATGCATTATTGCAGAAGCTACAGATAATCGTTTCCCGGTCTGAACAAATGCTTTGGCTTCTTATAGCTAGGTAAAGCGAGTCCCGCGCTCTCGATTCCCAGAACTCAGTCTCAGTTTACGTGGGTTTCACAGTAATAACCCTAGCTTCTTTTACCTTGCAGAAGCTAAGCTTCATCACCAGATTGAAACAAAAGGAATCGATCGATCAGAAGCTTTGATTCATCAGCTCGATATATCACGGGTGGATACACACGGCAAAGTCAAAGTGAGAGGTCAAAGATTGATCGAGGATGTGTGAGGCAAAGGACAGCGGTGGCCGAAACGTGGTCCGCCGGCGGCAGCCAAAAAGGGGGACAAAACGTGCTTAACAGTAAGGAATGATGGCAACGTGCCAACCCTAATTCTCTCGAACGAGATCTCCCCGGAATCATAGGTACCACGTGGCCCCATCTCTCTCTTATTAATCGGGATTTTCCGCCACAATTATTGGCTTTTTTAGAGAAAAAAAAGTCTGTTTTCCTAAATCTTGCTTGTGTTCCAATTCTCCTCATGTGATGTTCGTTTCTGGACGCGTGTGGAGTGAGTCTGTTTCTTTTCTTTTCTGGGTCTTCTCCTTGAAACAGTAAAACTTGTCCAAACGTCTAGCTAGCGAGGTTTATTTTTATTTCAGGGAGGGTCATGAATCCTCATAGTTCTGAACTTTTGATTGTGGTGGTGGCTCTAGGTCTAGCTTTGTGGAAATGACACAAAAATAGCAAGAGTAGTGCGTTTACATGGGTATTACAAACCGAGACTCAAAGAAGACTTCAATTTTTAGCGTTTACTTGTATCGTAGATTTTATTTCTAATTTCACATGAGATAATATATAAAGATTGTATGTTTTTTTAGCCTTTGTTCCATATTATGAAAATGGCAAAGATCAAGTACAATTTAAGTACAATAGTACAATACACTCAATTTAGAGAAAATTGTAGTTATATTAGGGGTGGGTGTTTTGCACTGAAAATATGGTTACTGACCTGAACCGCATCAAAAATAACGATTCGGTAACCGCACCGAACTAAAACAGTGTTGTTTTATGGTCACACCGTTCCGAACCGCATAAAAACGGTTGGGTTGCGGTTTAAGGTTATAATTTAACCGATTTAAACAGAACTGCACCAAATTATATATGTATATATATATATATTTTTTCATTGATGAAATTTGATTTGTAATATATATAAAAAATAATAATTTATGTTATATGATGATAATGGTGGATGAATTGAAACTAAATCTCACAAAAGAAAAGAAGGTTATTGTAACTGATCACGTGCTCACACATCTATAACTTTTAAGATATTCTTGCAAGATTTTCTAAAAAGTTATGCAAGTCAAGTGGATCGATCTTATATCCATTTTATCATTTTCATGATCGCTTATACCTTTAATGGTTATATCTATTATGCAGATCTGCATACATTACAGATTCAATATTTGTCCTAACAGTTAGCACATGAGTGGGTTTATGAGAGACAAAGGGTAAATGCATAGTCATTTTATAAACTCAACAATCAACTACAATCACAAATTTGTGTCTTCGTGATATGCAGTCATGCAAGGAAAATGAAATTATGAATGAAACACAAATTTGAAAAATGAAAAAATAGCCTCTTCTATCCAACAGAAATTTGAAGAGTAGCTTCTGATGCATTATCAAGGATCGTATTTGACAAAAATCCATGTCACATAATTAAGTGAGAAGCAACCAAGGATCAAAATATTCGATTTAAAATATATATATATATATATATATATATATATATATACACACAATCAAACTTCTATAAATTAATAACATTAAGACTGGTAAAATTTTTAATTTAACGAGGTATTAATTAATCGATAAATTAATGACTTATTAATTTTATCAAAATATTATAATTTCTTAAATACTGTTTTATTTTTTCAACAGAAATAATATTGTTTTATTCCGTTATGTGTGTCTTGTCTTTATGTCGTTATGATCTATATTCGGCACAGTAATATGTTTACATGTTATAATAGGATTATGTTTTCTTTCTATATAGCGGAAAATACTTTGTGATTCAATCAATGAATAAGATACAACTCTAACATATCAAAAACACAAATATGACTTTTTAGCTCAAAAGACGTAAAAAATTGACAATGACGAATAATTTTTTGTTGCAACAGGAGAAAACCACACTAGCTATTCTCACATGTTAAGAAAAGTTTGAGATGAGATTAAAATCATTGAATGTGATATCAATTTCAAGAAAAAACAAATCACAACTGACTTATTTTTCACGAAGTCCTTGTAAATGAATAATAAATTCTATGTAATATGAAAGTATTAATTTATATATTCGATACTGTCTATATGAATTCTAAATTTTGTATTATCTTATAAATTTAGCGAGTTATTAATTTATCACGTTGTCCCTAACTCGGGACCGAAAAAAAAAATATTTTAATAAGATTATTAATTTATCAAGATTTAACTATATATATAATCAGTTAATACATACAAAAATTATGAGTATTTAATTTGATAGGTTAGATTATTAATTCATATAGTAAAGTGTCACGATGCTCCGACGGTCTCAACCATCCGCCGGTGTGTTGGTCACTATTTATTAGCTAGTCATCAACTCATATCATATCCACCGCCAGAGGAACAATTAATTGTGCCTGCTTCTAAAGAAAGAGCAAACACTTATTTGTGAATTTCTTGAATTTAATAAATTTTCCATGACAGAGGAACAGTGTATACTGTTAGATAATTTAACATACAGTATCATGTTATTACTAATCCGAGATTAACTTGATTGAGTTTCTAATTTCAGAAATATATACTTATATGTTGGTACTCTCATAACCAAAGTTGGTATTTAATTAGGAGATAAGCATATGGACATTGCTGTCAATAAGACATATGGTACAAAAGACATTTTCCCGTTAGATGATTTGGACAATTATGTCTTAATTTGGTTGTTTCAAATAAGATCGAGTAGCTTTTCACACTTATTTTGTTCAGATATTATTTGCACTTACATTTATGCTCTACGTAAGTTTTCAAACAAATAATATTGATTTCAAAATTAGGATTCACACACCAAATTTCTTTGCATCCTTCTTCTGAGGGATGACCAAACGAGAAATGAGGACGGAGGTTTCATGGGATTCCCTGTGTTTTTTGACTCGAGACGGGGGCGGGGGAGAGGGATTCTCCTCGCAAGGGTACGGAGATGGGGCGGGATTTTCCTATTATCAGATAGGGTTTTTATTTGATTGAAAATCAGTAAAAAGTTGAAGAAAAAAAATCAGAATCAAACAAATTTTTTTTAAAATAATATCAATACTGAAAGCGGGATGAGAAAAATTCCTTTCGGCCTTCCACTACTTCGGCCGGCCAGCCTGGCTTGAAAAATCTTGGTGCAAAAGCCAAATTTGTTTTCGTTCGAGTGAAAAAGAAAACCAAAACAAACAAAAGCAGAAAACTTTAATGGCTTCTATCACTATTACTCCTCAATCCTCCTCACTCTCTCTCTCCAGAACCCGCCATTGATGGCTCTATGAAGCTAATGCACCACCGCTTCCACTCCTTCACAGACCAGCCATGGCCTTCCCTAACCTCCTAGCACCTCTCCTCCTCCTCTGCCTCATCTCAGTGGCCTTCACCGCCACAGACCCAAACGACCTTGCCATTCTCAACCAGTTCCGTAAAAACATGGAGAATCCCGACCTCCTGAACTGGCCTTCAACCGGCGACGACCCCTGTGGCCCACCCAAATGGGACCACGTGTTCTGCTCCGGCAACAGAGTCTCCCAGATTCAAGTCCAAAACCTAGGGCTCAAAGGCCCTCTCCCCCAGAACCTCAACCAGCTCTCTGAGCTCTTCAACATCGGCCTCCAACGCAACCAGTTCTCCGGTCCCTTGCCCACTCTCAAAGGCTTGTCCAGACTCAAGTACGCTTTTCTTGATTACAACAACTTCACCTCAATCCCCGGCGACTTCTTCGTCGGCCTTGACGCCCTTGAGGTTCTGGCACTGGACGGCTTGGATTTGAACGCCTCCACTGGCTGGACATTGCCCATAGAGTTCGCGAATTCGGTGCAGCTCCAGAATCTGACGTGTCTGAGCTGCAATCTGGTGGGGCCGCTACCCGGGTTTCTCGGGAATTTCACTTCGTTAACGGTGCTGGAGCTTTCCGGGAATGGATTGAGCGGGGAGATTCCGGCGAGTTTCAAGGGGCTGAACTTGCAGAGCTTGTGGTTAAACAATCCGAAAGGCGGCGGGTTGAGCGGTGGTATTGATGTGGTCACTACAATGGTGCAGCTCAATTCGGCTTGGCTTCATGGGAATCAGTTCACAGGTACTATTCCGGAGAGTATTGGTGATTTGGTTTCTTTGAAGGATCTTAATTTGAATGGGAATAAACTTAGCGGTGTGATTCCTGATGGTTTGGCTAATTTGGAACTTGATACGTTGAATTTGAATAATAACCATTTTATGGGTCCTATACCGATGTTTAAAGCGAGGAATGTGAGTTATGAGTCGAATGCATTTTGCCAAGACACTCCGGGGGTGCCTTGTGCGCCGGAGGTTATGGCGCTTATTGAGTTTCTTGAGGGGTTGGAGTACCCTACAACGCTAGCTGATGATTGGTCTGGTAATGATCCGTGTAAGGGGTCATGGTTGGGAGTGAGTTGTGGCAACAATGGGAAGGTGTCTGTTATAAATCTGCCCAACTTTAAGCTTAATGGTACATTGAGTCCTTCGGTTGCCAAGTTGGATTCTCTTACTCAGATTAAGCTTCAGGGTAACAATTTGACGGGTCCAGTTCCTGCAAACTGGACTAGCTTGAAAGCCCTGACGGTGCTGGATCTAACTGGGAATGATATTACCCCTCCATTGCCGAAATTTGTCAACACTGTTAAAGTGATCGTTGATGGGAATCCTTTGTTTCATGGTAATCCATCTGAGCAAGGCCCTGCACCGGATAATAATTCTACATCAACCAACCCATCTTCCCCGACGGACACAAGTTCTAATGGGGAATCAAAAGGATCAAAAGGGCCCAACATGGTTTCAATTGTTGCTCCTGTCACAAGTGTTGCTGTTGTCGCTTTGCTTGTAATTCCTTTGTCCATCTACTATTGTAAGAAGAGAACTGGCTTCCAGGCTCCAAGTTCCATTGTAGTTCACCCGAGAGATCCTTCTGATTCAGATAATACGGTTAAGATTGTTGTTGCTAGTAATAACAATGGAAGTGCTTCTACCCTGGCGGGAAGCGGTTCTGCTAGCAGAAACAGCAGTGGGATAGGTGAGTCTCATGTCATTGAAGCTGGAAATCTTGTCATATCAGTTCAAGTTCTTAGGAATGTGACAAAGAATTTTGCCCCTGAAAATGAGCTTGGTCGTGGTGGTTTTGGGGTTGTATATAAGGGAGAGTTGGATGATGGGACAAAAATAGCTGTGAAAAGAATGGAGGCAGCTGTGATCAGCAACAAAGCCTTGGATGAATTCCAGTCTGAAATTGCAGTTCTTTCAAAGGTCCGACACCGTCATCTGGTATCGCTGTTAGGTTATTCTGTTGCAGGAAATGAGAGAATGCTTGTGTATGAATATATGCCTCAAGGGGCTCTGAGCAGGCATCTTTTTCATTGGAAAACCTTTAAACTAGAACCTCTCTCTTGGACGAGGAGGCTAAACATTGCCTTGGATGTCGCTAGGGGGCTGGAGTATCTTCATAATCTGGCACAGCAAAGCTTCATACACAGAGACCTCAAGTCATCAAACATCTTACTTGGTGATGATTTTAAAGCAAAAATTTCAGATTTTGGATTGGTGAAACTGGCTCCGAATGGTGAAAAATCTGTTGTGACCAAGCTTGCTGGAACTTTTGGTTACTTAGCGCCAGAGTATGCTGGTAAGCTTTCTAAGATTTTTTGTTTTACAACTTCGTGTTAATATTTCATGCACATAGGATTTAGCTCACCACCACAAGATATAGTTAAGCACTTAAGCTGCATTTTTCTAGAAAAAAAAAGAAAAAGAAAAGGAAAAGGTAAAAAAACTATGTAATAGCTAATGGGTTTGAACCACCAAATTCTTGCATAGGGATAGTGTTAGCTATCATCAAGTTGTGATTGATTTTTGTATAGCCGATAGAAAAGTATGCAACAGAGATTAATGAGAGATAGTAAATAAAGCTGTGTTAAGATACTTTTCTATGTATACATTCTTGATTTCTGTTATGTTCATTTGGAGATTGTGTATATTCCCACTAACGCTCAAGTTTCTCACTTGTGATTCAGTGACGGGAAAAATTACAACCAAAGTAGATGTGTTCAGTTTTGGGGTTGTGTTAATGGAGCTACTAACTGGAATGATGGCACTGGATGATGATAGGCCTGAAGAAAGCCAGTACTTGGCTGCATGGTTCTGGCACATCAAATCAAACAAGGAGAAACTGTTGGCAGCCATTGACCCAGCCCTTGACATAAAAGACATGAAAGAAGAAACATTTGAGAGCATCGCCACAATTGCAGAACTAGCTGGGCACTGCACTGCAAGAGAACCTGGCCAAAGACCAGATATGGGGCATGCTGTGAATGTACTGTCTCCGCTTGTTGAAAAATGGAAACCATATAATGATGAGGATGATGAATATTCTGGCATAGACTACAGCCTACCGCTTAACCAGATGGTGAAAGGTTGGCAGGAAGCAGAAGGAAAGGACTCCGGTTACATAGACCTAGAAGACAGCAAAGGCAGTATACCAGCACGGCCAACTGGGTTTGCGGACTCTTTTACTTCAGCTGATGGTCGGTAAAGGAGGTACCCTGTTGCTTTCCTTCTCTGAGGTTGTTTTCCTACTTTTGGTAGGTGTAGATAGCATGTGTGTTCTTTCTATCTGGGGATTAAATGTCAATATGTTTTCTGGTCTTAGTGTGTGGTGGTTGGGTTGCAGATTTCAGTAGAGATCTCAAGTTTAAGCCATGAAATTTATGCTTTATGTTCTACTAGTGATGTAGATAGAGAGGAATTATGAATGAGAACTTGTTCCCACTTATTCCTTAATTTGTGCAATTCAGTTCCATATATGTGAATTTCATCAGATTTTGTTTCATTATTCTGATGAAGTAGATTATTGATAGATCCATGTCTCTGTTACTAGTTTCTACCAACATGCCACGAATTAGTGAATTATGAAGTCTAGAATGGGAACACTTGTAGGCTTGAGGAATATTCATTTGTTCACTATACCAGAATCTTCAACCTTCATTACAACAATTCTCATGTCATCGTCACCCCTTTCACCTCAGACTGATTTTCCATTTTATTCCCAACCCTTCATTTTAGATCGAGTAATTCACCCACCTGTGGCTATTTGTACTGAAAGTAACATTTTATTTGGACTTGTGTTGGCATAGGATAACCCATGGCATTTTATGTTATATACAAGCCAAGAACCCCGCATGCTGTTGCGGGGTGAGTGCGGGTGATATTTTTTGTGAAAAATTATAAGATTCTCATATCTGAAATTGTTTTTTAGTCAAAGAATAAACCTAAGTCAACAACATGCGCGTTGCTGCATGCAAATCAAGTGTCACACAAAATAAAGGGGCGTATAGTGTTACACAATATAAAGCGACGTATAATTGCCAAGTGACTGGATATGAACCAACAATAATGATAAATTTCTTTCAGAAGTATTAACACCATATTTGTTAAATTGCTTTAAACTCATTGAAAATAGTTTGATGAGGGTATACTACTCTCTTCTTTGTGCCCACTTCCACATCTAATACATGCATACAATGAGACTTGTTAGAGCTTAAAAGCGACTGGTGAGACTTTAAAAGCGAACAATTGGCCAGATATTAAGACTCCCAATTCAATTTTAATGCAAAACAATCAACCAAAGATTTCAATTAAGTAAACAATGTGAGACTAAAAATTTAAAGTACTGCATATAAATTCAGAGAAAAAGTCAAACAAAAAAATCATACTGGTGAAAGATTTTGGGCTACTTATCTTCTGACATTCTAATTTGCTTTCTAGAAGATAACAACAATGTAAAAATATCATATGCAAGAGAAGACTTTAAACATATAGATATTTGGCCACAGTGAAAAATTGAAAACTTGCTTTATGGGGACTACCCGAACCTAGAAGGCATCCTCGCCCTTTTAAAAAATAAAAAAAAATAAAAATTACTGAAACCAAAAAAGGCAAATGCATAAAATTTGGATTCCATTTTTTTGGTAAGCAACAATACAAATTTGTTTCAATAAAAGTAAACTTATTAAAAATTAAAAAAAGGCAAATGCCCAAATCTCGATCCATTTCCGAGGTACATCAATGCCAAATGAAAAATTTAAAAAAGAGTAAATGTAAATGTAAATGTAAAAAATTGACATGTAATTGGTGAATGTAAAAGGTATTGCAAAGTTATTCCCATAAAATTGATAAATGTAAAACATTAACATTAATGGCTGAGACGTAATAAAACAGAAACAAAGGGCAAGACAAAAATGACAGAAAAAACTATTTTTACAATTATCTACGAACTAGGGGTAAAGTCGTCTGGTCCAAACCCTAAACAGTGCGGGCCTCATTTTGTTTTAGTATATAGAATTGGCTATATGCAAGTGGAACCCAGATATTGATATTGAATCAAGATGTGGGTAGGGGTAGCACCCTCAACTACATTGAGGGTCTGTAATCAGATAGACACTCAACAGCTACTTTGATTAATGATAATAACACAAACATATTAAACACCACACCAACTGATGTAGGCTTCAATTTTGTTTATTTCTGAACCTACTAAACCCCATTTATCTACCACATTAGTTGGCTACTAAATCTTTTAATTTTCTTCTTTTGGTGTGAGTTGAGGATTGTTGATGACTTGTATTATTGGGAAGATGATAAATCTAGAATCCTACAGTAGTCTAAGCTTTGGACAGATGTTGAAATATTGGGATGCAATCCCGGCCGCTTCACTTTCTTTCTTCTTTGTTTTGTTGCGGATGTGTGAGCCTGCGACTTTCCATTACATATTTACATGTATGTCACTCATTACTATGTGATCAAATAGCTTCTTCCCAGGAACAGCGTCATCCATCTTAGTTTTAACTCTTACCACCCTGCTTAGACAGGACAGGACCCCCCCAAGGGCTCAAGCTGTTCTTCATGTTCGTGAGCTCCTCTGTGTGTGAGTCGATTATAGATTGCTCATATGGTAGGTGGGGATGTTATGAGGCAAGGGTGCACTCACTACACTAGCATATGCAGTTATGTTGCATTCCTTGTGTTGGATCAAATCAGATTTAAAAGCTTGGGTCAATCAGTCCCTTAACATTTGAGCAAGATGACATGTTTGAGGGGTCCCTCGAGCTAACGTGCGCAGGCCATTGAGCCAAGGAGTGGTGAGCATTATTAGTGCTAGAGATCAATCATGTGATATGATGTTAATTTTAAAATGGTAGTGGAGTACCACTCCGAGCTGCTGGAGGGGTTAAGGTTCGAGCTCTCTCCATGAGATTTTTTACCATGCGGATGATCGAATCAGTGACCTCCTTACTACCAGAAGTATCACTGTGACATTCGCCCAACATGATGGACCTAGTCCCGACCACTAGACCAAACCCGCATGGGTATCATGTGATATGATGTCGCTGCATGGTGATGACTAATGACAGTTTCCTTAGCTCAAAGATATGGCAAGTCACAAGTGTGTCTTGTTCTGTTGTGGTCTTATTGTGAAGCTTGAAACTGCCTTTATGGCAATCAGATCATTGCTGGCTGAATGGTTGATGCTAAATAATTTGAGAAGCTAGCAGCGTTGAACATGAACCGAAGTGCATTTCACTAATAAGAGATGTAGACTATTTGCATTTGTAATTGGTTCTTCTTTGAGGTGTGATGCTTGGAATGGGACTGAAGGGAACCGAGGACACATTCAGTGCTATTGTGGGGAATGAAATTATCGGAATCCTTATCTGAACCTATACAACAAGAAAACAAGCCAAACCAAAAAACAGTCGTGAAAATGAAGCAAAGAACAAAGGCTAAGCAGTAGCTAACTTCTACTTTCCAGCAATACATCTATTAGTACTTGTAGACTTAAACTTTATGTAAATGGACAGCATCTAATCATGATGATAACATTCCGAAGAGCACCTCTCACACATCTTACATCTGATCATCGCTTTCTTACTGGAATCTACAAATTATCAACTAAAATTCTATCTACTTTCTTCAGAAACGTAGAACAAAACTGAGGTGGCCTGGTGTATTGTATTTCGATTCGTGTAGATTTTTATTTATTTTTCTTTTATGACAGACTTTTGGAAAAGTCTCATTGAATAGTTGATACTCTTGTTGATATAGCGGTAAGTAGAATGAAATTCAAGATAAGAAGGATATAGGTAATCATAAGAAGGGAGTTAAACCAAAATTCATATAACGAGGGTTCAAGAAGCTTCATTGAGTTTGCAGAAGCAGGAAGCTAGCTGGTGACGAGGGAGATATGCAAAGAGGTTCAAGTTAAATGAGCTGATCGAGGAAGACAAACATTATACTCTATATACTTATGGTCCTAAAAACGATACTTGATGCAAGTGTGCTGGTTCTTGATGACCCTCATTTTGGAGGACCTTGATTATCACAACAGATAAAGGAGTTTGTTTAGATCTTGAAGGCTTAGGCTGTTTTCTTGCTTTCCTGATTGTGAGCCTTGTTATGCCTCTATGAGACCCCAAAAGAAAGGAAAAAGAAAAAGAATAAGGCAGACATACTGTAGTATTCCAACATAAATCTTCAACCTTGTACAATCATGATGAACATTTTCCATCATGAATAGAACGTCCACATGCTATCTGCTGAACAAAGGGTTTCTAAATTTACATGTTGATTCTAACGCGGACATGCAACATATTTTAATCAAAAGTCACTATTAAGAACTTCCTACTAGTGTTCAAAATATGATCACAAACATTAACTTTCCAAAATCTCTGGATATTCTGCATATAATTCGAAGCTAGTTAAATCAACCCATACATGCTACTTCCACCTCCTCTGGTAGAACTCAGCTGAATATAAGGAAAACACTTGGTTAGCATAAAATAAAACCGCAAAACTCTGCACAACAAACTAATTAAGAGTAAATGGAAAAAGAAAAGAGAACAGACGCGGAGTCATTCAGTCAACAAGGAAAAGAGAAATGTTCAAATAAACTATTTCTGACCAATTACCGCATATCTTTCTTATTATTTTCCGTTTCCAACAATTACATAATATATATTTTTTCAACATGTTAAAGGTTCAAAAATTGTGATAGTTGTTATCACTCGACAATCTTTATCCGCCCATCTGGATAGACAGAGATCATAGTGCAACACTAACAACCACAACAATTAAGAAAATAATCGAACCTGTATCCAGGAACGAGAACGCGAGATCGAGAGATAAGAGTGGAGTCTCAGCATTCAAGACCAATAATAGTCTTCAAAGAGAAACCTCAACTTTCAGTAAAAGACTGATTGATTTTATTGATTTTTCTTTATCTTCCCATATAGCAGAGTAACATTAAAAATTCAGGTGGAAGCTCTACATGACGAATTATCATCTGGCTTTCCAATTCATTATGTGTGATGATGGACAATTTACCTGTCAGTAGTGGAGATCACCTTTCCTCTGGGAAACAACCTACATGGTACGTTTCAGTAAGATTTAAACTGGAGGATATATTTGATGTGGAGAACTGCCGGTAAGGACGATTTACTGGAGGCAACAGTAAAGCAGATTGTCGGTCCATAGAAAGCAGCCGTTCACACTTACTGCAGACAATAGATGACATTAGAAACTCCAAAACCACTAAAGAAATTCAAACTAAAGGAGAAGGTTGTACCTGCAAACTTTTGTAAATAGAGTTTGATAGCTGCAGATCCAGAGCTTTAAAATACATATAGAAAGTTAGACATAATTGTGTAGATTCTGCCCCCATGAAAATTAGTTAATTCGGTGGAGTTAATATGAACATCATAGAGACTTACCAAAAGGGAATATAGAGCAGTTTCAGCTTGAACTCCTAGAAAGTACTGCAAGGCCAAACCAGAATGTTCCTGCAATAATAATTGATGAGTATCCGAACTGAGGCTCAGTTGCATAAGAAACATCTTCAAATGGAAAGTAAAGCTTATACCGTGATATGTTTAAACACATGATAAATTGAAAAACCCCTTGCATGGATATAGCTGCCTCCCTGTTCAAGAATAAAATGAGGAACATGAACATCAGGGCAACGCGAATCATCTATAAGAAAGAAGGAAAAAAAACTAGAAAATGAAAGGCATATGCGTATGAAGTAGTGGAGCAACAAAGTTGCACATTACAGTGAAAATCTGAAGGCATGTTATAGAGCAGAACAATACACTATCTAAAGTAGCACACAAATTTCACATAAAAACAAAAATTTAGCACACAAATTGTCTGCCTTAGGCTGACTAAGTTATAACAACAGATTAACTGAGCACAGGATTGTTAGCCGACTTCTTACACATTCCTTGTGGTCTATATCCCGTAACAGCTATGCAGTATAGGAGAAGAATAACACAACACATCAGGCTAGTCTCTCTACTTTCAAAGATATTTAAGATCCAAGTCAAAAAAAGATATATAAGATCACAGCAGGAGATCCGAATTTTGAATATCTGCAATTGCAGTCTCCCAAATAAGTTGAATTTGATGGAATTAAATGATGAAGAGATTAATGTAGTACAAAGGAAGCATAGGGCTGAGGATGGGTTATGGAGCATCTAATAAAAGATAGAAATTTTAAGAAATAAAACGCTTTTAGAAGATAACAATGCTTATAGCTACTGTAATCTACCAGATAAAATAGAGAATAAGGGATTTTCCTCTAAAGATGAAGCCATATTTCAAGGCTTCAAACACTCCTTGGGCAGACTTACAAGAGACGAGGTCCTCAAAGACTATGACTTGTATGTACTCTCCGATTCAAACAGACTTTTACAGCTAGACCCAAAAGATGTTCTCAGTAAAACATGATATTGTCATAGAATAACTGGCTTGGACTCTTAAACAGAGACTTCGCAGTGAACCAAAATGGATTAGGTTGTAGAGCAAGGCTTCCAGGAGGGTATTGCAAAAACATTCTGTTAATAGTAACTTATTCTGCAATAGATACTTAAGATTCAACGTCAACAGACTTGACTTGCCTATCAGTACCCAAATGCCATCTGGCAGGGAGTCGACTGTGGTTTAGTGTGAACAGCTAAAAAGTAACATTAGAGCAATTTCAGTTGTCTATAACCATGGATCACAATGCATTTATTACATTAAAGATGGACTTAACAATTAGTGCATCTTTGCCAATCATGCCCTTCATGTTCCTTCTGCATAGTGAGGAAAAGGAAAGCCAGACAATGTTACCCCTCATTGTTACCTCTAGTTCCTCTTTTCTGGTCCCTACATGTTTTTGCCTCAGACAAGGAACTCTTTTAGTTCATGCCTAGAGACAGACAATGAAAGGTCATTGTTAACATATATCCCTTATCCAGCCTTGTTTTCCTTTTCAAACCAGCAAGTACTTTTTCCAAGGAGATGCCTGTTGTAAATACCTAAACAATGGTCTTCTTACTGGTATGGGACATTTGAACAATGCCAAGATTTGAGACAAACATTCTTTAAAGCCTTCTTTTTTCCCCATTCTTAAAGCTGTAGTTCAGAGAACTAGGAGAATAGAGAATGAAGGGGGGAGGAGAAGATAGAGACGAGGCAGGAGACATCAAATTCATTTGTTTGAATCTGGGATTCCTCACAAGAGAAAGCCATATTTCAGAAGCATTAGATAGTCTCCTGAGACAGACTCACAAAATGACTCGTAACAGAGGCCCTTGG
Organism: Comarum palustre; assembly: GCA_951800085.1. Lineage (NCBI taxonomy): Eukaryota > Viridiplantae > Streptophyta > Magnoliopsida > Rosales > Rosaceae > Comarum > Comarum palustre. The sequence goes on from OX637572.1 coordinate 28,285,511, forward strand.
TGAACCTACATACATTATACTTACCCTAAGGTTCAACTAGAATCTGTAACTAATAGGCTGTAGTCTTGGGTATCCAAAGCGGATATTTCTTTTCTATCCAGCCGTAACTGGTGCATGAGACTGATAAGAGACACATGTTTCTGGTTTAACCACGCGGTAGCTACGATATCAAGATGGTAAGACCTATAGTTAGAACCTACATACGTAAGCATGCCAAGTCATGCTCATATAAGTAGGATCTTGAACACTACTTAAGCATGAGACCAATTACTGAAACAGATCACATAATATGAAAAGTGAATACTACGATCAAGGAATAATATGCATGCAGGTAACTTAAATTACCTCTTCTGGAGAAAAGAAAGCTACTGCATCTGGGTCAATAGAACCAGCAGGATGCAATGATACTACAGCTCTGAAGACAGAAGGAAACAGCAACTCGATGACAGCAACCTTATCTGTCGCAACATCAGCCAATGAAGTTGATCGTAACTTGCTTGAACTATGAAAACTAGGATCCTTTAATGTATCCAGCGGACTCTCATTTGCTGGCAGTGAAGATGCTCTTTTTAACCAATCCAACCGTTCATAGGTGAAAATTTTCAAGTCAGGCACCTTATTTTCCAAGCTCATCAAAACCTCCGACAGTGTTTTGCAATCTAGTAGTTCTTCTTGATTGTGTGTAGACGATGATGGCGAAACACACAGTTTCTTTGAAAGTGATTCATCGCACTGACTGTCCAATACATCATCCAGGTGAGGAAAAAATCTTCTCTTCTGATCAGAGAAGGCCTTGAGAGCTAACCTAAAACATTCACATCATTCAATAAATGCCTTCTTAGTCCAATACTTCGATCCAATTTAAACAAAAAAACCCCGAAAATGAAGATACCAATCAGTTAGTATCTACGAATCAATAAACCAGATGGCATTGATAGATTAATGTCAAGACACACTATTTACCAAAACCTCATTTACTTCTCTTTTCAAAGACTAGCTATATTCCAGAAACTGTGAGACAATGAGCATAAGGAAGAATTATGAAGTCTACACTTAGGAATACCACAACTTTCTGGGAAACGAAAAATCAACATAATCCATAACTATTTCCTCTTCCAAAGGACTAACTGTAAGCATACAAATCCAAAACTGCTTTAACATTTAAGTGCTTAAGAATTGAAGACAATGCGCATAAGGAAGAAGTTAAATTCTATCATAAATGAGATCAACCTGGTCCTGTCCACCGCAGAAGCACCGGCCTGGCCGGCCAGCTGGCGTTTCCAAGCATAAGCGACGACGGCGCCGTCGGGACAAACCAAAGGCATGTGCAATCCCCACGAATTACTTCGCGACCGGAGAGCATCATTCAGCACTCCGGACTCTTCCAGCTGCCTTCCTACCAAAGATTCAACCCTCACATTTTCAAAACCCTAGCTCATCGGAACCCTAGGAGAGAGAGAAGAAGAAGAGGAAAGGTACCTATGGAGCGGAGGTCCTGGAGGTGCTGGCGCATGGAGGCGTCTTCATTGAGGAACAAGTGGAGCGGCTTCGTGCTCTGGTGAGGCTGCGCCGCCACGAACATCGCTTCCAGAAGGCGGTCGGCGCCGAGCCTTATGTCGGCGATGAGGCGGCCGGCTTGGCCGAGGCGGTCCATCGCCAAAGCCACCTGCTTCGGCGGCGCCTCCGCCGATGTGGACCCTACCGAAGGTGGCGTCGGATTAGTCGTCTGCGGAGGTGGCTGTTGTTGCATCGTCTGAATCGAGAGAGGTCGATCAGATCTATTTGAATTGTCATATAGAAAAACCACGGCGACCCGGATGACCCGACCCGTTTCCGAAACGAAATACCTTTTAACCACAGCCGTCAGATGTTAGGGACGGTGTAGATTCAAATAATCCGTAAACCTACATAAAGTTCGTAACTTGAGCCGAAAAACTACTTCTTTTCTTTACGGGTGTTCTTCTCCACAGCAATAGCAGAGCTTCACTTCCCCAGGTTTGAACCGTTTGATTTTTTTTCGCTATGTCATATTGATGTGGGTATATTCTCTTTGTTTAAGTTGTTTTTTTTTAATTTTTCTGGAAATTTGTGTTGCTTTTGGGGGGGATTGGATTGGTTTTTTTGATGATTTTTGTATGGGTTAATATGATTCTGGGTAGTAATTTTCATCTTTTGTTTATTTGTTTGTTGCGTGAGCTGTAGAGATTAAAATGGCACGCTCTAAGAATCCAGCAAAGAAGCAGCAGAAGCGCGGTGGCATCGACTTCAAAGTAAGTAACGAACTACTTGTTAATCTAAGTTTATAATGCTCTGAAAGTTCAACATACGAATACTATGTTTATTATGTATTTTTTTTTATTTGTTTGCAGAAAATAAAGCGAAAGATTGGCAGAAAATTGCCACCAGCACAGAATGCTACGAATACTGAAATTAAATCTAAAGGTAATGACGTATCCATCTTGGGATTATATATATCCCAGAGGGAGTAAGGCTGAAATTTTGGCCATTGTCTTCTCTACTTGAAAGTTTGATAGATATATATATATCCATGTTGCTCCCAAATTTTTACTTCAAATTCTTGTATTGTTACTAGTATCTGGGATACTTATTAAATATGGGTGATTATGATCAGCAATTGTTCTCCCCGAGCAGAGTGTGGCATCAGAGAAGGCAGGATTAGCAGTAAACAAGAAAGGCTTGACATTGAAAGAACTTCTTCAACAGACATCTCATTACAACTCAAAAGTCCGTAAAGGTATATTTATTTATTGGTTAAAGATTTCATTTTGATGTAAAACATTAACAGTACATTGTAAAATAATCGAAAAGTGCAAGAAATAGACTTCAACAGCGGCTTATTAACTGTCACTTGGAATCAACAAGGGAGTATCTACTTAATAAAGTATGGTTAAGAAACAAACATTGTTAATGTATACTATAGTTTCAATTGAGTTTTCTTTTCGTCATCCTAAGAAAAAGGACTAATTGAAATGCATATCATTAACACCGGTATATATCTAATTATGGTAGTTAAGGTTTCCTCTACTTTTGGGAGTCATTCTCTTTGTAGTCTTTTGATTTAGATCATAGATACAAATCTATGACTGCAATCTCTTTCTTGGATCGTTAGGGCATCTAGATTGGTGATCATATTATCCTGCTCTTTCATTTGGTATTTACTGTGTTAAATATGAACATGTTACTTTCTTTCCGATACTTATGCCTTTAGGAAGTATATCTGTCACATGTTTCTTCAAGTGTATCTACTTATGCCTTGAGATTCTAACATTCTAAGCTTTCTGTAGATGCATTGTTGGGTATCAAGGATTTATTCCTTAAGCATCCAGAAGAGCTGAGGTTGCATAAGTACACTGTTATTGAAAAACTGCGTGAACGCATTGGTGATGATGATAGACTTGTTCGAGAAACGCTGTATCAACTTTTCAAGTCGGTGATATTCCCTGGATTTAAGGAGGTAATTTTATGATTTTCTAGTTTCACATAAAATGTATAAATGTGAAGGGATGGCGGTTATATTTGATTGTTCCTAACCGCAAAACTTTTGGATGATTTGTTATGCTATTTACTCTTAACCGTTTCAAAATATGTTAATCAACTCATGATAAAGTTCTTTCCAATTATTTCCACGTATGACATTTGATTAGAATTCTACCTTAAGTTTTTTTTGTTCTTATGAGGCTTAAATTTTTTCTTATTGTTATGAATCTTCATACTGTAAACAATAACTTAATAGTTCAAACATATAAGGCTTCTTTCGTTGCACATATGGATGTCTTTTTTATTTGTCATCATCACTTGATTGTTAGATTTGTGAGTATTGACCATTTATGGTTCATTGAAATTAGTGTGAAACATTTTGTTTCTTTTTTTCTTGTTCAGGATAATCAAGAGCTTTTTGTTTCCTTGATGATGGCCTATATATTTAACTCAATGACAAATTTAGCAATTGATGTTCGACTGATGGCTTTCAAATTTTTGGAGCTTGTTATCCAGTATCATCCACCTTCCTTTTTCTTGTACGCTGAAAAGGTATGTATGATTCTGCTGTCAAATGTTTATTAAAATGCTTTTATTAAGATATTCGCTGGATGTGTCATTTGGAAATAAGCAACTTGATGATTGCTCTCGTATTTTGGTTATTGACTGTAATGTTAAATGTGTTGTCGCTCTCATGCTTATATATTGTTCTAATAGGATGAAAATTTAGTATATTCTTACCTGTGACAAACATTTTGTTTTGATCATGTATTGAAATGGCACAGTAAGCACATCATCTCCTGCTTTATTAACGAAATAAACAGTGCAACTTTTTGTGGTACAATACTATATCTAAGCTGTTGCAGAATGAAGCCTTAATGTTAAAAGATTCAGCTTTTTCAAGGTCCGGTGTTATGACGTCCATTTCTAATTCCCAGTCATTTCTCCTTAGGTTTCATGTGCTCTTGTTTTGCTCTATGAGATTAGGTTACTGGATTTTGATTATATACATAAGGTAGAATTGGTGTCACATATAAAATAATAATATTTGGCATTCCTCGAGTCTTTCTTCACATGATTTCTTTATTTTTTACCTCTGTTTTTTAATTTATTTTCCCCTTGTTTGTAGTCACTACAGTCTACATGTTTCAACTCTTATGGTTGCTGCTATTTTATCTAAAGTTCAAGATTAACTGAAATAACTTAACTATTACATTGTCACAATTCTCCTGTGTTAACTATTGAAACTTTTTTTGGCTGTTTACTTGCTTATTGACAGATTCTTCAAAACTTTGAGGATATTTTGCGAAAGAACCAGTTCTTTTTAGAGGAAAAGAGCAAGCTGAAGACTGCTCTTTCTGGGTTGGAGCGATGCTTGTTGCTGCTTCCATGTAACAAGAAGGAAGTTGGCTCATGTGAACAGGTACTTTTTAACCGTCTCTAGTTCTGAATGCTACTTTTCTTTGGTGAATGAATACTGCACATGATCTTTTATGTGTTTGCAAATTGTGTGTGGCATGTACTGTTTGTTGTCATGTATGTTGGCATATCTTCATTCCATGTTATTCTGAAATTACTGCTGCTATGCTTTTGTGGTTTGTAGTATTGCTGATTTGCTATCCTCACCACTGTTGATAATCATCCTACAAATTTTCTCCAATGAATTCTATATCTATTCATACTGTCTTAATCTGAATTTTGTCTACCTGTATTGAGAAGTGGGGAAGCTTTATGCTTTTACCAATGATTGCACCAATTGATCCCTTATGTTTAGGGTTTAGGTGGACTGTGGGCTCATATGTTAAACATGGGATTGATTAAATTGGACCTGAGGCCCTTCCAATATAACTAGTTTAAACATTATTAATATGACTGTGATGGTATTTAAAATTTTAAATGTACGTAGCACCTGGAACATGCCCAAAAATTGTTCGAGTCTTAATATGTGTTACTCTGAATCCATTTGGTTTGTAACTAAGCCAAACATTTGAAAATGGTTTTTTGAGATAGAAAATTCCAATTTGTAAAGGTAATACTTAATTGACCAGACAAATAGGTTAATATGTAAAATTGAAGGGCTGGTAGGTACACATCCAATTTTTTAGGTACATCATTATCTAATAATATTTTAAAGGTGTTGATCATGTTCCAGACATGATGCCATAATGAATAAGATTTTTGAAACAAGAAATTAAAATTGTTCAAACATGTCAAAAAAAAGTATGACATATGGAAATACAAAGACACAGGTGAGAGTTCTGATATTGTCTTTTGTACTCATTATGTGTATGCCATGCTTTATATATGCTTGTTTCATGTCAGAGTTTCAAAGCTTGATGAACAATTTGCATTGGGAAGGGGTCTTTGATTTGTGCTTACCATTGTTTCCTTTGTTATGCAAATGGCTTTCTAGTAAAGTAATACGTGATTATTTACTTTATAGAATAATGATGCTGGAGAAGGGATGCTGCATGGTTTTGAGCCTGATGTGCCTGCGGAATCTACTGGTATATCAAACACTTGTGCTTTGTATCTGTAGTGTTACTGGATAATATTGTGCCGATGATATCTTTGTCTAGTTCATAAATCAGTATGCACATAGTAGCTGACATGCTTGATCTTTCACATGAAAGTAGTTTATTATTTGATCCCATTAGTCTCATAGTCTGCAACTCTGATGTCCTTAGTTTATTTGATCCCATTAGTCTCATAGTCTGCAACTCTGATGTCCTTAGTTTCTGATGTCTTGCATCGGGTACTGTTTCCCACAAGACGAGAAATCCCAGATCACTATGACATTAATATCTATTAGTTTATGATTTAGTCCTTACATATTTTTAGTAAGTTCAATTTGTGGGAACTTAGTTTGTTATTCAACAATCCGGTTCCATTTTATTTAATGTGTTCTGTCTCCCTTCTATTGGCCTATCATGCTCTCTCTTTCTTTTTGTAGAGTTTTCTATCATCCCAAAACTAAAAGACTTGGTGCCAGTTCTAGTCAACTGTTTCCAAGATTTTATTCCTGCAGTACAAACTGGTTCACATCTTGATGCGCAATCATACGATTGTATGTTGTCGATACTTCACAGTATAAATCATGCAGTCCAGTTTTTTGTTTATATGACTGATGAGGGTATGTCGGAATCACGACCTTCTCATGGGGAGCTTGATATGGCTATGTTGGGTGGGACTATCTCCGTAATGGTGATGAAGAAGTTACTTGTTTTGTTTCCCCTGAACATGAGAAATCAACTGTCTGAGAAGGTAAACAATAAGTAATTCTTAAAACTCTTCGTCTTACCTGCTGCTAGGAGTCCCTTGGTTTTTTGTGTCACTTTCTTTCGAATGTATGACGAAGTGTTGACCTGCTTGCATTTAATGTTGTTTTATAATTTTCTCAATATACTCTGATTATTATATCTGCTCTCTAATTTTCTCAAAATGAATATGTTGAGATATATTTAACAATAGAGCTGTACTTTCGCACCCTCAGTGTATAGGTTAACATCTGCCTTTAACTATATTACTGGTGGCATAGCATATCCTCTGTTTGACGCTTGCACCTCTTGCAATTTCTGTTTCTATGTTTGATTCTTGTTACTATTCAGTTCATGTTGACATTTTAGCAAGGTTTTAAAAAACGCTAGGCGCTAGTCGGGCAGACAGCCCCCAAAAGATTAATCGGCGACTAATCGGGGATTAATCGGTTTTCTATTTTTATATTTATTTTGTTTTTTAGTAACAAATAAATATATAAATACATTTAAAATAAGTATTATAATGTCCAAAAATAAAGAAAAATATATATAAGGTCAGAACATAATGAAAATAAATAGCATGTCCTTAAAAGTTAAACCTTTAACAACAACAATATTAAAGCAATTGCATTCTGGCACAAAATGACATTTGCAATTGGAAAAAGCAACAAAGATTTTATCTGCTCAGGTTAACATAACTTCAAGCTCAAAAGATTGCACCATATAGTCAACCAAAAACTCTGATAGCAGCAGTTTGATGAACACCAAGCCTAAAATCTTGAACATTAAATCCAAAGAATCAATGATAACTCAAATTAGATATATGGAACAAAGCAATTGAATTCTTGTCTTTATTTTTCTTTCTTCTGATAAAAAAACCTCTCAGCCGCCCAGCCGATTAATCGCCGCTGCCCAGGCGGCCAAAAATCGGCCGGCTGCATGCACCCACCGGTTAGCCAAAAATCACCACGGCTTGGGGTCTCCCGGCGCCTAGGCGCTGCCTAGACCGATTTTTAGAACCTTACATTTTAGTCCAAGGTTGTAGCATGTTTTCAGAAGTCTTGTCATATGTTGTGGGAGTATTATACTTGTCCAGCACTATGGCAACTCTCCTCTTCTTGAAACCTAGTTAAAGGGTGTTTTTTGTTGTTTTTAGGATTTGTGCTTTAACATTCTTCTTTCTAGCTCATTTTCCTTCTCGTGAGGAATCTCTGTTTCTCCTTACTAGATGCTTATCTTTTCTTTCTCTTTTTCGACTTGAATCAATTTTTTTCTCTCTTATTGGCAGGATGATGTTAAATATTTTGTCCTGGACAGTGTGATGACAGAAATATTTCTGCACTTGGGCAAATGGATCTGCCCTCCTGGTATTCTGTTGGAGAAATTTTTAGAATTTCTAGAAAATGCTCTACTTGGAAAGGTTTGATCTTGCTCTGTAAAATTTGATATCAATTATAAAGTTCTATGCTCTTGGGAAGTTAGGTCCTTTCACTATACGTATATTGATTATGTGCAATAATCAGGAAATCCATAGTACTCTCGCTGCATCGATCCTTGTCTAATTTTCCTAACAAATATAACTTAATATGAATGCAGTGTTTGATATAGTAATGCGATTGGTAGATAGTAAATTTTAAGATCCAAGTTCAATGTAAAATTATTGTTGTACAATTTCGCTTCAATAGGACCGAAATAAAAGATGCCTACAGTATAATTAGTTTATCCGGTAGACAGTGATGTAAAATGAGTACTGTCGCTGCACTGATTTGTTATTAAGCTATTCTATTGTTATTACTGTAAATGGCTTTTTTAAATAATTGGGAATTTGTTTGCAGATCTGTAGCGACAGACGCTCTGGTAAAGCAATCCAGGAGAAGCATTTAATTTCACTTCTTCCTTTTGTTCCGAAACTTGTGACGCAAGTGCCAAATGACTGGAAGTCTCGTCTTCTTCAGGTATCCTGTCTTCTCATTGGACTATGTGAAATGGATTCTTTTTCATCACAATTTTGTTTACTTTGATCTTAGATTTTGGTCTCAGACAATTATAGTTTCCTAAGTCGTACTTAAACTTGTTACAACAACGAAAAGTTTGAAATGATTTTAACAAATCATCCTTGGTTCCAGGCTTTTACCAAGGCATTCAAGGACTGCAATCCTATGTCGTCTTTAAAATTGGCTTATCTTTCCACAATGGAGGAGATGGTTGTTCCTGTAAGCTTTCTATACCATTTCCTTGAATTTCTTCAAGCTTGTTGTAGAGTATATCACGTAGAATTTTTGATGCACCAGAAAAAAATAAGTCAAAGTTGTATTCTCTTCTCTGTTAATCATTTGTCCTTTTAAATCGATATTGATATTTCTTTTTCTTACAAACCATAGAGACAAGGCTTGCTGTACCTGGATCCCAGGGATCCCGAGATATTAAATTTTCAAATTTCCTGGATAAGAGAGCTTCCCAAGTTGCTGATCCTGCTGGGTAATAAGAACATGTCCCATTCCCAGGTGATTAATTAACCTTGAGAAAGGATATCAGTTAAGCAGTTAGAAACAAGAAATCGAATTTTGACAATGTCAACTGCTTTATGTTATTATCCCATTTTGTTTGCATCATATAATTCTATGCCTTGACCTGATTCCAGTATCACCTTTATTATGCTTCCCCGCTAAAAAAAGGTCCTGCTCTGAAATTAATGCTTATGCAGGTTGTGTTACACCTTTTACTTCGCCTGGGACAGCGTGCTTTCATGAACTATTCCTTTGCTTTGGAATATGACAACATGCAATTCTCACTGCAAGAATTTTTCTGCATATATCAAGATGATGGTAAAGATACCATTCAGTTGACACGCAGAGTTTGTTTTATTGATTCATTATCCATTTGCTGACAATTAGGCTTCTTATGGTACTCTTTTTGTTCTTGTAGGAAATATAATATACGGTCCCTTTGTAAATCTGCCCAGAGAATCTCAGGAGCTCTCTCTTTGTTGCCTTCGTTATATCTCTAATTTGGATTCACATACATTGAGGTCAATAGCTTATTGTTGCCTATGTAAGTGTTTCATTTGCCTCAGTTTTATTTATTTATAGTTTGGTATTCTCATGCTTGGTGCAAATTATTCTTGCTTGTCAACTTATGGAGGGAACAACCAAGTCTTGGGTTGCAGTAGAGCAGTAGTAATACCAAATATATTCCTCACTGCATGGGATTTTTATATAGTAGAGCTATCCCTTGCAGCAAGAAGCAGGAAAACCCCTATCTGCTTTAATATCTGAGTTTGAAAGATAATTTTATTTTTGAAATCTAATGCAAAAGAAACACCGTATCTGAAAATCTTTCTTCGTCAATTTGGTGGATCTTTCATTGCAGATTGAGTTTAATTTCCTTTCAATTGGTAATAGTGATGTGTCTTTCAAGCCTTGATGCTACTGTCAGTGTATCATGTATGATATTTGGTGAAAGTATAGTGTGCAAATACGGTTACGCATTTTAGTGTAATTATCTTGTATGCTAAAACTATGGAGGAACTGTAGCTGTTCTCTTTTATGCTTTCCAAGAATATATCAACACTGTTGAAGTATAGAGGTACTTGCAATATTGGAATACTTTTTTTGTAATACTTCGTTTCTCACCTATCCATCATAGGTCCAGAACTGGAACAGTTTGTAGTGATTCGAGTCATTGAGATCCTGCATTCAGCTTATAAATCTGGGCATATTCAAATTGCGGATCACATTAGTTTCTTCATCACTTTGCTGTCTCGATTCAGAGTTCTACCAGGTACCTCTAGTAGAAGTTCTTTCTCCTATTTCTGTTATGCATATGATCAACATACACTAGTCTATTTTCACAGCCTTCATCTCTCTCTATTTTCAATTATCTATTAGCAACATGCTTATTTGTCTATATACGAAGTAAATTGTATATGTAAGACAATGATAACCATTGTCTATATTCAAAGTAAATTGTATACGACGCTTCAGAACAAGTATGTCAGGAATTTTGAACTTATGTGTATGGTTTTGAACTGTTATTTTTTGGTTGTAAAAATAAATGATGCCCAAGTGTTTGAACTGTGATTTTTTGGTTGATATAACTGATGCCTTAATGTTTGAACTGTGATTTTTCGGTTGTTAAAATAACTGTTGTCTTGATGTTAATTCACCTATCATTTATTTTATGCCAGATGTATGGAAAAACTAGTTTTTCTAAACCGATACTGGTTTTATCTTTGCAGAAAAAGTTAATGTTGTTAAAGAGAAAGATGTGCATATCTCAAATCAGGGGACTTTTAAATCAATCACCAGCATTGTTTGCTCGTGCCTGTCACAGATGGGCGATAGTTCTCTTGTTTTTAAACTACTAGAAAAGATGGTACTAGATCAAATGGTAAGTTGGCTAAATTTATAATCGATATCCAGGGTTTATTTTCCTCATTGTTGACTCTGGTTGACAGCTTGTTAAAAGTTATGCTTTTCTTGTTGTCTGTGGTTTGTATATATGCTTCAGTCGCAAACCCTTCCTCTAGACAATGTCTGTGCTATGCTTAGGATGCTTATTGCACTGGACTCTGAAGAGACAATGATTTCTGAACAAGCTTTTGTAAGCTTAGTCGAAATCCTTCCGCGATATCTTACTGACGTTGTGCGTGTAAGTTTTCCTTTTTGTTAAATGTACACTCCCTGCCCATAGAAGAAACAAAATTTGCTTATTTGTATTAAAAGTGTCTTTGTGTTGCTTAAATGGTTTCAAATATTATTGATTCTCTTATTATTTGCTTTCTCATCAAACACTCCATCTGCATCACACTATTCCATGAAAGCAAGCATGCACATAGATGACTCTTAGAAAAAGAATACTGTATGTTAATGGTATCTTTTTTTTGATCAAGTTTCTTGCAGATTCAAGTTAAGGTAATAGTTGAATTTAGTTTCATATCGTATCATTTATTTTCTTATATTGAGATAAGAAACAAGCCGCCCTTGTTAAAATGAAATTGTACAACATATAACCAGATGTCCACCGGTGGGAGATAATTTTTCCTGAGGATTTATGTTGTAGGCGATTCTAAAAAGATAAGACAAACCATATAGAAACAACAGCAATCAAATCTGAAAAGACAGCAGGAAATGAAATCTCACTAAATTAGGACAACAGTGAAACCCAAAGAGAAGCGCTGAAGGAAACCCAAGATGACATGCATAACTGTTTTTAAATTGTTGTTGAGTTAGTGATATATATTTTTATTGCACCATTTGGTGCCAACTTATGTTTTTATGTTTTGTTAGTGTGACATGCTACATGTTGTGCCAGTGCGCATACCTGTACTCTCTATATAACATATAGGTCCTTTTCGTTGTTGTGGTTATATTCTTTCAATGTTTACCTTCTGATGCAGTGGATTGGTGATGATGATAAGGCCTCTGGATCCAGTTCTTTGAGTGCATCCTGTTATTATCTTGTTCCTTGCTTTTTCTTATTTGTTAAAAGTCACAAACTTCTGGGTATTGTGTTGAAGACGTTGGGGTCATGGATAAACGAAAATTCGTCAATTTTACATTGTGATCATACCCACTATGAAACAGACATTTCAAGCAGAGTGGAAGTGATAGTTTCGGTTCTTCTGTTGTTGCATAAGGATGAAAAAATTGGGCAAATCATGTCTTCATTCAAAGCAGAGATTGGCTGTATTTTGCAAAGCATCATCTCTATACAGGTATTTGAATTTTCACCCTTTACATAACCTACATTCTTGAATAATCTTGACAACTTTTGGGCACATGGTGGAAAAGTATCTCAAATGTGATGCGCTCATATTTATGTATATGTTGGACACAAAGATGAAGGGACCCATTTCGTAATTGTTGTCTTGATATCTTTAATTACCTGTTTGTGCAGTCCTCGGAGGAAATCAGCATGACCCTCCATGAAAAGCACAAAGTGAAATGTGCACATGATAGACTAAAGAATGCCACTAGTGCACAGTCAGTCTAGAAGGATGTCCTCTAACCCTAAGTAACTGCCTGTGAGTCTTCTATTTCGTAGCTGTCTTCAGTTTTCACATGCTTGTTGAAAGTCATTTTGTTTAATTAATTCATTTTGGGACTCAGTGATTAGGAAATTGGAAGAAAACAGCTGGTAAATGTTCTCCTGGGTGTTGGTCATTCCAATCTCCGTGTATGTTTCAGCTTAGCTAATACTGAATGGGTGCATGTCTCCATGATGCACTTGTCTTTCACGCTACTGAAGAACGGTATACAGCTAGCGTAGTGGGGACCTGGGAGTACGAGGCTAAACTAGTCTCAAATCTTATTGTATGGTTATGATGTGTCAAATTTTGTTGGAGTAGCTTGAAGCAGACTACCTCTCCAAACTCTCTCCCTGAGAGCTTCTGAACATTTTGTATCAGTTTTAATTTCTCTCTAATTTGAATCCAAAGGTAACAAAATTAATTTATCAGAAGCAATCTCTCAGTAGATATCAGTTTTGGCGACTATGTGTTCCTACAGTGTAGTTGTGGAGGTCCCAACCTCGACTCACTCCCCCTCTGATGCGTGGTTTGCCATGAAAGAGCGAACAAGATGGAGTTCAACTGCTAACGAATGGAGATATTAGTTGCTATTTGGTGAAGAAACTAGCTTATGTTATTCAATTTTATATGCTCATGTCTTTAGATATAACTTTCGTGAGTTGCGACTTTGATGTGCTCGCAAATCTAAACCATAAATTTGGAGAGGGTTATAGTTGGACTGTTGGACCAACTCCATGTTTCCAAAACTTTTGGGCGCCAATTCAAAATAAGCGGCAAATAATAATGCGTGTAACTCAAAATTCCTAATCCCACAAATTAACCTTCCTCTCGTTTCATTGATCCGATGCAATCGAAAATCATTACCTTCTTCAAACCCTCTTCTTCTTCTTCATCGGTCTCACCCAAACCAGCAGACCCACCTCCCACGGCGACGACGAATTGAGCATCTGGAAGGAGTGGGAGTGACTACAGTTGGGACAACCAATTGGCAAAGACACCCGTTTCAGATGTCGACTCTCCGAAATCGATGGCATTGGGAAAGACGGTGACCAAGAACAAGAAGAGAAGCTATGCTCAGTACCATTTAGACTGATTTTCTTCTGCACACTTGTGCGGGTCATGTATGTCACCGGAGATGAGGAGGATGAGAAGGTGAAATTGTTATAAGTTTTAAGATTTGTTTTGGGTGCTTGTTATGTCAATTTGATGATTCTGTTTTCCAGGGGTGGTGCAATGAGAGGATTGTTCATCAGCCTAAAGTTGGAGGAGGTCGGATTCTTTTGGTGTTCGACAGTGATCCTCCTTCTCGGAGGAACAAGGTTCACATTGGTTTCGTTTGATCCAATGTGTATGTTGCTTTAGAATTATTAGTACCTTAGATAAGTGGGATAGCACAAAGGAAGCTCAATAATTAGCTTAATAGGACTATCATTTTATCGTGGCAGGTTGAGAAGGTTGTGACAAGGATGGAGACTGAGCTTGGCAGTGGCTGGATTCTGCCCAAGTTGTTTAACGTGAATGTGAATCACTGTCAACTAATCTGTTAGAAACATGCCGTATGAGTTTTTGTTTTACGAAATGGCTTACAGTTCTTGAAGTACCATTAATTTCTGCGTTAGTTGTTGAAATTTGAACGTTTACAAAAACAGTGGTGATCTGTAATTCTAAAGCATTGCTAATCGCTGTAGTTCCTATATACTTAGCTAACCTCAGCCAGGTCATTTGAGTCTTTGGTTTCTATTTCTTTTTGGCATATTATGCATTTATATTGTTGCCATATATAGTTGGTAATCTTTTTTGACAGTTTTAGTAGAATGGGAATCGTTTTGTATCTGTTTTTCTCTGTATGACATGATTTAGTATTGTAGTAGAAATCATTTCCATCACAACTGTATCTCTCACCTTTTGTTTGCAGGTCTATCTCTTTGTTTTGTCCGCAAGAATTGTAGGCTGTCTGGTTGCTGAACCTATAACAAAAGCACACAAAGTCCTATCGTCTGCAGTTGATGGAAGTTCAAATTCTTCTAGTGCAACAACAAATAAAACAAAGTTAACTTCTCTCCAGTTTGGGGAAATCAAATTTAATAGGAAATCATTAGAAAAGCCCTTTCTGCTCCTGAACCATTGAATGAGTGCTTCACGGGTGCTGTCATTTGTGAAGATGATGCAGTACCCGCTGTCTGCGGCATTAGAGCCATTTGGGTCACTCCAGCTAACAGAAGAAAACACATAGCCACCCAGTTACTGGATGTTCTGAGGTACTTCAACACTGAAGTTCTTGATTTTAGTTCTCATGTGTGTTCTTTGGGGATGGAGTCATTTATCTTTTTATTTATTTTAGGATTCCCATCAATTGTATGATATCTCAAACTGAATAAGCTCCTTGGGAACTAGGATATATTATGTTTCTCTCTTCTGCAATACTGGCGGTATATGAGTCTATCTCTGCCGTTTACAACAGTAAACTAAAAGATTGGTTTACTCTCTTAATGCATATTTCATTAGCATTTGGTTAGTCTCTCATTCTTTTTCCATCACAGGAAAAGTTTCTGCATGGGACTTGTCCTTGAGCACTCTCAGTTGGCATTCTCTCAACTAACATCGGCCGGAAACGCATTGGTATCAAATTATATTGGTGGTGGAAATTTGTTGGTGTACAACACAAACATTGTGGCCTCATAAAACACAGAAATGGTTGTGTAGTCTGAGCTGAACTTATTTCTTTTCTTTTCTTGGGAAGGTCTACCCAGTCAAGATCCTACTAAATATTGTAACTAAATACCTTTAAGACACGTTTGTTAAGTGATAAATGTTGAATGAAAAAGAATTACTGTTCTCCAAGTTTGCATTCTCACTTTCAGACTCCTCTTCAACTCTAATTGATCAAGTTCATCTCTTATTCTGCTGTTTTTCCTTTAGAAACAAGTTATAATCACTCTTCAGGCACTTGAAGTACGTGGTTTAGCAAGTGTATGACTACTGAGTTGTGTGGATTTTGGTACGTAAAAATGATGGATCAACTGTTTCATAGTTTGTTGAAAGAACGACTCTGATTTGTAATGCAAAGCGTGTTGAGGCATTGAGGGCATTGTTTCTGCTTGTAGCATCAGGAATACCCTTTTTTTTCTTTTTTTTCATTTCTTGTTATGCAAATCCTTTCATCTTACGGCTTCATTGGTAATCAGAATTTTCTCTCTTTTTAATTAAATGAATTAATTACATAACATTATCCGAACTATGATGTTATTTTTATTTTCATGTCTAACTATCAAAAACTTGTATTTTCATGTCTAAAGTTTCATTCTGTTAGCATTTTAGTACCCTACCCACTAACACCATTAAAATTTGATAATAATGGAGGGTCTTTATGTCACTTCACGATATCTTTTGTAATTGAAATTAAAAAAATATACATTAAAATTGTTAATTAAATATTTTTCATTGCTATTATTCAAACTCGAGAACACCATTTCTTCACCCAAATCGTTATTGTGAATTTGTAATTTATCTAATTATAATGAATTCAACTGTAGTATTTTAATTTATTTGGATAATTATAGAAAAAACTCAAATTACTAGACCTCTTTTAAGCTAAACCCATACATTATTTTCTTTCATTTTACACCCACTCCACATAAACAAGCTTCTCATATAGAGCATATATCTATAATTAATAGTTTTCTTCATTTTTCGGTTTCTCTGATTTGTCCTTCAGACTATAGAAAACTAAATTTGGTATATGTTTATAGGTGGAACCTAATATTTCTCCTTTACCGGGTTACAATTCAAGAAATAACCCGTAAGTGTGGTCGATTATTAAATGTGCATCGTTTATTATGCTTGAAGTACTGTTTACAGGGTAAAAGCCCAGTCAGATTTGAGAAGCCACTCTGGGTCCTTTGTCAGGGCCCAGTTCATTGTAAAGTTGAGGAAAAGCAAGGGAGTTTATTCCCACATTGGAAAAGGACAAAGTGCTGCCTTTAATGCTACTATAAATACCGGCGCGGACCTCCCGGTAAAAGGACACGCAACTTCTTAACCATTCTTGAGTTTTCTGCTTAGCTGACAGTGTCTGACTTAAGCATCGGAGTGGCTTCCCTCGGTAAACCCGGGGACGCCTCTTTGACGTGTTTGTTCTTTACACAGGAAAACTCGGAGTACAAGGAAGTTTGCTATTTCTGGAACCGTGCAACCCGCTAAAGGGACCGCGAGTTTACCCGGAAACAATTGGTGCTCTCGTTGAGAGTTGAACTCAAGACCTCCCGTTTAATATTTTGAAGGACGGTGGAAATGGCAGAACAAGATCCAACTAGGAGGCTTAATTTCTCAGGGGATGATAACCCGGGAACCTCCGGGACCCAGTTTGGCCAAACAGATTTGGCAGCAGCATTTGAGTACTTAAAAAAGGATTTCCTCGCTCAGAAGGAGCAATCTACTCGAGAACATGCCGAGTTAATGACGGTAAGGGAGCAATTAGCGACTATCCAGGCCGAGCATGGGCTTCTTCAAGCAACCCTAACTCAAAGGGCGAATGCCGTTGGGACGTCAGCCGGACTTGCTGATATCATTACCCCAGAAGGGAATCCTCCGGGTTATGGAAACCCGCGAACTCTTGGCAGTGCATACATACCACCCGCTATTCTCCCACCCACTGCCCACCCTAACCCAAATCCACAAATTATCCATCTCTCCAATTCTTTGTTTAATCACAATCTTACAGGACCTCCTCCACCTCCAGAGCCGGTGTTAAACCAACCACTTCCCCCAGCCGATGCCCAGACCCAGCTGCTTTTACAGTTGACACAAACTGTGACCCAACTTGAGCAGCGTCTTAACTCGGGAACGGGACCACAGCAATACCAACCCTTTATTACCCGTGCAAGCCCATTCTCCACCCGGGTTCAAGCAGACAAAAAGCCACCGGAAGCAAAGCCATTTAAGATTAAGAGATATGCCGGAACGGGGTGCCCGTATGCACACCTAGAGTTGTTCCAGTCTCAGTTGGATTCAACCCGGTTCACAGATGCCCAAGCATGCCATGCTTTCCAGGAAACACTCAGTGAGGAGGCATTGAGTTGGTTCCTCAAGTTACCGGCTTTGTCAATAGAAACCTATGGTCAGCTGACACAGAAGTTCCTGTCCCGGTTTATCCTGCTGTTTAGTGCCAACCGAAGCACCACTTCATTATTTAAAGTCCAGCAAAGGGATGATGAGAGCTTGAAAGTTTTTGTAACCCGTTGGCTGTCCATGACTTCCAAATGTGGGCACTTGGACGAGTCAGTGGCATCAGAGGCGTTCTTGCAGGCGCTCAAACCAACCCGCTTTGTGGTGGAGCTCAGGAAGCAGCGGTTCAGGTGCTACGATGATTTAATTAATGAAGTAACTCGGCAAGCTCAAGCCGAGTATGACACCTTCGGGGAACGCCGGACGAATACCGGGTTCACAAGCCAGCGAGCTGATGGATGGAGAAAGGAATGGCAGAATAAGAGTGGCCAGGGATACTACAGCAAAGGTTCAAACAGATCAAGGGAGAAGCCAAGAGAAGCTCCATACCCGAGACCTCCAGCCCAGGAAGCAAAAACTCCTTACATTCCGCGATATGAAGTGTTAACCAATTTGACTGCCTCCTATGAAGAAATATGGAACCGCCATAGGAATGACATTCCCCTGGCTCCAAAAAGGAAGTTTTCCAAAAGGGCAGGGCCCGACAACGGGCAACATTGTGCCTATCACAACGAGTCTGGCCACACTACCGACCGGTGCTTTTCCCTTCGAAACACCATTGAGTACATGATCCAGAACGGCAAGTTACAGCAGTATAAGTCACCCGCCACAGGTGTCAACCTGATTGAAGTATATGGGGAGATAATGACGATTCACGGGGGTGGCACCCAAGGAGTGTCCGGTCACCGGGCCAAAAGACTCTGCCCAAGAGGCCCGGAGTTAGAGATAATGCAGCTTCGTCAGGAATGCCGCAAGGAGCTGGTTCCTTGGGATACCGTGTCATTTTCTCAGTCTGAAGACACGCTGAAAATGCATCACAATGATCCTTTCATTATCACTCTTCAGATTGACCATTGGAGAACTCGAAGGGTTCTAATAGACACGGGAGCCGCTGTCAGCGTCATGTTCAGCAGTTGCTATAAGGGGTTTAAAAGAGGAAGAGATAAGCTCTATAGAAACCACGAGCCATTGATCAGTTTTTCAGGTGAGACAACTCAACCGTTGGGGTCTGATCAGCTAACGGTTACAGTTGGAACCGGGCACCAATCCACAAGAATTGTAGTTCCCTTCATAATTGTGGACTGCCCATCATCCTACAATGCCATACTTGGGAGAGATGCACTCTGGGGCCTACAAAGTTTTATAGCGGGTCATATGCTGCTTATGAAGGTACCTACACCCGGGGGTTGGGTTACAATTCACGGAGACCAAGAAGCCGCTGTCAGATGCAACGCGATAGCAACAACTCAGTCCCAGCATGAGATGTTTTCAGCCGGTTTTTCCCTGTCCCCATTTGACAAACCCGATGACCCCAGGGATGACCCGGATTCTTTGCCCATCAGTAAGACGGCACAAAAGAAGAGCCAGAAGTATCCTGCCAAGTTCCCCCGGCCAGCCCCAATCGAAGCAACAGAATGGATTCAGATTTCAGAGGAATACCCGGAGAGGAAGATTTGCATTGGCACAGGCCTTGACCCCGAGGTCAGAACCCGGATGATTGAGCTGCTAACCCGGAAACAGAAGGTGTTTGCATGGTCATATGCAGACATGCCCGGGATTTCTCTAGAAGTTATGACGCATTCCCTCAATATTATCCCGGGTGTTAAACCGGTAAGACAGAAGCGTCGTGCATTTTGCGCAGAGAAGTACAAGGCCATTCAAGCAGAAGTTAAACGTCTTAAAGACATCGGGTTCATTGAAGATGCAACATACCAGGATTGGTTGGCCAATGTGGTGATGGTCAAGAAGGCAAACGGAAAGTGGAGGATGTGCATCGACTACACAGATCTGAATAAGGCTTGCCCGAAGGATAGTTTTCCCCTTCCAAAGATTGATCAACTGGTGGATTCAACCGCGAGCCACCCCCAGTTGAGCTTTATAGATGCATACTCAGGATTTAACCAAGTTCCGATGAATCCCGCGGATCAACAGCACACATCTTTTACAACAGACAAGGGGATGTATTATTACAAAGTGATGCCTTTTGGACTCCTGAATGCAGGAGCCACGTTCCAGCGCCTCGTAGTGGGCATGTTTGCAAACCAACTCGGGGATACTATGGAGGTTTATATAGATGATATGCTGGTCAAAAGCCGGGAAACAAGCAAACACCCGGATGACTTGGAGACCGTTATCGACATTGCCTTGAGCAAGGGAATGAGGTTAAACCCGGAGAAGTGTGTGTTCGGTGTTTCAGGAGGAAAGTTTCTCGGGTTTATGGTCAGCGCTCGGGGAATTGAGGCAAACCCCGACAAAATTCAAGCCGTCTTGGCCATGGAACCGCCAAAAACCAGGAATGAAGTCCAGCAACTTACTGGCAGGCTGGTAGCCTTATCCCGGTTTATATCCAGGTTAACAGATAAATGTGCCCCTTTCTTCAAAATTCTCAAGAGTCAACACCGCGAGCGGATTACATGGCAGGAAGAGCACAATCAAGCTTTTGAAAAGTTGAAGGAATACTTGGCGTCAGTTCCTTCCTTATCTAGACCTAACCCGGGGGAAATACTCTATCTATACCTGGCGGTATCTCAAACGGCTGTCAGCTGTGCCTTGATAAGAAAGCCAGAGTCTGAAGAACTGCTGGTCTACTATACTGGAAAAGGATTCAATGATCCTGAAACTCGTTATCCAGATATTGAAAAACTGGCCCTGGCCTTGGTTGTAGCAGCAAGGAAGTTAAGACCCTATTTTCAAGCACATTTTATCCATGTGCTCACCAACCAACCACTACGGCAGGTTCTGTAAAAGCCGGCGACTTCAGGAAGACTGGTCAAGTGGGCAATTGAGTTGGGGGAGCATGACTTGCACTTTAAACCGCGAACGGCAATCAAAGGGCAGGCAGCAGCAGACTTCATTGCCGAGTTAATCCCAGCAGATTCATCAGTTGCTGAAACTCTTCCTACACAAGCTGAACCGGAGAGTTGGCAAATATTTGTAGATGGATCAGTCAATCAAAGGCAATGTGGAGTAGGCATTACATTGGTAGACCTGGAGGGTAACATGTTTGATTATGCTCTACGCTTTAACTTCAAAGCATCAAACAACACGGCTGAGTACGAAGCCTTAATCAAAGGGCTCCAACTCGCTAAAGATATGGGCGCCCGGCATCTCCGCATACTGAGTGATTCACAACTGGTAGTGCAGCAGGTTAACGGCGGATTTCAGGCAAAGGAAGCACATCTTTCGTCCTATCAAAAGTTAGCGGCTTTCTTACTGGAAAAATTTGACACCTTTGAGGTTACTCAGATACCGAGGCAGCAGAATGTGAGAGCAGATACTCTGGCTAGGATTGCAACAGGGGACGATTCCAATACCGAGTTTAAAGGCTTACTAGTCGAGACGTTGGAGAAACCAAGCATCTCACTCTCCTTTTCTGAGATTTTCGCAGTGGAAGCAAACCCGCCACCATCTTGGATGGATGAGTTCATTAACTTCATCCAACATGAAACTCTACCTGAGGACCCGGTAGCGGCCAAACGACTACGGATTCGCGCGGACATGTATAGTATCCGTGATGGGAAACTGTATCGACGAGGACATACTTTCCTTGATTTGAAGTGTATTACACCCGAGGAAGGAGACCGGGTTTTGCAGTCACTTCATAGCGGGGTATGTGGAAATCACTTTGGAGCCCGTAACCTGGCTTTCAAAACCCTAAGAATGGGATATTACTGGCCTTCTCTGGAGCACGATGCCAGAGTCGTCGTAGATTCCTATCTTCAATGTCACCGATTTGCAAGCTTTCCCCGTGCCCCGTCGGTCCCACTATCAGTAATCATTTCTCCATATCCATTTTGCATGTGGGGGATTGATTTCATCGGGCCTCTACCCACAGCTCTGGGACAGCTCAAACACGCCATTGTCTCAGTGAACTATAATTCCAAGTGGATAGAAGCTCAACCCCTGGCTCGGATCACAACTGCAAATGTTAAGAAATTCCTTTGGAACAATGTCTTTTGCCGGTTTGGAATCCCAGAGACGTTTATCACAGATAACGGGACGCAGTTTGACAATGACGAGTTCCGGGAATTCTTACATTGCAATGGGACAAAGGTGCTATATGCCTCCCCTGCACACCCGCAGACTAATGGACAAACTGAAGCTGTTAACAAGCTCATCAAGCAAGTTCTGAAGAAGAAGCTGGAGGACGCAAAGGGTTTATGGGCTGACAAACTTCCAGAGGTTTTGTGGGCACTGAGGACAACTCCGACAGAAGCCAATGGGGAGAGCCCATTTCTTATGACCTTTGGCTCTGAGGCAGTCATCCTGGTAGAGATGGAAGTCCTGAGTGACCGGGTACAACTGTTTGACAGGGAAACCAACAATGAAGGCATCCGCCTTAACTTGGACCTCCTGGAGGAACGCCGGGAGCGTGCACATCTCCGAAATATCAACAAGAAGCAAAAAGTGGCTAAACATTACAATTCCCGGGTTATCAAGCGCCCACTCAAACTCGGGGATTGGGTAATGAAGGAGGTTATCCCTAAGCCAACGGGGTTCAAAGCTCCATGGGAGGGTCCATATGAAATTGTTGAAGTCGTGGGCCCGGCAACGTTTTACATCAGGGTCCATATGAAATTGTTGAAGCCATAACGGACCGGTATAGCCCTACCGGGCCTATTGTTATTTTATGACGATAACATGCCAGACCGGCACTATGTGTAAATTTTATCTACACTTGCGAGATATGCATCAACTCAATCTGTTATTTTACAGGGAACGAGTGTTATAGAAAGACATTCCCCCGCAAGGCCTTAGCAGCCCATGGAAGTCCTAACAGACCCATATATCCTAGCGGCACTATATCTATTCACATGTCAAACCGGCATTATATGTAAATTTTGTACTGTGTATCAGGTTACCGTGTTATGTCACAGGAAGAGTTATGCGAAGGAATAGTTTGATTACTTCAAAAAGATCAATTACAAAAAGTAGCGAACCGCTACAGATAAACTAATCTATTACAGCAAAAACAAAAAAGCTTAAGGCTCCAATTCATGGTGCTGCCGACCCGCTACCCACGCCGGTGCTCGACCCGCCACGTCCTCCCCGGGGCTGTATGATGAACTGACCCCTACGGAGAGGTGGCCGGTTTCGAGGACCACCCACAATCCCACCACGGGAAGTACCTCTCCGGGCTGCTGAAGAGCGAACCGGAGGACTCCGAGCCGGGTTTGCAGGAACCCTAGGGTTAGCAGCCATGGCAGGAGTCGACCGGGAGGTGCCTGCAGCCTCGTCGGGTCTGACATGACCTTGGTGACCATCATACCCGGCTTTGTCGAGCCAGCCTTGGCGAATCCCGGCGCTAACAATTTCGGCTCGAGCCTCAGCCCTTGCCGACCGCAGCTTCAGTTCAAACTCGGGACTCGCCAGAAACTCGGAGACAGCAGAGTCCCTGGCCCGGGAAACAGCCTGCACCAACTCCCCTTTCTGCTGCTCCAAAGAAGTCACTTGTTGCTGCAGCGCTTGATTCTGTTGGGTAAGCTGAGCAATGGCGGCGTCTTGAGCACACCGGTCCTCCCGGTGACCCTCGATGACTCTCTCCAACTCCGAGTTCTTGGCCACCAAGTCTGCTATTTGTCCTTCTGCCTTGGCTGATGCGCTTGCGTCTTCCCGGACCCGAGCCAGGCATTCTTCGCTCGCCGTCACCTGGTCCCGGGCGGCCCGGAGGTCGTCCCTGAGCACTCTCTCTCGCTCGGGGATGCCTTCTTTTATGAGCCGGTCAGTTGCCAAGTACGACAACCTGACAGCCTACATAAAACAAGTAACGGGTTAGTACAAAAAAAAACAAGCAAACAGCGGGTTACGGAAGAAGAAACACTTACCCGCATCAGTTTCTCCTGTGTCCTCCGGGCTACGATCAACGGGTCCTCATGCTCCAGGACATAGGAGTCGGCGGCGCAATTCTTCAAGTCCGCTACCATCCTCTGGATGGCAACGTCCGCCATTCCCGCGCTCGCCAACTCCTCCATTATCTCAGTAGTGTCCCGGTGCTGCTTTCTCTCTCTCCTCTCTTTCCTCTCCTTCCTTTTCTTCCTCCTCTCGGACCTCGCCGAGCTGGAGGCCTCCCGGGGGCGTTTGCGAGAGGGAACGGGCTCCACTTCTTAAACTTCGTCACTCCCGTCACTCCCCTCCGGGTTCTCACTCCCTATCCCCCTTTCCAACCCTCCAACCTCTTCACCCCCGTCGTCATCCTCTTCGGTAAACTCCTCACCGGGGAGCACAGACGAGGGAACCGCGCTCATCACCGGTTCTTCAGTCTCTTCATCGGCGACGGAAGATCCCCTTCCCGGTTCTTCAAATAGCGGGTTATCATCCGCCTCCGAGGGATTCCCTTCAACTTCCTCTCCCTCCTGGCAAACCTCTGGCCCGAGAACCTCAGCTAAGTACTCGGGGACCTCGTTGTAGTGCAAGGCGTCAACATGGAACTGCTGAACATCCCCTTGCTCGGCGTCTGGGCGCAGGAAAGCCGCTTTTGTCGTCAGGTCGATATCGTATGTTAGACCATCCGCCCCTTGCGTCCGGATCCCGGCCCATACAGCTTTGTCCTCGAAGCCGTCGTATATTCCCGGGTTCTTCCGTTTCGTGAACTCCATCGGAAGAAGAGCTGCAACAAAAGACATAACCCGTTAGACAAGAGCATGTGACAACAAAATTTGGAAAGGACACGAGACAAACCTGGGAGCTCCATCAACCGGCACCTGCTGTACACATACAGCCTACAAAGCCGGTACGAACTCCGGTCATCTTGACCCCGGAAGGCCCATAGCATCCTCCGGATCCTCTTCTCCATCACCGGCTCCAAAGGAATGTCGGGGACGTCTGCAACACAAATAACATAAGTATAACTCGGGACGGAGAAAAGAGAAACCCTGAGGGAGAGGACTTACTCATCAGTGGTTGGAAGTCACCCGGTACTTGAAGCGCGTGTCCCGGGTCTTGAAAGTTTCTTATCAAGAAACTTTTTTCCCTCCAGGTCCGGCTCACGGAGGTTGGCAAGTCCTCGATGATCTTCTTGAAAACCGCTTTGGACTTCAGTTGGATGGTCCCACTGAAACCCGCCTTCCGGGAGTACTCGGCCCGGTACATGGCGTGTAACTCGTGATAGGTGGGCATCTGCAGCTTCAGCACCTTGTACATAACGCACAACCCTAGTAGCTGCCTCCACATGTTCGGGCCAACTTGCCCGATGGCGAAGTTGCTCGCAGCCAGGAGGTACTGCACCTCCACCTTTAGCGGGAGTGACAGGCCGCAGCGTAGCTGGTACTCGTGGCATAGCGTCCACCCATCCCCGGGAGCGAAGAACTGATCCTCGGGTTCTAAAGGCCGAATTTCCACAGACTCGGGGATCTTCCAGTTGCTCCTTAGCTCCACAATCTCCTCCGCGGTCAGTGAGTACCCGGGAGGGTCAAGAGCGGTCCCATCAGTGAAGGTTACAGAGGCAAACTCGGGGACGTGAGTGTCCATTACGGGGTTTGCCATCTGCAAAACAAAAAAACACGGGAACGTCGTCAGAACCCCAGATAACCCGGCGACCACAAGGATAAATTCACACACAGTAACGCAGAAACCCAGATTGGAACCCAGAAACAGTACACATAATCGATCCAAAACACTCAAAAACAACGGAAGAAGAAACAGTACCTTACTTGTGAGGGTTTGAAGGGCTTTTGAGATCGATTTGAGTTTGGGAATCCAACAAGCACAGCGACAACAGAGAATGAGAGCAAAAGCACGAAAAAGTTATCGGTTTCGAAGGTGAGACAAAACTGTCACCCTCAACCCCTATTTATACAGTTAAAGGCGTACACTGAAGGGACGTTTCGGTTTTTCGAGAAAATCGCCACGTGTCATGCATGCCGCGTCCCAAAACCGAAAAACTTTTCAGTTTCCCCCACTTCAAACTGAAAACTTTTCAGTTTCCCCCACTACAACCCGGAGACGTCGTTTTCAATTCTCAAAGTGAACGTGTCTGCGGGGTACCCTTGCGTACGGACTTGGGGGACTGGGTACACCGGGTCTGGATGCTAACTTTGTAACCCGGTAAAGAAATGATT
The DNA here is from genome assembly GCA_951800085.1 of Comarum palustre. Lineage (NCBI taxonomy): Eukaryota > Viridiplantae > Streptophyta > Magnoliopsida > Rosales > Rosaceae > Comarum > Comarum palustre. The sequence goes on from OX637572.1 coordinate 28,311,577, forward strand.
TCAAGTCCCCACCCAAGCGTACCCCTTGACTGAGGACTTGGGGGACTTGTTTATAGGTGGAACCTAATATTTCTCCTTTACCGGGTTACAATTCAAGAAATAACCCGTAAGTGTGGTCGATTATTAAATGTGCATCGTTTATTATGCTTGAAGTACTGTTTACAGGGTAAAAGCCCAGTCAGATTTGAGAAGCCACTCTGGGTCCTTTGTCAGGGCCCAGTTCATTGTAAAGTTGAGGAAAAGCAAGGGAGTTTATTCCCACATTGGAAAAGGACAAAGTGCTGCCTTTAATGCTATTATAAATACCGGCGCGGACCTCCCGGTAAAAGGACGCGCAACTTCTTAACCATTCTTGAGTTTTCTGCTTAGCTGACAGTGTCTGACTTAAGCATCGGAGTGGCTTCCCTCGGTAAACCCGGGGACGCCTCTTTGACGTGTTTGTTCTTTACACAGGAAAACTCGGAGTACAAGGAAGTTTGCTATTTCTGGAACCGTGCAACCCGCTAAAGGGACCGCGAGTTTACCCGGAAACAGTATATTTCTCAATTTTAGGGTCTAGGGTTTAGAGTTTATGTATAGGGTTTAGAATTTTTTCATTTTACTTTAATAATCAGATATCTTATTTATATTATATTCTACCTTATGTATAGATTACAGAATGAAGAACTGCATCATTTCACCTAGATGATATTTTTCCTAAAATAAAGGAAATTACATAATTCTTGCAAATTGATTGAAAAATGTTAGTGTTAGAAAAAAATCATAATCAACTTATTTAAAACATCATCAATTGGGTGTTTATATGTTATAATTGAATGGTGGTAATTGTGTAAAATTTAGAAAAAATAGGACATAATATGTATTATAATTAATACATTTTAGATGTCTATTCGAAAGGAATATTAGGTTGGGTAGTATTTAAAACCAGTCTTTAAAATTAGGTGTATATAAAAATTCCCCTTTTGTTATGCTTAATTAACATGAAAACTTTTATCATTATTGTTACAAAAACAATTATTTTCCTCAAGATCGGAAAATAGGGTTGTCACATACTTTGTAAATCTGTCATTAAATATTTTTCCTCAGTGTTTCTAGTGTAGAAGATGTCAATCATATATTCCACTCATGTACTATATCTAACAATCTGTGAGTTATAAACGAGAGTGAAAACCGAACCAAAACAACTTGAGAGGAGGTCGTGCGCGTACAAGAGTCGAGGCATAGTCGATCAATCTGTCGCTGCTGCAAATTCATTAGGATAATCTTCTTTATAGTCTGCTCTGATTAACCTATTTTAGCTAGTTTAGTAGGTTAGGGAGCAGGATGCCTTCATGAGTTAGGGTTTATTGTTAGATACTCATGGAAGTGCTGAGTTGGAGTGTAGGAAGGGTTGGCCATTTCAAGGGGGTTTCGGTAAGAAGTTCCCTTGAGGTGGTCCCCGCAGGATTTACTTCGAGTTAAAGGGGTTTAACTCGGGGTGGGTCCTGACATTGGTATCAGAGCATTAGGTTATCGTTTCCTGTTACTACCTCATGTACCTGGTAGCACTTAGCGTCTATAGAGTGATGGTCCGACCGCGGCGGATCCATCGGCATTTTATGCTTTGGACGCTTAGTGTTTATTAAGGACATGAGTTAGTACTTCCTGGTTGATTCATGGACCGAGTGGTCTTATCAACGTTTGAATCTTCAAGACTATGCCTCCGTACGCGCGACCTCACAGAGAGTTCCTGTAAGGAACAAGGTAAGCTCGTTACGTATTTATGTTTATGAGTTCCCCAAGGATTTTGTTTTAAAAGGAATTATTGAGAATTGAGTTGGGGATCGAGCTGGAAACTTACGCTATTTAACGTTTGAGCATTATGTGTAAGTACTCGGTGGTGAAACAGTTAATTCACACCTTGAAGGCTATCATGATTGTTGACAGGGATGTGGTAGAAGCCTGAGGCGAGGCCTTGATGATCGGGTTATGAGACTCTGAGTGGTGAAGAGTCGTAAGAGTTATTGAAAGAGGTTGCATCCTGTATTGGCAAAAGAAGCTGAAGTCGCCTAGCGCGATTATTCCGAGGAGATGAATATTGAGATTTGACAATTGCCAAGATGTTGTTGATGTTCGTCTTTAGTGTGGTTTCAGAGAAACCAACGGACATATGAAAGGGGAATGACTCAAGGAAGTTGAGTGTTGTTATTTTGTGGTCTGGATCTAGTGACTAGTCCATGAGGTGACACTACTGGAAAATGTTAAGGAAGTAAAGGCTGTTTTGGTCACTCGATGTTTATGGAACAACCACTGGAACTGATAGTTTGGGTCACCTTGGTACTGACATTGTTGTCGTCAGCTACGATCAGACCCATTTCGCTTCAGCCACCCATGATTGGGGTACTAGAAAGATTTGAATTGTTAGTGAGTCCGAGTATGATTTAAATTGGTGGTGACAATGGTCATTAGGCTATATATTGTGAAGACAGAAATTAAATCGTGTCACCAGATCTTGGGGCTCATGTCAACCATAAGGTGAGTTATCCACCTGTGGTCAAAGTATTTTAATTGGTACACCTGTGGAGGAGTCTCCAGGTTGGCTGTGTTAGAGATCGATTTTCAGATCGAGAAAGCGTTGCTAGTGGTAATTAAAGGTAATTGGTTTCGGAATTTAAAGGAACATATTAGAAGTGGCAACAAGCCACCGGGTCTTGGACCAAAGGTGCTTGGGGTACCGGAGATAGAGATACGGGTCTTGATTGACTTTGTATTAATGTGGTGTAGGAACCAGTCGTTGTGCATACGACACTGTTTCGACGACTGAAGATGTACATGGGTATACCCCACATGAGCACGTGTACCCTCCTATGTTGGGAAGTGGTAAATTGAAATATGGGTTGCACATGCTGGTAAGGCATAATTAGTTTGTACAACTGTGTGTGGTCAAAATGACATCACGTAAGTGACTAAGGCTGATGATGACACTATGTTAAGAATTTCTCATGAGAGTTTCATTTAGTGAGAACGGAGATTAAAGACGTTTGGTTAGAAGTTTCGATGCAAAACGTCAATTAAATGGTCTAACCGATTAAGAACAGGTCGGAAGTGAGTTTCTTGTAGTCGCTTCGACTTTCGAGATGGTTAGTTAAATTGTTAAATGTTGTTAGTAGGTGGTTGATTGCATGCGGAGTATATGCACGGAAGTGGTGATGGGACAGCAATGGGGCAAGGTTTACTGAATCGTTGAATAGGAGTGAGAATGTTTGTAGATGCTCAAGCTTCAACCTGTAACCAAAGTCGTCCGTTATGACACTTGTTTTCCTCGAGGGTGATTAACTGAGCTTGATGGCATGGGAATTTGTGAACTCACTCGTTGCGGTTTAATCAAGTATTGTAACTGAAGGTGTACTTAGTTGTGTTTGGGGTTCATAAGTTACACCCACTGCAGTGACAGGAAATATTCTCAATTTGATCTGTGGGATGAGGATTTGATCTGGGAAATTGAATTTCGGTGTAATTTAATGAAATCCTGAGAGGATTAAAGTATAGTTGCCATTGCTATGGTCAAAGGTCATTGGAGGTGACTCTCGAAATTGTCAACATTTCGGTGAGTATGAAATGCAGTGGAACTAGGAAAAGTTTCCCTTGATGACTCAAAGAGTGTTACGAGCCTAAGTTTGGTAGTAATTGTTACTGAGATTGGTAAGGTATGTTGTAAGTTGAGCAACACTCCATTGGAAATCGTAGAGTGATTGAGTCACGTTCAGATTAAGTTAGATCTGAGGGGATGTTAACGTGTGACAGTGGATCATATAATCAAGGATCTGAAGTGGTAGTTTGATTTCCTTGTGCATGTAAGTAGTCGTTCATTTTGAATCTTACCGAATAGATGATGCGATGGATGCTTGACTTGCAGAGTAAGGGGAACAGTTTGTTAGGAACTATCTAGTTGTACGAGTTGACTCTGTGATGTATACGCGCCCAGTGCGGTGATGGTATTTGTTATATTGTGCCTTGATAATTGGATGCTCGGTGATCAATATGGCTAAGTTCGGTGTGAAATTAATTCCTGATGCTTTGATCAGGGGTTCCTTTGGGTGTGCACCAGTGGCACTAAATTTTATGTAGATGTCTGATCCGGTTAAATGTCCAAAGTTGTCGGTTATTACCTGACGGTTTGGTAATGGAGGTATTTTATGATGGAAATATCTTGGTTGAGCGGGTAAGGTTCTGGAATTCTTTTATGGTAAGTCTATGCCAGATTGAGATGCGGATAATGTTTAATAGACGCATGGTGGTTGAAGTGCAAGTTCTGCACTATGCGTCATTCCAGGCTAAGGTAGGAGATAGGGAGGTCAATGGCACCTCACCTATGAATGGTACGGGTATGTATTACCAGTTGCGAAGTATGCTGTAACCCCACAAAGTGATATTTGAGCTAGCGACTCTCATGTTTGGATTGTGAGTAAAAGTCAGGATTTGTGTCAGAATAGTTACATGATTGGTACGTAGTCTGACCAATTGTCTTCATGCGAGGAGTCAGTATTGTTGAATCTTGATGTCAGGAGCTTTTGGATCTCCCTGATTTAAAGGCTATGGTTTTGGTTTTACGCAAAAATTCATGGCAATTCATGTTCTGTGTGTAAGTGGGTTGAGTAAGAATAGGTCAAGGAATGACAATTACTCTACAACAGGACAACTTGACAGAATGGTTATTAGAAAGCGTAAACCAGATCAGGGAGCCTAGTTCAAATGAGGATATGGTTATAATCCGGTTTAGGCAACAGGGAATTGTTGCCAAATGATGTTTTCAGCGTGTGACAGAATTTATCATCTTTTGGTGAAAAACAATAGTGATTTTCGCGAGGATTACAGATGGTGGATCAGCATAGGCAGTGTCGTATTCCACCTCATTAATGAGATGGAGTACAGTAAGAATTCGGTGATTCAGTTGATCAATGATTCAAGAGAAAATCATTGTGATTCACGGTAAGACTTCAGATGCTTTAGTTTTGACCCGAGAAAAGTGGTCGGGTGTCAGAAAAAGAGTAAGTATTGGAGGTTATCATCCACGTAGGAAGGACTGCTACGTTGGCTAGATGTGACAGGTGACAAGGTTACATGAGTTTGAGGAATGTGTTGGGTGTCCGTAGAGTTATTGGATGCCTAGTGTCACGTATGTTCTTGTTACGGGAATAAGTTTACTACCTTACATCCTATGTCATTAGACTTCTGGTTAGTACTGGAAGATGGCATTGGAGAGCAATGTTATTTTAGGTGGTACTATCCCCCACTGTATTGGACTTTGAGTATTGAAATTTCGAGGACGAAATTTTTATAAGGTGGGGAGAATTGTCACACCCCGAATCTTTTGAAGTTAATAAAAGTTACCTTTCACAGAGATTCACAAGTTACCGAGGATTTTTAATTGCGATCGGTAATTCGATAAGTTATCGCTCGAGTTAATTTTTGAGTTTTTAAAAGTACTCCAAATACCTGAATCGATGACTCGATGTTGTAGTACGTGTCGACACGAGTCTCCCGGTATTTTCGGAATATTTTTCGGAGCTTCCAGCTAATTTCTGTGAATTTCTGAAGTGTATGGTAACTTTTAATTATCCATCCGGTAAAAAGGAGAATTACCATTTAACCTTTTCACTTTTTTACCTTCTTTAAATCGGAACCGTTAGATCGATTAGGGTTTTGATCTCAACCGTTGACTCGAGTATAAAAGGATTTAAGGGGAGTTGACTTCGGTCAGAAACCGAAGTGAGGGGTTGACCGGCTGTTCTTCCTCTCGACTCCGTCACTGTGCTCCGATCGCACCTCCGTCAAATGTTCTTCTCTCGGCGGCGCACCGGTGACCCGAGCTTCGCCTCGCCGTCCCCAACACGTCTGTGGTTGTGGGTCTCCCTACAAAGCTACAGAGAGAGAGAATCGGAGGAGAGAAGGCGACTGCCTTCGGTTGGGTTTTCCGGCTTTAGCCGCGACGGCGAGTCTGGATGGGTCCGGGAGCTTCGCCTCGTCGTCCTGGTTCTATTTGTGCCCTTAGTTTTCAAAGAAGAGTCCTGAGGAAGGAGTTTCGAACGGAAGAAGATTGAAGCTTCCTGGCCGTCGTTCTGTGTCCTCCGGTCACCGGCGACGACAAGTGAGGTATGAAAGAGCATCTAATCATCGAACTCTGCTCTTCTATATTAGTTGGATTTATGTTGGTTGAGTGTTGATGAAGTTGGATTTTGAGCAGGGTGCACAACCGTGCGTATGTGGGTGTAGAGCGACTGTGTTGGTGCTGGCTGTGTCCTGGTTGTGTGTTGTGCCTCTATTTGAGTTCTTGAGTTCGCTTGGTACTTAGTATTCTTTTTTGGTTGAGAATAGAAGGCATGGACTCTAGGGGAGAGTTGGCAGCAGGGAGGCTGCAAATGGGGTCCTAGGGCTGAGGTTGGACGAGTTTTAGGTAAACTCAATTTCCCCGAGTGTTCTTGTTGTGGTGTTGTTGTTAATCTCTGTTTATCGAATTTGTGTTGTTATGGTGATTAATCGTGTTGTATTGTTGGTTTTCCTGCATGTGTGATCGATAACTTGGTGACGAAGGAAACGGGGAAACTCTGGCGAAATTCCGGCACGTTACCGGAATTCGGTGAAACGTAATAGTTCCGGCAGAAAGCCGAAGAGGTAGAAATCGAATCCTTGTTAGGCTTTTAGTCGAAAAGTACGGTTAATTCCTAAGTTGAATAATTACGGAGAAAATTGAACGTAATTAGAAAGTTTCCATTTTGGGAAATGTCCCATGCTAAAGAACACTTGCCATGTTAGGAAACTTTCCACTTTGGGAAAGTTGCATTTTCAGAAAAATGGTTAAAGGATTGAAGTCCAATGAATGTGACACCTTTTGGTTAAATGGGTAAAGTGTTAAACTGTTATCGGAAATAGATAACTGGAATTTATGAGAAAATGTTAAATCGGTATATCGACTCGAGGTTATATATATTGATTAATATGTGACACCCTAACGTAAAGTTAAAGTGATAACGGAAAGTTCGGAAGCTGAGTCGGACTTCCGGTAAATTGAGTTAAGAGTCGATAACCGGGAAAGAAAGTCAAAAAGGTTAAAGTGTCATAAAAAGGAACTCAGTCAACTTGTGGTCAAATAGGAGTTCCTGGTCAAACTAGGAAAAGACCAAGTCAACTGTGAACGACTAATATGATGATTTGTTGGTACAGTCTCTGGTCGGACGTGAGACGGTCTCGACTACGCGGTTAGTTCGAGAGTTTCGCTCGAGGAGCTTTCCGAACGGGCAGAAGGTCGCAATAGTACTGTGAGTGGACATATTATTTTTAAACGAATGCATGCTTTAATTATTGATTTAATTGCAGGGTTTTTATGATTGTTTCGGGAATTATATTTTCCTCGGGTTCTTGAATGTTTTATTTGGATTTATGCATATATGACGAGGAATGGTTTTACTTATTTATTTTGGGAAGAGTATTTGAGTAAAGTGTTGTTATGAATTTTTATTAAGGGTTGTCCAATGAATATGCTAGCTAGAGTAGCGTGAGGGCGCTACTAGAGCTCTTAGCTCCGACCCTAGCCTGAGAGGTCAGGCAAACTACGTAGTGCACTATGAGGGTTGTCCACTATCATTTTACCTAGAGCTCTTAGCTCCGACCCTGGTCTGAGAGGACAGACAAGCCTGAGAGGTCAGGCTGATATTATAAGGGTTGTCCATTACCATTTTACCTAGAGCTCTTAGCTCCGACCCTGGTCTGAGAGGACAGACAAGCCTGAGAGGTCAGGCTGATATTATAAGGGTTGTCCATTACCATTTTACCTAGAGCTCTTAGCTCCGACCCTGGTCTGAGAGGACAGACAAGCCTGAGAGGTCAGGTTGATATTATAAGGGTTGTCCATTACCATTTTTTATAGCTAGCATAGCGTGAGGGCGCAACTAGAGCTCTTAGCTCCGACCCTAGTCTGAGAGGTCAGACTTATTATGTTTGTGAACATTTCTCTTCCCATATTCTTTACTTGTTTACCATATCATGCATTTGTGGAATATTTAGTATTTGTGGGCATGCATAAATGATGTTTAAATCAAAACATTTTGGGAGAGCATGAAGTTATTGGCTTTATTGCTTGTGGAGAATTTATAGTGTTTCTTGGCTTATTTTTGTCCACTCACTCTAACAGTTTTTCAATGTTTCTCCCCTGGGCCCTTCGTTTTTAAATGGCCAGTGATGCAGGGTTCTTGAGAGGAGGCCGTGCGCGTACAAGAGTCGAGGCATAGTCGATCAATCTGTCGCTGCTGCAAATTCATTAGGATAATCTTCTTTATAGTCTGCTCTGATTAACCTATTTTAGCTAGTTTAGTAGGTTAGGGAGCAGGATGCCTTCATGAGTTAGGGTTTATTGTTAGATACTCATGGAAGTGCTGAGTTGGAGTGTAGGAAGGGTTGGCCATTTCAAGGGGGTTTCGGTAAGAAGTTCCCTTGAGGTGGTCCCCGCAGGATTTACTTCGAGTTAAAGGGGTTTAACTCGGGGTGGGTCCTGACATCTGCCGTCATTATGGTGTGACGTGAACGTAAGACGCTAGCGTCGTAGCCCGGGTGAGTATACTTATCTAATCATGTATTATAGTCTGAGAGACTTAATATATTTTATTATATTTGACTAGCGAGGCTAGTCGTGTATTTGATTATTTTCTATAATCGGTAAGATTCAAAGCCGATGATGTTTTTATAAACTAGCAAGATTAGTTTTCTATGGTTATCAAGTTTTATCCCAGAGTCGGAGTCATTATCATTTGAGTGTGCATCTCGTTTCCAATATGAATAAATTGAGAAAGCATGACACCTTGTTTAATTAAACATTTTATTATTTTTGTCCATTCACTCTAATGGTTTTTTAATGTTTTTTTCCTGGACCCTTCGGTTTCAAATGACTAGTTTGCATGGTAGCTTAGTTGAGGTCGGACGTCCAAGTCAAGACATAGTAAAAAATAATGAATTCTGCTGATTCTTATACCTTTGTCTTCCTCTCATCAAAATTAGAATTGCTCTAATCTTATGAAATTTAGCTGTAGAATTAGTTATAGGTTATTTTGTAAACTTGAGAGTTGTTGTGGAATTGAGGAGCGGGTAGGCTTCAGGAGATATAAGGTTGGAGTTTGATTATAGAAGCATTTACAAGTGTAGCTTAGGAAGGGTTGTCCATTTTCAAGGGAGATTCTGGCGAATTTTCGGTAGAACCTTCCTTGAAGGTAGGCCCTGCAGGGTTCATTTCGAATTTTAGGGTAAACTCTGGAGTGGGTCATGACAATTTTTTTTGAAACGAAGCTGACAATTAATGGTTAGGGATATAGTGAGCGGGAATACATTTTTATGTTGTCTAAAATATCTTTGCTGACAGGTCCAGTTAATAAAACTTGACATGTCACACATGTCATGTAGACAACTTAGCTATTCATTTAAAGGAACATATAACGATATTGAAACTTTGTAGGATTTTACATAGCTCGAGTATTTATTTAAAATAATACTCTCTCCGATTTTTTATATAGGTCGTTTTAGGTTTTAAGTTTTGGTTCAATATATAAGTTGTTTTAGCTTATATTTTCTAATTTATCTCTAAGTCACAATAATGACATGAATAAAATGTGAATTTATATCTTAATCTATGTGCAAACTTATTAAATAGGACAAACTAAATAGGGGTTAAATTGTCATTAGAATTATTTCTTAATCTCTGTGCAAACTCCTAAAAGGACCTATATAAAAAATCAGAGAGAGTATAAAGATAAAATATTTATTTAAAATGAGCTTTAAAATTCAGGTATTTTTGTTGTATTTTACCCAAAATTTTATGTTAGAGATATTCTAGTTAATAAAATTTTAGAAAAATCGATGGAAGTGGATTCTTTAACATATTGTTTCTTCACTTCATCGTGTCTTACCCTTGCCATTCGTCTTGAGGAAGTTACTAGAAAATGGGATTTAAATGCTGAAGAAGTTACTTGCTCATCAAGAACTTTATCGTGAAATGGGAGCTGTTCCCACTCTGACACTTATATTGCTCAGCTTGACTGTAATTTTCCAATTTAGAGTCTTTTCTATTTTTCATAATTGGCCAGACTATAATATATATATATATATTTACAAAGGTTAAATAGATATTTTCATATTCAAGGACCGACAAAAATAGACATAAATTTCTGAAAAGAGTTGAGGCCAATCAAAATCAAGGGTTTTTTTTGAAGTTGCTTGGCCCCCAAGTTTTACATTGACCATAAATGGCATCACTCTGGCAGATACGAACAGATTTCTCCAAAGCCTGGCTTTTAATTCATTTATTCCTTAAATACCCTCACAGCCTTATCCAATTTATCATTCCAGACCTAAACCCCCACACCTCCAATATATAAACCCCTCCGTGACCCTCTTCAGCAAGAAGGTTCATCAAATCGTTCTCTTTCTCTCTACCTCTCGTCGATCTGACGTCATCATGGTGATGATCATGCCAGAGATGATGGATGCCGTCGGGGCCATCTCTTTCCCGGTGGTGTTCTGCGACGGCGAGAGCGAGTCGGAAATCGGAAACATCGTGGTTTACCCGGCGATGGAGTACAGGCGTTTCCAGGAGGTTCTGAGCCAGAAGATCGGAATCTCGACGAACCAGTTCTCTGTGTTCATCTCTTCGCCGGAGTCCCGCCGGCGAATCCCCGTCACCAGCAAGATCAACTTCAGCGTCGTCTCCCGCGAGACCAACTGCTTCTTCCTCGTCGTCCTGAAGCGGACCAAGCGCGAGCGTCGCCGGAATAACGGTCGGTACCGCCTCGACTACGAAACGGCGGCGTACTACTCCCCAAATCGGATCATGGAGAACCCTCTGGAGAATGCCGTGTTCCTGAGACGCGGTATGGGGATTAACTTCGTCGGGTCGGGCATGCCGTTCGCAGGTCGGGTCGGGTGGGAGAATCGGGTCATGGAGTTGCAGATGGAAAAGAAGAGGTATTTGATGAACAGGGGGTTGGTTAGGGCTTCCGGGTTTGGGCCGGGCCAGAGCGGCGGAGGTAATGGTGGAGGAAGTGGCGTGATGGTGTGTGAGGAATGTTCTAGAGCTGAGGAGATGGGGACGGAGGTTGGGTTCCATTGGTGCGCTTACGATCCTGTTGTCACTTCCCGGTTCAGGTCGCCCGCGGGTCCGATCTCCCGACCTACCACCCGTTAAAAAGGATCCGAATTGAAAAAGAGTGGACCTTTTAGGGTTGTTAATTTATAACACAGGTTGGGTCATAGTGATGTGAATACTATGTAGTGTGGTATACGATAAGGAGTGTGTACCTTTGTGGTGAAGGCAAACTAGATACTCGACGGCGTCGTTTAAGGAAAAATTCTGTATATTGATTAAGCCAATTTGATTTATGAAACTGCTCATAGTTAACTAACATAGATTTTAGTCTAAAATAGTAGAAGAGTAAACATTCAACAATAGAAATCGCTCAAGAGCAGTGTCCTAACTTTCATTCTATCCTTCAAACTCTCGCTTTAGAGCAGTTTCATTCTCTCACTCAAACTCTCCTGCAACGAGACATTTCTTCTCCTGTGTCTCTCTTCCCTCAAAATCTAGTTTAGAAGAAATCATCTGTAAAGGTATGTTGTTTCATTATGTAAAAGTTTAGGTGAAAGCTTGGTTACGCTACACCATCATCGTTAGGGCATACCTGTAACCTCAATCCTGAAGGACTGACAGTGGACACGTGCCTATCACACCAGCCTCCAGGTATGGAACACCAGCCTTCAGGTATGGATTTCCAGAAGAATTTACAGATCGCGAACCAAACGAGCTCTGTTGGTAGCGGGGATCGAACTCAAACAAGGTCTTCACCACAAACCCGTCCTTACCAACTGAGCCAAACCTCGTTGGCTATAAAGGTATGTTGTTTATTGATAACAATATAGGCAGCCATGAGATACATATATTAATTCTCATGATGCAAAGCACGCCGTCACAACAACCATGGCACCGCTTCGTTGACAGCTTATAGATATGTACAAGAAAACATACCGGGTATGTTTTTTTGCAAATCAAATTTGTTTCTTTTTTCAATTTATCGCAATTTGTTTGGTTTTCTTCTTCTGTGACTGCAGGGTTCTCCGTTCTCCACCGAAACTGAAGCAGGAGATCTCACAAACACAAAGGTTAAACATGTTTTGGTAGTTGACCGAAAAATAAAAAAGGAAAAGAGAGTGAAAATTAGTTTGCATAACCTTGAGTTCTTTGGACCATCAGTCAAGTGATCTTATGATAACTTTAGTTTTGTTGTTCAGTTGCTTTCAGGCACAAGTATTACTGCTCATTGATACTGACACTCCACTACCTCCCTAGCAAATTGTATTAACTGCAACAGTTGTAAGGAAACATTTCATTTTAATAGGAAGATGTAAGTAAATCCGTAGTGAAGGTTCAAGTTCGTTTTTGTATAATATTTTCAAGTTGTTTACTTGTGCTACAGTAGCTTTGAACTTATTTTGTGTTTCACTGCAATGCAGGCTAACTTTATTAAGACATGAGAAATACATCTAACAGTTGGGTGGCATCATACGTGGGTTCCAAATTCCAGGCCAAAACTAAGGTACTGCTCAGCCAATGAAGAAGGACTGAAGTTCCTTGGTTTATTATGTTTCACTTAGATTGTATTACTAGACATTAGAAGGACATATTTCATTTATAAATAACTAACTGATACGCGTGTAGTTACAAGACTACGATTATAAGACTTGCTATCCAAGTAAGTACTTCAACAATCCTCCGATGATGAATCTCTTGTATCAATTATAGGTAATTATTATTATTATTATTATTATTATTATTTATAAATTTAGATTTTTATTTTTTATTTTATTTTTATTTGGTTTGGTTTCATTGTTGCCGACCCGAATTCGGTTTCACTTCTTTGTTTTTTTTTCAGAACTTGTAATCTTGTTAAACGAGCAGTCATATCAATCAAGTGCATACTAAACGGCTCTTTTAAGATGTAGAAGTGTAGGTTTTTGGTGACCTTGGTTCCTACCAGGGTCCTTTTGCCTGAAGCTTGGCAAGTGAAGAACGGGCATGTAATGAGAAGATTGAACCACACCAGTAGTGGAAAGAGTGTAGGGTCTTTTGAAGTTAGTTGGCCTCTTATTATATATGTAGCTTTGAATTGGTCTTTGGGACTGTTTAAAAGCTTTGCTCTCAATGTGACTCCCCAAGCTCGAATTGAAACACTGTTGCTACCTGAAATGGAATGGAAAATAAATTTATTTGCCTTTATTTGGATGAGTTCCCATCTATTTTAAGTAAATGTTAAAGCCAGGCTCTAGCCTGATGACTTTGCTTGAGATCCTTTTCTCTGTGAGCATGTGTTTGTGGGTATGCTTTACAAATTTCACTTCATATACTCCATGGCCTTGAAAGCTCTACATTTGGTTCGTTCTAACTTTTGTCTCATGAGCTAACCATAACTTAAACGTTAAGTGAAGCCAAAATTTAGAAATTCAAATATATATTGAAATAATAAATGTCTTCTAAATATTTTAGTCGTGGCAATAAATGAGATGCAATACAGTCAAAGTGTTTAAACTCGTATAGTTTTATATTTTGAATTTCAAACAAATATTAACCGACTAATACATGACTCTGAAATGAAAATATTTTAAATATACCAACAAATGCTCTCCACAAAACAATCAAACTTTGTAAACTAATATTATGTTTTTACATGTGAATTTTAAAAAGAAACATCAGCCATGTAACACGTGAGTCTAAATTAACAATTGTTCAACAAGTCAATTCTAAACGGACGTCGTTCGGTTTACACGTAAACTCCCTAAACAGACATTGACGATTTTACTCGTGAGCTCTGAGTCGTCCGTTACGTACACACGCGGCCGCGAGTTGCGATTCCGGAATCAGTTCAGTTTGGATGTTAAGAAAATGAGAGGAAAAAGGTGACAAAATGAATTGAAAAAAGAGGTGCAGCTTTAATAAGCTGAGGCCAATATCACTATATCCTTTCCCCCCTGATGACACTTCTCAATCATCCAAGAAGTCATAGCAGATACTGATGGAGAGCATCCCTTGCGTCGATTTGGTGCCTGCAACTCCTGCAAACGTATCAGCCTGTTCTCTAGTACCCTGCTCACACTCTCCCGCCTAAACCTGTCCTTCACTTCCCTTAAAACGACCGCACGTGTCTAATATTCCACTTGTCAATCCATAATGCGCGTGTGGATTCCACTCTCCTACTCCCGAGAGTACAACTGAGTAGACCCGCGACGGGGCTATACGGCCAGAGTAGTGGAGGCACGACGAGCCTAGCAATACGGAGTGGCGCGTGCGGAGTGGTCACGGGTCGTGGATCGAAGAGGCCTAAACAGACCTAAGGCCTTGTTTGGTCCCACAATATCCTCTTTTGCCAAATTGATTTTCGCAGCAAATACTTCGAATCTCGCGTCCCTCTTTTACTCATCGACCCGGAAATTAAATTTCCAAAAAAAACTCGTTTTCATTGAGAATCCAAACAGGCCCCCAGTAAACTCAATCCCTCTCTCTCTTATTTAAAGAGGGAAGAGAGGAACACACTGGCACAGTTGTAACGAAACTCAAAGAAGAAGAAAAAACAACCATCCCGCTTTTCAGATCCCTTGAAATTCCCCTCGCATTTAAACCCAGCCTGCTTTGCTTTTCTGTGTTTAATTCGTTTTCTTGGGTCTCTGAGATTTCAGGCATGGCCGAGTTTCCTCCCAATGTTGACGCTCGACTGTGGCATTCTTCTGTTAATACTTTCTCCAACGACGTCGTCCCGTCTGAACATATCCCCCTGCAGAGTCGTGTTTCCTCCATGGACGACTTCGCTCACAGGCTTGCCGCTCTCACTTTGCTCAAACAACGTCGGGGTCTAGGCCTTCAGGTCAATCAATATTTCAGTGTCTCCATCGCACGCGCCTGGACGCGCTTTTCTAGCTGTTTTTGTGTAGGACTTTTGCATGACCAACTAACGTGTCTTTATCTTGGCAGCCTGTTCCGACCGGTTATCTTGATTCTCGGTACTGCCAGAGTTACATCTGCGGCTTCTGCAACGGTAGCGGAGCCCACCTTCCCGAGACTGAGCTCTTTCACCACTATCTTTTCCCGAACCGGGTTCAGCCTCAGGTACAACACTGGACCGGAATTTATTTATTTATTTATTTTGAGAAGGGCCCTGCTCTATGAGTAAATGAAGCTTTGTGCTATTCCCAGCTTTATGAGTAAATGAAGTTTTGTTGCAAAATCTGATGATGAGATATCAATTTATTTCAGGTTGGTGATGGTAGCTTTCTGGAACCTAGAGCTAGGGCTTTGAGTATGCATCATCATAATCAAGCCCAAATTCGAAACCAAAACCGCCTTGTCCAGATTCAAGGAAATAGGATTGCCCCAATGGCTGGTTTTGAGAGGGTTTCCGGTGGCACTGGTGTTTTTATTCCCCGGGTTTTGGCTTCCACCATGAGTCCTGAGGTCAAGAAGAAATCTGGTGAGTAGTTTCATACCATTTGCAGGTTTTTGATTTTTGTTTTGTATTTCAACTTTTCTGTGTTTTTGGTAAAGCCATTTATTTGGGTGTTTGTCATTATATGAGTAAATTTGTCTAGACATGTGAGGAATTGAGGATGTTAATGCGTACAGACAGTAGTACAGTACTCTGTTTAAGGTATATTTTGATTATTTTTCAGATTTTTGTTAAGCATTTAGCAGTAATTGCAGAATAATTTTGGGCTTATTTTACCAATGTTTTATGCAAAAAGTTCCAAAATTTCTGTATGGCTGTCTTAAATTTTTGGTAAAAGTTGAAACTTCATCATTTGCTTTCCTAGTTCAGAAAGGTTGTTGAGTGTGGTGTTCGTCTGCTTCTCAACCTAATTCAACTCGACATTACTTGCGTAACAATGAAATGTCCAATAAAATCATTCCTTGAATACTGTTCCATTGTTGCCATAGTTGCTTTGAAGGTTTCAAATCCAATCCTAGAAACAGTTAAGCCAAACAAGCTATCAATTATTTAGTTTGGAAATGGTTGTATATCTTGATCATTACTTGGGAAGCGAGGTTGAATTTGAGAATTTGAAATGAATTTTATCTTGTAATTGTCATTGATCAATGGTTGACAATTATTCATGTCGGTCTGTGTATCATACTGATGATGAATACTTATTGTCTCAGCTTACATTTGTGAGTGATATCAGTCACATGATATATCTCTTATTCTGATCTCGGTTTAATTTTTGACTCACAGCTTCATTTCGGGTTAATGGTTTGCTGACAGGGTTGAAAAATAAGCCAGAGACTACTGGCATTCAACAAAGGAACTCTATGAATAAATGTGTTGATATTGGCGAAGAGCATTACCAGCTTCGTCCTGATGTTGTTTTACCTCAAGAGTGGACGTACTGAGCTCAGTTGGTACCGTTCTCTCATGCAAAGTGGGTATTGTGTCTGGATAGAATAAAGTTTCATCAAACTAGAATAGAAGGTCAATTTATCTGTCGGGTTAAGTGCAGTAGGATCAAAAAGAAGTGTCAAGGGCCCGGACAGTGTTGTAGCTCGTTCTCTCCTTGTGTGCTAAGGGGCGTTGTAAAAATAAATAAATGAGGTTGAAACTCCATGTTTAGTATGAAGAGATTGTTCTACTAACTTTTCTATTGCTCGACTTTCATTTTCTCAGTAGGTCTTCAATAAGGTCTATCGATGGGTTCTTGAAAGAAAATAACATCAACAATGTAAAATTGTCCGTTTCTTACGTTTGGTAAATAAAATACTAACAGGAATGCATGAGGCTAGAGTTCGGTTAAGAACTTGGCATTGCTTGGTAAGAACTTGATATGGTCCTAATTGGCATTGCTTGGTAAGAACTTGTTCAACAACTGGTTTGGTTTTACTCTAATCTGAAGTCTTGTATAATCATCTTATACTTGTTTTTACGTGTCATCAAGCAACTAGAGACTAGTTTGTGCACCATGTAAATACATGGCACTATGTGGATGACTACGATTTATGACTTTATTGAACATAGGAGTCACAATTTATATATATAAATGGTTTGCACAATCTATTTACACAACAAAAACAAACAAAACAAAACAAAGACTACAAAAATATTCCGATATCTATATCTCTACTAAAATAAAACGAGCAATCGAATGAATTACCAAATTATGTTCCGACCAATCTGTCCATGAATTGACTAATTCTACAAACAAAAAGGGTAATATAGTAAAATACAAATAAAAAAAGAGAAAAGATAAAAATGAGGAGTTGATTGCGTGTATGTGGAATGAAGTAATAAACGTAGGATTGAGAGAAATGCATGATTGTATTTATTACAGACAAAAAGAAAAAATATTAACTATTTGAAACTGATAAAAAAATATACACGAGCGTTTGTATACCGAAAAAAATTATATTATGGCTCTTTATACCCGCAACTCTCGGGTTTCATATAAAAGGCGATCATTTTGACACATGGATTCCTCCACCGTCACCTTAATATCTTCCGACGACGGACGCGAATGAATAGACCGATCAAATTTCTTCACCGCCAACACCACAACAACACATCAATCTCCACTCTTTGAATTCTTTCTCAGGTAAAAACGATGGGGGTTACTCAGGCAATGGAGGCCGTGACAGCCAGGGCAGAGCGTATACGCGAGTCTCTCCAGAAGAGCCAGACCGTCACAGACAGCATGGTCGCCATTCTCGGCTCCTTCGACCACCGCCTCTCCGCCCTCGAAACCGCCATGCGTCCCACTCAGGTGTCACCTTTCTTACTCTCTTCCAACCGAAACGCCGCCGTTTTTTTGTGCTTAATGATCTCTGATTTGATTTGGGGCAATTTAGGGTTTCTGATTCAAATCTGTGCATGGTAGATAAGAACGCATTCGATTCGGAGGGCGCATGAGAACATTGACAAGACGTTGAAGCGAGCTGAGGTCATAATGGACCAATTCGACCGTACACGCAAGGTTAGCTTACCTCTCTCTTTGTTTTGCATCCGTCGATTCATAATGTGATTGATGAAATGTGATACTGGTTTAGGCAGAGGCTAAAATATTGCGAGGCCCGCATGAGGACCTCGAAAGCTATTTGGAAGCAATTGATCAGCTGAGAAGCACCATCAACTTTTTCAAGGTCAATAAGACTCTCAAGAGTAGTGAAGGCGTCATTAATCATGCTAATAACTTGCTTAATAAGGCTATCTCTAAGCTCGAAGACGAGTTTCGACAGCTCCTATCAAATTACAGGTTTCATAACTTTAAACTCCGTCTTGTATTGATAAACTTGTGTTCGATATGGTATGAGGTTCGATAACAAATGACTGTGATATGTTAGTAAGTGTAGCTGTTTTGTGTTCTTAGCAAGCCGGTGGAGCCTGATCGTCTGTTTGACTGTCTTCCCGACTCTCTAAGACCATCAGCAGATCAATCGAAAGGTGATGGTAATGGAAAGTCTGACCAACAGCAAAGAAGGTTACAACCTGTTATTTATACACCGCTAACTCTTATTCCCCCGAGGGTTCTACCGTTGCTGCATGATCTAGCCCAACAAATGGCTCTAGCAGGCCATCAACAACAGCTGTTTAAGATCTACAGGTATCTTTCTTTTTACTTTTGTTTTGTTGGGTTAAGTTTTGCTGCGGCAATGCAAACTTAAGTCTTTGTGATCTTTGTTTTCGTATATCATTTTTCGTTCTCATACATGTATTAGGGACACTCGTTCTTCAGTCCTGGAGCAAAGCTTGAGGAAACTAGGTGTGGAAAGGCTTAGCAAAGAGGATGTTCAGAAAATGCAGTGGGACGTTTTAGAGGCTAAGATTGGGAATTGGATACATTATATGCGGATAGCTGTAAGTATTTGCAACTTTTGTAGCTCAGTTGGTTGTTATTATGTTTGCATGTGGTAATTTTTGTTTTAATAGTTAAATAATGCTACTTCTTTGGACAGGTGAAACTGCTGTTTTCTGGGGAGAAGAAAATTTGTGATCAAATATTTGAAGGTGCAGAGTCACTCAGGGAACCATGTTTTGCTGAAGTTACTGGAAACAGTGTTTCTGTGCTTCTTAGTTTCGGGGAGGCTATTGCTAGAAGCAAGAGGTCACCTGAAAAATTATTTGTTCTGTTAGACATGTATGAAATAATGCAAGAACTTCAGTCAGAGGTATGCCACTTAGACTGTGCAAGATTCACAAATTTGTTGGTAAAACTTCATTTGTATGACTGAATTTTTAGGGTTGCTTGAAATATATCCTGTGAGATAATTTATGGGGATGGAAATCCTGTTGGATATGGAAATACAGGAAAATATGTTTACAATTTTCTGAGGACAGACGCACAGACACACACAAGCTCTCAGACACATGGTTTAGTTGCTTCCACGCTCAAAAAGTGATTACATTTATGCTGCTTTCTGATCATTTCGACTCATTATGTTTAGTTACTTTCATTTGGCCTCTTGTTTTCAGTGGGTAATTGGTAGAGTTTCCAAAAGTTTGATGAAAACAGGAATTTTGGTGCAGCATATGTTGCTAAGATAGTCAATGGGTAACCTAAGGCCTGAATGTAGAAAACTGAAAAAAAGGGTCAGGTTTAATAGTGGCGTAGAATTCTTATGGAGATTTATCTTGCAAGGATTACAAACAAGATACGGACTCAGCCTAGTTTTTATTATTATATGCTGATCTAATGTTGGTTTCATACTTTCATAGTAGTACAAAATAAAATAATAAATGCTGGTTTTAATTTTTCAGATTGAACTTCTCTTTGGAAGTAAACCTTCCATAGAATTGCGGGATGCTGCATTGAGTTTGACAAAGCGCCTAGCTCAGACAGCCCAGGAAACCTTTGGTGATTTTGAAGAAGCGGTTGAAAAAGATGCCACAAAAAATGCTGTTCTTGATGGCACTGTCCATCCATTAACAAGCTATGTGATAAACTATATGAAGTTCCTCTTTGAGTAAGTCGTTAATCCTGTATTTTATTTCTGCCATTGGATTCCCTGTTTCCTGAGCTTGAACTTTCATTATTGTTGATCAGTGTTACTTGGATTGTATATCCAATTCTCTCATTGACGACTGTTTATGTGGGTAGCATTTAACTTTATCAAGTTCACGGTCGCATTCATTGATATTAACTAAACATCCATTGGCTGAATTGTTTCCAATATATCTTCCTTTTCATCCAGTTTCAGTGTGAGCATTGTTGACATTTAATGTGCACATCTGACAAATTTTCGTTGTTTGCAGTTATCAGTCTACACTGAAGCAACTATTTCAAGAGTTTGATGAAGCTGATGCTGATTCCCAGTTAACCACTGTAACTACAAGGATTATGACAGCTCTTCAGAATAACCTGGATGGAAAATCTAAGCAGTATAAGGATCCTGCTTTAACTCAACTATTTCTCATGAACAACATTCACTATATAGTGAGATCTGTACGGAGGTTTGTTTCTTAATTAATTATCTTGCTTTTCGAATGATTATGATCCTGTTTTGGATGCTAGTATATGATTTGAATTAATTATATACAACAGATCAGAAGCAAAGGACTTGTTGGGGGATGACTGGGTGCAGATACACCGAAGGATTGTGCAACAGCATGCAAATCAGTATAAGAGGGTTTCTTGGGCAAAGGTTTAATTTCTTTAGTCAAAATTGTTCTCTGACCTACACTTTTGTAAGCTTCTGTCAACTGAATTTTCTATCCCTACTACTGGTAATAGAAATGTGCTTATTCATGGTTAATGTTTTCTATCTAAAGTTATTGAACACGAGCAATTTTAATCCCTGCTAATGGGAATGTCAGTGAAATCATTCAATCACAGCTTCTCTGATACATTTTTTTTTTCGTATCGAGTGTGCAGATTCTCCAGTGTGTTACAGTCCAGGGATCAGGTGGTACATCTGATAGCGGACTTTCAAGGGCAACGGTGAAAGAGCGGTTCAAGACCTTTAACATACAATTTGAGGAGCTTCATCAAAGGCAATCACAGTGGACAGTTCCTGACAGCGAGTTACGAGAGTCTTTGAGGCTGGCTGTAGCCGAAGTTCTTTTGCCTGCTTACAGATCATTCATCAAACGATTCGGGTATTCTTAACTGTATCCTTTAAGTAAAAGGAACGGCATAGTTTGTACTTTTTCTTCTTTCGACAATAATCTGGATGTGATTTGTGTGGCAGTCCGATGATCGATAATGGGAAAAATCCAGGGAAGTATATCAAGTTCAGTCCTGAGGCTATTGACTCCATGCTGAATGAATTTTTTGAGAGCAAGACCTGGGGTGATCAAAACCGTAGATAGTCTGTTTCGAAAACTTGCCGCTAACATTCAAGTTGCCATTCTTTTGTACAATGGTGTTAAAATATAAGGTCAATTTAACTTGTCATATGTAAAGCTTGTGTTATTCGTCAAAGTTCTTTTCCAGCTATTAGCTTGAAAGAAGAAAAACACTGCACATGGTATGGTTGCTATTTTCTCATCACATCATGTTCTCATACTATGATTACTATCAATTACTCCTGGATCTCTAACGAGACTTGACCAAAACTGATTGGCTAAACTGATGAATTACGGTAAACAAAACTGATTGGCTAAAAAGATGAATTATGGTAAAAATTTCAGTGGAATCATTGTTGTTGGGTTATAATAGTTTACAGTGCAATTTGTGGTGATATATTTTCGATATCACCTGAGTCTTTTCAAACATTAACCGCCCGTGGGACTTCGATGATCATATTAATTTTTTCTGCATTGTTTTATTTTTGAAGATATGAACCGTTGGTCCAAATAAAAAAGTGAAAAAAATATATAAATAAAAAACCGTTCAAGAAACATTGTTACAAGAACCTTTCGGGTTATCCGATCACTAGAAAACAATCAGGTTTGAAGAGTTGGTGTTTGTAGAGCATGAAGTGGAATCCCTTCTGCAAGATTCTCTTCTTGGTTACCTACGATTTCTTCTTCAACCTCCGGCTAGTCATCTACAACCTAGAATTCAAACTAAAAACCTTGCCTAGCTTGTTGCTCATGCATCAACTCCATTTAGTGAACCTTCCAACTGTGCAGCAGTGTATCTCTCCATGGGGTTGGAGACTTCTTTCGGCAGAACACCTTCCCAATACCGCAGGGAGTTTTTATTTCTAGCTTTAGAGTTTAGACTAGCTTTTCCTCGGTTTCATTAGTTATGAGCTGTGTTCCTAACTTGTCATCCTTGCTCAATCAAAAAACTTTTAAAATCAGGAATTTCCAAGAGATGACTTGCAAGATGATAGGTGCATAATTATACATTATTTTTATCAAAATCCTTTATACTTTCTTTGTTTGGTTGATGTGTTCTTTAGTTATTTACTCTGTTTCTTTGTTTTCTAGGTGTTCCGAAGCAAATAAGAAGAAAAGATGAAAAAAAAGAATTGGAAAACAAAATTTTGAAATCTGCCAATGGAAGTCAGCCAACTTCGACAGAATCCTGAGGGCAGCTCTAGAAAAAAATGATGAGTCTTATATCAATGAAAATCTACGGATGTCAGCTTTCCATAGTATTTTACGGTTCGAGAATAGCATTTTTCTAGAGAAAGTTATGACCAAGTTAGTACCAGAAGATCAATCTGTGCGTGAATCTGATTCTTGACGAGAATTTATGTTTTGAGGCCCAAATCACACCAAGGAGTCCATGAATGTGTTTGCACTTCATATCCCATCTTATTACTTTGACCTGAAACTGATTATGAAGAATTAACTAAGTTTGCACACTTCTATTGGTCAAAGAAAACCTAAATCAAAATGGATTGGTTGAAGGAACCAAGATAAAAACCCTACGCTATCATATTTAACGGCTTTGCTTCTTCTCTCCTCCTCCCCATTCTTCTGCGTTTTCTTAGTATTATGTTTACTTAGATTTTCTTAGTTAGGGGTGTCTTGAAGCCCTAGACATGAACTACAAAATGATTTGAGTTTTGATTTTATTTTTTCTTAATTAAAGATGAGATTTGGTTTACTACTTTTGCAATAATGAATTCCTTTGTTGTATGCTTTGAGTGCACGTTTAGTATGCATGTTAGGATTCTATAGCTTGGATCGTTTGAGGCCAGTATCAATATCATGGATAAACTTAGTCAAGATATGAATGGATTTGTTGAGAATTTTGGGGCTACATATTGATACAATTTTGGCTTACTTAATTCATGAGTCAATGGAGCAGGAAGAAATTCAAGAGCATTCCATGATCAGTGAGATTGATTAGTCATATGTTAACGATTTTTCAGATACTATGACACCTCCAGAACACCCTCCTACATATGTGGCAAACTGGTGGGAGTCTCCTACAACCACCTCTTTGCTTCAATCTCATAGTGCATCACTTGACTCAATCATAAATGAGGAAGATGACTCAGACTTTGAGAAACCTTATGAAAAGATCTTTGAGGAATCTTATAAGGAGGAACTTGAAGCTAAGCTTAATGACAATGTGTTTGATATGCTGGAGGAGATCACAAGGCCTCATGAAGCTCAAAAGCGTTTCAAGCATGATGTGAGTTTATAATTTAAAAGAGGACAACATCAAAACTTCAAAGTTTGAGCCTCCATTGCCAACACACGTTAGACCACCAAATTCTCCCTTGCTACATTTAAGTTCTCTACATGCTCCATCCACCCAAGCACCATATTATTTCCTTAAACATGTGGAGATGGTTATCAATGAGCGTCCAATATCTGATACGGAGATTCTTTTATCTATGTTTGGTGGATTTCAAAAGAGAAGGAGACAATAGAAGAAGAGAAAGAAAAAGAGAAGTTTTGAATCATATATCCTTCTATTGATCTCAAGGTGTCCACGTTGCTTTCAAGGAATCATGAGACATTATTGAAGAAAATCAAACACCTTGTCGAACCAAGACCAAAACCTCCTGATTATCCTTGCTGAGAAGTTTTCAAGTTAGGTCGAGGACGTTTAAACTAAGCGCTTATTAGGAGGCAACCCAATGATGGAGGATTGAAAGCGGCATCGACGGGTCGTCAAATAAGATTTGCTTTCTTTAACTCTTCCACTTTGCTTCATTAATTATAATTGATTTGCTTCGTGTTTGTGTGTTTTGTGAATGTTTTCTTGTCTCTATGCTTTATTCTAGTCATTGCATGCTTAGAATTTGTTTAACATTGTGGACAATGTTAGAAATAAGTATGGGGGAAGGAAAAAATTACTTGTTTTTGTGCTCTTGTTTTAGAGTCGTTCTAGAGTCTTTTGATGTTGAAAATGTGCTTAAATTTCAAGTTTTTCATGTTTTGGTCAATCAAGATCGATCTCTACATTTTTAATTAAGATCGATCTTCTTGATGTCCAGAAATTAACAGAAGAAAAAAGCTCGATCTCAACAATTCTGGAGATCGATCTTCAACACCCTTTCCAAAAAAGGTCTAGTTTTTTTTCGTTGAGTCTTTAGGTATCTTCCAACTCTATGTTGAGCATGAACTTTTCACAAATTAATATTATGTTCCTAAAAGGATTGCAAACATGTGTCAGATTATTGATTTCAAATAATTATTAATAGATTTTAACGGTTATTTTACCTAAGTTGTGTGCATTGATAGTTAGACTAATGTGATGATTGAGGATCAGTTGATTTATGCTAAGAGGAGTTCAACTTGATTCATATGACCCTTATGTGAGGTTTTGAGTTTTGTTTATGTACTTTCTTTCAGAGTGATTATTGAAAATATTCAAATTTGTTTTCTTATCTATAAATTTTCGAAAACTTCATTTTCTTTCATCTTGATTGATTGCTCACCATAACTTTTAATAAACTCTAGATGACAAGAACTTACACGCGTGTACTTTCAAAACTTTTTATCATAAAATGCTCTGATTTTGGAAAGACTAAATGAATTTTTTTAGAATGAACACTATTGCTAAATTGTCATGTGTCCCTATTTGTGTGCGCGAGACACCTTTAGTTAAACCCCTTTGAGCCTACGTGAAAATTTTTCTTTCATCACCCATGAAACACATACCTTTAGCTTAGTACATTGATATCTTTACCTTTGTTCTTTGGGCCTAATAGAGTATGATGATGTATTGTGTGGAATGATAATAAGAAATAAGTGTGGAGAAGGTGGCTTGTCCAATAAAAATGTCATGAAAAAAAAATTAAAAAAAATCAAAACAAACGGCACGAAAAAGGAGAAAAATTAGATTAAGTCTCTTGTTTGTGAATTTGGAGTTCTGTGTATGTTGGAAGACCCAAAAACTGAATATATGACCTTTGTTCTTTTTCATAATGTTGTAGGGAGTTTGGAATGATGATGTACTCAACACGATCATATCTGACCTTTGCTTTGGCGACATAAGTCATGTTATAATGCTCTGCTAAATCTTTAGGAATTTTGCAATTCCTTACTCTTCAAATCCTACCCCTAGCATAACCCCAGTATTACCCTGTAAAGTTCATTTTGATTTGAAAGATGAGTAAAACTTGATCTGTGTTTTGTTCAGAGATGTAAAGCCTATGGTATGATTCATTTGTGTGCGTAATTGATTCTTTCATGAGGTTTATTTATATTGTCATGTGTTTTTTGTTCATATAAATTTACAAGCTACTTTTCTCTTGCATATAATTGAGAGATTAAGCTAGAAAATCATGAGTGAAAAGAAATTTAGTACATCCTTATGAGGAATTGAGTTGGCACTTGCTAATCCATGAATAAGTTGGTTATTCTTTGTTGCATTGGATTGATTATCCTCGCATTATGACTTGAGCATCATGTTTGTTAAAATAAATTAACACTTAAGTGAAAATTGAGAGTTTTGATATATACATGATAGCTTGAATATTCATTGACCATACTTGTGGGCATTATGTGTACTCTGAGATGTTTGGAAGATGTTAGAGTTTTTTTCTAAGGTTTGTTATTGGCGGCCTCTAGGCTCTATGGTTATAGAATAAGGTTAATAATGTGATTTAAGATAAAGTATTCAAAAAACAATCATTCACTTTATTCATTGATAGAAGTCTTTTTATATAGAGTTTTATAATCATATAAGGAAACCCTATTACAACTAGGGAACATGAATCCTTATCTAACTAGCATTAGATCAAGACACACACACACATGTGAAACATGTTTTAATTTTTATTTGTACCCCACTAGTCTAAAATTTCTGACCACGGTGTTGCCTCCCCTCTCCGTAAACAACAAAAGCTTTATTGAAATTAGATAGTCATGTTGAAGGCAGGAAGCTTAAACTACCGAACCGTTATAAATAGTACAATTCCCGTCACGGACTTAAGGTTGCGGACATTGTGGGTTCTTGCAATGGTTTGATGTCTTCTATTACAATGGGGCTACGTTGTCCTATGGAACCCATATACTAGAGAAAATAACAAATTACCAAAGCAAACTCAAGTGAAGAAGCAAACGTTTTACGGTTTGGGCTACGATTCAAGCACCGAAAGGTACACGATAATTTGGGGGGGGGGGGGTACATGCGCGGATGCTTACGATAACTTTGCAGTTTTTAAAAAATCGTGGAGGACTTTCGATGATGTTGAAATTCATACAAAAATACATGGGCGAGGATGCTTACTGGATGAGTATGATGTCAATAATTTCCCTGCAAGATTGATTATCATCTCCTTTGATTTAGCAGAGGAGAAATTTCAGAAGCTGGTGTCTTTACCCTCTCTTGTAAATTAGGATACGAGCTTCTAGAGATTCTATGTTTGTATGATTTTGCAAGGTGAACGTTATTGTTGGAAGATGATTTTTTTTTCATAACGGATACTTTTGGATGGCTTCATTCAGCGGCGGCTTGAGTATAAGATCCAGAAAAGAAGAATTTTGAGGTTAAGAGCATATGCAGCGGTGGTTAAGAGTTGCACGAGCAGAGAGGAGGGAGGCGGGCCTTGCAGCGGCGACTGCTCGTTGACCGAGCTAAAATGCTCTTGCACGAGCAATCTTTGCTCGCTCGAGAGCACGAGCAGAGGGAGGAGCAGCACGAGCAGAGAGAGGAGGCGGGCACCGCTGCAGATGCTTTAAGAGCGTAACTGGCCTAAGTGTTTTGCCCATCGAGTAAACGGACTTTAGTTTCACCATTCACAATCTCTTTAGCGGCTTTTGTTGTGACCAATGACTAAAATATCAACAATCATAAAAATTTTGATGGTTCAGAAAATGGATATCTCGATGGACATATCGAGAAATTATCGAATATCGATGAATTTTTTTTTGAAATTATATAAAAATTATATATTTGACTAAAAATAGGTTAAATATAAAATATCAAAAATATATAAAAATTAATATCAGTGCTAGTAAAAAATAAAATTTTTGAAAAAATATCGAAAATATTTTAGATATTTAAGACATTGATTGTGACAAGCTCATCGAAAGTGAAGTGGAAGAGTGGTGTAAATAACTTCCTCACATTTGTGAGTCTTTAATATATAGGATTTGTGAGTCTTTAATATATAGGATTTGTGAGTTTTCTTTAACAAATAGTTTTGAGGTTTTTTCAAGTCATAGGCTGTAGTTTGGATTAAATACGTACTTTGCATTGTGTTTAAATAGTCTTCATATTACTCATGCATTGAAACAAGTTACTGTTTGTTATGATTTCGAATTTTCGATCACTACTGAATTTTTTTTGATTTACCACAACAAAGGAATATAAGTTTTAACTGGAGGTCAAGTTTGAATTTCACTAATACGTTGATCTACTCAAGAAATATACATTTTTACTGCATTTAGGACGATCATAGATATCAAGGTTCCAATATTAAAAACATGTACAACAATAATCCTGGATCAATTAGCCATTGGAACAACACACTTCCTTCCCCCAGAGATCTTTCCTTCGCCTTTGGCAGCCGCTAACTCGATCTTCAAATTTGTACAATTAGGATTTAAACTCACTTGTGTTCCCATTCCCAATAGCTCCCTCATGCTATACGAAGCCTCTATATGCATCTTCAAACTGAAATTCAAGTAATCACTTTTTCGATCTTCACATAACTCCTTCAGCACACGATCCTCAATAAATGGTTGCTCCCCTCCACAGCCTGTGGAATCAAACTTGATCTGCACTGTCTTCTGTTTTCTCGGAGGAATATGCATTGTATCCACTAAAGCACACGACAGAGCGTCTTCACCTTCTTTGTAATACACGAAACTCTCGAATGGATAGATAGTAACAGTTAGGCCACTGTTTTGGTTCCCAAATGTCAATTTGGCATCCCATTCGGCAGATAATGATGAATTGGAAACCTCAAAATTTGATAAAGAAAATACATCCAAACGCAGCACAAGAGGTTGCATCTGCGGACCGGACTTTGAATCCACGTAGCTGCCTATGAACCAAAGGGTGGATCCGATGGCCACAACAAGAGTCGCTACTATCACAACAAGCAAGATACATCCACGAACCTTGTTCAGTATTGTGGAGGCTTTGCACCATGAAGAAGCCATAAATAACTCTGACCGAATTAACAGAACCCCAGAATATTCTGAAAGGCAAATAGAAATTTTTAGTATAAATGATTTAGTAGTTCTTAGTTCTTACTATTTCTTCATGCACTTCTCAAAGACACTAGTTTTCAATAAAGCAAAATGAAATGGAGACAAGACAGTTATAGTAGGATGTCCTAGTGTTCTGTAATGAATAACGGACAGTTATATTATATCTTACGTACCACGTATACTTACTTTCACTCCAGATAACTTCAAAAACTGATCTTGAATTGGGAGTGATTATATACCTTCTGAAGTGAAAGTTTCTTCGTTAGCGATCGATCAGATACCCTCGTGGATTACGGAAGATAGGTCGTCGATGAGTCCAGAAATTTGTTGTTGTTTTGTAGAGATGGGGATGGCCAGTGAGAAGAAACAATGAGGATGAGGGAGCGGTTAAAGCATTTGTAGGAAATGTACTACTGAAATGCAGCACAATCAATTGTACGGGAAAATATATATATGCAAGGCGGTTAGATATTTTTTTTGAAGGAAGGGCGGTTAGATATTAGGGACGTTGATTGTTGGCACAAACCAAAGCGACGTTTGGAGTTCTTTACCATTCCTTTTTCTTTATTTCTTATTCTAGTATTTTTTTTTCAAAACCAATTGAATTTCATTGATCAAACTTTTTTTTTACATATTGTAACAAATTTTTTTTGTTTATATATAAAATAGGTCCTTGTAGTTCATCAAAAAAGAAGTCTTAAGTAGCGTTTGATCTAGTGCTATAATTATTTTTTGTAAATGAGAGGTTGCTACGCGTATGGTGTTCGACTCATATTAGATTCCTCGAAAAAAATTACTTAACGCATGAACTTAGATCCACTTGGATAGAAAATTTCATGCAACAAGCGTTTTATTTTGGTTATTTTGGATTTCACATTGTCACATTGAGTTCATCTTCATCTGTTGTTCTATGCCTATTCGTTTATTGTGCACTCTTTTCAGGCCATGCAAAAGATTTGCTTGGCATAACAGCATGGGTATCATATACTGTGCTTTCGGGGTGTTCTGTATTGATACTGATTTTGTCAATTGCTTCTTTTTTATTACTTTTCTTTTTCCCCTTGCATTTATCTGTTGAGAAAATTGAAGTTTCGATTCAGTTTAGTCTTCAATATTCATACAAAGTTTTTTCTTTTATCTTGACCAGTTGAGGAAGTTGGGGTGTTCGCGGGGAAATGTTTATATAGTGTCATTCTAAAATCCAGTCTTGACTATTCTCTCTCAATCTCTGCTTGCAATTAGTAAACCCTCTTCTCATATCAATCTCACGAAATTCATAGCCGCTTCACATTCAACCTCTCTTACCCTCCACCTTTGGACGCGTATCGACGTCGTTCTTCAGCCCTCCATGGAGGTTGGATTTATGGGTTGGGGAGTAGTATGATAAGATATGCAGATATGAATAATCTTTGGCGAATACCCTAAACATACCGATCTGAGTAAGAAGCGTCAACTACATATGGAGTGGAGAAAAATCCTAACAGCCTTATGTTAGGTCTGAGAAAAACTTGAGTGTCGCTTTGATCAGTGCATGTACGTCTGTAGCTTGAGGAGGAAGTCAGAAAGTGAACAAACACAAAAAACAAGGTTGCACTTAATCCAAAGGTGCTGACACGCTAAGAGCTGATTGTTCGAAGAAAAAGTCACCCCGAACATCTTCCATGGTCCTGACCTTATTCATTTTCGTCATTGCTAGTTGTGCTATACTGAATTTTCTTCAATGCTATCTTAATTAGTACAATGAATTAGCTAGATATTCCATATTGTAATTAAACAGCCAAACAGGTTAACATTCGATCAGCGTCATAGCGAATGTCTAATACAAATCTATTTGTCCTCAATCATTTACTTAACATAGAATTGCTAATTGTAATTACATTGATTCACGCTCTTTACACATACTTTTTGGTATCCTGCCCTATTTTTGAACTCCCCTCCTTAGTCTTCTCTCTTCAGTTAACATTTAAATCTTCTACCCAAAAAAGAGAGGGGGGTAACAGTAACAAACAACCCTCCATCCGCTAGGAACTACCCTCAACAACCCTAAACGGGCGGCCCTCCTCCAGGCTATGCTGTCTACGGCTATAACCCTTACCTTGCACAACAATATGCACTGGCAAATGTAGAAGGAAACACCTACTTCCGTTGCGTCCGCCTCATCATCCTTCTATCACTCATGTTAACCCAGCACCGCGCGCCCTTCCCGGCTTCACTGGTCTTTGAAAATTTGATCGGATTTTCTTTGATCAGATCTAGGTTGGGTCCGGCTTGGTTGACGTTAGACCAGATCAACGTCGGCAGATCCGATGCCGCTAGGTTGGCGTCCGGCTTGGTCGGCGGTGGGTTAGGTCGGCGTTCGGTCGAGGTGGTAGTGGTTGCGGAGGTGGATGATAGATTGAAATCAAAGGGTGTTCACGGTGATGAGGATGAAGAAGAGGGGTGAATTTGAAGAGATATGTGAAGAAATTTGATGAGTATGGGTACTTATAATCCCGTTAGTACGTGTAGCCTGCAGGTGAGAAGAATTTGACAGAACCTGCTTATAGTAAATAGTTGTTTGAAAATGTAGCTAGTGGTAATTAGCTCTAGAAAAATATCCATATCTCCAATAAACTGATCGGGCTGAATAAATTTCATAATTCTCTAGCTACTCCACTACACCACCTTCCAATTCAATTTAACTGGAAAAATATCCAGCTCCCTACCTTATCAACTACGTACATAGTGTACACTTCTTTCGCATCTTACAACCCATCTTACAATTTACTCTTCTTCCTTCCTCGCTTTTTTATCAACATACATGCATGCATGTGAATAAACATAAGAATTAAGTTACTAAAATGTGAAAGTAAATTTAAGCAGAATATAAGTGTTTGAGGATTTTCTGATATATTGAACAATTCTGGATTGGGTATATATACAAGACCACTTATAGTTCTACAAGAAAACTACTTACACCTAATCAATTTACATAATCCTACTTAATCACAAAATATATATATCTCAAACATACTAGGACTACGACTCATTCTAACACTACTCCTCAAGTGGGTTCATACAAGTCTTGAATGCCCAACTTTTCAAGTAAGTCATTGAAGGTCCTGGACGAAACAACTTTGATAAGGATGTCAGCCAACTGTTCCTCTGAACGAACAAACAAGAATGAGATAATACGAGCATCTAGCTTTTCTTTGATGAAGTGTCTATCAATCTCTATATGCTTTGTCCTATCATGCTGAACATGATTATATGCAATTTCAACTGAGCAGTATTGTCACAGTAAAGAGATATTGGTTATTCTTGCTTGAAGCCCAAATCTTTTAATAAACTTCTCAACAACAGTAACTCAAAAACTTCTTGAGCCATACCTATATACTCTGCTTCTGCATTAGAACGAGTCACCACATTTTACTTTTTGCTTCTCCAAGTAACTAAGTTTCCACCAACAAATGTAAAGTAGACAGAAGTATAACGTCTGTCAGTGACGTTCCATGCCCAGTTTGCATCAGTGTAGCCACTAGTCCTCAAATCTCCATGCTTATGAAACATGAAGCCTTTATTAGGAGCAAATTTCATTCCATGTGATCTTCACTAAGATTGTGCATATACTGGCTCACCACACTAACAACATAAGCAAGATCGGATGTAATGTGTGACAAGTAAATCAACCTTCCAACTAACGTCAGATTTTGGGATTTGTTTGTAGGAACTTGATCAGGATACTCTATAATTTGATGGTTCTGTTCTATATGTGCATCAATCGGTTTAGAGTTAAGTATACCGGTCTCTGCTAACAAATCCAGAACATATTTTTTTGACTCAACATGATACAGTCCTTAGCTTGTTCCGCGCTATCTCAATTCCCAAGAAATACTTTAAGTTTCCAAGATCCTTCATCTCGAATTCAGAAGAAAACTGAACTTGCAATCTCCTAATTTCATCAGTGTCATTACCTGTTACTACCATTTCATCCTCATAAATGATCAAGGCAGTAAGCTTACCTTGTTGGTGTTTCAGGAACAAAGTATGTTCTGAATTGCTCTGCTTATACCCAATATTCTTCATGAAAGTAGTGAACTTTTCCAAACCAAACTCTTAGAGACTGTTTCAATCCATACAAAGACTTCTTCAATTTGCACACCACCTTCTCACTTGTAGAAGTACCATAACCTGGAGGGAGAACCATGTAAATTTTTTCATTCAAATCTCCATGAAAAAAAGACATTCTTCACATCAAATTGCTGCAAAGGCCAATCTAGGTTAGCTGCCAAAGACATGAGGACTCGAATGGTATTGATCTTCGCCACTGGTGCAAACGTCTCATCATAATCCACTCCATATTTCTGAGTTTATCTTTTTGCAACAAACCTTTCTTTATATCTATCAACTGAGTCATCTACATTATGCTTAACAATATAAACCCATCTACATCAAACAGTCTTCTTTTTGCGTGGTAATCGTACCAAGTCCCAAATACCATTCTTGTTGAGAGCATCCATCTCAATCTCCATTGTCTTGGCCCACTTCTACTTCTTGATTGCTACTTCTTGATTGAATCCTGCACTTTACTAGGAAGAGACATAACAAATAATTGATTCACAAAGACTACATAGGGTTTAGATTGTCTATGGGTTGACATATAGTTGACTATAAGATACTTGGCTTTAGCTGACAAGAGAGGCTTATATTTTTTCGAAGGTTGGCCACGGGTTGACCTAGCAGTCAAGACCCTACTAGGCTCAGTTATACTAGAAGATGACAAAAGAAAATTACTACATACCCCCGGTGATAACAAGCCAGGAAAGATCATTGATGGAAATGGATAGACTGGACTTGTATCTACATCTTCAACTACTGGCAGCTAATTACTGTCTAATTCTTC
Source organism: Comarum palustre (assembly GCA_951800085.1). Classification (NCBI taxonomy): domain Eukaryota; kingdom Viridiplantae; phylum Streptophyta; class Magnoliopsida; order Rosales; family Rosaceae; genus Comarum; species Comarum palustre. The sequence goes on from OX637572.1 coordinate 28,345,018, forward strand.
TCTTTTCGACGTGTTGGACTCTTCATCATCATGTCGAACACTTTAGAACTTGAAACAGACCCGTTAGCCTAGATATGTTTGACGGGTTGAACCACTTCCTCGGCGGGTTGAGGAACTGCTACGGGAGGGTCCATAGTGCCTCCTATGACGGATCGACCCTCTTTGATGGGTCCAAGATCACTTCCGGAAGGGGTACTTCCAATTGTAACACCAACTTCTAGTATTCCAATTTGGTCTTCATAAAATACATTCTTGTCCTCCTTATTCTGAGATACCGTAAGAGAAAAATAGCACAAGTCTTCACTAAATGTGACATTTATGGTGACATAAAACCATTGAGACGGAGGATGGTAACACTTATATCCTTTCTGGTGAGAGTCATATACAACAAACACACATATGAGGGCATAAGCATCCAACTTAGATCTCTAATTATTGTGAAGATGAACATATGTCACACAACCAAAGACATGAGAAGGAAGTTCGTTAAGAGATGCGATGGTAACATGTGCAGATAATAATTCAAATAGAACCCAATTCTGAAAAGCAGCAGATGGTAAACGGTTGATGAGGTGAGAGGTACACAACACAGCTTCCCCTATAGATGTTTAGGCATATTGACACTGAGTAAGAGAGCTTTTCCCATGTCTAGGAGGTGACGACACTTTCTTTCAGAGACTAAATTTTGCTTTGGTGTTTGAGGACAAGTAGTCTGATGAACAATTCCATGTTGCTGAAAATAGTGATTGACAAACTCTCCTCCATTGTTAGATCGAAATATTTTCATACAAGCATCAAACTATGTTTGGATTAGACTATGAAAAGCAATGAAGACAGAAAACACAACATCCCTCTTTTTCAACAACACAACCTATGTTAATCTTGTAAAGTCATCAATAAGCAAAACAAAGTATTTCATTCCTACCAATGTTAGATTCTTCAAATGCCCCCATATATCAGAATGAATCAACTCAAATGGTGCTAAACTATAAGAAAAACTTGAAGAATAAATGGACTTATGACTCTCGGCAAAAACATAAGTTTTACAATGGAGACTCGACTCCTTTATTTCCAAAAACAAAGATGACATAGACTTCTTCATGATTGTAAAAGATGGATGACCCATCCGCCGATGCCAGAGCCAAATTTCTTTCATTCAATCAGAACTCAATGTCAAGACAATATTTGGTGATGGTGCTCGTGCTTCCCCGCTGTACATGCAATCCAAGTGAAATAGTATCCCTCTCAAATCCCCCTTGGCTATTATCGTCTGAGATTACAGATACTGAATGATCACATACATAAGAAAAAATGTTATAGAGCATTTGTTCTGTGAATTCAGCTTAGAAACATATAAGAGGTGATGAGATAGAAAAGGAACATAAAAGACATTATGTAACATGATAGTTGGAGTAATTTGGATTGACCCTATACCTAAGACCAGAAAAGACACACCATTAAGAGATGAAGACTCAAAAACAAGGATATATCAAAGGTCATATGGTCAGTAACACCAGAATCAATGATCCATGTATCACCACCAGTAAAGCAAGAAACTTTTAATGCAATATCAATTTTACCTTTTTTTCTCCAGAGAATAAATACTTGTAATGATATCTTTTGCACCTACTCCATAGAAATCATATTTTTAAACCAACTAAATTATAGCTTTTCCACCGCGGCTCTTGTCATAGATACCTCTCTGATTTGTTTTCTGAGGACACGAGTTCTTGTAGTGTCCAAACTCCTTATAATAGAAGCACTACACCTTACTCAGATCTGATCAATGACAAGGCTGAATTCATAATTAACGGTCTTGGTTCTTTAAATTCAAACCATGTTGAGGCTTAGATTGGTCAATAAGGCTGGACACTTTGGTGTGCAACTCCATTACACTTGACTGATTTAACTCATCTTTGCGATCAGAAGCATAATCATATTCTAGATTTGGTGGTGTGGTTTATCGTAATAGCTCTCCCTTTGCAGTAGAAAATTTTGAATCCATCCCATTCAAAAAGATATGGACTCACAACTTGTCTTAATACTTGTTGTGTGTAGCAATATCCAAATTACACATCATAGGGTTGAGATCCCTTTCATCTAATTCTTGCCATATACCCTTCAAGCTTGCATAATATTCGACAAGAGATTTACCATTTTGAGTAGTTGTGAAGGTTTGACATGTCAATTCATGAACTCTTGTAAAATCACTCCCATCATAGTATGTGGTTGCAAATGCATAACAGATTGCATTTGATGAAGTATAGCTAGAGAACAAAAGTATGATTGGTCTTGTCATGGATTTCAGAAGAAACATCATCGTTGGAGAATTTGCAACATCCCACATAACTTGTGCATTGTCAGCCTCTTCAGATCTTTAGAGAGTACCAGTGACATATTCCCACTTACCCACACCTCTAAGATGCATCTTCATTAGTCTTCGTCATACTGGATAATTTGTGTCATACAGTTTCGCTCCAAAGCCAGAGCTCTCGTTCTGAAGAGCCAACAGTTGTTCATGGGTGACATCTGGTTGATCTCCAAGAATTGCAAGATCCATTGCAAACAAGTTCTAAAGATTGGATGACAGAATCAATAGAGGAACAGAACAAGTTCGACATAATTCGACGGGTCGAGAGCATATAACAGAACATATCACATCAGGACAGGTCATGACAGATTCAGAGTAGAAAAAATAGGGCAAGATATACAGGTTTGTCAGGATCAACTTAGGCTGTGATACCATGTTAATTAGAACAAAGTGTTTGAGAATTTTCTGATATATTGAACAATCCTGAACATGATGTATATACAAGACCACTTATAGTTCTATAAGAAAACTACTTACACCTAATCAATTTACAAAATCTTACTTAATCAAAGAATATATACATCCCAAACAAAATAGGATTGTGACTCACTCTAACAAGTACGTTGTGTCTTGGTCGTGGATATCAAGAAAAGAAGATATGTTGATGATGATTTAAGGCATAATATTTAGAAAGAGATGGGGTTGTGATATTGTTAATTAATTTGATGAGTTAAGTTCTCCATTTTTGTAGTAAGCACATGAATTTGCATTACAAGAAAAAACCTCTTAAGTGGAGGAACTTTTCAAGGCAAGCCATAGTCTGTCGTTTAAGTGTGTCTTAGGAGACAGAAAACTCTACAGTCACTTTGCCTTCAGAGTTTGTCGCCTTGGAACATAGGATGTGCCAGCTTATGTGACAGAAACACCAGCTTATGCGACGAACAGTATTCGTCATTTTAGTCCTAGAGACGAAAATAATAACCTAAGCGACGGTTAGTTTCGTCGCTTAAGCCCAACACCTACTCTCCCGACAACAAAAAAATCAACGATTTTAAAAATTAAGGTGACAGAAGTGTCCGCTTAGGCGATGACCAGTATACGTCAAAATTTTAGAAAATTTCAAAATCATGCTCAAAATTTTATTTGAAATTTTTTAATTTTCAATACAATTTCAACATTCCCAATTCTCTTATATCCTTCCTCAAACCCCTATCCTTTGTCGCCCATTGCGTCTGCACGAAAGCCAATGCCACAATCAGCGAGCTCCTGGCGATTTTCGGCCTAGTTAGTGGTGGAGCACCTCCATCTGTCGCCGAACACCACCACCCTCTCCTCCCTCCTAGGCTCTCACCATCATCCTTCTGATCTTCCTCAGCCCTCACCTCCTCTCTGTATCGGAACCGTTTCCGCCATATTTGGCATTGAAACTTTCCGGCGAGATTTCTTCAGTCTCTGGTCACCGTTTCCTTTCTGTGTGGTAAGATTCTTAATCTCCTCGATGAGTTAGATCTACAAGCTTGTATGATTAGTTTATCTGATCGGTAATGTTTTGAAAAGTCTCGGTTATGCAATGAGTTTCCCGATTTCCGGCTACCAACTCTGGCAACGACCTATAACAACGTTTGGGCTTCGCGTTGTTGGTCCATGTGTGGGATGTGACTATTGATTGAGTTATTGAAAGAACAATAGGTTAAGGTGGTATTGATGATGAAGAAAAAAGAGTGGCCGTAGTCAGCCGATTTTTTTTATGAAAAGCTAAACACTTAAGAGACGGAACCCTTTGGTCGCTTAAGTCCATTCATTTTATTACATTAGTTCTTATGCGGCGAATATATTCTGTCGCATAACATCATGACTTAAGCGACATATTTTACCTTTTCTGTCGCTTAGGCCTTAAACGACCAGCCTTCCGTCAGTTAAGCACTTAAGCGACGGAAAATCAGTTTTAAGTGACTGTTTACTTCCGCCGCTTAAGAGTGTTTTTATACTAGTGTTAAGAGTGTAATTCAAGAGCTATTGTCGATCATCTTCTATGCAATTTAAACATACACGGCCAATCTAGTTGCTTATTAGCTCTAATGTAGACTGAGATGTCTGTGTTTGTCCCCTTGGGTCCAAAATTGTAATGTATTTACTTCTATTAATATTACATGCTTCAATTAGTTGCTTACCTCTAATGTAGACTAGCTACTCTGCTTCATTCAAAAACAAAAAAACAAAGACTTCCAACTTATTTTTCACTAAAAATAATAAATTTGATTGTTTTTCTTACTTTGGTGACACCTAAGAAATTATTACATCAAAACTGATTATGTGGTCACTGCCATATACATCATCATATATATAGGTTATTACATGACAAATGACCTCATTTGGCTTTGATATAGAAATTCAGAACATATATTCACTACCAGAAGAAATATTGTATTCAATGAAATGACCAAAAACAGGCCGATAAACTTTTTTCGTCGGTAATACTATACTTAAGCAGACGAAAACAAATGTCGTCGGCTATAGTTTTTACTCGTCGGCTGGAGTATTTTAGCAGACGAAAAAATGTCATTGGCTATTGTGAAAAAATGTCGTCAGCTATTGTCAAAAAATGTCCACGCCCAAACTTTCCTCTTTTGAAACCCTCATTTTCTTCTCCCTCCATAACTTTCCGCCTCTCTCTCCTTAAGAACCCCCTAAACCTAACCCCAAATCTCATCACTCTCTCTAAAATCAAAACTCCTCTTCTCTCTTTAAACTCTAACCCAATCTCTCTCTCTCTCTCTCTCTCTCTCTCTCTCTCTTTCTCTCTCTCCCTCTCAGCCATGAACCGACGCATACGCTCCGCCCAACGCTGACTCAAGTCTGCCTCAAATCACCATCGCCGCCGATGGATTCCCTTGCTCCAGATTTCCTTGTGATTGTGTTTGTGTTTAAGATGTAGGAAAATGTTTAATAGATGAGAATGTTGGTGTTGAATTTCTGATTTGAATGGTTTGATAATGAAATGATTAGGTGGAAATCTTATACAACTGAGTCGATTAATTAGAGTTTAAGATCAAGTTGATAACTGATGAGTTTAAGATTAAGAGAAGACATGTATACTTTAGCCGATGACATGTATACTTTAGCCGATGACATGTATACTTTAGCGAATGACATACATACTTTAGCTGAGGACATGTAAACTTTAGTCGACGATATATAAAGACTTTTGTCGGCTAAAGTCCGGTTCGATCAACCATTTTGACCAGCGGGGAAAGATTTGTTAGGCGACATTTTGTCAGCAAAAGTCTAATACTCGTCGGCAAAAGTCCAAACTTTAAGCCCACAAGGAGTTTTGTCGTCGTAAAAAGTTTAAACTTTAGCCAACGATTGTCACTATTTTCATCGGTTAAAGTATGGCCGACGATGTTTAGCCGACGACACTTTACCCAACGAAGTTTCGTCAATTATTACTTTAGCCGACAAAAAAGTCTAACAGGTTGACGAATTTTATTCGTCGGCTAAAGTGTTTTTTTCTGTTAGTGATTTGGGTTCTAAAGCATTTTTCGTATAAAAATATAAACTCACAGCAACTGGTAAGGAGACCTCTCAAAGTATTATACCCAATTATAACCCTAAGTAGTGTGGCAATTATTGCGACCTCATCCATAATACTTATTTTACACCATGCAATTATGTCAATTAATTTTCATTTTACGGTTGAGCAATATATATGCAGAGCGAACCTTCACTCTGAAATTAAAGTGTAAGGTTCATATTTCGCTCATTTTTTGGTCAAATTTTTCGATCATAGCGCGTTAGTACGTATCTAGATATATATGTCATGATCATCTCTGCAAAGTTTCGTCCAATTTGATGATCGTTTAGGTACCAAATTAGATTAAATTAGTCAATAGAACAAAATTTGTTCAAGTAGAACTGTTCATGTAAATCACGATTATAGAAGACCAAACGATAACTAAATTAAACGAAACTTTACAGAGATGATCATGTATATAGTTATTTACTGGCTATGATCGAAATATTTGACTGAAAAGTGAGCGAAATATGGACCTTCACACTTTAATTTCAGATTGAAAGTTCGCTCTAGATAGAGACCATATATATATTGTTGTTGTTGTTATATTTCTTAAGAAAAAAACGAGAAATATAATCTTGAAAATAATTTTAGTTTGATATAGAAGCTTAGCTATTGCACTATCTGTCGGCCATTACGCATAAACGGCATAACTCAATTCATGTAAAAATCTATCCAATATAGCAAGAACTTCATGAAGAAGATTTACATATAATGCTTATATAGTGCCTAGTTTTTTTTGAAAATATCGATGATATATTAATAACTCAAGCCAGAAAATGTCATTACATACCCTCCCTCTACAAACCCGAGGTAGATAAAAAGTTTGTGATACAAGAACACAGTGATACATAGAAGATGTCTAATCATTAAAACGTTAAGGTGCTCTATGACAGAAAGCCTACAAACTAAGAATGACAAGAAAAGTGATAGACAAAATTTAAATTTTCTCCATACCCTTTACGCCTGGGCTAGGAGATGGAATAACAAAGGCATACGAATCAATTGGCACACGGAATTGGTTCTCCAAAAAGTTTTGCAGCCACATATTTGGCAACAGCTTTCTTGGAGGGCTTCTTGTTTTTGGAGCCAAAAGGGAGCCATGTTTTCTTCTTGCCTGTCACAACAACATTAATAAGCACAAGAAGTCCTCCTGGTGCTTTTTTGAGTCCCAGTGAGCTAATCAAAAATTTTGAAGTGAATTCTGGCATTTTGAGCTTCTTCTAGGGAATTTCAGTGCATGATTGACGTTGCAGCATGTCTCCATGTCGCTTGAGCTTTGCGTTGCAGCTTCTAATTTTAATTTGATCTAGAAACTTAGCTATTGCACTATCTGTCGGCCATTACTCATAAACGGCATAACTCAATTCATGTAAAAATCTATCCAATATAGCAAGAACTTCATGAAGAAGATTTACATATAATGCTTAACTAGTGCATAGATTTTTTTTTGAAAATATCGATGATATATTAAGAACTCAAGCCAGAAAATGTCATTACATACCCTCCCTCTACCTACCAGAGGTAGATAAAAACTTTGTGATACTAGAACACAGTGATACATAGAATATGTCTAATCATTAAAACGTTAAGGTGTTGTATGACACAGAGCTTACAAAGCATGACAAGCAAAGTTATAGACGAAATTTTAATTTTCTCCTTGACCTTAATGTCTGGGCTAGGATATGGAACAACAAAGGCATACGAATCAATTGGCACGCAAAATTTGTTCTCAAACAAGTTTTGCAGCCACATCTACGACAGCTTTGGCAGCAACTTTCTTGGATGGCTTCTTGTTTTTGGAGCCAAAAGGGTGCCCTATTTTCTTCTTGACTGTCACAGCAGCATCAGTTAGCACAAGAACTCCTCCTGGTGCTTTTTTGAGTCCTAGTGAGCTAATCAAAAATTTTGAAGTGAATTCTGGCATTTTGAGTTTCTTTTGGAGAATCTTAGTGCATGATTGACGTTGCAGCATGTCTCCATGTCGCTTGAGCTTTGGCATTACAACTTCTATGATAGCGATTTCAACAACATCATCGTCTTTGGCTCCACTACTTTTATCAAAATCTACAACTGCCAAGCTATTTGCATTGTTGTTTCCACCAGTCTCAACAACTTTCAGAAATCTCTCCTTAATAACAATAGGTTTGCGTACCTTCTTCATGGGAGGAAACAAAGGTCGATGAATAAGAGATGTGTTAGTTTGCATACCCAAGAAAGTGAATTTTTCGTTAACCAGATTGCTTCAAAACCATAAAAAGGGTGACAGCCCATTCGATCTAGGCGCAGGCGAGTTTGGCAGTAGTGTGAAAACAGCCAGTGTTGGCATCAGTTTTGGAGTCGTTGGAAAAACTCCATTGATATGAAAATCAGGGAGCCTGTCTTACACATACTAACCAAGTTTTCATAATAAAATTGCACCTCAACTTCAAGACCTATATCAAACTTGATCACATTTTTAAAGACAAAAGCATAGACAAAATTTAAATTTTCTCCTTGACCTTAACGCCTGGGCTAGGATATGGAACAACAAAGGCATACGAATCAATTGGCACGCGAAATTGGTTCTCCAACAAGTTTTGCAGCCACATCTGCGACAGCTTTGGTAGCAGCTTTCTTGGATGACTTCTTGTTTTTGGAGCCAAAAGGGTGCCCTGTTTTCTTCTTGCTTGTCACAGTAGCATCAGTAAGCACAAGAACTCCTCCTGGTGCTTTTTTGAGTCCCAGTGAGCAAATCAAAAATTTTGAAGTGAATTCTGGCATTTTGAGCTTATGTTGGGGAATCTTAGTGCATGATTGATGTTGCAGCATGTCTCCATGTCGCTTGAGCTTTGGCGTTACAGCTTCTATGATAGCGGTTTCAACAACATCATCGTCTTTGGCTCCACTACTTTCATCAAAATGTCAACTACCAAGCTATCTGCATTGTTGTTTCCACTAGTCTCAACAACTTTCAAAAATCTCTCCTTAATAACAACATGTTTGTGTACCTTCTTCATGGGAGGAAATAGAGGTCGATGAATAGGAGATGTGTTAGTTTGCATACCCAAGAAAGTGAATTTTCTGTTAACTAGATTGCTTCATAACCATAAAAGGGTGACAGCCGGTGTTGGAAAAACGCCATTGATAGTGTGAAAACAGCCAGTGTTGGCATCAGTTTTGGAGTCGTTGGAAAAACGCCATTGATATGGAAAATCAGGGAGTATGCCTTACACATACTAACCAAGTTTTCATAATAAAATTGCATCCCAGCTTCAAGCCCTATATCAAACTTGATCATATTTTTAAAGACAAAAGGCTTAGTAATATCATGGGTAACACGAAACCTAATCTCACCCTTAGATTCAAACAGAGGGTTAGTAAAATCTTCATATCCACCAGCTATAGAAGCAAGATTCTTGATAATATGTCGGAGTTCATAATCCGGAGAAAAACTGGTCATGCGAACCATAGAGAAAAGTTCGGTCATAGGTATCGGAGAGACTCTGTCATAGACTTAGAGAATAATATGGGCCTTATCATAGCGCCAAAGGCCACCTCGAAGGACCTTGTTTTGATCCGCCCTGAGATCAAAGGTAATTAGGAAACCATCCTCTGAGCGTTGCTAAACTCGGTATCTTTGCTTCAACACCTACATACGGCGCAGGTCTCTTTTGAGATCATGGAGATCCGAAGAAGAGGCCAGCGGCCGAGCATGCAAGTGTGGTGCTCGGTAGCGCACCGCTCTACCCTCCATCTTCGAAACATCGAGCACATCATTGCTCATGAGGGCTGGGGACTTGGCAAACAATGCAGTAACAACGTAAATAGTCATGAGATTATGTTTTGGGAGATGTTTAGGTGTGGATCAGAGAGAAATCGAAGGAGAAAGGTACCACAAAAGGTGCTTTTCGTCCAGGAAGCCTAGGGTTTTGGACGAGAGCGGCTGCTTTCGTCTTAGTGTTTTTAGGTGAGCCTGGTCAGCCTCGATGGTTTAGATCGTAGTTCAAGCAATTCATAACATTCATTAAGCTAGTGCCTAGTTGTGCTCTACCAGCATTTGGTTAATTCTAGCCTTTTTTATTTTTTTCGCTAATTCTAGCTTAATTAGACAGTGAATTAGCTAGATATTCCGTGTTGCATGTAACACTACTAAACAACCAAACAGGTGTTAACATGATCGATCAGCTTCACAGCGAATGCCTACAACAAATCCATTTATCTCTCATTTACTTAACATAGAACGGCTAATTGTAATAACATTGATCCCACGCTATTTACGCGTACTTCGTATCCTGCCCTATTTTTACACTCCCCTCCTTAGTTCCTCTCCCTTCAATTTACATTCAATCTTTTACCCCAAAAAACTCCTGTCTCTTCTCTCTCCGAGGAGTTGCTTGTTGAGAGAGAGAGAGAGACCATATATACTCGGCCGGCCATATTTATATGGCTTCTGATGCGGAAAATATTCAGTCCAGAAACCAAGAAGAACCTTCCGCGCGGCCAAAGCAACCAACCTTCTGCCGTATCCAAACACCCCCATCAGGGGGTAACAACCACCCTCCATCCGCCATGAACTACCCTCAGCAACCCTACCCACCTCAGGGCTACGCTGGCTACGGCTATAACCCTTACCCCCCTGCCGCCTATGCCCAGGACCCAGCTGTAGCCTATTACGGTACGCATCAATACGCACAGGCAAATGAAGGAGGCAACGCCTGCTTCCGTTGCATCTGCCTAATCCTGCTGCTATCATTCATGTTAACCATCATCACAAGCATCATGTTTTTCTTCGTTCCCGAACCCGATCATATAAACTTCAAGGTAGATAGCTTCAGCGTCTCCAACTTCAACGTAAACCAGGCAAACAAAGTCGTCACAGGAAATTGGGATGCCAAGGTGGCTGTGGATAGCGGCAGGTCGAGACTCAGAATCAACAAGCTGGAGTCGAACCTGTACCAGAAGGACACTTGGTTAGCCGCCGGGTCAAACTTGCAATTGACCACCGGGTATTGGGACGACGTCAGTTGGTCGGTTGCTAATACCATGATGGAGTTCAGGTACGACCTCAACAATGCGACGGCGCCGGCGGACGAAATGCAAAAGGAGATCAAAGAAGCGGGAGGCGTGACGTTCAATTTGAGGATGAATTTGAATTATGCGCAGAGGATGTCTGGGTTTTGGTGGCATGTGAAAATTGGGGTAATGAACGTTACGTGCAAAGATTTGAAGATTGGTTTAGCCGTCGGTACTAATACTGGAACGCTTTCTGGTGATAAAAAGAATTGTGAAGCTTCGGGTTGAGAGAGATGAAGATAGGAGATAAAATATCTTTCCGTCGTTCGTGATTTTATTATTCAATTCATGATCCAAATCAGGTTAGGACGTCGGGGAATTGGCATTTGGTAACTAATAGATGAACTAACGTCTAAGTGTGGCTTTCTTTTTCCTTTTTCCTTTTTACTTTTTGAATTTTTGGAAAAATTGAAATATGTTAATTTTCTCTTAACTTCTTAATTTGTGTTTCTGTTCTTGAAATAATTTGATATTTATTTATAAAAACAACTCAGGTAAATCATCACAAATTTGTATATCTAAGGCACTCATAAGTTAATTGACCAATAGACGAACTCAATTATTTTTAAAATGTTATAAACTGAATATTAAGATAAAGAGAAAGAGAATAACATAATGTAGAAGGAGGAAGAAGTAGTTTCATTCATTCTCATTAGTCTAATAAGTATTTATATGGACATCCATATATAATATAATATTTACAACACTCCTCTTTTGATGTTCACTGATAATGATATAGTGGTTGGATGCACTTCTGGTTTCCTCATTAGAAACTTTGTCAGGTAATAAAAATCATGTGGGATAAAAACAACCCTGGTCGAAGGAGAAAAATAATGTAACGCTCATATGTCTTAGGTAGTATAAATTTGAATGTTCCCTCTGATGAGAATCACTCTTTGATTGATTGATGCACGCTTAAATATCATGTATTTAATAAAATAAAGGCTTTTAGCCAATTTGTTACTATAGCTTTCATTATATTGTCAATTTGCTACCCTATCTTTTTTCTGCCATTTTGCTATCCTAACTTTTATAAATTTGCCAAATTGCTACCCAACCGTCATATATGCCTTTTTTCTGTTAGGTGTTCCGTCATTTTTTTTCTGTTAGGTGTGCCTTTCACGTGAGAGAATTTTCATAATTTTGAATTCAAATTGGATTTTTTAACAATTGAATTTTTCTCTTTAAATTCTGAACTTCATTCTGAAAAAATAAAATAATACGTACTTTGATTCCGATCAAAAAAAGAAAAATGCCAAATTGGCTAAAAAGCCTAAAATAAATGTATCATGTATAGTAGATATAATGTGTCAATCACATAAGTGAGATAATTTGAGCTTTGCATGAATAGAAATCATCTGAATATTCGATCTTCAAAGGTTAGGGTAATAATATAGCAAAAGTATAATATTATGAATTAAGCTTACCTCACATAGTAAGATATGAATAACTCTTATCTCATATGGTAAGAGATCAATTTCATTTGTTCAAATCATTGATAAAGACATTAACTAAAGAATATATTTCACTACCTTACATTGGAGTTGTAAGGTAAACTTCACTAATTAATCGATCCTTTTCTTGGGTCTGTATACGGTGTTCATGTGTCTTGATAATTCTAGTTATGGACCATGTTGAAATTTCTACATAATTGATAAAAACTATATTATGAAGAGTCCTTAATACCTATAATGTTTGAACTCTTGGAGGGCTGTCAATATAGTACCTGAACTCACAAAGTGATAAATGTAGTATCCAGACTCTTCTTTTAGTATCAATGACATACATGTTAGAGATAAAAGTGTAAAATCAATTTTTTAGGTATTGTATTTAGGATATTATATAACCTAAAACATATTCACCTATCAACTTAAGAACTAGCCCTCAACATGCCTAGACTTCACCTAACGACTTCCTGTCTAAATGATTACTATACTAGCAGAATCATTGCTGTCTTAAGGTGGAAGATTCATAGATTTTAGTGTGCAAAATTATATTAAATACAAAATTCAAATTAGCAACTGAAAGTAAAATAATTCTAAAAAAAAATATTTTTGTGACAAAATTATGGGCACAAGATATAATTTATTTAACATAACATAGCTACAAATACAGAACTTAGAGTCTCGCTCTTGGGTTTAGCTACTCATGATTATACTAACAAGTACAAATACTTACTTGTAATAAAAACGCATCACACCGAATGATTATAGACTGATATCTTCACACAGTATTCACACTCACACTCTTAATTCACACTATACTGAGACATTGTTTATACACACTATTTTTCTGGCTTTTTGACTTCGAGATAAAGGTTGAGAGTGTTTTCAACTTCTATTCCAAGTTTTTTTTGATACATTCCCTCGGAAGCTTGAGGCTTCTTATACAACACACAGACTCGAAACCTGAATTAAACAAAGCTAAGAGAAAGTGAGAGACATAATGAATCAAATTTTACTTTAGCAAAAGTAAAGTTGTTTGTCTTCATGCGTCGACATCAAAAGGAAAACACACTAATTTTAACAAAAGAAAAGTCTTTTGTCGTGATGCGTCGGTCACCGCTCATTTCTCCATCATGTTTACTGTATTGTAGTATTCTTCATCAGTGCAATCATAATCAGCCAACGAATCTTGGCCATCTTGTTCATCTTCTAGTGCTTTTTCATCTTTTTCTTCAAAATCTAAGTCCGAATTATAAGGAAAGGGATAATGAATCCTATATCATTTTTTCTTATCTACTTTTTAAGCCATTTAGTAGTAGCTAGGGTGCAGTCAACTTCATTTCTCATGATGGCTAAGCAAAAATCACAATTCACTGGTGGAGGATGATTATAGCAAGAAGCCACTATTTTTATTCACTTGCCAGAAGGCTTGAATCATAATCCATTCACACAATGTTTTTGATACACATGATTGTCATGGCTTTCATCCATGGATTACTCTGATTTCACTACCATAACAACTACTTTAGCCGACGAAATTTTTTCGTCTGCTAAACCCTAAATTTCGTCTGCTAAAGTCTTAGCCGACGAAACGTCGTCGGGAAAAAGCCGTCGGCCAAGACTTTAGCCGACGGAATTGTTGTTCGTTGGCTAAAGTCATTTATTTAGCCGAAGAAGAATTTTTTTCGTCGCTTAATTTTTGGACTTTAGCCAACGCATTTTTAGACCTTAGCCGACAAAATTTTATTAAATTTCGTCGGCTATAGCTATTTTATTTATTTATTTATTTAACTTTAGCCGACAAATTTTAGGGTAATTCGTCGGCTATAGTTATTATTATTTTTTTATTTTTTTTCTTTTTTAAACTATAGCCGACGAATTTTAATAAAATTCGTCGGCTATAGTTATTTTATTTTTTTCATATATTTTTTTTTCTTTTTTTATTTATTGTATTTTTGATTAAATTTTTTTTGCTTCTTTTCGTTTTTACACCGGTGGTGGAGAAGGAGAAAAGGAGGAGAAGAGGAGAAGAGGAGGAGAGAGGAGCTAGGGGAGGATGAGAAGGCTAGGAGAGGGAGAAGGAGGAGGAGGAGGAGAAGGAAGGATGAGGAGGAAGGAGGAGGAGAATGATTTAGAGGAGGAGGAGGAGAGGGGGTAGGATGAGGAGTACTATGTTGCCGCCGGAGTAGGAAGAAGTGGAGGAGGAGGAGGAGAAAAATGAAAGATAGAAAATTTTAAATTTTAGCCGACGAAATAGCTTAATTTCATCGGCTAAAGTTCAAAATTTTAGTTGAAAAAATTTCAAAATTTTAAAAATCTCCGCCAAAAAATTTGAATTTTTAATTAACTTTAGCCGATGAATTTTAATAAATTTTGTCGGCTATAGTTATTTATTTATTTATTTATTTATTTATTTAACTTTAGCCGACGAAGTTAGGGTAATTCGTCAGCTATAGTGATTTATTTTATTTATTTAACTTTAGCCGACGAATTACCCTAATTTCGTTGGCTAAAACCCTAAATCCTATACGTAGAAGCTTCAAACGAAAAAAGTCGTGAAATAAGATTTGAACAGAATGGTGAAATACGACTACGGTTGAAAAATCACGTAATTCCGGTAAAGTCTCGGTACCGATAGTTGTGGGTAACGCAATTTTTCATTATTTCTCCCTAGCTGTAGCCCTATTTCCAGTAGTTATTTTTCATAAAATTTTTATACCACTGGTTGTGTCTCATCGATTTGAAACTATTTTCAGTTGAAGGTCCGGGTAAAATACGTAATTTAGACAGTCAAATGACCGTTTTCGTGGATTTAGGGGTTTGACTTACGAGAATAACCGTAAGGATCGAGCCCTTAACGTTGTTAGATTAAGTTGAATTTTTTTCCTATAGACATATTTCAACATAATAATCATATCAGATGGTCGGAATTTTGTTTCTCAACTTTGACAATCGGAATCACAACATGCCTACTAATGTTGTATAACTTGTTTCCTAAGCTTTAATTAAAATGTCCCGTTTCTAAAAAAACTCTACGTAGAAACTTCAAACGCAAAAAAGTCGTGAAATAAGATATGACCGGAATGGTGAAATATGTCTACGGTTGAAAAATCACGTAATTCCAGTAAAGTCTCGGTGCCGATAGTTGCGGTCAATACAATTTAGGAGTTTGACTTACGAGATTGACCGTCCCGATGAAGCCCTTAAATTTATCGGATCAAGTTGAATTTTTTATCATAGACATATTTCAACATATTGATAATATCTGACTGTCGTATTTTTGGTTGTGAATTTTGATGACCGGAATCACAACATGCCTACTATTTACCATTATTTATCTATATGGGAGCCCTATCATAGAGGTGTAAATGTCTCAAAATTTTTCGATAGACAATTGCTTCTCATTATGGTGAGTATTTGTTGTGTTGAAGGTTCGACCAAAATACCTCATATAGGTGTAGATATGGGCATTTTCGTGTGTTAAGTGTTTAGAAAAACTTAATTTTAAAGCCTTAAACGAACTCATATGACAAAAAAGCCCATATATCATAGCATTAGCAATGAGTTTGACTTGTAAGACCGTTCTTCTTCCAGATTGGTATCACAATAGTCAATCGGACACTGAAATATCCGTAGTATAATTTTGTAACTAAAAGGTACTTTAGCCGACGAAATACCCTAATTTTGTCGGCTAAACTTTTCAAATTTCGTCAGCTAAAGTTCACAGAATATAGCCGACGAAAAATATTTTCGTCGGTTAAAATTCCACTATAGCCGACGAAAAAATTAGTTTAGCCGACGAAAAATTATTTCGTCGGCTAAAATTCCACTTTAGCCGACGAAAATTTAACTTAGCCGACGAAATTTTTTTCGTCGGCTAAAGTGAAAAAAAATTTCGTTAGCTAAAGTATTTTTTCTACTACTGTTTGTACTGCCATTCCCGCTTGTCCTGCTTGATCCCTTAATCGGACCATGATTTTTTTGTTTGAATTCTCTTTTGCTAGTCAAGAGAAGCTAACTTTTTAGAATAAGCCTTGATAACCTGCTTTTAAGCTAAGCAGGCTCTGATACCAGCTATGACGGACTAATCGAGGCTCAAAACGTTCAGAGGACTTTGATCGTATTCAAAAACTTCTTGTAGGACTTCAATCTGTTCCTCAATACGTTTGATTCTATGCTTAACTATAAGAATAATATTGTCAGGACCCACCCCGAGTTAAACCCATTTAACCCGAAGTAAATCCTTCGAGGACCACCTCAAGAGAACATCTTACAGAACCCCCCTTAAAATGGACAACCTTTCCTACAAACCAATTCAGCACTTTAATGAATAATTTAAATCAACTCCCAACTGGAGCAATCATGCTCCTCAAATCTCAGCTACGCTTCAATAACCTGTTCAACTATCTAAGTTGGGGTAATTAGAGCAATCTACATGGAAGTGATACCTAAATAATCTTACGACGACAACAGATTAATTGACTATGTCTCGACTTCTGTACGCGCGACCTCCTCTCAGGAACCCTGCAACACTGAGAATTGGAAAACGAAAGGCCCAGGGGAAATTAAAACTTTATGTTAGAGTGTGTGGACAAAAATAAATAAATTACTTACGAAATCGTATCTTAATGCTCTCCCAACATTCCTTTCATTTAAAACCCCTCATGCATGCAACATTGGGAAACACCCAAATAATCATTGAAAACAAAATCAGTCATGATAACTTAATGACTTAAAACTCAAAATTAAATAATGAGAAAAGAGGTTTCACCATGACAATGAGCCTTCAAAGCTAGGAACGAAGTCTCCTAAAGATTCTATCTATGCTCGCGCCACTTCCTTAAGTGGGGGCCCAACCTGCTCCACCTTATTTAGTTAATAGGCCTCATCATGGGCCGAGCTAGGGCCGACCTTACCCTAAATTTTAGGACTTAGGGTAGGGTATGGCTCGGTAAAAGTCAAAAACAATTAGGGCCGGGTAGGGTAGGATAGGGCCGATGCTTGAATATGTAAGCCCTAGCCTACCATAGCGGCCCATTTCGTTAGGGCTAATAGGATCAGGTAGGGTCTGCCCTTTAAATAAGGCTAAGTAGGGCCGAGATAGGCTTGTTATTTTTTTCTCAATTTTTAGCTTTAGAATTATATGTAATGAACCTTATTTTTATGTTATATTTAACATGCAAACATACACATTATACTTAATTTAAGACATCTATCTATAAACTAAGTGGTTATACTCATATATCTCACGAACTAATGCTATAAATCATCAAAATACAATCGTTAATCAATAAAACAAAACGAAATCAAATGAACAAAGTTAGCAAATCAACTACAAAAGAGAAGATTAGTTGTATTGTCTCTAAAAAAATAAGAAACATATTAAAACAATACAAAATATAAGAAATTATTAAGGCCTAAAGGGCTCATTAGGGTAGGGTCGTAGGGTAGGGCAGGGATTCATTTGCTCAACCCTTACCTTACCCTACTCGAGAAGGGCTAGGGCCAGCCCGCCCTAAGGGAGGGCCGGGTAGGGCTTCGGCCCTAGAGGGTTGGGCGGGCTAAGGTCGAAGGGCCAAATGATGAGACCTAGTTAATAAGGTGGGTATTATCAATCTAACGCACACCGTTCCACTTCCTTAAGTGGGTTCCCATCCTACGCCACCCAAAATAGGTGGGGGTCAACAGTCTCAACGCACTCTGCGCCACTTTCTTAAGTGGGGGTTCATCCCGCGTTACCTAATAAGGTGGGGGTCAAATATATATATATACCCGTTATGGTGAAGAAAACAAGTCAACAAATACGAAAAGTCATAAAACACTTTTTCCCTGTTAATTAAATTATGCAACAAGCACGGTTCTTCGACCGCCTTTATAATAATGGCCATATCTAAAGAATTTCTTAATAAAGTAGATGTAACTCGATTTCTAGCCGATTTAAACAGGGAGCTCATGAGAGGGGAGCAACCCGCCTTCCCGGCCCCACCGGCTCAATACAAAATGAATAAAATTCAAATTGCTTAAATTTAATAAACGTATTGCATGCATGGCAATCAAATCAAAGGTCCACTCACAGACTTAGCCCTTAACCTGACAAAATCTGAATCGCTTCTCAAGCAAGAACTTCTCAACTCTTGTCCAGCGAATAAAAAAAATCAATCTCAATCTCCAAACGAATAATTATTTAATATTAGCAATAAAAATTTCCTCGGTCTAAAACCCTCAAACTTAGTCAACAAAAATTCCCCAACCTTCATCAATAACTTAGGAGTCCTTAAAATATTTCTCAAACCTT
Source organism: Comarum palustre (assembly GCA_951800085.1). Taxonomy (NCBI): domain Eukaryota; kingdom Viridiplantae; phylum Streptophyta; class Magnoliopsida; order Rosales; family Rosaceae; genus Comarum; species Comarum palustre. The sequence continues at coordinate 28,363,698 of OX637572.1, forward strand.
AATTGCCAATAATCGATGACCGGATTAATATTTTATTATCCGCCAATAATACTATACTTGAAAAATTCTAAAACCTAACCAAAACTCCCCAAAAATTACTAAATTTAAACCACATACTCCTCTAATTTTATATTATTTAATAGGCATGAAAAACTGCCTAAAAAGTGGCAGCACCGCTGGCAGAAATTTCGGTCAAAATTCCGGCGACCTCCAATCGCCACCAATTTTAACATCAGCTTCGTCTTATCATTTAGAACAATTTTATAGTTCAAATCGAAGGCCAATTCAGTCTCTAACTTGGTCAATAGAACTAAAATGTAAAAATCTGAAATTTTTAAACTTCAAATCTTCGATTCTCTCTCCACACTCCAAATCAATCCACCAAACTTTAGGGGTGAGTAGTACTCCTAAAACTCATTCTAACTATTTATAGAACACACAAATTGGTGACCTGAGGAGGGAGAAATCCGATCTAGATCTCCTATTGTACATTCGGTAATCAACTTGAAATTTCTCCTAAACCATAGCGAGATAGGTCGAAAAGCTTACCTAGGATTGAAGTAGACTCAGAGACGCTCTTTTTAGGACCGGTGCGGCGGCCTGATGTGGCTTGGATCGGCGACGGTAACGTTGAGAAGATCCGGCAGCCCTTTTTGCGGGGTTTTTTTACTAAAATGGGCTATTGATAGCCTATTTTGTGAAATTACTCATATGCCCCTGACTTCATACCGTTATAACTTCTTCATATGAACTCTAATTTGAGCGTCCTACATGTCCACGAACTCGTATCGACGTCCTCGACCATTTTTATGAAGAAAGTTTTTCCAAATTCTCGACTTTAAAAAAGTCAACTTTACGGTCATTATACGATCAAACAGTTACTTTAAATGGTTAAAGACCAAAGTAACCAACTGTAAAATAATTCTAGAATCAGGATGTGACAAATATTTCTAGTAATTTTTTTGTAGAAAGATTATCTCTATACTGTTTTAATCTTCTTAGTTTTCGTTTTTCGTTTTTCGTCTTGCAATTCTTTGTAAGAAATCTTAGCATAAGCTAATAAATCAAGTCGGGTAGCTATTAAGTTTGCAATTGATAATGAAAAATAACTGTTTACCTTTGAGTAAGAGGATGAGTTTATATTTTCAGTATGCTAAATAAACAAATTCATAGATATAGGCCCACCATGCTCCGTCAAATTTAAAAGAAAACAATAAAACACACAAAATAAGGTTAAAATAGTAATTTTCTAAAAATAACAGAATATTCTTAAAGGAATATTCTTTGCACGTATCTTATTGATAACAAATTAAGAGTTTAGGTATTACTTTGATAACTTTACAAGTTCAGCTATCATTTTGTCAGTGCTCTAAACGTCTAGACACATTTGATGCATTTTACCCTATTATGAAATGACATGTATAGTCATGTACTCTCTAAAACTTTGAGGAACCTTGCCAAGGGAAGGAGTATTCTTAGTAACTCTCAGATGTCATTTTGTAAGAGTTCTGCTAGAACCATGCCTCATTTCTTTTATTTTGGTTTGCTTTGTTTACGTCTTATCATGTAATGTACAGTAACTTCATGGCTAATTAGTTTAGCTCCCTTTTGCTATGTTTACATATCATAATTTTTCACGTTAGGCAGATGAATCATATAGAAACTAAAGACTAATTCCATACTGCATAATTATGAGTGCGCAGGTACGCACTTGATGTATCATGTATTGGTACATTTAGGGTATTTGATGCAATCATATGATTTAGTGGACTTGTCGTTGGTTTTCTTGCGCTTCAATGTTTTAGTATGACACAAGTAATAAGAAGTGTGGAGTGACTTGTCTAAAGGAAAGACAGTGCACCCAGAAGTACTGTCAATCTATAAGATTAAAACAATTCTAACCAGCTCTCCCCTAAGAACTAATCGATTGCAAGAAGCATGCAGATTTCATTTAAATACTATGTTGAAAATCTGTAGAATGATATTTGTAGTCTTCTCAGTGTTAATTATGTTTCTCTATAATGTCGTTGTTTGTGAGACCTCATTTAAATTTATATCGAGTTTATCTTTCTCTAATTCACCTTCATCTCTCTCTCTGCTGATATACAAGGACGGTGACGATGTCTTTCTCAGATCCAGTAGTTTGAATCTGAGTGTCGGATGATGATACCATGACGAAGCTGCTACTGCCTCGACGATGCCACTGTAGTTGCTATTGCCTCGACGACGCTGCTACTGCCTCAACCGCAAACAGTCGCTGTCATCCCCAAATCTCGGCTCCGCCTGGTCGCCTACATTGATCTCCTTAGCTGATGAAGGCGCTCGACGACGACGCTCAGATCACACCATTGTCGTCCTCCCACACTAGGATTCAACTGCCTCTGTCCTCTGATGCCCATACCTTATCAGCTACCCAGATCCCATCAGTGATGACGACTTTTGGATACCACAAGCAATTTTTATAGATTGGTTTGGACTGAATGGTTCAGTTATTTTGTGATTGGAAAAATTTGAGGTAGAAAATTTAGGGCTTTTGATTGCAGTGAAAGGGGTATGAGAGGGGGAGGTTGCCTAGTATGTAGATGGTGACAAGATTTTGAGGGATTTGTACAATTCAATCACAGTAACACATTTTCACTAGGCAGTAGCAGCACAATACTCCACATATCATCGACAGTAGCACCTTTGTACTCAAAAGTATCACCAATAGTAGCACATCTCTACTCGACAGTAGTAGCAGTGCGATGGAGAGGTGCAACACGGTGGCAACAAAGTCGGCAGTTACCATCACATTTGATGGTAGTAGCAGAAATTTTTTCTTATGCAAGGCAATTGTAGCAATAATATCGTCATTTTCGGTAGTAGTAGCTATGAGCATCCAAGACAGTAGCAGCGACGAGCATCCAATTTGACAGTAGCAGTGACGAGTATCCAATTTGGCAGTAGCAGCGACGAGCATCCAATTTGACAGTAGCAACTACGAGCATCCAATTTGGCAGTAGCATAGACATCTAATTCAGCAGTAGCAGTAGATTATGTTAGGAATGGTAGTTTAGTAAAATATGTAATTACAGATGGCAAGTGGATATCAACTTGTTCTAATTTGTTAATTTGTGTTCTTAAAAGTGTAAAATATTGTCTAAATGATGTATTTGTAAACTGAAATTTAGCTGATAACTAAAATGTAATTTACTAAATTATTTATTTAGTGTAAAAAACACTTATGAACTTACAACATTGCTAACCAAGCATGAAATGACATACTTACTAAGGAAGGAAACTGTTCAGAGCTCTAATCACTACATTAATTGCACCTTTGGTACCCGGTATTGGACTACTTAAACCACTCATACATAATTCTAAGGACTAAAATATCGACAATCATGGAAATTTCGGTGGTTTGGAAAATAGACATTTCAATGGATATATCGAGAAATTATCGAATACCAATGAAATTTTTTCTAAAATTTATATAAAAATTATATATTTGACTAAACATAAGCTAAATATAAAATATCTAAAAAATATAAAAAATTAATATTGATGCTTATAAAAATAAAAATTTCAAAAAAAAATCAAAAATATTTTAGATATTTAAGACCTTACATAATTCTATACGTGAGACTCAATTAAATGAGCATACATACTCCCCGCATGCCCTCAACATACATAATCACCCCAAAATTAGGCACACTGCATGGTACATTCCACAACGTTAGAGAGTGTTTTTCTCTCTCAATGAAGAGGCTATCGTGCGATATCCTCGCCTCTCTCTTGCTTCGACTCTCCAACTGCTACAGGTACGATCTCCTATGTCTCTCTCTCTCTCACTCACATCTTCAAACACACTCTGCCATTTTTTTTAATTTGGAATTGAGTAAAAATTGATTTCATTGAAAATTGTTAATGGTTGTATGCATTTGATTGATTGATTAAGGATTCGGCGCATGGGTAGCTTGATTTGCTATGAATTGTTAATGGGTTAATGTGAAATGGATCTTTACTCAATTCCAAACTGAAATCAATCAAATACATACTTACTCAGTTCATGAACATTATTTTATGAATTGTCAATAGCCTTGTGTTATTGATCTTCGGTCTTTCTAATCATGGTCATTCTCTATTGATTGCAAATGCTTACAAGTTTTTATAGAGCTCATTTACACCAGTCCTTCTCAATTTTAGGTCACATGGTATGCTGCCAATTCTACAATAGGGGAGCTTGATTAGCAGTAACAAGGAACTAAATAATGGATTCAACTTTGATTCCTCAAGTTTTACTCCAAAATGTCATGCTAAATCTCATTCCCAACAAGTTTGCTAAAATAGAATAAAATTGGTGGTATTCAAAATTCATTTAAATACAGCAACAAACATGAGATTGAACTATTTTTATTATTCTCTGTAGTCCTGAGCTGCATCGGACATGGATCAGGTATTAACATAACATAAGCCATACATACATAAACCTAGACTGTTTAAGGAATTAGTGTTGCCTAAAACAATCATGCTTACCAAACGTACCGTAAGGGGTCAGTTTGCATACGTTTCAGATGGAAAAAAATTTTAATAGCAACTTAGACATAAAGCAGCATACGTTTCAGTTTATGCTTCTTTTTGGTCTTTATGTCCACCGTTCCCTTGTAATCTGCACATGAATAACCCAATACATATTGTAGTAGCAATACATATTATCTTTACATGTATACACTAAATTATTATTTTGAAAATTCGAGTGACAAGAGCGTTTTCCTTATGCTTCTTCTTCATCATCCCTCATCCTACCTAGCTCTGCTCTGAATGGTCATTTCCTTTGCACCAAATTGCTTGCATCCATTTTTCTTGTCAAAACATAAATTGATTTCAAGTATTCAATCCTCATCATTGTCCTGCACCCGGTCTCAAATTACTTCATCCATAACATATAAGTGGTCGACGCATCCACACGACTCAGCCATTGGCTCAACACCCTACTCATTAATTAATCGGCTCAGAAACATTAGAAGGATTAGGTCACCCAAGTTAACCTAAAGTGAATGCAGTTGAGTATGAAATTAACCTAAAGTGAATGCAGTTGAGTATGAAATGTGGTACCAAGGAGAGATCCCTTTCTTTCACTTCCATAGTTCTCTTTTTTCTCCATTAGCGAATGACCCACCAATCAAGGATTCAAGGGCTCTCTCATCTCTTCCCTTTTCTTTATTCCACCCCTTTCTGTTTTTGTCTCTTTCATTAATCTTTTCTTAGATAAGAAAAGTGAAGCAGGGCCAGCCATTCCCTTGTTTTCAGATTTTAGCAGCAAATTGGATGGAGACACAACCCATCCCTAGTATATATCTTTCTGCTACCTCATCATAATCAAGCATTGCTTGGTCAGTGGATTGTGTATCTGTCATATAAACTGGCATATGACAAACATTGCTTGTTTACCAAACATTGCTCGTCTTGTCTGTGGCATTTTATTCGTTAAGGACATAGAAAACAGTTAAAAGATTAAAAACCTTGACACATTACAGTTTTAGAGAGATATAAAATTAAAACAGGATTTGGTGGTTCGAAGAAGATACTTGTAGGGACATAAGCAAGTGCAGAACTGAGGATAAGAATCAGAGAATCAGCATAGAAATCAGTGCAAATGCCGAATGAAAGGACTTTTGGAAGCGAATCTACCAGTAAACATAGGCCACCCAAAGACCCCAACAAATGAAGGTACCATATACATTTGGGATATCCTTGCCTTCTTTTTTGCTGCTTTCAGTCTCTGCAAAAGCCCTTATCCAATCAAGAACATTTTCCAGAATCCAATCAATAATACTTTCCTTTTGTTCCACTATTCAGAGTAAGCAGCAAAGGAATTTGGCACAGTGTAGTACTTTATGCAGATGCGAATTCCATCTTCTGCGCGCGCAGTGATCCTTGTTTTCTTTCTGGCTAGTACATTCTAAGTGAAGCTACAAAAAGAAAGACCAAACCAATCAACACCCCTGTCTAAAAAATCCGGAATACCGAATTTTCTTTCTCATTATGTACTGGAAATGACATTTGAATTTATGAACATCGATGTTTCAATATCTCCGTCTACTGAAGCTCGAAAGAATATGTTACTTATGTTTTCTTTATATTTACTGTTGAATAAAAAAAGCATCCCTATATTTTCTTGCTTAACAAATTAATTACTAAACATCACCTCTCAATGACTCTTGAAACCATGATATCATGAATTTATAGGTATTCTGTTAGGTGTGCGAACAACTGATACCATTATTCCCTCGAGTTCCCATTGTTTCATGATGACATACATTCATCCTGCGTTTCCACTTTATGTGGATTTATTCTCACAACTGTTTACACATTATTGCCTTAGACATATGTAATCACGTATGGAAGATACAATTTGTAACGTCAGCCCTGCGATTGCAACGTTTTTTCTTTTTAAAATTAAGAAACAAAATTAGAACACTGAAAGAAGAAAACTGTATGTACAAATAAAGTCTCTCCCGTACTACTATCTAATTCTATATAAGAGTAAAAGATCATTGGATGGATGGATTATATATTTTTGATGAGATTACTGTTTTTAAATATGTATCTTTTTCCCAGTTCATCGTAGACTTTTCTGCAAGCGGCCTCGTACAATTAGTCAAATGCATCTCATTAGTTAAACATACCACTACATGAAATTTGCAACAACCAATATCTAATACATACATGTCTCCATGATGTATGATGTGTGCTTCGTTTGGTGCTTAACTAAACTCTCCACATGCCAATACCGATACCGATACCAAAACCAAAACCAAAACCAAAACGTTGGCAAACGTATTAAAATAGTACCTATTCTCACTTTTTTTTAGGTTTCATCACAATGGTTCTTTTACCTTATTATTGTTGTTAATCGATATAACATAGATTTAAGTCATTTAACCAACAAAACAACATCATTCGTACATGTACTTTCCGAGCTTTCAACATTTAGAAAACCTTATTCTGAGAAAGCAATATATGTGTCTATTTAGCTCTTTAGGAAAAAGGGTAAGATCTTTCAATTAACTCAAAGAAAGTCTTATTCCTAATTGATTCATAAGATAATGAAACTATACTTTTGTTCTGAAAAATGTAAATACCGGAAACACCAACAACATCGATCAACATCGATCGGATTAATCATGAACATCTCTTGTGCATCATTGTCATATGGTGGAGCTTTAGCTGGTGAAAAGTATATTCTGGAAGAGCTGGAAGTTTACTCCGTCATGATCAGTAGGGCAGAGTTAGGAGACGTGTAACCCAAGCCTTTTCCCTAACAGATTTCAATCTGACGGTGCTGATCGCACATGCTTTTTGGGAACACCTTTGTTTACTATAGATCACCAATGAAAGTCATCCATCTTTCGCTCACTTATTGAAGTGATCGATCGACATAGTCGGTACGCCATTTAGCTAGGTTTGTAAAATAGTTTCCTTTCTTTAGGGCTTTCTAAGAAAAACGATCAGTTAGAGCTTTGCCTTTTCACTAAGCCACCAAGATATTAGGGTTTAATTTTCTGTACTAAAATAACGATGCGGATTGCAGACAGTAATAAGGGCAGCTTATGTATTGAGGTTTGTCTTTTATATATATATATATATATATATATATATATATATATATATATATCCAATCAGATTTTAAAAGATGATCAGACCGTTCACAATTTGACATATGTTATGTATACTAGAATTTTTTGATGTATTGTAACTTGAAGCTAATGGCAAGAGTGTATTACCTGGATCGGGTTTTGTTTAGGCTCTCTGAATAATAAGATCTTGCTTAGTGACTTGAGCCAACTAGGCTTAATATTATTGATCATTAGAAGTAAACTAAAAAAAGAGGGAATGCAAATACATAAAAGCGAATTAAGGATGAGGAAGTGATATGAACCAAACATTGTAGGAAGCAAAAGACAAACCCAGTGGTTGAGCTTGACAAAACATTTCATCCCAATTTTCTGAATAAAGCCAAGTAAGAAAACTATTGGTCTAACTCATGCCACCATATTTGAGGTTAAACACAACAAACGTTTCACCATGTTGGCCCAGAAAGAAACACATTTCACCATTCTAGATTAAGAAAATAGATTAAACATTATCTCAATTTTAACTGACTATTAATTTTAATATCTCAATTTTTTTAAAAAAAATATTGAATTTTCTCCATGTAATTAAGATCTAATCATATAATAGGAAACCATGTATGATTAATTAGCCTTGTCAAAAGACACACGATTAGTCTCACTAAATATATTAGCCATTTTGGTGTAGAATATAGATGGGACTGGGGCACCTCTTGCCACTACCTTACAATATTAATACACAGCACCAAACATTTTAATAGACGAAGGATATGTTAAGCCATACAAAGATAGACGCCTCCCCAGTTTCTCAAGTATAGACCAAAGTAACATAAAAACAACGTCCCGGACAGTGAATTAAACCATAATGCCTGTTAGGTTACCTTTATATATATTTTCTTTCAACCATACATACATGATCATCATATCATCATCATCATCATACTTCGAGCTAAACCCCCGTCTATAATATATGCCCCAAACCAAACTTGCTCACAATCAACTCCTCGCAATAACCAGAGATAGCTAGAAAAAAACCTCTTTTTCCCCCATATACAGTCCTCCTCCACCGCCACCTTCTTCATGTCTTCAAAAGACTGCGGCCAGCACGGTCACCACAGGCGGCGAAAGAGAATCCGCCGCTGCTGCGCGGGGCTTCTCATCTTCAACTTCATCCTCCTCATCATCATCCTCATCATCTGGGCGATCCTCCAGCCGTCCAAGCCCCGCTTCATCCTCCAGGACGTCACGGTCTACAACTTCAACAACACTGTCCCCAACGTCTTCTCTTCAAGCTTCCAGGTCACCATCTCCTCCCGCAACCCCAACGACAAGCTCGGAATCTACTACGACAAGCTCGACGTCTACGCCAACTACCGCTCTCAGCAGATCACCTTCTCAACTCTAATCCCGCCAACCTATCAAGGCCACAAGGAAGTCAACATCTGGTCGCCCTTCATCTACGGCACCAACGTCCCCATCGCTCCCTATAACTCCCTCGCTCTCGGACAGGACCAAGCCTCCGGCAGCGTCCTTCTGTTGATCAAGATTGACGGGCGGGTGAGATGGAAGATTGGAACATTCATCACCGGAAAGTACCATCTCTATGTGAGATGTCCGGCTTTCATAACTTTAGGACCCAAGACTACCGGAATTGTGGTTGGAGAAAACGCTGTCAAGTACCAGCTGGTGCAGCGATGCAAGGTCAGCGTATGATGAAGGAAATATGAAGGGGATAGCAATATCCAGGAGGATCGGACGGCGACAACTGCCGTTGAGTATTGCTCTAAAGCCGTTAGTTCCTTCTCTGTCATTTAATTTCCAGTAATTTTAATTTTCTGTTTATTAATTTAGAGGCTTGATCGAACTGTGTGTATTCGGATTACATATACGTGGGATCCCTTGGAATTGGTACATTTTGCTATAGAATAAAATGGAGATTATTACATGAGACGTATAGCAAAATACTTGTCGGTGGTACTTAATAATTAAGAGCTTAATTATTCTGAGTATATTATTCTTCAATAATCAGCATTTTGGATACATGAATGGCAAATTGGGTGTCTAGTGGAGGTTGGGGTGTCATTTTCTTTCGTTTGTCAATTCTCTATTAACTAAATTTTCTACTGTTGCTCTGCTTCTTGTTCAATCATTTTTTATTTCTAGCGTTTTCACTCGCTCCATGCTTCTTCTTTTAGGCTGTGGGCTTAATAATCTAATTTCTCTATCCATTAGTTTAATCGAATTTAGGGTTAGCAGCTAGAAACCTCCCCATGCCAGTTTCTGAAATTCAGTTTTTAATGGCACATGATTTATAATTGAAGTAATGATGCAAAATTTCGTGGTCAGCTAGTGATAGACTAAACAACACTGTTATTCGAAAGAAAAATTATTCAAACACTTTCTCATCTTTTACGTAAATAAAGCTTTGGTATTTTATTTTTGAAAAATTTTAAAACAGTATCTCACGTTCTTATATCGACCGAATTTAGTATCTATAATGGTTAGGTCCTTTTAAATAATTGGCGGTGGCCTTGGAAATAACAAATTTACCCTTAATATTTAATTAGTTATTATTATGATATAATTAAAAGGCAAAAGAAAATGCCAAATAGATTCAAACTAGTTTTTTTTGAACAACGATTCAAACTAGTTTTTAGCTAGTTTATTTCATTACGAAGGGATCTGCAGGTGTGTAATTCATGCTATAGTAGCAAGCCAAGTCGATCATCTCAGATCACACTCTGAAAACACTATCAGAATAACTATTTTAGCTAACAAAATTTTTTCGTCGGCTAAATAAAAAATTTTGTCGGCCAAGAAGGCGTCGGCCAAGACTTTAGCCGACGAAATTACTGTTCTTCGTTGGCTAAAGTCATTTATTTTAGCCAACGAAAAAATTTTTCGTCCCTTAAAGTCTGGACTTTAGGCGACGAATTTTTGGACCATAGCCGACGAAATTTTATAAAATTCCGTTGGCTATAGTTATTTATTTTATTTATTTAACAGTAGCGGATAAATTTTATTAAAATTCGTCTGCTATAGTTATTTTATTTATTTAACTTTAGCCGACGGATTTTATTAAAATTGGTCGGCTATAGTTATTTATTTTATTTATGTAACTTTAGCCGACAAATTTTAATAAAATTTGTCAGGTCTAGTTAGTTATTTTATTTATTTCTTTCTTTCTTTTCTTTTTTATTTCTTGTATTTTGAATTAATTTTTTTTCTTCTTTTTTGTTTTTCCACCGGTGATGGAGGAGGAGAAAAAGGAGAAGAGGAGGAGGATGCCGAGAAAGAGGAGAAGGCCGAGAAAGAGAGGAGGAGGAGGAGAAGCGAGGAGTGGGAGAGGGAGAAGGAGAGGAGGAGAATGAGAAGGAGAGGAGGAGAAAGAGGAGAAAGAGGATGAGGAGTTATCACCGGAGGAGGAAGAGGAGGAGGAGAAGAATGAAAAATATAGAAAAAATTCAAAATTTTCGACGGGGATTTTGAAAATTTGAGGGTACTTTAGCCGACGAAATACGTTAATTATGTTGGCTAATGTTTAGACGACGAATTACCCTAATTTCGTCGGCTATAGTTATTTATTTATTTTATTTATTTATTTAACTGTAGCCGATGAATTACCCTAATTTCGTCGGCTAAAACCCTAAACCCTATACGTAGAAGCTTCAGACGAAAAAAAGTCATGAAATAAGATATGACCGGAATGGTGAAATACGTCTACGGTTGAAAAATCAGGTAATTCCAGCAAAGTCTCGGTGTCGATGGTTGCGGTCAATGCAATTTTTCATTCATTCTCCCTAGAGGCAGCCCTAGCTCTGGTGGTTATTTTTCATAAAATTTTTATACCACTGGTTGCGTCTCGTTGATTTGAAACCATTTTCAGTTGAAGGTCCAGGAAAAATACGTAATTTAGACGGTCAAATGACTGTTTCCGTGTGTTAAGGGATTGACCGTAAGGATCAGGCCCTTAACGTTGTCGGATCAAGTTGAATTTTTTCCTATAGATATATTTCGACATAATAATAATATCAGACGGTCGATTTTTGTTTCTCAAGTTTGATTATCGGAATCACATCATGCCTACTAATGTTGTATAACTTGTTTACTAAGTTTTAAGTAAATGTTCTGTTTCAAAAACAAACTTTACGTAGAAACTTCAAACGTAAAAAAGTCATGAAATAAGATATGATCGGAATTGTGAAATACGTCTACGGTTGAAAAATCACGTAAAGTATTGAAGAGAAAAAATCAAGGGAATGAGGCGTATCCGTATACGGTTGATGCATGGATTTTCTCATGTTCACCTCTTTCACGAACTTCTCCTTATCATTCCTTGTTTGAAGTATAAGTGGAAGTAATCTACATTTATTTGGGGGAAGTAGTGATGATCTTTGATTTCTTGTGTCCATGTTGGTGAGTGAAATGGTTGTGATGGTTGTGTCCATGTTCGGAAAGACACACATTCAAAAGAATTGAAGAGAAAAAAAAGGAGAAAGGGGTAATGAAACAAAACTTTGGGATTCATGAAGTTACTCAATTGGGACCCAAGCGCTGAGGTACATGGCCTTTCTAAGAAACTCCTCAGAATGCTTGACCTTGTTATCTCTGAGATAACTTGAAACCAAAGCAGAGTGTGAGGAAGAGAGTTTCACTACTAGAAAAAGACTTTAGTCCATGAAATAACCAAAAACAGGCCGACGAAATTTTTTTCGTCAGGTAAGTTTAATTTTGGTCAGCTATAGTCTTTGAACTTTAGCCAACGAAATTTGAAAAGTTTAGCCGACGAAATTAGGGTATTTTGTTGGCTAAAGTACCTTTTAGTTACAAAATTGCACTACGGGTATTTCGGTGTTTGATTGACTATTGTGATACCAATCTGGAAGCGGAATAGCAGTACGAGTAAAACTCATCGCTACGACATGACATATTGGTTTTTGTTGGCCATCTGAGTTCGTTTAAGACTTCAAAATGCAGTTTTTTCTAAACACTTAACACATGAAAACGTCTATATATGCATCTATATGAGGTATTTTGGTCGAACCTTCAACACAACAAACTCTCACCATGATGAGACGCAACTGTCCATCTACATATTTTGAGACATTTACCTCTTGATGATATGGCTCCACATAGGGATAAATAATGGTAAATAGTATGAATGTTGTGATTATGATGCTCAAACTTCAAAACTAAAAATCCGACCGTCCGATATGATTATTATGTCGAAATATGTCTATGGTAAAAAATTCAACCTGACCTGATATATTTAAGAGCTCAATCCGTATAGTCAATCTTATAAGTCAAACCCATATTAACCACAACTATCGGCACCGAGACTTTACCAGAATTACGTGATTTTTCAACCGTAGACGTTTTTCACCATTCTGGTCATATCTTATTTCATTACTTTTTTGCGTTTGAAGTTTCTACATGGAGTTTGTTTTTAAAACGGAACATTTACTTAAAACTTAGTAAACAAGTTATACAACATTAGTAGGCATGATGTGATTCCGATGATCAAACTTGAGAAACAAAAATCGACCGTCTGATATGATCATTATGTCGAAATATATCTATAGGAAAAAATTCAACTTGATCCGACAACGTTAAGGGCCTGATCCTTACGGTCAATCCCTTAACGCACGGAAACAGTCATTTGACCGTCTAAATTAAGTATTTTTCCTGGACCTTCAACTGAAAATGGTTTCAAATCAACGAGACGCAACCAGTGGTATAAAAATTTTATGAAAAATAACCACCGGAGCTAGGGCTGCCTCTAGGGAGAATGAATGAAAAATTGCATTGACCGCAACCATCGATACCGAGACTTTGCTGGAATTACCTGATTTTTCAACCGTAGACGTATTTCACCATTCCGGTCATATCTTATTTCATAACTTTTTTTCGTCTGAAGCTTCTACGTATAGGGTTTAGGGTTTTAGCCGACGAAATTAGGGTAATTCATCGTCTAAACATTAGCCAACATAATTAACGTATTTCGTCGGCTAAAGTACCCTTAAATTTTCAAAATCCCCGTCGAAAATTTTGAATTTTTTCTATATTCAATACGGATACGATTACGATACAGCTACGGATACGATACAGATATTGGATACGGATACGATACAGCATTCTATACTTTTAGCCGTATCCATGCATCAACCGTATACGGATACGCCTCATTCCATACGATACGGATACGCTCTGGATACAGTTCCGATACGTATCCGGAGACAAAAATATGTATCGAAGACTATTTAGTATAGTTTGACTTTTGGATACGATTTGGATACTTTTGGATATGGTTTGGATACAGCTAATTAAACAAAATACAGGAATGAATACGGTTTACTAACCTAATACTGTATTCTTCTCTCTTGAAACCTCAGGCGCCCACCATCATCTTCTCTCATCTTGCTCTCATCCTCTGTCGACGGAGCCGCTGCAAGCCTACAACTCCTGCAAGACCTAGACTCCCAAAGTCACCCACATCAGCTTCTCTGGATTCGACTGGTTCTACAACTTCTGCTCTCATCCTCTGTCGACGGAGCCGCTGCAAGCCTGCAACTCCTGCAAGACCCAGATTCCCAGAGACACCCACATCGGCTTCTCTGGCTTCCCAGAAATATACAAACAGGCTTACGAACATGATATGAAATGCATGAGAATAGCCAGATAACTAATTCAGAATGATAATCAAGGAAGAAGCAAAGCAGAGTCCAAACAGAAGGCCATAGAAGATCTCACCTAACATTATTGCCATCAGTCTGAAAGGAATCCGGCTTCGATCCAAGTTTCATAAAATTCATCTTGGCAAGCAAAAGATCTGGTTTTTTCCTTGTGTACTTCCCAAACTAAACTCCCCACTACTGAACCTGTCAATGCTTGATCAAATACTTCACACCAAGAGCACCAGGCATCCCAAATAAGAACACATCTCGACCAACAAGAAACTGCTAGAAATGGAAAGGAACACACCAGGAGTGGGAACCAGATATGATATCTGAATACAACCAACTTCCTGGGCTTCAAGAGAGGAAAGAAGCCACTCAGATGGAAGGATATATATGTATACAGGGCAGGCTATGACCAAATCTTGACAAGGACCGAATGAGTTTAACAGATAGAGAGAGAAAGAAATGGGAAATAGAGATGGGTTTTGTGCATTTTTTTAGAAAATGTGTTAGAATCATCACCACAAACAACTTAATCAGTTTCCACTTCCACATGACCTCACTTTTATTGATATGTTTGTGGTCAGAAACGATTTGAACTTTGAAATTAAATATTAATTTTTTATTATAATATATAAAAACGTACTCGTATCCTATTTTTTTTAAAAAAAACTCGTATCTCGTATCGTATCGTACCCGCACCCGTATCACGTATCCGTGTCCGTGCATCATAGGTTACAGGAGGGAGTTGGTTACTTGGATTCATCTTGCACTTATCAGAGGAGTTGTTTGCATTCTTCCCAATCCCCTCAAACCCATATATAACTCCTTACCACTCTGACTCTCATTCCTTAACTTGGATATGGATCGGGGCTTCATAGGAAAGATGGTAGTAGTCTTGAAGGTTTGGCTCTTCGACGATGCTTCAGTTTCTCCTCTCTAGTTTGGTTTCGACGGCGGGCTTCTAGTGACGGTGAAGTGGCCGAGATCTATTCCAGATCATGTTCTTTCTCAATGATGTATGACGGGGTGCAGACTCGGGAGGACGTTTGGGGTGGTTGTTGCACGATTGGAAAGTTGCAATTGGCTGTGAGTCAGGATGATGGCTGCGACTCTGTCGTCAGAGACGGTAATGGGGCATGCTTTGAAGACTGGTAACGGTAGTTTGGAGGTGTTGCCGATGTTGTCAGCGGAGGAAGCCCCATATTATGGTTTCAAAAACGGTGGCGTGGGCCTCTGGGAATTGATTTTGGCGGTGGCGGTCAAATATGAGAGAAGAGACAGAGATAGTACGAGAGACCGAGAGAGATGGACATATACAGAGGAAAAAAGAAAAAAACATTAAATGATGAAAGTATCCTTCAATCATTAGTTTATTTAACGAAACTAACGATTTCAAATATCAAGTCTAGATAAAAATGTGAGATACTGTTTTAAAATTTTTTAAATATTAGATACCAAAACATTGCTTCTGTAAAAGATATGGCACTGTGTGGACATTTTTTCCTTATTAGAATAATATGTAAAATTCTTTAAAGAACTAATTCCTTCTACTTCGTTCATATGTATATAGAGCCCGTAACAAGTTATTGCTTTCTGACTCCTATAATTATTTTCACTACAGTTTTTCTTCGAAGCACATGGTTTCACGACTTTCATCTTGTATATATAACAGAGGCAAGTCAATTAGTGAGTACAATGTTATTAAATGCGAGTTATTTGACCATAATGTATGAGAGAGAGAAGGCTGAGAGTGATGAATTATTGTGCACATAATGGTGGTCCTTTTCAAACTCCCTTCGCTAGCTAGGGTGGCCATCTAGGACCAAAAATTGAAAAAAAAAACCGAACCGGAAATCAAACCGAAACTACTTAAATCGAAAACCGAAAAAACTGCATTGGAAAAAATCAAACCGAACCGGATCTTTCTAATTTGGTTTGTGGTTTGGGTCTAGTAGAAACCAGACCGGAAAACCGTTTTATGTATTAAAAAATAAAAAAATGATTTTTAACTATGGAATGTTTTGATTTTTTTATTTTTTACGAATTGGTTTCAATACTAGAATAAATTAATTTGGCGAGAAACAATTTTCTTCTCATAAAACAAACCAAAAACAAATGATTATTTTCACTTAAAAACTTGTGCTCATTTTCGTCTCTTAAATGCACATTTTTAAATGATCATTTACATACGCAACCTAAAAACAAACTCTACATACGAAGCAAAATTATTAAAAATTTCGTGAAATAAGATGTGATCGGAATTGTGAAATACAGCTATAGTTCAAAAATCACGTAATTCGGGTTACATCTCAAAGGCGATAGTAGTGGTCAACCCTATTTAACATTATTATTCCCTATGAGAAGCCCTATCTTCGAGAGGTAAATGTCTCAAAAATTTTATATGGGCAGTTGCGTCTCATCTATGTGACAGTTTGTTATGTAAAAAGTTCGACCAATCTATGTCATATAGAGGTAGATATGAGTTTTCGTGTGATAAGTGATGATGGATTAGGGTTGATCATTTCGATTGAGCCCTTAATTTTGTCGGATCCAATTGAATTTTTTACCATAGACATCTATCGTCAAAATGATCATATCATACGGTCAAAATTTTGTTTATGAATTTTAGTCATCAAAATCACAATGTGCTTACTAATATTGTACAACTTGTTTAGTAGGTTGTAAACAAATGTACAATTTTGTGAACCATAGCCATTTTTCACAATAAGGATCATGAGAAGAAAAATCATCAAAATTAAAAAAAACAAGACCGTAGGTGTGGTTTGCTTTGCGGTTTGATATTTGAACGGTCAACCCTATTACCATTATTATTCCCTTTAGGTAGCCCTATCGTCGAGAGGTAATTTTGTAAAAATTTTATATGTGTGGTTGCGTCTTATCTACGTGAACATTTTTTTGTGTGGAATGTTCGACCAAACTATGTCACATAAAGGTTGATATGAGAGTTTTCATGTGATAAGTGACGATGAATTATGGTTGACTGATTCAATCGAGCTCTTAACATTCTCAGATCCAGCTGAATTTTTTAACATACATATATTTCTTCATAATGATCATATCGGACGGTCGAATTTTTGTTTGTAAATTTTAGTCATCAGAATTGCAATGTGCCTACTAATGTTGTATAACTTGTTTAGTAGGTTTTAAGCAAATACACAACTTTATGAACCAACTCTATATAGAACCAAAATTATAAAAAATATTTTGAAATAGAGCTAGATATGAGAGTTTGCGTGTGATAAATGACGATGGATTATGGTTGACCGATTCAATAGAGCTCTTAACGTTCTCGGATCCCGCTGAATTTTTTAATATACACATATTTCTTCATAATTATCATATCAGATGGTCGAATTTTCGTTTGTAAATTTTAGTCATCGGAATCGCAATGTGTGTACTAATGTTGTATAACTTGTTTAGCAGGTTTTAAGCAAATACACAACTTTATGAACCAACTCATAGAAGCAAAATTATCAAAAATATCGTGAAATAAGATGTGATTGGAATGGTAAAATACGGCTATGGTTTAAAAATTATGTAATTCGGGTAACGTCAAAGTGCCGATAGTAGCGGTCAACCATATTTACCATTATTATTCCTTATGGGGGCCCTATCACCAAGAGATAAATGTTCCAAAATTTTTATATGCGCGGTTGCATCCTCAACTACGTGACATTTTGTTGTGTGGAAGGTTCGACCAAACTACGTCATATAGAGGTAGATATAAGCGTTTCCGTGTGATAAGTGGCGATGAATTAGGTTGACCGTTTCGATCGAGCCCTTAACCTTGTTGGATCTAGTTGAATTTTTTACAATAGACATTTTTTGTCATAATAATCATATCAGACGGTCAAATTTTTTTTTTGTGAATTTTAGCAATCGGAATCACAATGTGCCTACTAATGTTATAAAACTTGTTTAGTAGATTGCAAACAAATGTACAACTTTGGGGAGTAGAATGTTCAGCGTCACCTTCTTGGTAAAATACATGGTATGAGACATGTAGGCTCAATTTGTTTTACATGGTATGGATCTGGAGTAGAATGTACATTCATATGCATATCATTTATTAATTGTTTGGTTGTCTTTTATTTTAAGAGAATTCGCTCCATATTGAGCCGTCAGGTTGAGCTCACCCTTTAACAGATATTGCAGGTTTTAAGCACAATGAACATGAGTGATCAGGAGCAATTGAGTTATTGAATTCTTGATGTGTAATGCTTGTTTTTCTTATATTAAGACGTAACCATATAGTTGTCTATCTTTGTAAGTTACTGTATAGTAAATAATAATTCTATTTCATATTCTGAGTTGAGTGTTTGAGTTGTTCTCTTTTCCAATTTCTTTCATATTCTGAATATGAAAATTCTATTTCATATTAGGAATATGAGTTGCACCTCGAAAAAATTTATTTCTCAAAAATCAGGGTGTGACACAGCCTAAAGGACCCAAGCTCATAATGAGCCCAAGCCCAACGCATACCAAGTGGGCCTAAAAGGGAAGGCCACCAAAGATCCGGCCCAATGAAGATGATGTGATCTTGATGCAGAGCTGCAGCATTGTCGTCGATTTCGGCCACCACCAGAGGAGCAACAGCAACCGGCACTCGCCGTGGCAAGGTAGAAGACCAGCATCTTCCTTCAACATCACCAGAACAAGACGTTGTGGCTCAACCATGATCGGGAAGATATCAGGTAAGACCCCTGCCGCCTCGTTCACCTCCCTGCCAAAACTAACTTCATCGCCGACCAGTAAGGAGCCATCGCTCATGAATATCGACAAAACATCTCCACCGTGACAACATTACTCTACAATGCAAACCAGCCAACAACTTCTCGGTCCAGCCTCAAGAAAGCCTCAATCCACCACCGCCACCTACCAGGCTAGATCACCTGGCCACCATCACCGCCCGTCCGACAACGAGCCTAAGCAACACTGAAGAGGCTAGAAGCCGTCGACAGCATTGAGCCACTACGGGACAAGCCACAACCTCAAAAACCTAAAACTTTTCCTCTCCCTATTTTCAGAGAGCAAAAATTGTTTAACATGTATAGCTTATCTATAGCGCATCGCTGTATGTGAATATACAGTTCCAAAACCAAATATCCTATGTTGCCAAAACAAAAACCAAATATCCGACATGCAATGCATATTCCTTCTCTTTGACCCATTTTGGCCCTTGAATTTAGGCACGAAATCATGTGATCCAGTTTTGACATATATGGCACACTCTTCTGGTCCTCATGAGTCATACATACGCACCCCCCTTCCCTAATAATGTGTCACACAAACATGTTCAATACCCCATCATAAAATATAGAGTTAAACACTTGTATACCCTCAAATTTTAACCCAAAAAACAGTTTTATCTTTTTTCTTTCAAATTAAACAGGTATACTTTCAAAATTTGACAGTTTTATCCAATCCGTTAAAAATTCTGTTAAAACTAATTGAACATGGTATATATATATAGGGTTTAGGGTTTACCCTAAACCCTATATACCCGATCAGAAGAGGACGTCCGTGAAATTGAAATTGTGCGGACGTGCTACCTGGCAGTCATTCATTGGCTGGTTAAAACATTCAACTGATTCTCATCAAATTATGCGGGTCCCACACTCTTCATCTTCTCAAATCTTCGGTATTGTCTTCGATCCGGTCTCTCTGAACTAGCCTTCCCCTCCCTTTCAGACTCCACATCCCTATTGATCCTCATCATTATCATTGTTGCCAATAACAACATCATCCTTCCTTCTCTGCAAAACCCAAACCCACCATTTAATGGAGGGAGAAGCGGTGATGGGGTTTGGAGTCAGCTTAGGGGGCGGTGTTGTTGCGGGTGAGTTTGCGGTAGCAGACGAGGAGGACGGAGAAGGCGGCTGAAGGTTGGGGCTTTATTAAATGGTGGGTTTGGGTTTTGCAGAGAAGGAAGGAAGATGGAGGAGGGTTTCAATGGATGAGAGAGAGCCGAGAAGATGGTTCACACCAGAAGAAAAAAAAAGATTGCTGAGAATCAGTTGAATGTTTTAACCAGCCAATGAATGACTGCCACGTAGCACGTCCGCACAATTTCAATTTCACGGACGTCCTCTTCTGATCGGGTCTGTATGTATATACATAATATACATACAGACCCGATCAGAAGAGGACGTCCGTGAAATTGAAATTGTGCGGACGTGCTACGTGGCAGTCATTCATTGGCTGGTTAAAACACACACACATATATATATATATATATATATATATATACAAATACATAACACAGAGCCTCGTTCTTGGGTAAACAGTTATAAGCTGTTTAGCTACTCATGATTATAATTACAAGCACAAGATACTTACTTGTAATAAAAACACATCACACCGAATGATTACAGACTGAAATCTTTACACTGTACTCACACTCACACTATACTAGAGATACTGTTTACACACACTATTTCTCTCGTTTTCTAGCTTTGAGAGGAAGGTGAAGAGTGTTTCTAACTTCTGTTCAAAGTTTTTCGATACTTTCTCTCGGAAGCCTGAAGCTCCTTATATAGCACACAGACTCTAAACCTGAATTAAACACATCTAAGAGAAAGTGAGAGACAGGAGGAATCACGCAAGCAAAACTAAAGTTATTTGTTTTCATGCGTCGACCGCAAAAAGAAAAACTCACTAACTTTAACAAAAGAAAAGTTTTTTGTCTTGATGCGTCAGCCACCGCTCATTTCTCTTTCATGTGAACGCACTAACTTTAACAAAAGAAAAGTCTTTTGTCTTGATACGTCGGCCACCGCTCATTTCTCCATCATGTTTACTGTATTGTATTATTCATCACGCAAGCAAAACTAAAGTTATTTGTTTTCATGCGTCGACCGCAAAAAGAAAAACTCACTAACTTTAACAAAAGAAAAGTTTTTTGTCTTGATGCGTCAGCCACCGCTCATTTCTCTTTCATGTGAACGCACTAACTTTAACAAAAGAAAAGTCTTTTGTCTTGATACGTCGGCCACCGCTCATTTCTCCATCATGTTTACTGTATTGTATTATTCGTCATCAGTGCAATCATAATCAGCCAACGAATCTTGACCCTCTTGCTCCCCTTCTGATGCTTTTTTATCTTTTTCTTCACTGTCTAAGTCCGAATCATAAGGAAAAAGATAAGGAATCCTATATCCTTTTTCCTTCTCCACTTTTCAATTAATTCTGTAGTAGCTAGGGTGCAGTCTACTTCATTTCTCATAATGGCTGAGAAAAAGTCACAATTCGCAGGTGGAGGATGATTATAGCAGGAAACCATTATCTTTTATCCACTTGCCAGAAGGCTTGACTCATAATTTCTTCACACCATGTTTTTGATACACATAGAATGCTCTGATTAGGACTGTCATTTCCGCTCATCCTGCTCTCTCCTTTAATTCGACCTTAAATTATCCTGACATAATGATAAGGAGAGATATAGTTCATTTGTTCTTTCAGCATTATACATTCTGGTGGAGTTTATATGAACTTTAATCTCAGGATACATCCGTCTGGCCTAATGTTCTTGACAGCTTGAACTATCAATCCAGGGAATTCCTCTAAGTCTTCATTAGATTTTGTCTAAATATTATGACCAAAACCATTCTCCATTAGCCACCGTTTTTGTTTCTGAGGGTGTTCAGCTTGGACATTAACCAAATATATTCCATAATATGGGTCAGGAACAACAGAAAAAGTTGGTGGAAACGTCTATCCTTTTTCCAGATGCTCATGGAATTTGAACCATTCGGACCGTTTAATTGTTGTCATAGAGATCTTAGCACTTTCTGGATTTTCTAGGTATACTACTTTAAACTTTTCAATCTCTTTTGCATGGATTCCATGCAATTCTTCTGTAAGTGATTCAAGGGTTCCAAACAGATTATCTTCATTTTCTTCATGGAATGCATAAAGAATATTGTCTATGATAATCTTTTGCTTGAACACTAACAACAGTTTCGTCTGGAAAACTGGCTCTTTAAAAATCTTTAAAGACTGACCATGAACGATTTTCTTTCCTGTAACCACATGCAACCTGCTTTCCCTAAAAGGGGTTATTCTGCTTTTTGGCAAAACAGCAGCCATTAAAGGACTTGATATGCCTTTACCGTCTGTCGTTTGAGAAGGGCTAGCTAGTCTTTTACCTTGAGACTGGTCAGTTGAGGTTGTATCTTTTGGATACAACAAATACTCCTAAGTGAGCTTTTCTTCTTCACCAGATTTTTCGGACTGACTTTCATCTTGCAAGGAGAATTCTGAGTTTTTATCTCAATCAGCTGGATTTATCTTGTCATGACCTGTTGCTTGACTTGTTTCACCTGTTCCATAAGATACGATGAATTGATAACCTGGTTTATCATGGAGAGGACCTACAGTCTTATCACTACTCCTGTATCTTTCCCAAAGATTTTTCTCCTTTGATTCTAGTCTTCTTTTTCTTGGGTTGCGTTTCTCATCCTTATCATCTTTTTGAAACATTGTCATTTCTCTTGTAAGGGCGTCTGGTAGGAATTCTTGTTACCTGTAACCCTTTCAACGTCATATTCATACTGAGATAAAAACATTTGTTATCTCAACACTCTTCCCATATCTGCAACATCAGTTAATTTATAGTTTTTTTTTTAAGTTTTTTTTACTCTTTTGTTATCAATTCTAACTATAAATTTGTTCCCTAAAAAACCCCAGCCCACCTTATACTTTTAATAAGAGCAAGGACTTCTTTGTCTCTAGTAGAATAGTTTAACTCTGCTGCGTTAAACTTTTTCGAGAGAAATTTACAAATATTTCATGATTTGTATCTGGGATAATAGCCAAGACAACTCTTGTCCAATATTAATCATTTGTCATGTCCAAACCATATCGAGATTATCATTTTTAAGATTTGACAGAGACATCTTCAAAAACCGTCTGCGTTCTAAGCAACCGCGTGCGATTATCATGAGTTGTCCCAAATTCGAAAGAGACATCTCCATAAAACCGTCTGCGTTCTAAGCAACCGCGTGCGATTATCTTAACTCAAGCCCACGCGTCCTTCCGTATTAAACCGAAACACGCAGCACACCAAATCTGCGATGTTGATCTTCTTGATTTCCCACAGGTAATAATTCCTCTATACATGTAATAATTCCTCTAGACCCTATATTAACCCCGCTTCACCTTCTTCAGTTCTCATCTTTCGATCTTCACCCAACTCATCCATTCAGTAGTTTTCTCTATACATTCCATATCTTTTGTTCACCTTGAGTTTCCATGGCAGAGAAACAAGCTCAGTTGAACGGGGCCTACGACGGCCCTTCAATCCCGGCGAAAGAGACCTACCACCGCCCCGGCCGTGGCGGAGGTCCACTCGGCTGCTGCTGCAGCTGCATCTTTGGTCTTGTCTTCAAGCTCATCGTCACCGCAGTCGTCTTCATTGGAATAGCCTTCCTCGTCTTCTGGCTCATAGTCCGCCCTACCAGAGTCAAGTTCCACGTAACAGATACCACGCTCACACAGTTCAACTTCTCCTCCGACAACCTCCACTATAACCTTGCTCTCAACCTTACCATCAGAAACCCCAACAAGAAGATCGGCGTCTACTATGATCGCATTGAAGCCCGAGCTCTTTACGAGGGCCAGAGGTTTAGTACGGTTACTCTGACCCCATTTTACCAAGGCCACAAAACGACAAACGTTTTGAACCCGGTGTTTCAGGGACAGCAATTGATGGTTGGATCCGGCTTGCTTGAGGATTATAATCAACAGAAGAGTGCTGGGGTTTATGAGATTGAAATGAGGCTTTATCTGAGGATTCGGTTCAAGTTGGGTAAAATCAAGACCGGAAAGTTCAAGCCTAGGGTTAAATGTGACTTGAAGGTTCCTTTGAGTCAGAGTGGAAATTCAGTTGGTACTTTTCAGACTGAGAAGTGCTCATTCGATTACTTTAATTGATATCTTCTGATGGTCTATAATATAGCAGAGCAGAGCAGAGCAGATACATTGATCTTGTCCTACGACATATTAGTCACTACAAGATTTGTGATCTTGTTTAGTGTGTATCTAGCGGTATTAGCATGCAGGGTATCTGTCTTCATGATCACCTATAGGCTATAGCAGGCTCTACGTAGAACATGATTCTTATTCATTTTTTAGTGTACGTAATACCTCAGTATAGTTTTCGCTATGATGATCCGAGTACTTTTATGTACAGCAAACTTCTTTTTATTTGAGCAAATAAAATAATTTCATTAAGAGATAAAAGCTTAAGTGAGCCTTGCAGGAGATTGATAATACACAAGGGAGGGTTGTTTATCCAAGTACAAGTGAGGTTATCTTCAAAAGCTATGACAGGTAATCTATGAGCTATGTTGTTGAACATTCTTGGTGTGGCTACAGACTGATATTCAGCAATTTTTGTTGAACCTCTTGTACATATACAATTCAATGAAAATGAAATCGTTGAATATTTAAACCTCATATGGGTCCGATAAAATCGTGTACGTGGTACGTGAGCCAGTAAAGTCAAAGAGACTCCGAAAGTACACATGGCGACGTGTGATTGGTCGGTCAACAACAGATTCGTCAAATCCCGACTAAAGAAAATATTAAATATCGTCCGTCAATCAATTGTCAACCACATTAAATTGTTTGTCGGTATTAAAATTAGATGTTTAATCAAATAAATCATGCCTTAACGAGAATAATTAAATCAATTAATTAAATATGATTTGATTTAACATGCACATTACTGGCCTTAAGAGAATTTAATTAGCATATCAATACCTTCTCTCATGTACTTTAATGACGACCTATTAATTTCGTCGGCTAAAGTTCTTTAAATTTTCAGATCAGGACAACAGCTAATTCATTCAAAACAAACGGTAAAAAAACATAAATCTAAATAGGTACATATACAATTTTTATTTGATATATATTATTGTTGATTTGTTAATTTCGATGAAAATAATTATTGTTGATTTGTTGTTAATTGTTGATATTATGCATATATATAAGTATGTGTTAATTTGTGTGTTATCAAGTATAATGTTTGTAGTTTCAATATATATTTATATATATACTAGAAATGTGCCAACGGGCGGGATTTTTTCATATGCTTAAAGAAATACTAATTTGGCCATTATACTTGAAAAAAATCGATTGTAACAATTAGAAATAGATGTATAACCAACTACAAATATCAACAGAAAATAAACTACATTGGTTGATTTCTCTTTAATTGAATTTTAAAGAGTTGTCATTGAATTTCAACTAATCACAACCTTGGGAGAATATCTGTGCATAGGAGTAGTTGGATAATAAAAACACAGATCACCAGTATGTGGTATCAACTATTGCAAAAACATGCAGGCTACTTTAACTCCTACACAGAAATGCCTTCTTTTAACAGAAATGTAAGACATAGAGAAATTATTTTCTGTGGCCGGAGCACCAGCTGGCACGCTGATTTGGTGTCCCAGTCCACTTAAAAATCAACACGTGTTCAGATGAATAATTGATAGGATTGAAGAATGAGTTTGACGGTTCCGTTACCTTGTTTTTAAGAAGAACAAATATACTGGGAAAAGAAAAGACAAGCGAGAGAAGAGGCTGAACGAGAGATGGAACCACGAATTGCAAGAGCAGAGGAGACGGATGCAGCCGAAGTTCTCCAAGTTTTCAGCTTTGAAAACCCAAAGGTAGACCACCACAACCCCATCTCTCTCTAAGTTTCTAGGCTTTCAGCTTTCAGATTTGATTTGTTGAATACTGTGTTGAATCGCCGAAACAAAAATGAGCCGCCGAGCTGTTTCGGTAGCCAAGGGCATGAAGAAGGGCCACCCCATCTTTTTTCGCTAGGCTTTGGTGTACAGTTGTCGATCTATTTAGCTAGACTTGGTCTTCCCAGATAGGTTCTGCAATACATAATTGCAGCAAATCTTCTCGGAAGGAGGGAGGGGCAGATGGTTTTCTCCCATACTTGGTAAATTACTCACTTACTGTAATTAATCATGGGTTTAGGAACAGAACATATCAACAAAAGAGATGAAATTTGTTGAGGTTAGCATTTTAGTTCTTCTTCAATTTGTACAGCAGAGTGAATATATAACAACTATATATGAGTGATTACTTACTTTGACCACTAGCTAGTATTTGCAACTTCCTCACTGATCGGCTTTCCAGGTTATTTGCAGTACTCTATCAATACTTTGTAATTCTAAATTAAAACGTGCATCACAAATTGTTCTTCCCACAAATAGTGAAGCTCGATTACAAGGTTAGCACCTTCATCTACTGAACACACAATTTAGAAAAGACTAAGTTAGCGTGGATTCGTCAGTTAGCTTTGACATGGAAGCTTTGCCAGCAGATCTGATAAGAAGGTATTTTATAGGTTCAAGCTGCATACATTTTCCAAATTATTATGTTATACTTGGTATTTGTTTAAGCAACATTGAATTTTATCCATTATGGTACGTAGTAGTATGTTGTTTACTTTGGTTAGTTTGAATTTTCTGGTTCAAGATTATCTGTGTGTAGAAATGTCATTCTGAATTGTTAAAATTTGAGGAAGCTAGTTACCTTGTGTGAAATGAAAGTTTTGGGTAGTTACCTCATTCAACTTTAACACGCTGAAACCGTAAAAGCATCTTAAAATTGGAGAATTGAAGGAAGGATCCTTTCTTCCTTTATTCATATTAATCATATAGAAAAGACTAAAGCTACAACTTCCAGTAGGCAGATTCTCACTAGAAAAGGAACTTTCCCGGGTATGCCATTTTGAAGGACAGAAGTTTGAGGTCCCTGCTTTCAGGATTATGAAGTATAAACATAGTAGAGTAAAGCCATATGTTACAGCCACAGTAGACTAATTTATTGACTAAAAATTGGATTCTAATTACAGGTTGGTTATGTTATTGTCATATGTTTCACTTTACAGTATAAATAGATGTACATCATTTCCGCTTTAGTTCTTAGACTTGTGTACTTTTTCTTTCATGCAAATACAGATTTTTTTGCCTATAATTTTCTTCAAATTTCAGATACCATGCAAAGAAACAAGTCTTTTGTTACAAGGTCGAACTCAAGTCTGATGAGACTCTAGCGTCATGCAAAGCTACAGAGGTTTCAGTCTGAGGATACAACTATAGCGTGATACATAAGTAACAATAGACATAAATTAAGTTTCATTTTTTTTTCTTTTCACTGATGTTTCAATATTTGTAATGCCTCCTATTCTGTAACACATGACCATGAACAGATTGAATATATGTTTCTTTTTACATTTTCCAGTTGCGTTTCTTGCCCCTTCATAAGTTTCACCATTTCATTTGTGTTTTAGAGAGCACAAGCAATATATGCTATTGTATGTAAATTTCTTGAATGTCAATGATTCTATTCCAAAGATGCTCAGTTCAGTAAAGTTGAGAGATAACACAAATCTTTCCAAGTCTAAAAGGAGTAAAAGAGATAAACTAGTATCATTCACAGTCAAAACTCAAAAGTCAATACCATAATGTAAACCATCCATTCTACAATCAAATTTGAGCAAATGCTTTACACAATAGATGAAGTAAGTCACCTTAATGAACAAACTGTTTACATGTCTTTTTTTTCTTTTTTCTTTTTCTTTTTGAAGGATACATGTCTTTTTCTTTTAAAGAGAATAAGATACAAATTCCATGGAATAAGCTTCAAATATAATCTCTTATCATTACAGAGAGTTTTTCTGGGGGTAATATTAAGCCCTTTGGTAAATAATATGGCATCTCTTGAACCTTGCTGTTGATCCTTCATTGAACCCTAACATGGTTGAAGATATGATCCAAATTGATGGTTTGGGGACAGATGTGCTTCCAGATGTATGCTGTGATCATATTATAAATCCAAGTCTTTTAGCATGACTGTTGTGCAACTCAAAAACTTCATTTTCACTATCGACCATCATTCCAAACAAAATATCTTCATCTGATCTTTCTTGACGATTTAGTTAGTTCCTGTTGGTTATCAAAAGATTAATTCAGAATCATCAACCTCTCTATCCAGATCACTAACTGATCATAAACAAAAATAAAAAAGTAAATTAGAAGGATAGTAGACATACTCTTCAATAAGAAATGAATGATCTGGTTGTCTACTTAGAAGAAACAAAACATGTAATCCCAAATCCAGTATTATATATAGTACATTTGTAGGTCTACATATCAACATATATAAAATTAGTCATACAATGTATTTTAGGGGAATTAAGCTTCACCTGGAAACAAAACCAGTCTTTATTATCATGAGAAGCTAATAAACCAAATTCTTGTTTAACAGTAATTCCTACCTACAGTACTCAACCATAATGTTTTGTATTCAACTTGTGGTCATGTATGCAAATGTATTTCAGCAATTTAAGAGTGATATATGTAAATATGAGTATTGATAAGTTGGATTAGTTCTTTCTTTCTTTATCGCAACCTAGCCTCATAACCATTTTTTTTTGTTTAATTACTCATCTTACTATATGTTACCAAGAGATCATTTTATCAAACGAAATGAATAATGAGAACAAAATCCATATTCGTTTACGAATACAATTTCAATGTAAGTAGACCTTCCTCAAATACTACTAACCTATGTATATATCAAACGGCCGATTTATACATATATGTATGTATGTTTTCTCTAAATCCAGGATATATATCAATTGCAAGAAGAATCAAAAACAACATCAGTACACCTTCTTTCAAGTTTCATTCACTTTAGGGAGACAGATTGACGTACTTGTATTTGCCATTGGAGAACCCCAGAGAGCTTCGGCTGCGTCGGTCTCCTTTGCTCTTGCAAAACGATTCCCGCCGGCGCCGCCTTTTGCAGACCTGTGAGAGAATCGGGGCTTCTCTCCTTGAGCCTTTTCATTCAATTTCGGATCTGGAATGGTCTATTCTCTGGCTTCACTCTTCTTCCCATATGTTTTGGGACGGCTGGTAAACAGCAAGGTAACGGAACCGTCAAACTCATTCTTCAATCCCATCAATTATTCAGCTGGACACGTGTCGATTTTTAAGTGGACAGGCACACCAAATCATCATGCCAGCTGGTGTTCCGGCCACAGAAAATAATCTCTCGTAAGACATAAAGAAACTTGCACTCCACGTATATAAATACTATAGCAGGTCGCATCTATATTGATCTGTACGCTTTGGTTTCATTATTTTTTTTTTTGTATTTTATATGACTAATTCATAAAAACAATATGATAATAGTTTAGGATATATCACTAAATTAGATGCGAAAAGATTTAATGAACAACTTGTGTTTTAAAGATCAATTATTGTGCAGAAAAAGGAATCACGGTACCGTACAGTTGTACTATCATTTTAAAAATGAATATTCCTTGTACCCGGAACAAGGCTGAGGTGGTGTTCCCAGCCAATAAACCATCGACACGTTTACAATTTTTTTAAAAGGCTCAACTCAGTTAGATTGAAAAAAGCTCGGAAGAGATTTGGTACGAAACCAGCAATTTGCCAAATCAAATAGATAAGGCACAGAAAAATAAGAGATGGAACCATCTGTATGACAGTAAGTTTATCATCTACGCAAATAATTAAGGACTGTACATATAGACTATTCTAAGTCATAACATAACTTAGAATTGAGCAACCTAAGTTCAAAAAAGTAAAAAAGATTTGACACCACAATGTTGAACAACCCAACGGTACACAGATCAACCTCTCTGCTACAACTCTAATTTTATTAATACGAAAAGAAAACAAAAACAACCCTATCAAACAGACCATAAAAAATAGAGCAACCATACTCAATTCAATACAAACAACCCTATTAAACAGACCATAAAAAATAGAGCAACCATACTCAATTCAATACAAACAACACACCTCCATCTGTTCTGCTACTACTTTCTATAGGTATGCAGGCTGGATTGTGAGTGTAACTGAGAAAGGCTGTCTGTTAAAACATAAAAATAGTTATCATATCTATAAAAAGTAGGTCGATCTCTGATTCTGAATCCCTCTTATTTCCTATGTACATATTATAATCTATGTGGCAAGCTTGCTGTTAAAGAAGCATTCAACAACATCAAGTGGTTAGTATTTATTAGTCAAATCAGAACTGATGATGGTTACAATGCAAAGGATTACAGGTCACCCCACAAAATGACTGTAAATAAGAACACGACATAATGTAATACTATTTATCATAACCTATAAACTTGTCAAATCTCTAACTTCCCTAGGTTTTGTTGCCTACATATCATGTTTCTCTGTTGTGAATTTAGGGTGGAAATCTTTATAAGATGTAGGGGTGGGTATATTCGGATCGGATCGGGTTTTGGTCCAAACCGTATCCAATCTAAATTATTCGGATTTGTAAAACTTCTATCCGGAACCAAATTTTAAAATCGGATCAACCGGAAACCGGATCGGGTTGGATCGGTTTCTAATTTAACCCGAATTTAAAACAATAAGATGAGACATTTTAAAAAATATATATTATTTTGTCTTTCTTCCCTATAAAAATTAAAACATATATAGTTCTAGATTTTTCTCTCAATTATTATTTTTTCACGAATTTACAATCATGCTTAAATTATATGTCAAAGTATATATATTTTTAATAGTATACTTGTTAAAGAATGTGAGTTCATATGAGTGTGTATATAAATACATATAATTTGATAAATAAATTTTGTCTTCTTAAGGTGACACATAATAAGAAATATATTGACTAATAATAAAGTAACACGTATTAAAAAAATATATAACACAAAATATAAAATATTCGGTTAATTCATACCGGTTTTTAGGCTAAACCGGAACCATTCCGATTCAAACCGGTTTACGTTATTTTTTTGACCTATTTTAATCGGTTTGGTTATCCGACTCGGTATTTCGGACGGTTTTTTCGGTTTTTGGTAGAAAACCGGATATTTGCCCACACCTAGTAAGATGTTTACTCTATCTCATTTTTGTCTAAACAAAGCCAATAGAGGGCACCTGATTTGTAATCAAGTGAAGACTTTGTATTGCAAGAGCACAGGGTAATCCTAGCTTTAAACAAATTTTTCAGTTCAAAATGCCAAAAATGTGCTAACATGAAAGATATACAGTATTATTATTACCACCATTTCAATAATCCATTCTTAAATTCAGGAAAATTGCCAAAGAAGGAATAAGGATTAAATGGAGAAGATGATGCATAAATGAAAATCAGAAATTTCCAAGGGATTTGGCTGAAATTATGTGAAGATTATAGCAGCAAATTTTGAGAGAATTACTCCTTGAAGATTGAAGATAATTGCTGATTTGTAATCAAGCAAATTAAGGGAGATTCATACCTTTTATTTCTCCATTTAAATGCTTAATTTTCCAAGATTAAATCTGATTTTTCTTCTTCCTTTTCAGAAATAATAATTGGCAATACATATGGAAGGAATAATAAGCATGGATTCAAAAATAATCAAGAAAGGAAACAAGATTCAAATCGGCAACAATCATGCAATAATCAACCGATTCCATTTGAAGAACAAGCAATGTATCCGGTTATATTTCAAGCCAAATTCAAAGACTTAATGCACAAGACATATATGGAATATTATTTGATTAAATTGTGCTATTATTTGTGGCCATTAGATCAGATTTAAATCAAGGATGGAGAAGGAGATTCGACCACTATATAAGGAGGCTCTCTACATCAGAACAAAGTCGTTCATTCTCGTTAAAAACTAGAGAAATACATAGCAATTTCGAGCAGCCCCTTCTCTCCACCTTTACCGAGTTCATCCTCTTTTGCCAAGCCTTGAAGGACTTCTCCATGAAGGTAGCAGTGTTGGAGACTTGAAGCATTGAAGCCCAACATCCCTTTGTCGTCATCAAGCTTCCTTGAAGACCGATAAAGTGTAAACGCTACCTTTACTTATGTTTAGACTTCTCTAGCTAATTTAATAGCATGTTTCAGATGTTAGACTTGAGTTTTGGAAGCATGTTTCGTTTGTTGTTGTGTTCTTTGGATTTAGAATTTTATGAATTATGTTGATGTCTTGTTGATGATTTTCTTACAATCTGATCTTGTGATTCTTAATAATTGAAGGGTTATGTTTTGTTTAATTATTTAAGCTAGTATGCACGCTAGCTTATTGCCAGGATTTATACTAAGCTTCTTTAAGTAAGTACATATTCAAAGTGGTGGAAACTATGTGATAATGGTTGAAAACATAAACTACATAATTACATGTTACGACTTCTCAGACATGGTTGTGTTTAATCTCAGAATTCTTTGGATCTTAATGATTCATGTTTTATGTAGACGGGTACTTTGAGTCGACGCTGAGTATCGATCACTTTACATGAAATATCTTAGGTTCTAGACTTCTCTGTGTTTAGGAGATAAAGTAAGAAGAATTAAAGGGATGCATGACCTCTCCAGGCTTGTATTTCGAGATTATTTCTCTTAATTTGAATTTACAATGATTTCAGATTGTTGGATTTAAGACTTGATATTTATGTGTTTATGGAATTTGATTCTGTCTTTGTTTGCGATGTTGAATGAACCGACCAATTGTACATATTAGTTAGCTTTTATTTTTCGGTTTTTAGGATGTTAGAAATCAAACCAACCCCTCTAATCACCTTGTACCATATGTAAATTTGTAAATAAAAATCTGTAAATGTTTGTATTTGTGTCTTGTTTTGTAAATAAATATTTGTTTGTATAATTGTACTAATTTTTAGAGTAACCATGAATGTAAGAGCGCCCTATAAGTTCCTGGATTGATCGAATCCTATTTACCAATGCTATAAGTGACACAAAAAGGGTTCTTAAATTGTAACGCGTCCGGTAACGGGCACGTCAGTTTTTGCAATTTGATAGAAGCACAAAGTGCTACGATATTAACGTATTTTCTACCCTATTTAGTTTTGTTATTCTCTTAACATTGTCATTTCTAACATGTTTTGTGTTTGTAAAGGTAAAAAGCTAAAATCGGCAAATTAAGAAAGATAACTCATTTAGGAAACTTTCCAGTTTCAAATTGGGAAACATGACTATTTCAGTTTAAGAAACTTTCTTATTTTGATTTAGAAAACTTACTATTTGTGAACCTTTCATATTCTTACTTTCCTAATCCATTTTGAGAAACCTTCTATTCTTAAATTCAGGAAATTGCCAAAGAAGGAATAAGGATTAAATGGAGAAGATGATGTACATATGGAAATCGAAAATTTCTAAGGGATTTGGCCGAAATTATGTGAAGATTATAGCAGCAAATTTTGAGAGAATTACTCCTTGAAGATTGAAGATAATTGCTGATTTGTAATCAAGCAAATTAAGGGAGATTCGTACCTTTTATTTCTCCATTTAAATGCTTAATTTTCCAAGATTAAATCTGTTTTTTCTTCTTCCTTTTGAGGAATAATAATTGGCAATACATATGGAAGGAATAATAAGCATGAATTCGAAAATAATCAAGAAAGGAAACAATATTCAAATCAGCAACAATCATGCAATAATCATCCGATTCCATTTGAAGAACAAGCAATGTATCCGATCACATTTCAAGCCAAATTCAAAGACTTAATGCACATGACATATATGGAATATTATTTGATTAAATTGTGCAATTATTTGTGGCCATTGGAACAAATTTAAATCAAGGGTGGAGAGTGAGGTTCGACCACTATATAAATAGGTTTTCTACATCAGAAAAAAGGTCGTTCATTCACGTTAAAAACTAGAGAAATACATAGCAATTTTGAGCAGCCCCTTCTCTTCACCTTTACCGAGTTCATCCTTCTTTGTCAAGCCTTGAAGGACTTCTCCATGAAGGCAGCAACGTTGGAGACTTGAAGCATTGAAGCTCAACAACATCCCTTTGTCGCCATCAAGCTTCCTTGAAAACCGATGAAGTGTAAACGCTACCTTTACTTATGTTTAGACTTCTCTAACTAATTTAATAGCATGTTTCAGATGTTAGACTTGAGTTTTGGAAGCATGTTTCGTTTGTTGTTGTGTTCTTTGGATTTAGAATTTTATGAATTATGTTGATGTCTTGTTGATGATTTTCTTACAATCTGATCTTGTGATTCTTAATAATTGAAAAGTTATGTTTTTGTTTAATTATTTAAGCTAGTATGCACGCTAGCTTATTTCCAGGATTTGTACTAAGCTTCTTTAAATAAGTACAGATTCAAAGTGGTGGAAACTATGTGATAATGGTTGAAAACATAAACTACATAATTACATGTTACGACTTCTCGGACATGGTTGTGTTTAATCTCAGAATTCTTTAGATCTTAATGATTAATGTTTTGTGTGGACGGGTACTTTGAGTCGACGTTGAGTATCGATCGCAGCCTTTGCATGAAATATCTTATATTCAAGACTTCTCTGTGCTTAGCAGATAAAGTAAGAAGTATTAAAGGGATGCATGACCTGTTCAGGCTTGTATTTAGAGATTATTTCTCTTAATTTGAATTTACAATGATTTCATATTGTTGGATTTGAGACTAGATATATATGTGTTTATGGAATTTGATTCTATCTTTGTTTGCGATGTTTGAATGAATCGACCAATTGTACATATTAGTTAGCTTTTATTTTTCGGTTTTTAGGATGTTAGAAATCAAACAACCCCCCTAATCACCTTGTACCATATGTAAATTTGTAAATAAATATCTATAAATGTTTGTATTTGTGTCTTGTTTTGTAAATAAATATTTGTTTGTATAATTGTACTAATTTTTAGAGTAACCATGAATGCAGGAGCGCCCTTTAAATCCTATTTACCAATGCTATAAGTGACACAAAAAGGGTTCTTAAATTGTAACGAGCACGTCAGTTTTTGGCGTCGTTGCCGGGGACAAAGTGATTATTCAATTGGTTGATAGATCTAATACGTACCCTAAGAGATATGTTGAAGATGTTCTTGTGCGAGTTAATCACTTGATTTTTCCTGCAGATTTTTACATCATTGATATGGAGGACTCACCCTCAAATTCAAATCCTATTCTTTTAGGGAGTCCTTTCATGAGAACAGCAAGAACGAAGATTGATATGCATGCTGGCACATTAACAATCACTACGTCAGAAAAGGCTATAGACTACAGGTTTCAGACGACAGAATTTTTGAATCATGTAGTCTGATATGTTTCAACGAAATGAGACGACAGAAAAGTGAACTTCTGTAGTCTGAAATAGGTGAAAACTCATGAATTTGGTGGTGTTCCAAAATTTTCACAAGTTAAAGAACTCAAACGACATTTAATTGTAGTCTGAAAATAGGTAAACTCAAGTGGAAAAACTGGGAAAGTTTTGTTAAATTTTTTGAGCTTAGACTACATTTTATTGTAGTCTGAATTCTCAACTTGACCTAATATGTTTCGAGAGGGAAAAATGCCGCGAGAGGGAAATCGCCGCGCGTTAAACACTTAGCCAAAAAATTGAATACCAAAACAGAAAGAGTACTGAAAACAGAAAGAGTAGTGAAAACCAAAACAGAAAGAGTACTGGAAACCAATTGCATGCGCTCGATCAAAACTCAATTTAGTCGAAACTCAGATGAACCGAGTCTCAGCCTAAACCTATTTCCCTCTCACCCATTCCCTCTCACCCATTCCCTCTTTGTCTCAGCCTAAACACAGAGAGATGAATCGCGATTTGGGTTAGCGATTTCGTCTTTCTCGCCGAGGAAGGTTGCAACTCCCTCTCACTCTTGCCTCTCTCACTCTGGGTATTTCGTCTTTCGATCTGGGTATTTCCCTCTCGCTCTTGCCTCTCTCACTCTGGTTGTTTATGATTCTAGGGATTTCGATTTGGGTGTTTGTCTAGGATCCGGTTTTAAGATTGTGCTTATCACCCGCATAACTGATGAGTCTTTGTTATTAGGATGTGTGCGATGATTGTCAAGATCATTATTCAGGAAAGCTTGTAATCTTGTTGATTTTATATTTTTGTGTCTGTTTTTGGTTTGAGCCTGAGATTGAAGATTTTCAATTCTGAAAGTACCAGCTTCTGACCTCATCAGGTTATGATTTAGAACTTGCTCTTCGGGTTATATGTGGCCATGTGGCTTACTATATATATACATATTGTTTATAAAATTCAAGTTGACGTGCTATATCAGTGTTTAGCTATTGCATGACGGTGCTGCCATATTGAGATACTGCTACAGAATTCTTTGAGGTTTCTGCTATTTACATCAAAGCATTTTTCATTGCTTGCATGTTTGTGTATTTCAGAATCTGTGTGCATATTATTGTCTTCTTCTTCTTTTCTGGTATGTGTAGTTGCTGTGTGTTAATCCATAATTGGAGGGTGTCACTGGGAACAATAGTTGGGGGGAATCCAGATGGGTCTTCCCTCGTTTTAATTAAGTGAGGGACACATTTATCTTGGACTGTTGGGTGGTGTTCCCATCATTCACTTTACTTTGATTCCTTGAGGTTAGTGATCTTTGATTCCTTGAGGTTAGTGATTTTCACTGGGATTACTTGTTAATTCTCTTACGAGATGGAAGAGGGAAATAGATATAGGTTTTTAATATTACTTGCTGGATGCTATAAAATGTGGAATAATGGTATCCTGTTTTGGGTGTTTTGCAGAAGCCATTTATTTCACACAATTTAATGAACGATGAATAAACAGTACAGCTACATCCTTTGTAGGATATAGATAGTTTCTTTTGCTGATTTGTTGAAAAACACATGCATAATAAATCTTTTTTTGTTGAGGTAAATTTTGAGTCATAGAAGTTCGCTTTTCTGATAGTTATATCACTGATGCATCTGTTTCAGTGTTTTGCAGAGGACTCACTCTCACTCACTCTCTCTCTCTCTTTTTTTGTTTTTTTCCCTTCTCGATCTCAAGTGGAGTAAATACCGATTAGTTAGAGAATTGGTTATGGATTTTATGTATTTCATTTATTGATTGATAAAGATTCAGTATGTGGGTAGTTTGATCTGCTGAGAATTGATTAATTTCATGGCTGGGTCTTCTTTTCTTTGTGATTAGACCAGTGTCTTCTCTGAAGTGTTTATAAAATGCAGATTGATCAAGAAAACTATGAGTAGTTTACTTAAGTATTGGCGGAATTACAAAAAAGTGAAATACAGAAAGAGACTATAGATTGTATGAATCATTGTAGGCACAAGTGCGCAACTAAGTTTCAGTTTTTAGTTATGAATTTCGAAAGTCGCAGGTCCGCTGCGTATTATTTTCAGTTTAACAGCATCACTTTTATGTTTTCTTTAACTTGTCTGTAGTCATATCTTCAACTCAAGAGAGAAAAATGAGTTGGGGTGTGACAATTTGCCATGTTAATAACATTGTTTTGTGATTATTCTTGAAATCATGCTAAAGTGCAGCTGAACAACATTACTTTAGTCTGTAGATTCTTATTTTGATCCATTAAAACTTTTCTCTATTCAAACATGTTGACTGTTTCTTTGTTATGGATTTAGAATAGTTTTAAATAGTTTGGATTGTTAGCTATTTGGGTGTTTAAACTGACATTTGTATTTTGTTGTTATTGCATGGTGCTTTGTAATAAAGAGCAAGGACAAGCAGAGCTGTAGGTGCTAAAGCAAGGATCAGCTGTAAGGACTTTAGTAGAGGTAAGGTACAGATTCCTGTATGGGACATCTTTGTTGCAAATAGGATCACCAATACTTTTCAGGTATGTGAACTGTGTCTGAATTGGATATCTGTTTTTTATTATTATTATTTTTTATATAATTACTAAATAAGTAAATATATGCAATGCCTTACAAGCCCACACTTGTTTGTGCTTGGTTTCAAAGGAGTTGCGTCAGGCCCAGATAAAGAAGAGAAAGGAAAATAAGTACCCTCATCGTATGTCACGTAAGGGATACGCTAACTTAGAAGCGGAACTGGTTAGTTTCTGGAATTAAATTCAATTCCCTAGTTTCTGTGTTATGCCACTATAATTTTTTTAGTATAACTTATTGTTTATATATTCTGATATCATTATAATTTTGTATAGTTGAAGACAATCCCTGCGGACCAACTAGATCGTGCAGTTTTGTGGGTAAAGGCTCGACAAGACAAAAATGGCAACTTTAAATCACGTGAGGTGGAGGAGGCAGCCAATGAAATTGTAAGTCCTTATCTGCCGATGAATTGTAAGTCTTTATTTATTCTATATTTTGATTTGGTATTAAGAATTAACTCTTAAATTACATTGGTATTAGGAAAAGTTAAGGGAAGAGCAGGCAAATGGAAAACTTAAGACATCAGGTTCCGATGATGTACTTACCAAGGCATTGAAGAAGCCTGAGCATCCTGGTAGGGTGCGTGGTGTTGGTGGTTTCACAAAACCATCGACATACTTTCACCTCCCAAAAGGCAGCAGGAACCGTGTTGATGAAGAGATTTTGAAGGAGACTCTGGAGGCAGTATTGGCTGAGCAACATGCTAAATGGGAAGAGGAGAAGAACAAAGAATTTGCTAAGGAAAGAGCATTATGGAAAGCTGATCTTGCACGGTTGGAAGCAAAGTTCAGCGGGAAGGAACTGCCAGTGGAGTCACCAAAAGCTGCTACACCACTTCATGAAAATGGTTCAGGCCAAGGGAGCTGTCCCCGACCACAGGAGAATGTTGCAAACAATAATGTTGGGGAGGTGGAGCTCAATGGAGTAAAGAAGAAGCTGAGACTGAGCTATGAGGATGACAACCCCATTGTTCAAGAGGCCTACATTGTTGAACCGAACCAGAAACTAACCGGCACAACTGAGGATGATGTTAGAGATTTCCAAGTGCCGAGAACATCATTGAATGAGCAAATGGTGATTACATTTTTAATTTACAGTATAAGATGTCACAACTAATTTAGTTATGCAATGCTGATGAGATTTTCATTGTTTCACTTAGGCTAATCATGATGAGAACGAATGCGGTCTTGCCGTAGGCACTGTTTAAAATATTGTTGGATATGTAGTTGGATATCATCTCAAACGACATACACTCTGGCGGTTATATCATCCTACAACTTTTAAGACTACATAATTATGTAGTATGAAATAGATCTCAGACGACATATATTTATGTGAAGGCTAAAGTTAGCAACTCTAACTACAGATTACTGTCAACTTAAACAATATATAACCACGGTGATTTTAAAAATTCTATAGTTGTAAGCTTTATAGACGGCGGTTTTATGTTGTCTGTTTAACTTTACAACTACATAATTCTGTAGTTAGACTTGTGGACTTATAACAGTTTATATGTAGTTAACCTCCCCACAAACGACAGAAATTGTCCTAAGGCTTCAATCTGAACCACATCAGACGACATGCTCTTAAGAATCTTATGTCGTCTGAGATAGTCTTAATCGAGGGATTTTCTCCGTCGTCTAAGATGTAAAGAGATGGCAGCCGCCTACGCTACAGATTTCTAAGCCATCAGACGACAGTTTATGTCTGTCGTCTGTAGCCTTTTGTGACGTAGTGAATGGAGTTTGATGGAGAAATATTTGGTTTCAATATTTTGATTCCATGAGGTACCCTTTATCTAAACTTAAATCATATTATTCTATTGATATTGTTGACTGTCTTGCGCAGAATTTCCTACAATCAATGATTGACGACAAATTGGAGTACATAATTTCTCAAGGAATAGGATACAACCCTGATGGTACAAATGTATCAAGGGCTGAAATGAAGGTAATATGGGATGACACTGTGCTAGAAACAGTTGTCGCTCTAGAAGGCTCACCATTCAAATATGACCCCCTCTTGTCTCTTCCCATTTCCATTAACAAGTTGTTACCATCTGTGCAGCAATCACCCAAGTTGGAATTGAAACCGTTACCGGATAATTTGAAGTATGTGTACTTGGGTGAGAATGAGACATTTCCAGCAATTATTTCATCAAAATTGATGGAGGATCAAGAATAGAAATTGTTGAAAATTTTGAAGAAGTACAAGACATCCATTGGCTGGATCACAGCCGATATCAAGGGAATCAGCCCTACCACATGTGTCCATCGAATTCTACTAGACGATGAAGCAAAGCCTACCTGAGAAGCTCAAAGACGTTTACACCAACCAATGATGAAGGTAGTGCAAGACGAGATCATCAAATGGCTTGATTGTAGGGCCATGCCATCTACCCTATATCTGATAGCAAGTGGGTCTCTCACGTTCAAGTTGTACCAAAGAAATCCGGAGTGACCGTTGTGAAGAATACTGAAAATGAGCTTGTGCCCCAAAGACTTGTAACCGGTCATCGAGTTTGCATAGACTATCGAAAGCTCAATGTAACAACAAGGAAAGACCATTTCCTCTTGCTATTCATTGATCAAATGTTTGAGAGATTGTTGGTCACAAGTTCTATTGTTTCCTAGACGAATATAGTGACTACAATCAGATTTGCATAGCTCAAGAAGATCAGGAGAAGACCACATTTACATGTCTCTTTGGCACTTTTGCTTTTAGGCGCATACCATATGGTTGTGCAATGCACCAGGTACGTTCCAAAGATGCATGATGTCTATTTTCTCTGATTTTATTGAAGATAAAATTGAGGTCTTTATGGATGACTTTCGTTTTTTTTGGTAAAGACTTTGATTCATGTTTGGAGAATTTAGAACTCATTTTGAAAATGTGTATTGAAACTAATCCGGTTTTGAATTGGGAAAAATGTCATTTCATGGTGGACAAAGGAATTGTTTTAGGACATATCATATCTGAGAAAGGCATTGAAGTTGATAAGGCCAAGATTGATGTTATTTGCTACTTACCCCACCCCACTTCGGTGAGGGAGATTCGTTCGTTTCTTGGCCATGCAGGTTTTTATCACAGGTTTATCAAGGATTTTTCCAAGATAGCTAGACTTTTAACGCGCCTTTTTCAAAAGGAGGTAGCCTTTGATTTTGACGACGAGTGCAAGGAAGTATTTGAGAAGTTGAAGGAGTGTTTGACAACCGCACCTGTGATGTTACCACCAGATTGATCTGAGCCATTTGAATTGATGTGTAATGCTTCTGACTACGCTGTTGGAGCTGTGCTAGGACAAAGAAAGGACAAGAAACCCTATGCAATTTACTACGCCTCAAGAACACTCAATGATGCACAATTGAATTACACCACAACTGAAAAGGAGCTTCTTGCTGTTGTATTTGCTTTAGATAAGTTCCGTTCTTATTTGATTAATTCTAAAGTAACTATCTATTCTGATCATGCAACATTGAGGTACTTGTTTACAAAGAAGGATGCAAAACCGAGGCTTACACGTTAGATTTTGCTGCTCGAAGAATTCGATATTGAAATCAAAGACAAGAAAGGGAACGACAATGTGGTTGCTGACCATTTGAGCAGATTAATAAGAGAGGAAGACGCCTTACCCTAGAGTGAGACGTTTCCAGATGAACAACTCTTCGGAGTTGAGATAAGTGAACCATGGTATGCTGATATTGTGAATTATCTTGTTACTAAAACTTTTCCAGACACTTTACCTCGTTTTCAAAAAGAAAACCTTAAGAAATTGGCTAGGCATTACATTTGGGGTAAACCTTATTTGTGGAAACATTGTCAAGATCAAATAATTAGAAGGTGTGTTCCTGAAACTGAGCATCACTCTATTCTTGCCTTTTGCCATTCTGAAGTATGTGGAGGTCATTTTGGATCTCGTAGAACTGCCCTTAAAGTTTTGGATGCAGGTTTCTTTTGGCCTACAATTTTTAAAGATGCCTATTTGTTTTGCAAAACTTGTGATAGGTGTCAACGATTAGGAAACCTAGGACCTAAGGATCAAATGCCCATGAATATTATCATAACTGTTGAAATTTTTGATGTGTGGGGTATTGATTTTATGGGACATTTTCCCTCATCTAATGGTTATTTACATATTCTTGTGGCAGTTGATTATGTTTTGAAA
Source organism: Comarum palustre (assembly GCA_951800085.1). Classification (NCBI taxonomy): domain Eukaryota; kingdom Viridiplantae; phylum Streptophyta; class Magnoliopsida; order Rosales; family Rosaceae; genus Comarum; species Comarum palustre. Next base: position 28,405,891 of record OX637572.1, read on the forward strand.
TGGGTGGTAGCGATAGCCACAAAAACTAATGATTCTAAAGTTGTTGCAGATTTCCTTCGTTCTCACATATTTTGTAGGTTTGGAATGCCGAGAGTTATCATAAGCAATGGAGGATCACATTTTTGCAACAAGACAATTGAAGCTCTGCTAAAGAAGTACAATGTTACACACAAGGTTTCTACACCTTACCATCCTCAAACGAGTGGACAAGCAGAGATTTCAAACCGGGAGATAAAGAGAATTTTGGAGAAGACGGTGAGCCCAAACTGAAAGGATTGGAGTCAAAAGCTGAATGATGTGTTGTGGGCTTACCAAACAGCTTACAAGACCCCCATTGGGACATCCCCATTTCGGTTGGTCTATGGGAAGACATGTTATCTTCCGGTGGAGATAGAGCACAAAGCATGGTGGGCGGTGAAAAATCTCAACATGAACATTGATGATGCCGGCTTACATAGGAAGCTCCAATTGAATGAACTTGAAGAAATAAGAAATGATGTCTACGAAAATGCAGGGATCTACAAAGAGAGAACAAAAGCGTACCATGACAAGATGATCCGTGGCAAATGTTTTGTTGTTGGCCAAAAAGTTTAACTATTTCATTCTAGACTTAAACTTTTTCCTGATAAATTATGTTCTAGATGGATCGGTCCTTTCATAGTTACTTATGTTTTTCCACATGGTGCTATGCAAATAAAAAGCGAAAAGACCGGAGAAACATTCAAGGTGAATGGACATCGTTTGAAGCCATACTACGAGGCTTTCTAAGAACAAATGAACTCTGATTCCCCTGAAATTTTGTACAATTGTTCATATGTGTGTCTAATATATCCCTGTAAATGTTGGTAATTTTCTGAGTAGTTTAGGTTTGGTTTTTATTTAGGTTTTCGACTGCTGTTCGTTAGGAACAATAGTCACTTTTGTAATTTCTTTTTAGTTTGTAATAATTGTTAATAATTGTTGTGTCTATACTAACGCTTGTTTTGCAAGGTAGCCTTAATCCCCGGCCCTATACGATACCCTACTTGCCTTACACTACTAACGATAAAAAGAGTTTATTTGACGCAGGCTTAAAAACCCCGACGTCAAAATGGCACTGTTGCCGGGGATGCCAAGAAGAATCGAAGAAGATGTGATAGGAGCATTTTATGCTACGTTCTTAATATGTTTTTATCTCCATTTATACTTTGTTTATCCATTATTAGTTTAGTATTGTTAGTTATTTATCATAAGGGTTTTTCTGTAGAGCAATGGCTAAAATGTGCGTAAAATAGAAAAATGTGCACTAATTTGTTAAAAGCTGACTTATGAAGTTATCGTGTTATTTCTTATGATTCTGTGAATTTGTACATTGTCATTACTTGATTAATTTTCTTTGATGTTTAGGTGACATGTATATGGACTTAACGAAACAAGAATCATGAGGATTGAACTTATGGAAGGCAGTAAAAGAAGCATGGAAAGACAAGAGGCCGAAAGCATGAAATCGGAGCTAAAACAGAGGATTTCCAGAAACCATAACTCAACTTCAAAAAATTTTCTAGAATGATCCCTACTTACAGTTATTACAATGATAGGATTTTAAATTGCAGGTCGCTTAGCGGAGCTCGTCAGTTTTTGGCGCCGTTGCCGGGGATCGAACCCGGGTCACCCGCGTGACAGGCTGGAATACTTACCACTATGTGATGCCATAAACTTAAAACTAACTTGGCTCTAATTTTGAGGTATATAGGATAAAGCATGACACTACCTGGGGCTGTATCAATCCATTGCACAGTGGTCTCCTCTGCTCCACGTACCTTAGAAATTAGGGGTTAATAAAACTAAATAGAAAGCCTAGGTAATGACGTCAAGTGTGTGTGTGAGTTTTGTGGTGTCGTGTGTCATGTCTATGTGTTTCATATCTCTTGTGTAGTGTGTGTATGTGTGCTCATGGTGTCGTGATTTTTGTTGCATGTTTTAATCTTGCATAATGTTTATGTGTTCAATTGCATATTGTTACATGTTGCATTCTATGTGTGTTTATGTCATATTGCATTTTTGTTTCATACTAATAACCCGTGTGTGCATTGCATTCATTCATGTTGCATTCATTCTTGCATGTATGTCGTAGCTTTTAGATTTAATGCTAGCTTAGTTCAATTTTTGGTTTCGTTTTTAATTTTGTTTACAATGATGCTACCTTGATCTTGTATAATTGCGCCAGATTGGTTTTACAGGTTACCATGAATGACCAGTTTTTGACAAAAGGTATTGAAGTGCTAGATAATGAGTTCTTTGGTGACGTTGGACGCAATGGTGCCGAGAACAATGGTGATGCCGAGCATACATAAGGCCAAGCAAGACAATGTTGAGGACGACATGGAACATGATCAAGTAAGCACGATTCAAAAGGCAGCAATGCAGCCGAGCCAAGCAAGGAAGACTTGGAGGCAATAAGCATAACCAAGTGATGTCACCATAGCGGAGCAATTTGTGGTTGGCCACCACAACCAAAGGAGAAGTGAGGCCACTTTTGGAGAGAGTCTAAGCTGACAGACCATAAACATTAAGTGTTGCATGAGAGCAACCCATTTCAACCGTAGCTGTGGAGGAGCCATTAACGAGTGTTTGAATATTTCCTAACCCTTTACTTTTATTGGTTAAATTGTATAAGTGTTTATTATGTGACTTGGACGCATGCTTAGGAGATTATGACATGATTTTGGGTTTTACATTAAGGATAATGTAATTTTTTTAAGTGTGGGGTAGAGGTTACATAATAACATATTTTTCTGAGTCATTTAATTATAGTTTCGAGTCATAAAAAGAAAAGAAAAGAAAAAAAATTCAAAAATTAGAAAATCGGTTCCACAAAAAATTTCGATTTATGTTTTGTGTGTTTTTGTTTTATTTTGAGTCTTAGGATATACCCTTAAAAGTCTATGATGATTTTATCTTTGAATGCATAGATGATGGTTTAACATTTATTTTAAGAAATTGTAAGTTTCATGGATATTGTGGATTAGTATGAATATTTAAGACTTGATTGTAAAGTATGCATGTTTAGAGCATTTTATGCTATGTTCTTAATATGTTTTTATCCCTATTTATGCTTTGTTTATCCATTATTAGTTTAGTATTGTTAGTTATTTATCATAAGGGTTTTTCTATAGAGCAATGGCTAAAATGTGCTTAAAGTAGAGAAAATGTGCACTAATTTGTTAAAAGCTGACTTATGAAGTTATCGTGTTATTTCTTATGATTCTGTGAATTTTTACATTGTCATTATTAATTTTCTTTGATGTTTAGGTGACATGTATATGGACTTAACGAAACAAGAATCATGAGGATTGGACTTATGAAAGGCAGCAAAAGAAGAATGGAAATACAAGAGGCCGAAAACATGAAATCGGAGCTAAAATAGAGGATTTCCAGAAACCATAACTCAATTTCAAAAATTTTCCTTGAACGATCCTTACTTACAGTTACTACAATGATAGGGTTTTAAATTGCAGGTCGCTTAGTGGACCTCGTCAAGATGTTGTATAATTTTTATTTTTGGTTTTCGGCTTGTAATTATTTTTGGCCGATTTGTATTTTTAATTTTTGATGTTCGATTTTGATTTGTATATATGTTGTAATAACTTAGTTTAAATTCTAGGAAGTTTTATGGTTTTATGTATGTTTGAGTTTATTGTAGTTTTTAAAGTGTAACATGTAGGGAGAAGCCACTTTTGTTAATTTTAGCCTAAACCCTTCATGTTATCTTCGGATTTCATGAGGTTGAGGGCAGCTTTGATTAACACTTGTAGACTGGTCTAGTGACCCGAGTTTGTTCTCAACTGAGTAAGGGGCAAGTTATTATTCATAGATATGGTTCTCAGGTTTGTTTAACTGGATCTCAAGGTCATAGAATGATATCCCTTCTCTGTGAAAAGGTCGATAGAGAGTTCGCTCTTCGTGATCACTAAATGAGTCCTGCCTTGTTCCTGTAGGGGGTTCGCCCTCCGTGGATCTTAACAACACTGCCTTCTGAAATCAAGGAACCCGCTCGAACTAGCCAAATACTTGAGCCGAAGCATCACCACACTTTAAACACTAGAATTTACTTGAATATATATGACGCAATAAGCTTCACACAAATTGGCTTTAATTTTTTAGGTATATCGGACGAAGCATAACACTACCTTGGGCTGTATCAGTCCATTGCACAGTGGTCTTCCCTGCTCCACGTACCTTGAAAATTATGGGTTAATAAAATCAACTAGAAACATTATAGGTTGTTGACATCTTGTGCTTAAAAGTGTTATGTGCCTATGTGATGCCGTGTGCCCTATATGTTCTTGCTGCTTGCTTTGTTAATATCATGTCATGCCGTGTATCCTATGTGTTTATATTGCCATGCCGTGTGCCATGTTTAGCTAATATTATTTATTTTGCAGGTTTTTGTTTTGTTTCCATCATGCCATATTGCATTTTGTTTTATGTTATTCGGATTGTGTTTGCACTACATTCATTTTGCATTCAATCATACTTGTGTTTTATTGTTTTGCATATCGTGTGCATATTACATTTTTGTGTTGTTTGTTTTATATGAGGAACATTGGAGCCGAGCCAAGCAAGAGAGACTTGGAGGCAATGAGAAAGAGGGACTTAGAAAAAGATCCTGCTACTTCAAAGAAGAAGAGTGTGTCAATCTCTGAAGCACACAAAGGTAAAAATTCTAACTATAATGAATTAGTTACAACTAATCAATCTTTGTGTTTACCTTTTCCTTCTAGGTTCGCTAAGAGCAAGAAAGAGAAATCCAACGAGGAAGTGTTGGAGATTTTTAGAAAGGTAAACGTGAACCTACTCTTGTTGGAGTGCATTTGACAAATACCAAGGTATGCTAAGTTCTTGAAAGAACTTTGCACGACAAGGAGGCACACAAGGGAGACTCAAGTTGTTAAGATGAGTGAGACGGTTTCAGCCGTTCTCCAAAAAAAGATGCCGCCAAAAATGAAGGATCTAAAAAGTTTTTCTATCCCATGTGTTATTGGTTCTACACGATTTGAGAGCGTTAAGCTAGACTTAGGAGCTTCCATTAATATTATGACTTACAATGTTTATCAATCTCTAGGTTTAGGACCTCTTAAAACTGATAATGTTGTGATTCAATTGACGGATTGTTCTAACAAGTATCCTAAGGGATATGTTGAGGATGTTCTTGTGCAGGTCATTCAACTAATTTTTCCAGCAGATTTCTATGTGCTAGATATGGAGGAGTTCAGCATGAATTCGACAAAACTATTGTTAGGACGACCCTTCATGAGGACAGCAAGAACACAGATTGATGTTGCCGAAGGCAACTTGACAATGGAGTTCGATGGTGAGGTGATTAAGTTCAACGTTTTTGACGCCATGAGGTACCCCATTACCGATCTCAAGGAGGGAGGAATTGACGACGTTGTGGAGGTCGTTGCATAATGTGTGACGTCTCCATTTCAAGCATAGCAACTAGCTATCGAGCAAGGGGCCGGATTTGACAAGAATGGAAACTAGGATGAGGAGGCTCGGTGTAATTTTGAGGCAAGATTACGTGAGGTTGTTGCTGAGCTAGAGGCACAACCTTACACCAAGAGGTACAATTCTCCTTTGTCAATTCCCATTACCACTAACAAAATTTTACCATCTGTGGAACATGCCCCAAAGTTAGAGCTAAAAGCTCTCCCCAAGCACTTAAAGTATGTATTTCTAGGAGACGAGGACATTTTACTAGTTATTGTGTCTTCATTGTTGAGTGAGCAACAAGATCAAGCTAGTTGACGTTTTGAAGAGGAACACGGCTGCCATAGGCTGGACTTTGACAGACATCAAGGGAATAAGCCCAACAAAGTGTGTTCATAGGATACTATTGGAGGAAGGTGCGAAACCAATAAGGGAGGGACAACGACGGCTACATCCTCCAATGAAGGACGAGGTGATCAAGTTATTAGATTGTAGAGTGATATATCCGATCTCAGATAGTCAATGGATTTCATCCATCCAAGTCGTACCAAAGAAGAGTGGAGTCACCGTCATAGAGAATGATAAAAACGAGCTTGTACCACAAAGGTTAGTGACGGGGTTTCGGATGTGCATCGACTATAGAAGACTCAATGCAACAACGAGGAAAGATCACATGCCGTTACCATTCATGGACCAAATGCTCGAGAGGTTAGCCGGCCACGAATTTTATTGCTTTCTTGATGGTTATAGCGGCTACAATCAAATCATGATACACCCATATGATCAAGAGCAGACGACGTTCACATGCCCCTTTGGCACGTTTGCATATAGACGCATGCCATTCGGTTTATGCAATGCGCCAGGTATGTTTCAACGTTGTATGTATTCTATTTTCTCTGATTATATTGAGAATATCATTGAGATTTTTATGGATGACTTTAGTGTTTATGGTAAATACTTTGATGCATGTTTGAGGAATTTAGAATTGATTTTAGAACGGTGTGTAGAAACTAACCTTCACTACCAGAAAAAAGACTATAGCCGACGAAATATCTAAAAACAGGCCGACGAAATTTTTTTTCGTCGGCTAAGTTAAAATTTCGTCGGCTAAAGTGGCATTTTAGCCGACGAAAAAAAAAATCGTCGGCTAAACTAATTTTTTCGTCGGCTATAGTTAAATTTTAGCCGACAAAAAAAAATTTCGTCGGCTAAAGTGCTTTTTTCGTCGGCTATAGTATGTGAACTTTAGCCGACGAAATTTGAAAAGTTTAGCCAACGAAATTAGGGTATTTCGTCGGCTAAAGTAACTTTTAGTTATAAAATTGTACTACGGATATTTTGGTGTCCGATTGACTATTGTGATACCAATCTGGAAGCAGAACGGGCGTAGGAGTAAAACTCATAGCTTTGCTATGATATACAGGCTTTTTTGGCCATCCGAGTTTGTTTAAGGCTTCAAAATGAAGTTTTTCTAAACGCTTAATACACGAAAATGTCCATATCTATACCTATAATGAGATATAGATATAGGTATTTTGGCCGAACCTTCAACACAACAAACACTCACCATAATGAGACGCAACTTTCCATCTAAAAATTTTGAGACATTTACCCTTCCATGATAGGCATCCCCGTATAGATAAATAATGGTAAATAGTAGGCATGTTGTGATTCCGGTCATCAAAATTCACAAACAAAAATACGACCGTCAGATATCATCAATATGTTGAAATATCTCTTTGGTAAAAAATTCAACTTTATCTGATAAATTTAAGGACTTCATCTAGACGGTCAATCTCGTAAATCAAACCTCTATATTGTATTGACTGCAACTATCGGCACCGAGACTTTACCGGAATTACGTGATTTTTCAACCGTAGACGTATTTCACCATTCCGGTCATATCTTATTTCACGACTTTTTTGCGTTTGAAGTTTCTACGTACAGTTTGTTTTAGAAACGAAACATTTACTTAAAGCTTAATAAACAAGTTTTACAACATTAGTAAGCATGTTGTGATTCCGATGATCAAAGTTGAGAAACAAAATTCCGACCGTCAGATATAATCATTATGTTGAAATATATATATAGAAAAAAATTTAACTTAATCTGACAATGTTAAGGGCTCGATCCTTACGGTCAATCCCGTAAGTCAAACCCCTTAATGCACGGAAACGGTCATTTGACCGTCTAAATTACGTATTTTGCCTGGACCTTCAACTGAAAATAGTTTCAAATCGATGAGACGCAACCAGTGGTATAAAAATTTTATGAAAAATAACTACCGGAGATAGGGCTACCTCTAGGGAGAAAGAATAGAAAATTGAGTTAACCGCAATTATCGGTATCGAGACTTTACCGGAATTACGTGATTTTTCAACTATAAACGTATTTCACCATTCTGGTCATATCTTATTTCACGACTTTTTTTCGTTTAAGCTTCTACGTATAGGGTTTAGGGTTTAGGGTTTAGGGTTTAGGGTTTAAGCCGACGAAATTAGGTTATTTCGTCGGCTAAGGTTAAATTAATAAATAAATAAATAAAATAAATAACTATAGCCGACGAAATTAGGGTATTTCGTCGGCTAAGGTTAAATTAATAAATAAAATAAATAACTATAGCCGACGAAATTAGGGTATTTCGTCGGCTAAGGTTAAATTAATAAATAAATAAAATAAATAACTATAGCCGACGAAATTAGGGTATTTCGTCGGCTAAGGTTAAATTAATAAATAAATAAAATAAATAACTATAGCCGACGAAATTAGGGTATTTCGTCGGCTAAGGTTAAATTAATAAATAAAAAAAATAAATAACTATAGCCGACGAAATTAGGATATTTCGTCGGCTAAAGTTAATTAAAAATTCAAATTTTTTGACGAAGATTTTTAAAATTTTAAAATTTTTCAACTAAAATTTTAAACTTTAGCCGACGAAATTTCGTCGGCTAAAGTTTAAAATTTTCTATATCTTTCATTTTTCTCCTCCTCCTCCTCCTCTTCATCTTCCCTCCTCTCCTCCTCTTCATCCTCCCTCTCCTAAGCTTCTCCTCCTCCTCCTCCTCCTCCTCCTCCTCTTCATCCTCCCTCTCCTAACCTTCTCCTCCTCCTCTTCATCTTCCTTCCTCCTCCCTCTCCTAACCTTCTCCTCCTCCTCCTCCTTCAAATCCCTCCTCCTCCTACTTCGCTAAATTCTTCTCCTCCTCCTCTCCCTCTCCTAACCTTCTCCTTCTCCTCCTCCTCCTTACTCTTTTTCGGTGTAAAAACGAAAAAGAAGTAAAAATTTTAATCAAAAATAAAATAAATTAAAAAAGAAAAAAATATATGAAAAAATTAAAAAAAAAACTATAGCCGACGAAATACCCTAAAATTCGTCGGCTAAAGTTTTAAAAAAATAATAATTACATAAAAAAATAATAACTTTAGCCGACGAATTTTAATAAAATTCGTCGGCTAAAATTAAAAAAAAAGAAAAAAATACTATAGCCGACGAATTACCCTTAAATTCATCGGCTAAAGTTTTAAAAAAAAATAATAATTACATAAAAATAAATAAATAATAACTTTAGCCGACGAATTTTATTAAAATTCGTCGGCTAAAGTTAAATAAATAAATAAAAATAATAGCTATAGCCGACGAATTTTAATAAATTTCGTCGGCTATAGTCCAGAAATTAAGCGACGAAAAATTTATTCGTCGGCTAAATAAATGACTTTAGCCGACGATGAACAGTAATTTCGTCGGCTATAGTGTTGGCCGACGGATTTTGCCTAACGACTTCTTAGCCGACGAAATTTAAGGTTTAGCCGACGAAAAAATTTCGTCGGCTAAAGTGGTTGTTCTGGTAGTGCTAGTACTTAATTGGGAAAAGTGTCATTTCATGGTAAATCAAGGGATAGTTTTGGGACATATTGTTTCGGCAAAGGAATAGAAGTTGATAAGGCTAAGATTGATATTATGCATCACTTACCCTCACCTTCAATGGTGAGAGAGGTTCGTTCGTTTCTTGCAAGGACTTTTCTTTGGTGGCAAAACCACTTACTTCCCATTTGCAAAAGGATGTGCCATTCGTGTGGACGAAGGAATGTGAGGATGCGTTTGTGCGACTTAAGGACTTGTTGACCTCGGCACCAATTATGACTCCACCGGATTGGAGCTTGCCATTCGAGCTCATGTGTGACGCCTCAGACTATACGGTTGGAGCCGTGCTCGGCCAAAGGAGGGAGAAGAAGCCATGCGCCATTTACTATGCTTCGCGGACATTGAATGATGCTCAATTGAATTACTCAACAACATAAAAGATATTCTTAGCGGTTATTTTTGCTTTAGAAAAATTTCGATCTTATCTTTTGAATTATATAGTTATTATGTATAGTGATCATGCAGCATTAAGGTACTTGATGACAAAGAAGGATGCGAAGTCGAGGCTCATTCGATGAATTCTATTGCTTCAAAAGTTTGATATCGAGATCAAGAATAAGAAGGGAACTGAAAACGTGGTGACGGATCACTTGAGCCGAATTGTGCAAGAGGAGGAGCCGATTCCATTGTTGGAGATGTTTCCAGATGAGCAATTGTTTAGGTTGGATGTGAAGAAGCATTGGTATGCTGATAGTGAATTATCTTGTGTCTAGGAAGCTTCCTAGCACCATGCCATATGCAACTAAGGTTCGGTTCAAGAAGAAAGTTCGACATTACATGTGGGACGCACCATACTTGTGGAGACAATGTGGGGACCAAGTCATTCGAAGATGTGTTCCTGAAGACGAGCATAAGTTCATCCTTGATTTTTGTCACAAAGAGGCATGTAGAGGACATTTTGGACCAAAAAGGACAGCCATGAAGGTACTTGAGGTCGGTTTCTTTTGGGCAACGATATTCAAAGATGCTTATACTACTTGCTTGACGTGTGAACGTTGCCAATGAACATGTAATTTAGGTAAGAGAGATCAAATGCCCCTAAACCCTATCATTGTTGTTGAAATTTTTGATGTTTGGGGAATTGATTTTATGGGACCATTTCCTTCTTCTAAGGGCTTCCTTTACATTTTATTGGTTGTTGATTATGTTTCTAAGTGGGTGGAGGCAAAAGCCACCAAGACTAATGATTCTGAAGTTGTTGCAGGATTTTTGAGAACTAACATCTTTTCTAGGTTTGGAGTTCTAAGAGTTTTGATAAGTGATGGAGGTTCTCACTTTTGCAACCGCACCATAGAGGCTTTACTCAAGAAGTATGGAGTCGCTCACAAGATATCAACGCCATACCACTCTCAAACTAGTGGAATGGCCGAAGTATCAAACCGAGAGATCAAGCAGATTTTGGAAAAAACCGTAGGTCCAACAAGGAAAGATTGGAGCGATCGGTTAGACGACGCACTGTGGCTCTATAGGACAGCATACAAGACGCCTATTGGGATGTCCCCTTTTCGGCTCGTCTATGGAAAAACATGTCATTTGCTGGTTGAGCTTGAACATAAAGCATGGTGGGCGGTGAAGCAGTTCAACATGGACCTAGATTCGGCTGGATTACATAGAAAGCTACAACTTTGTGAGCTTGAGGAGATTTGGAACGAAGCTTACAATTTGGCTATGATTTATAAAGAGAAAACGAAGGCTTATCATGACAAGATGTTAAGGGGAAAGAATTTCAAAATAGGGCAGCAAGTCCTCTTATTCAACACAAGACTTAAACTTTTCCATGTAAACTTCATTCACGTTGGCAAGGTCCATTTGTTATAACTAACATGTTTGCTTATGGTGCCACTGAGATTCAAAGTAGAACATCAGAAAATACGTTCAAGGTGAATGATCATCGACTTAAGCCTTATTACGAGACATTTAAGGAGCAAACATTGAGGAGCAAAATGTTAAAGACCCACGGGATGGAGAGTAACGCCATTTTGAAGATGAAGAGTCTAGGCTAAGAGACTATAAACATTAAGCGCTGCATGAGAGACAATCCATTTCAACCGTAGCTGTGGTGCAGCCATCAACGAGTGTTTGAATATTTCCTATCTCTTTACTTTTATTGGTTGAATTGTATATGTGTTTATTATGTGACTTAGACGCATGCTTAGGAAATTATGACATGATTTTAGGTTTTACATTGAGCACAACACTACCAGAACAACCATTTTAGCCGACGAAATTTTTTCGTCGGCTAAACCTTAAATTTCGTCGGCTAAAGTCTTAGCTGACGACACGTCGTCGGCTAAGAAGTCGTCGGGCAAAATCCGTCGGCCAACACTATAGCCGACGAAATTACTGTTCATCGTCGGCTAAAGTCATTTATTTAGCCGACGAATAAATTTTTCGTCGCTTAATTTCTGGACTTTAGCCGACGAAATTTATTAAAATTCGTCGGCTATAGCTATTATTTTTATTTATTTATTTAACTTTAGCCGACGAATTTTAGGGTATTTTGTCGGCTATAGTTATTATTATTATTTTTTTTAAATTTTAGCCGACGAATTTTATTAAATTTCGTCGGCTTTAGCTATTATTTTTATTTATTTATTTAACTTTAGCCGACGAATTTTAGTGTATTTCGTCGGCTATAGTTATTATTATTATTTTTTTTTAATTTTAGCCGACGAATTTTATTAAATTTCGTCGGCTTTAGCTATTATTTTTATTTATTTATTTAACTTTAGCCGACGAATTTTATTAAAATTCGTCGGCTAAAGTTATAATTTTTTTATGTAATTATTATTTTTTTAAATTTTTTTTTTTCAATTTTAGCCGACGAATTTTAATAAAATTCGTCGGCTATAGTTTTTTTTCTATTTTTTTTAATTTTATTAATTTTTTTATGTAATTATTATTTTTTTAAAAACTTTACCCGACGAATTTTAGGGTATTTCGTCGGCTATAGTTTTTTTTTTTTTTAATTTTTTCATATTTTTTTTTAATTTTATTATTTTTTTATGTAATTATTATTTTTTTAAAAACTTTAGCCAACGAATTTTAGGGTATTTCGTCGGCTATAGTTTTTTTTTTAATTTTTTCAAATTTTTTTTCTTTTTTAATTTATTGTATTTTTGATTAAAATTTTTACTTATTTTTCATTTTTACACCGAAAAAGGAGTAAGGAGGAGGAGGAGAAGGTTAGGAGAGGGAGAGGAGGAGGAGAAGAGGAGAGGAAGGAGGAGGAGGAGAAGAAGAGGAGAGGAAGGAGGAGGAGAAGAATTTAGAGAAGTAGGAGGGATTTGAAGGAGGAGGAGGAGGTCAGGAGAGGGAGGAGGAGGAGAAGAGGAGAGGAAGGAGGAGGAGAAGAATTTAGAGAAGTAGGAGGAGGGATTTGAAGGAGGAGGAGGAGGAGGAGGAGGAGGAGAAGGTTAGGAGAGGGAGGATGAAGAGGAGGAGGAGGAGCAGGAGGGAAGATGAAGAGGAGGAGGAAAGATGAAGAGGAGGAGGAGAAAAATGAAATATATAGAAAATTTTGAACTTTAGCCGACGAAATTTCGTCGGCTAAAGTTTAAAATTTTAGTCGAAAAATTTTAAAATTTTAAAAATCCCCGCCAAAAAATTTGAATTTTTAATTAACTTTAGCCGACGAAATACCCTAATTTCGTCGGCTATAGTTATTTATTTTATTTATTTATTAATTTAACATTAGCCGACGAAATACCCTAATTTCGTCGGCTATAGTTATTTATTTTATTTATTTATTAATTTAACCTTAGCCAACGAATTACCCTAATTTCGTCGGCTATAGTTATTTATTTTATTTATTTAACTTTGGCCGACGAATTACCCTAATTTCGTCGGCTAAAACCCTAAACCCTATACTTAGAAGCTTCAAACGAAAAAAAGTCGTGAAATAAGATATGACCGGAATGGTGAAATACGTCTATACTTGAAAAATCACGTAATTCCGGTAAAGTCTCGGTACCGATAATTGCGGTTAACTCAATTTTCCATTCTTTCTCCCTAGAGGTAGCCCTATCTCCGGTAGTTATTTTTCATAAAATTTTTATACCACTGGTTGAGTCTCATCGATTTGAACCTATTTTCAGTTGAAGGTCCGGGCAAAATACGTAATTTAGACGGTCAAATGACCGTTTCCGTGCATTAAGGGGTTTGACTTACGTGATTGACCGTAAGGATCGAGCCCTTAACGTTGTCAGATTAAGTTAAATTTTTTCCTATATTCATATTTCAACATAATGATCATATCTAACGGTCGGAATTTTGTTTCTCAACTTTGATCATCGGAATCACAACATGGGTACTAATGTTGTATAACTTGTTTACTAAGCTTTAAGTAAATGTTTCGTTTCTAAAACAAACTGTACGTAGAAACTTCAAACGCAAAAAAGTCGTGAAATAAGATATGACCGGAATGGTGAAATACGCCTACGGTTGAAAAATCACGTAATTCCGGTAAAGTCTCGGTGCCGATAGTTGCAGTCAATACAATATAGAGGTTTGATTTACGAGATTGACCGTCTAGATGAAGTCCTTAAATTTATCAGATAAAGTTGAATTTTTTACCAAAGAGATATTTCAACATATTGATGATATCTGACGGTCGTATTTTTGTTTGTGAATTTTGATGACCGGAATCACAACATGCCTACTATTTACCATTATTTATCTATACGGGGAGGCCTATCATGGAGGGGTAAATGTCTCAAAATTTTTAGATGGACAGTTGCGTCTCATTATGGTGAGTGTTTGTTGTGTTGAAGGTTCGGCCAAAATACCTCATATAGGTGTAGATATGGACATTTTCATGTATTAAGCGTTTAGAAAAACTTCATTTTGAAGCCTTAAACGAACTTGGATGGCCAAAAAAGCCTGATTGTCATGGCAGAGCGATGAGTTTTACTCCTGGGCCCGTTCTGCTTCCAGATTGGTATCACAATAGTCAATCGGACACCGAAATATCCGTAGTACAATTTTATAACTAAAAGTTACTTTAGCCGACGAAATACCCTAATTTCGTCGGCTAAACTTTTCAAATTTCGTCGGCTAAAGTTCACATACTATAGCCGACGAAAAAAGCACTTTAGCCGACAAAATTTTTTTTTGTCGGCTAAAATTTAACTATAGCCGACGAAATTTTTTTTCGTCGGCTAAAATGCCACTTTAGCCGACGAAATTTTAACTTAGCCGACGAAAAAAAATTTCGTCGACCTGTTTTTAGATATTTCGTCGGCTATAGTCTTTTTTCTAGTAGTGCAATGTAATTTTCTAAGTGTGGGGTAGAGGTTTACATAATAACATATTTGTTTGAGTCATTTAATTATAGTTTCGAGTCAAAAAAGAAAACAAAAGAAAAAATTCAAAAATTAGAAAATCGGTTCCACAAAAATTTTCGATTTATGTTATGTGTGTTTTTGTTTTATTTTGAGTCGTAGGATACCCTTAAAACAAAGTCAATGATGATTATATCTTTATATGCATAGATGATAGTTTGACATTTACTTAAAGAAATTGTAAGTTTCATAGATATTGTGGATTAGTATGAACATTTGAGATTTGATTGATTGTGAAACATGCATGTTTGGTTAATTTGTTTCCATAACAACTCATGTGAGCTATTGAGCCTAAATGCTTTCTTCTTGAGTGATAATATGTCAAATTTTTTGAAATTCACTATTATAAACCTCATCATTCTTTGCATATTCAACAACTATGTGCTATAACTTTTTAATGAACTCTATAATTTACTAGAACTTGCTCATGCGATTTTTGAAACTTTATAATCATAACATGTCTTGATTTTGAAAATGATTGAATTGATCTCTTTAGGATTACCACCACTGTCAAATAAATCATGTGCCTATTTGTGCCCGTCGTGGGACTCTTTAGTTTTAACCCCTTTGAGCCTACATTGAGCCTTTTTCTTTCATCACCTTTAAACAGAATTCATCTTCTTAGAATAGCTAAACCTTTACCTTATTATAAAAACTTCGCAAAGTAGTTTCGATGGAGCTGTATTGAGTGATGTTGTGAAGCAAGTGTGGGGTGCCATTGTAATAATAAACAAGTGTGGGGTAAAATACCATTATAATATATGTATATGTCCGAAACAAAAGAAAAGAAAAACAAAAGAAACGAAAAAAAGGAAGAAAAAGAAAATTTTCAGATCAAAAGAAAGTGTAAAGTACGATTTTGATGGTGTTTGTAAAGTTTTTGAATTTGGAGTTTTGTGATTATTTGAAGGTCTAAAAATGTATATGTGATATTTGTTCTTATTCATGATATTTTGAGGAGTTAAGAATGACTTATGAGTCCAACACGATGAAATTCGGTCCTTGGAGTGAAGATATAAGGAGGATCGAGATTTGCTAAGTATTGGTGATGCCTTAAAGCACCACTTATCTTAAAAATCCTACCCTATGCAACCGAGCCCCATTACAACCATTATTGAGATTGATTCATGATTCTTAAGATGACTAACTTTGATTTGTGGAGATTTTCTCATGAGTTGAGCATATGGTTTTGGTCTATTCTTGCATTTAGTTGTTAAATGAGGTTTTCCATAAAATTTTATTCATAAAATGCTTTTATTTGATGAAATATGCAAGCTATTTGTTGTCTTACAATCTGTTCTCTTGCATATATTTTTGAGTGAATACCAAAATCGAGTGAAATGAAGAGAGTATATCATTGAAAGGAGGATCGGTTGACCTTATGTGTTCATGCTATTTGTTCTCACTTCTTACTTATTCATATTGTGATACATGTTTTATGAAACTTGGAATTTATATATTTACACTCGAATGTTCAAACTTGAAAGCTATGCATGACAAAGATTCTGAGAAAATTGTTTAAAGACATTAGTAGTGTTTGTAGTAGAGTCTTATATTTAGTTTGCTAAGGGACTAGCAAAAGATAAGTGTGGGGTAGTTGATAGGAGCAAAAAATGTGACATTCTTAATATGTTATTATCTCCATTTGTACCTTGTTTTTCTTTTATTGTCATAGATTAGAGTCATATTATAGAATCGAGAGTTTTTGGTAGAGTTGCATGAAAAACATGTTAAACATAGAGGAATATTGTACAAAATCCGATTTGTGGAGTCTTAGAGATGTTTTGATGATTCTGTGAAACTTTTACATTGTCATAAATTGATTTAACTTCTCTCATACTTAGGTGACATGTAGAAGAGTTCATGGGAGAAAGAATCAAGAGAATCGGAGCTATGGAAGCCAACAACATCAAAGGGGCCGAGAGCAGTAAAAACAGGAATTTCCTGGGAGCATCACCTAACTTCAGAACTTTCTCCAAGACGACTCACAAGGAATTAGAAGATGTACCATATATGCATAGAAATCTGTGTAGTTTCTAAATATTTTGGAATCGCAGCAATCCAAGTTCTGAGGAAGGAGTTATGATGAAAACAATGGCCGGAGGTCAGTCTGTCGAAACAGGGCAGCTTAGTGCTACCGAGAGAAAGTGTTCCTGATGGACCTAGGGAAGCAAAGCAACCGATCCATGAAGCCTAGTCCATGAAGGGAAGTCCAATGAAGAATTAGAAGTCCAAAATTTGGCCAAAGAAGCCTCTAGAATCTCTAAGTCTTGTTCACCAAGCAACCATGTTCAAAAAGGAAAACCTAAACCTATTTGGTTTAGAACATGTGGTTGCCGACCCTATATGTATATTCCTCTATAAATAGGCTTGTATGTAGATAAAAAATCATCATCACTACCTTGCAATTACATAGCTGAAACTGTACCAAAACCTATACAGAAAAATACTTAGCCGATTCATCCACCACAAGTCATACAAATCGTTCCATCTTTCCACCGAATTCCCCACACTTGCCGAACCCTTTCAAAGTTGTAAGAGTGTGATTTTATCATGGTTTTTTGTATTATTTTCTGTATATTTTCGAATTCTAATGTATTATACTTTTCGATTTTTGTTTTATTTATCAAACATGGGTTTCAGATTTCTTTGTGATCTTTTATTGTTCTATGTTTTGATTTGTAACTTCTTGAATATATGATGATTTTTTGATTTAGGTTTAGGGGCAGTAGCATGTTCTTATGCATTCTTGATTTCTAATTGATTAATTGTCATGAATTCGTGCATCTAAATCAATCCTTGAGGCCGTCTTGGCCATGGTTGTCCTTAGGGTGCGGTTTCATCTACCATAATAATTTTAGATCGATTCATACGCAAAGTTGTCTTGGTATTTGTTATTAACTTAGGGCGGATATAATTTTGATAATTTGCATGCTAATAGGATGAGTGACGCCATGCCTTAGATCATGTTTCCGATTGACTCTTGTGTTTAAGTGTTTTCTTGTTTAATCTCTAAGCAACGTGTCTTTAAATAAGTAAACATTCAGTTTAGGATCAAGCATAAAGATGGTTCTAAATAATTGAGAAGTCTTAACGATTAGACAACTGCAACGGCTCTAATTAGAATCAGAATTGGTTAGTATCTAGGATAATTTGAACGTTTATTTGACGCAGGCTTAAAAACCCCGACGTCATATAGCTTGGTTAATTAATTTATAACTTATGAATAATTTGTATATTAATTGAGTGTTTCTTGTTTAATCTTTTTATTTTGTTTTTATATGACATACATCACCGGTAACAAAAAGAAGACTAGAGGCCCCGTTACCGGTAAGGATCTTGACAAGCATGTCAAGAACAACGAGAAAGTGGTCATAGAGACGACAGAGGATGGAGCAGTGAAGTTGGGGAGTAAGACGAGGCTCTACAATGAGCAAGTAGGGTCTGTCATACGGGACAGAGTCCCTTTTCTGTGGGGAGAGTGGTCATCGGTGCCACAGTGTGTGAAGGACATGGTGAAAAACCCTATGTCGGTGAGTTAGTTACATATTCATTATGTATATCAAGTATTATTAATTAAGTACTAATATATATATATATATATATATATATATATATACTATTGCAGGTGTGGTTTGATGTTCCAAAGCATCTAAAATCCACGTGAAAAAATGACACTCAATGAAAAGGGTAGTTATTGTTATAATTTATATATTGAGATATATTTTGTTGATAATATACCGTCACTTTCTAACATTTTTGTTGCATATATAGGTACAAAGAGTGAAAAAATGAGCTCCATAAGCACTGGAAGACGCATGGCAACGACCGTTCTGGTACCCGTAGCGAGTTTATGTATTGGGAGTACGAGTGGAAGTGACTTTTGGTCTACTTCAACAACCCAAAAAATAAGATATGTAAATCATATTTGTGTTTAATTACTTATATCATGTTTGACAAAATTAGCACTAATATTTTTTAATATTTGTTTATCCTATAAGGCCATTTCTGGAATAAACGTGGCTAACCGGGGGCACAACACGAGTAACCATCATGTCAGGTCTAGACTGTCTGTGGCTTGAATGGAGGAGGAAATTAACACAACAAACAGAAGTCAACCCATTCGTGTGGACATACGAGAAAGCATATTCTCAGTCCACTAAAAATATTGTAAGTTAATATATTTTATTATATATATATATATATATATTATTTAACGCTTTTTATATATGTTTACTAATATATATGTTTTTTTTCTTGTCAATTAGGAGAGAGTGAGAGAAAGGGCTGAAGAGGTGTTGACTAAGATAGTGAGGGAACATTAGCAAGAGACGTAAGATGAGGACCTCCCCGAGACCATCTCTCATATTGATCATTCTGATGTGACGGTAGGGGCGAGGATCATGGGTCACGCTTTCCCTCCACGCATGAACAATTACTACTGTAGGGGTCTAGGACAACAAGGAGAGGGGGTCTTAAAAAACACTCCCAATTTCTCACGCAATTCCTCATCTGCCAAGGCTACTCAGCTACAAGAGCAACTTCAGAGACAAACGATTGAGCATTAGAGACAAATTAGCACAGGAGGCTGAGCTCAGGAGGAGAGTACCACTTAAAATAATAACATTGTTCTCCAATATCCACTTCCTTCTGAGAACTCTTCTGAGACGCCTCACGAAAAGCATTGTCAAAACCCTAAACACCTGCCCTTTACGATCAACATCCTTACTGATCCTCCTTATAAGCCGATTCCCAGTACTAGCCGGAAGGCTATTCATATAGGGTGTAAGGAAATAAACTTACTCCCGTAATAAGGACATACGTGACACTAGGCATCCATTAACTCTAAGGATATCCAACATATTCCTCAAACTCATGTAACCTTGTCACATGCCACATTTAACCAACGTAGCACTCCTTCCTACGTGGATGATAACCTCCGCTACTTCCCCATTTTCTGACACCCGACCACTCTTCTTAGGTCAAAACTAAAGCATAAGGTCTTACCGTGGATCACAATGATTTTCTCTTGAATCATTGCTTAACTGAATCACCGAATTCTTACTGTACTTCATCTCATTTATGAGGTGGAATACGACACCGCCTATCACTGATCCACCATCTGTAATCCTCGTGAAAATCACTATTGTTCTTGCGCTGAAAACATCCTTTGGCAACAATTCCCTGTTGCCTATACCGGATTATAACCATATCCTTGAAAATCCAACTGCACAACACAACAACTTCGACCAGTAACCAACCTCCTATCGCTACTCGTTTAGCCAAACAAACACCAACTGTCCTTACCAACCGCATGTGACGTTGTCACAATGCCGCTAATAATCATTCTGATTCCAATAACCACTCGCTTGTCATGAGTATAATTTCTTCAAAAATACTCGTATTCTTTTGTTGAACTTTAGATATCAGCTCCCACATTCCCTATGCAGGTAATGATTACCACACCTGAGGAGTAGGGTTCGATGTCACTAATGGGTTTTAAATCCTCTGATAACACAATACAACGTGGAGTCAACACTAATGACAACAAGTCCACCAGAAAACCATGACGATTTGTGTTACACGAACCATCACCTCATTTAAACCAGGCTCCCTGATCTGGTTTACGCTTTCTATAAATTATCTTGTCAAGTTGTCCTGTTGTAAAGTAATTGTCTTCCCTTGATCTATCCCTACTCAAACCACTTGTACACCCAGGACACGAGTTGCCATGATCTTTAGCGTAAATCCAAAACAATAGCCTTTAAATCAGTGAGATCCAAAAGCTCCCGACATCGAGATCCAACAATACTTACTCCTAGCATGAAGACAAATTGTCAGGCTTCACACTGCCTACAAAGCTATTCTGACCGGATAAATCTTGATTTTACCAACACCCTGATCATTAGAATCGCCAACTCAATTATCACCTCGTGGAACTACAACGCACTTTACCACGGGTAATACATCTCCGTACTATTCATAGGTAAGGTGCCACTAACCTCCCTATCTTTTACCTTAACTTGGAATGACGCATAGTGTAGAACTTGCACTTCAACCGTATCTGAGCGTCCAATACACATTACCCGTATCGCAATCAGGGATAGACTTACCATTAAAAGAATTCCAGAGCCTTACCCGCTCAACAAGGATATTCCATTCCCAGATGCCTCTGTTACCCCATCGTCCGGTAATAACCGACAACTTTGGACATTTAACCAGATCGAACATCTATATAAAATTTAGTGCCACTGGTGCACATCCAAAGAAAACCCTGAACAAGCATCGGGAATTAATTTCACCGAACTCAGCCATATTGATCACCAAGCATCCGGTTCTCAAGACACAATTCGTCGAATGCCATCACCGCACTAGGCGAGTACACACCACAGAGTCAACTCGTACAACTAGACAGTCTCTAACAAAACTGTCTCCCATGCTCTGCAAGTTTACCATCCACCACATCCTCTATTCGGTAAGATTCAAGATGCACAACCACTTACCATTCCAATTGAAAAGGAAAAATAGCTGCGTGCACCGAAAATCACATTACCACTCCAGATCCTAAATTACAAGATCCACTGCCACACGTTAACATCCCCTCAGATCATAACTTAATCTGAACGTGGCTTAATCACTCCACGATTTCCGATGGAGTGTTGCTCAACTTAGCAACATACTTTACCAGTCTCAGTAACAAATATTACCACACTTAGACTCGTAACACTTTCGAGTCGTCAAGGAAAACCTTTCCTAGTTCCACCGCATTTCATACTCTCCGAAATGCTGACAATTTCGAGAGTCACCTCCAATGACCTTTCTTGCTACTACTCTACACACGTGGCGCCAAGAACTGTCGCTAGGTCAATAATTCCTAACATGTAAGGTCACTACTCAAATGACCAATGACCATAGCAATGCCAGCTATACTCTAATCCTCTCAGAATTTCATTAGGTACACTAAAATTCAATTTCCCAGATCAATCCTCATTCCACAGATCAAATTGAGAATATTTCCTGTCACTGCAGTGGATGTAACTCATGAACCCCAAACACGACAGTACAGCTTCGGTTACAATAATTGATTAAACCACAGCCAGTGAGTGCACACATTCCCATGTACATCTTCAACCGTCGAAACAGTGTCGTTTGCACAACGACGAGTTCCTACACCACCATAATACAAAGTCAATCAAGACTCGAATACAAAGTCAATCAAGACTCGTATCACTCTTTCCGGTACCCTAAGCACTCTTGGTCCAAGACCCGGTGGCCTGTTGCCACTTCCAACATGTTCCTTTGAATTCCGAAACCAATTACCTTTAGCTACAACTGGTGACACTCGCTCGATTCGTAAATCAAACTCTAACACGGCCAATCTGGAGACCCCTCCACAGGTGTACTAATAAAATACTTTGACCACAGGTGGATAACTCGCCCTTATGGTTGACATGAGCACCAAGATCTGGTGACACGATTTAATTTCTGCCTCCACGATAAATGGCCCAATGACCATTGTCACCAACAATTCAAATCACGCTTGGACTCACCAACAAATCAAACCTTCTAGTACCCCAATCCTGGGTGGCTGGAGCGAAGAGAATCTGGTCGTAGCTGACGACAACAATGTCAGCACCAAGGCTGACCCAAGCCATTAGTTTCAGTGGCTGTCCCATAAAGCATCAAGTGACCAAACTAACCTTTACTTCCTTAACATTCTCCAGTAGTGACACATCATGGACTCGTCACTAGATCCAGACCACAAAATAACAACACACAAATTTCCTTGAGTCGTTCCACTTTCATGTATCCGTTGGTTTCTCTGAAACCACACTAATGACGAACCTCAATAAAATCTTGGCAATCGTCAAATCTAAATATTCATCCTTACTGAATAATCGCGCTAGGCGACTTCAGCTCCTTTTTCCATGGCAGGATGCAATTTCTTTCATAACTCTTACGACTCTTCACTGCTGAGAGTTTCATAACCCGAACACCAAGGCTTCGCCTCAGGTTTCTACCACAACCCTGTCACAACCATGACAGCCTTCCAGGTGTGAATTAACTGTTTCACCACCGAGTACTTACACATAATGCTCAAACGTTAAACAACGTGAGTTTCCAGCTCGATCCCCAACTCAAATCTCAATTAATCAACGGGGAACTCATAGAAATAAATACATAATGAGCTTACCTTGTTCCTTACAAGAACTCTCTGTGAGGTCGCACGTACTGAGGCATAGTCTTGAAGATTCCAATGTTTATAGGACCACTCGGTCCATAACTCAACCAGGAAGTACTACTCATATCCTTGATAAACACTGAGCGTCCAAAGCATAAAATGCCGATGGATCCGCCGCGGTCGGACCATCACTCTATAGACACTAAGTGTTACCAAGTACATGAGGTAGTAACAGGAAACGATAACCTAAGGCTCTGATACCAATTGTCAGGACCCACCCCGAGTTAAATCCCTTTAACTCGAAGTAAATCCTGCGGGGACCACCCCAAGGGAACTTCTTACCGAAACCCCCTTGAAATGGCCAACCCTTCCTACGATCCAACTCAGCACTTCCATGAGTATCTACAACAAACCCTAACTCATGAAGGCATCCTGCTCCCTAACCTACTTAATTAGCTATACTGGGTTAGTCAGAGCAGTCTACTAAGATGATTACCCTAAAGAATTGCGGCAGCAACAGATTGATTGACTATGCCTCGACTCTTGTACGCGCACGACCTCCTCTCAAGAACCCTGCACCACTGGGCATTTGAAAACGAAGGGCCCAGGGGAGAAACATTGAAAAACGACGTTAGAGTGAGTGGACGAAAAATAACAAATAAAAACTCTACTTTCCTTTAATGCTCTCCCTCTAGTTTCTCTAAGAAAATCCGCATGCAAGTAAATCATCAATGATGCCTTGGCTCACACATAAATAATTAAAATGTGGGGTGTTAACCTCATCCACGAGAAATCCCGACCTGCTCTATCCGGGAAGGTCAAATGACCGGCTCCACCGGAGAGGGTCCCCGACCTGCTCTATCTGGGAAGGTCTAGTGACCGGCTCCACCAGAGAGGGTCCCCGACCTGCTCTATTCGGGAAGGTCTAATGACCAGCTCAACCGAAGAGGGTCCCCGACCTGTTCTATCCGGGAAGGTCTACTGACCAGCTCAACCGGAGAGGGTCCATGCTAGCATACAATCCTTTTCCCTTTATCCTTTTCCCTTTCCAAAGCCCCTTTAAAACCTGTAAAACCTCGTGGGAATAATAAATCGAAAACCCCTTTAAATCCGTGAGCCAAATTTCTCCTTTTAAAATCACCCCCCTCCATAATCCCAAAACGGTGATAATCAAGAATAACATACCCCGGGAAAATTACGGGAAGGGTATGAACCTCTTTCCCGGTTTGTTTACCTTTAAATCCTTAAATCTCATTTTCCCAAATCACCGTAAAACATATAAATGGAGGAAATCATAAATGCAGGAGAAATCAAATAAAGTATA
The DNA here is from genome assembly GCA_951800085.1 of Comarum palustre. Lineage (NCBI taxonomy): Eukaryota > Viridiplantae > Streptophyta > Magnoliopsida > Rosales > Rosaceae > Comarum > Comarum palustre. Next base: position 28,430,133 of record OX637572.1, read on the forward strand.
TGGCATGCAATTTAATTTAAAACAAAGGTCCACTCACAGTACTCTTTGCGACCTTCTTCCTGCTCGGAAAGCTCCTCGAGCGAAACCCTCGAACTAACACGTAGTCGAGCCCGTCTCACGTGAAACCAGGGACTGTACAACGAATCATTATATTAGTCATTTCACAGTCGACTCTTAACTCAATTTACCGGAAGTCCGACTCAGCTTCCGAACTTCCCTTTATCACTTAACTTGACGTTAGGGTGTCACGTATTAATTCGTTGAATTACTATGGACACCCATTCAACCATTTCACCAATACCTTAGGAGTCCTTAAAATAATCCTTAAACCTTAACCGGCAATAATCGATGGTCGGAATAATATTTAATTATCCGCCAATAATACTAAACTAGAACAATTCCAAAACCTAACCAAAACACCTCCAAAAATTACCAAATTTTAACCATAGACTCCTCACAATATGTACTAATTAATGGACATGAAAAACTGCCCAAAAAGTGGCGGCACCGCCACCGGCGGCCGCCGGCAGAAATTCCGGCAAAAATTCAGGCGACCTCCGATAGCCACCAAATTTTACCAGTAGCTTCGTCTCATCAATTGGGACAACTTTCTAGTTCAACTCAAAGGCCAATTCGGCCTCTAACTAGGTCAAAAACTCGATGAACAGTAGACCCCGAAAAATTACACTACCAAACTTCAAATCCTCAATTCTCCCTACACACTTCAAATCAAGCTACCAAATTCTAGGGGATTGTAGTACACCTAAAACCCATCCTAAACATATAAAGAACTCAACAATTGGTGATCTAGGGAGGGAGAAATTCAATCCCGAAAATCTACTGTACACACCAAGAACAAATCGGAATTTCTCCCGATTTACGGCGAGTTAGGTCGGAAAGCTTACCTAGGATTGAAGTAGACTCGGAGGCCGAGCTTTTGGGACCGGTGCGCCGGCGGTTGGTGGCCGGAAGCTCGGCGCAGTGTTTCCCGATCGGAAAGGAGACGCGGGGAGAGAGAAAAAGGGGCTGGGGTGAAAAATCTGATTTTTCACCCCGGTAACTCCTATATATAGTCTTTTTACCGCAAAGTAACTTTATACTTTTGTTTATAACTTTCCCATACGAACTCCGATTTGAGCGTGCTACGTGTCCATGAACTCGTAACGACGCCCTCTACAACTTTCAAGAAGGAAGTTTTCCCAAATTCTTGACTTAACGAAAAGTCAACTTCACGATCATTGTACGGTTAAACGGTCACTTTAAATGGTAAAAGACCAAAGTAACCAACCGTAAAATAATTCTAGGATCGGGGTGTGACATGTTTTGTTTTTATTTTGGGTGTTGTTGGCTATTGTGGAATTGGATTTTTGTGGCAATAAAAATCATGTTTTTTTAGAAAAATCAACTTTAGCGGACAATATGCACACTTTAATTGGCAAAATAGGCATTTGTTTTTCCAGGAACCTGCGACTTTAACCGACGAAAATAACAATTCTCGTCAGCTAAAGTGGTCTTTGGCCGACGAGTTTATATACTTTAGCCTACAATATGTTCGAATTTCATTGGCTAAAGTCCGGTTAGGTCAACCATTTTGACCAGTCGTGAAAGTTTTTCCTGACGAAAATTCATCGGTAAAAGTATATAAAATCATCGGTTAAAGTCTAAACTTTAAGTCGACGAGAAGTTTGTCGTCGGCTAAAGTAAGGCTGAGAACTTTCTCCCGACAACACTTTTGCCGACAAGACCTCGTCGAGTATTACTTTAGCCGACGAAAATGTCTAACAGGCCGACAAATTTTTTTCGTCTGCTAAAGTATTTTCTTTGGTAGTGTCTTATCCCCTAAACTATGTTATAGTCCTATTAGTGTTTAAACTTTTGTCATCTATGAAATGGATTTGGAGATTGTGTTTGCTTATTTGCAATTTTGTATCTAATTTCTGTGTCTATTTGGTTGATATGGTGCCATTAAATTTGAAAATATTTAAATTGGGAGTGCTTAAATATGAAAATAATTTAAAATTATAAATGAGAAAGCTGAAAGAAAATAAACATTTATTCGACGACGCCTTCGTCGCATCACTTTACCGACGAAAATTGTTTCATCGCTAGTGTTTTGTAATGACGAAAGAAGAGCAACAGTACGACGACAACTTCACATACTTATGCGACGAAAACTATATATGTGTCGCAATATATCTTATGCTATGTGACGAATTTGCTTGTTTTGTCTCAATAAAGTTATATCCTATAAGATGAACTTACAGTTTTCATCTCAAAAACTTTATCCTATGAGACATTTTGTTGTTTTTCGTCATAATCAATTGTAATCTTATGTGACGAATACATATTTTTCGTCGTACGAATGTTTTATCTAAAGCTGGTGTGTTTCTCCATTGTTTTTTCTATTTTCCATTTTCCCTTAGCCTTTTCTTCCTCAATGAAGCCATTTGTTGGGAATGTTTGAGTGGGAGATATGATTTAGAAACGGTGGTCGGGATCAGTATACTTCTCATACGATTGAAACAGAGAGAAAGAAAGAAAAAAAGAGCTAGAGAGTGAGAATTATGCGTTTCTGTATTTATAACATGGACCAGAGCGACGAAACCAACTGGGTTCGTGGGCTGGGTTAAAATTTAAATTTGGGCCAAATATTTCGCACAATACTTTTGCGCCTAATTTTTTTTAACTCTTGCGACGAAGTTAATGTTTATAGAGATTGAATGTTGGTTGTCATCACAAGAGTTAGAGTTCATACTTTACCATTCTACACACTTTCTTGCCATCTCATCTTCTTGTCATCTTCCTTAGTAATACCGTCCGATCTCATATCCCCTAGGAATACTGTGTCATGTCGTATCCCCTGCAGTAGATGATGACATGTAGAGACGCTGCAATCTACAAGTTATCGGGAAATAACGAAGCGCATTCACAAGAATAGGTTTACCGTTATATGAAGACGTCTCCTCATACCTCGGTGCCCTACAAATGCGGCAATATCTATCATTCTTGTAATCACCACGAAAGAACACATAGTTGTTCTTGCATGAGTAGATGTTCACATAATTGAGGCCGAGGTCGCGTAAGATTTTTTTGTCTGATCATGAGTGCCAGGAAGTCTATCTCTAGGAGGAAGCAAAGATTTGTCAAACTTTGAAAGGGAAGTTCAAAATATCTATCACTCATTTTGAACTTCCCTTTCAAATCCATCTATAACATGATGACACTCAAAACTGTAACTGCACACCCGTCGTACACTGATATATGTGCTTGCGCTAGAAGCAAGTTATACCTCTCATAATCAGACATGTTAATGTTCAGAAAAGTTGTGTCTAAGATTAGTCACAGCAGCCAGTTCTGCTGAGTTTGGAATGTTGTTTTAGATCTGATCACAGTACGTGAGATATATAAAGTCAAAATCACTTATGCAATGAAACATAAAACATATGCGATTTAAGATCCGTCGCTAGAGAAAACCAATGCCACGAAATGGTAACTAATGCGTTGATTTTTCAATTAAAGTCGTACTTGCCAGTTGGTACTCACTTCAATTCTACGTACTCGCTTTTCATTGTCCTTAATTTGTCCGTATGTCTATAAGTGATTAATCTTAACTGGCACAATTGGCCTTAATTACGAAAAGAAGCCGTATCACAGAAGTCGACTCCACCTCCATATGGGGGGTTTCTCAATGGAAGCTTCGAAGAAATTAACATCCCCATATATTGTAATTCTATCACCTTCAGAATCCACATCCACACGCAGCCTCACATAAGAGCTACAAATACTTGTTCCATGTGAGTTTGGTCTGGTGGTCGGGGTTAGGTCCACTATGTTGGGTGAATGTCATAGTGATACTTCTGATAGTAAGGAGGTAAATAGTTCGATCATCCGCATGGTAAAAAATCTCATGAGGAGAGTTCTAACCTTAACCCCTCTAACGGCTCGGAGTGGGAGCTCACTCGACTATCATTTTATCCCAGTGACATGAAATAAACGTTAACTAAGGCATTGATTTTTGTTTACCCACCCGACGCATTATCGCCATATTAATCCCTCAGCACACCATTTCCTTGATCATTTCCCACTTTCGTTCTTCCCTTATATAAACCTCATTTCTCCTCACCTTTCTCACATTCCACTCTTCTTTTTACTTCTTTCGTTTCGTCTCATTTCTTTTCTGTGTTTCCGGTAAAGTCTTCTTTCTCAATTTTTCCAGTTTCAGCTTCCATGTCGGAGAAACAAGGCCTGAATGGCGCCTACTACGGCCCATCCATCCCGCCCAAGAGGGAGTCCTACCAAAGCGTCGGCCGCGGTGGAGGTCCCCTCGGCTGCTGCTGCAGCTGCATCTTTGGCCTCATCTTCAAGCTCATCTTCACCGCCATCGTCTTCATGGGTCTCGCCTTCTTCGTCTTCTGGCTCATAGTTAAACCTAATCTCGTCAAGTTTCACGTCACCGACGCCACCCTCACCCAGTTTAACTTCTCCTCCGACAGCAACCTCCACTACAACCTCGCCCTCAACCTCACCATCCGAAACCCTAACAAGAAGCTCGGCATCTACTACGATCGCATCGAAGCCAGAGCCAACTACGAGGGCCAGAGGTTCAGCACGATCACTCTCACCCCGTTTTACCAAGGACACAAAACCACCAACGTTTTGAACCCCTTGTTTACTGGACAACAGTTGCTTGTTGGGTTCAATTTACAATCGGAGTATCAGAAGCAGACCAGTGCTGGGGTTTACGAGATCGAGATGAAGCTTTATCTGAGGATTAGGTTCAAGTTCGGTCGGATCAAGACCGGAAAGTTCAAGCCCAGAGTTGAATGTGACTTGAAGGTTCCTTTCAGTACGAATGGCAATCTCGCAACTACGTTTGATACCAAACGGTGCAAGATTGATTACTTTAAGGCCATCTAGCTGGTCATGGAGGCCGAGGACGAAATCCTTTCTTGTTGATACACTTCTTCTTATCTTTTCGCGATCGATTATATGCTTTGTGATTTTACATACCAGTCGCTATTCTTTTGTTTCTTTTTTTTGGCGTTACGATTACAGTTACATATCATATATACTGATTATGAGTATATGATGACAACGATTTAGCGATCAGATATTTTGGATTATGAATAAATGACGAATTTAGTGGTTAGTGCATTGCTGTCTCATGACGCGCAATTGTGAATTTGATGTCTGGTTTATATATCTTTTCAACGTCTCTTTGCTTTCAAAACAAATAAAGCTATGTAACGTTACAGTCTTCGGCAATTCACAATTATTTTTGAAGTCATTGTCTATGACTATGTGGAGATTGGGACCAAACTTAAAATAAAATAAATGCCGAATTCAATTGAAAGCCACTAGCTACTTTAAAAGTTCATTTGCCGGAAAATATAGCCGTTTATTTTGACGTTGATAGGCGATTCCACATTTGCACATGCACGATCATTACTTATGGCGCGGCTACGAGTCATTTACCCTTTATTATTGCTGTAATGGTCATGAGTCGATGTAGGATTTAAAGACAAAATTTTAGAAAAGAATTAGGTCCACATCCGTATGAAATGAATTTGTGAATTCGCATTCTCTGTCATTTTGTTCATATATGTAATATAATGTGTAAAATAAATTAGATTTTCGTAAACATATCATATATGTATATATATATATACGGGTACATATGGTGCTTATAAAATTTGGAGAAATTTTGGGTAATAACCTCTTTTAGACATTCAAATTGATTTTTGACCATGTTTTTCCAAGTTAATGAAAACTAACCACATTGAATGAATAAAAGTCATCAATGCCCTCACTAAATACCTACACCATATTCTGAAAAGAAATGCCTACAGCAAGAACAACTTCGAACACATTAGGAGCTCACATTCAAGCCGAAGTCTACCGAACATGTTCTCCAAATTATGTGTGATCAATTCAATAAAGTATTTAGAAATCAAATCAAAATTAATAAGATAGAAGCTGCAGCTGGCTTTAAGGGGAAGAACATGGAAGAAATTTCTATCCTCGATTGTGGTAAGCTGGTTGAATAAAAGATCATGGATCGCATCCCTTGAGAAGTTTTCCCAGGAGAGGATCATGGTTGTAGGAAAGCTAGGATGGTGACTTTGGCGACTGATATTGTGACTCGTGACAAAACCAAACTAAAATTATCAATTTCCTCTTATAACAACTTTAAGAGATCTAAAGCATTGAACAAGAAGTATTGAAACAATTGGGAATGGATCAGTAATTGCATCCAACAAGGACCAAAATGTTTATGAATTGAGGTATTTCAATATTCAATATGGCTGCTGATCGAGAATAAAAAGGAGGGAGACTAGAGATTGAGAACCTGGAATAGTTTGTCAAGCACAAAAATAAATTCTATGACTGTTGATTTTCTTTCTATCATACTTTCCCATAAATACATAATCCATTGCAATTGAGGTTTGATAAAGATGAAGCATCAGTACTGAACAACGTTCGATGTTTTGGGGGGTTTCCAAGGTACAATGAGAACTGTGTTGCAAAGAGAAGCTATGAGTCTATGATTATTAGAAATTCAACAAGGATAATTATGACTTTTCCTTCTTTAATATGGCTAATTTTCATTAACTTGAAAAATTATGGTCAAAAATCAATTTGAATGCTTAAAAGAGGTTATTCTTCAAAATTTCTCTATAATTTGGTTTAATGAGTATATGAAGAGAAATGAGACTACGAGCAACATGGGCTAATTGGGCATAAATAAGAACGCATCATTTTAAAGATGGAAGAACCGCTATGCTCCCTAACCCTGAAACTCAAGCTTTTGCTCTGCAACTATAGAGGCTCAGTTGGCCCCCTCTCCAAAGCCACACCTTGCTGGCACCACTCCGCAGTCCTCGTGCTGCAATCACCTAATCTAGTCCAAGCTTTTTCTCCACCATCTCTCTTTCTCGTGATCGATATGATGAATTAGAGGAAGTGGGCCAGTTTTCTTGGCGAGCACCAATCTAACATGATTGGATGGATTTGTGTTTGGCTCTGGATTTGTATTTTCGGATTATTTTTCGGAGCTTCCGTTTATTTTCTATAAATTTATGAAGTTTATGGTAATTTTTAATAACCTCTTCGGTAAATAGTTTTTACCATTTAACTAATTATTTTTTACCTTATTTTAATTTGGACCGTCAGATCAATTAGGGGTTTGATCTGGGCCGTTGATTCGAGTATAAAAAGGAGGAGAGGTGTTGACCTGAGTCAAAAGCCAGCACGGGCGTTGACCTCGGTCTATCTCAGGCGAGTTCTTCGCCGTTCAGCCACCTCGTAAAGGCGCACGACCACCATTCCCTCCTTCTCTTTCCACTTTACAAAGCCCAGTATACAAAATCCACATGCGGTCGAGTTCGAGGCAGATAGGAGGAGAAAGAAACTCGACAGTGTTTGTTGTTTTCTGGCATGTCGGGCAGCGACGACGACCTTGAAGGGTAGGTTTCTCTTCCTCCTTCCTTGTTCTTCAATTTGATGCCCTCAAATCTTCGATTCGTACTCTAATTCAGAAATCCCTCATTCTTTATTTTTTCTGGGTTTTGATCGACCCTCGACGAGCCTCTGACGATGTAGTTCTAGGCTTCTGGTGGACTCCTCGAGCTCCAACAAGGCAGGAAATTGGAGATTGGGGGCCGAGATAGGATCAAGTGAGCGCTGGGAGTGTTGCTGCAGCTCTACACGAGGCAGAGTGAAACGAGACGAGGCGAGGCGAGGCCTTGGGGGCAGTGGAGGTTCTGTTGGTGCCTGGCAGCAGGGTAGAGGAGGTACGTGTCGAGTTTGAGTAAGGAGGAGCTTGCTGGGTCTTGGTTCAAAGAAGATAGAAGCCCTGGGGGTTACGATTTGTAGCAGATTGGGGGTAACCCTACCAGGATAAGCACTTTAGCCGACGAAATTTTTTCGTCGGCCTGTTCACCATTTTCGTCGGCTATAACCTTAGCCGACGACACGTCGTCGGCTAAGAAGTCGTCGGCTATATTTCGTCGGCTATGCTTATAGCCGACGAAATAAAGGCCGTCGTCGGCTATACTCCACACCTTAGCCGACGAAAAAATATAAAAAATTCGTCGGCTATACTCCAAACCTTAGCCGACGAAATAATATAAAAAAATCGTCGGCTATGATCCACACCTTAGCCGACGAAATAATATAAATATTTCGTCGGCTATAATCCAACACTTAGCCGACGAAATAATATTAATATTTCGTCGGCTATAATCCAACACATAGCCGACGAAATAATATTAATATTTCGTCGGCTAAAGTTTTTAAAAAATAAAAATTAAATAGAGAATAGCCGACGAAATTAGCACACTTTCGTCGGCTAAAGGTTGTTGAAAAAAAAAAATAGCATAGCCGACGAAATATGGTAAATTTCGTCGGCTATAGTACTTTTTATACTAGAAACCTAAACAAAATTTATACATTACCATCCAAGCAAGCTGCAAATTACAGAAACAATTTTATAACCAACAACAACACACCATCTAAAGTAACATAAACATTTTGCATTAAATTTTCAATTCATAAATTGTTCATAAAACCTAAAAAGTAAATTAATATTTGTTCATAAACCTAAAAAACTAAATAAATAATTGTTCATAAACTTAAAAAACTAAATAAAATCGATATCGTCTAAATCAATATCTGCTCCAGGATGAGGTTGTTGGGGAGGTTGGGGAGGTTGCGGCGGCTGAGGTAAGACAATAGGCGGGGGCATGGGCGGAAGCGGAAGTCCCTGCTGTTGTGCAGCTATAAAATCTTGCATGTACTGGTACATCTGCTGCTGTTGTGTCTGCTGGGCGGCATGGGATGCTATAGTGTACTCCTGTAGAGCGGCAGTATATGCTGCTTGGGCGGCCTCTCTCGCGGCAGTATATGCTGCTTGGGCGGCCTCTCTCTCGGCATTATATGCTGCTTGGGCGGCTTGTTGTTCCCGTAACATCTGAACTTCCGCCTCAAGCTGAGTCGTTCTGCTGCTGGTCGAGGCTCCTTTTTTCTGAAACCCAGGAGTGGTTTTCAGTACCCCCTCGCCCTTCTTTCCCAGGCCCCGACAGTAGAAGTTATTTCCTCGCGGTGGGAAGGCTGTGCCCATGATCCTGGCCCCAACGCTGAGATCCGAACTGTCGATCCGGGACATGGCTTCGGACATGTCCTCCTCTTGCGTGTCAGGCCATGTCTCCCTGACTATAGCAGCCATCACCTCGTCACTAGCCTGCCTCACCCTCGCCTAATTTGATAGGAAAAAAAAATTAATTAACATTTTAAAATATATATATATACATATAATTTACTAAATTTTAAAACGTAAAACGACTTACAATATCCTCCTGGGAGTCGGGATATGCCCTCTCGTACGTATAGACGTACTGGTTGACCTCTGGATGTTCCCTGGCCGCCTCCTCCATCAACGATGCGAACGGTCTAGAACCGGCATGATGGTTCCTCATGTTGCGTTGCCGGTTTTGAGCGTTCACCCGGGAAATGGCCTACAAAGGAATCGAATTAGTAAAATATTTTAAAACGTATTAAATATAATTCAATATAATAAATAATTATTTTTAATTACCTGTTTATGTGGGTTGTTGAATTCCGATATCAGAAGCCAACGCCACTCGTACTCCCTGAACTGGAACTCAAGGGGGGTGCCGGAACGTTCGTTCCCATGTGTAGTCCAGTGGGTCCGTAACTCGTTCTTCCACTCCTTGTACCTGTAATACGCCAAAAAAAATATAAATATTATAAATTAAACATAGTTTTTTTTGTCCTTAACTTTGCAACGTACCTTCCCCCGTGCACAACGTCCGCCTAGGTGTTCCTCAGGTACTCGGGAACGTCAAACCACACCTGCATTTAAACATTTATTACTTTAGACGTTCATAAATCTACAATGTAATAAATAATGTTAACTATGAATTTTGTTATACTTACCGACATGGCGTTGTGGACCATGTCCTTAACCTCCTGTGGGACCTCGCCCCAGTCTGACCACAACATAGGGACTCAATCCCTAATAAGCGCTCCCACGCGGCCAGAGTACATCCTCGTCTTGCCGCCGGATACTACGTTCCCATCCTCGTCAGTATCAATGACGATCCTTCCCGATGTACTCACTGTCTTCTCGAGAGCTTTCCCCGTGACCGGACCTCTCTTCTTCCTTGTCGGCTTGGCTCCGACGGTACCTATCATAAATTGATGATTAGTAAATTAATTTTATTATAACATTATAACATAACAAATTACTTATATAATCATTACCTGAGGGCGTTGGGGCGGATGCGACGGACTCCGACTCTGTCGCCGACGATGATACCCTCGCAGAAAGTAACTCTGTAGCAAACGGCACGAACAGGTACACCGCTGATGGGGTCACCTGGGGGGGTAGTGGATAAATCGGCGCCCCTGAGTCATCGACTGCAGGTATTGCCGGTATGAAGCGCGGAAGGAAGAGGAGGGGCGGCGGCATCTGTACCCCGGAAGACCCACCCTCCGATGCACTAGGGCCCGGTGCCGGTGCCCTACGTATCTCAGGCATACGTGGTGCAGACACCTCCGCCTGAGTCGGAGGCCACAGCTGCCTCGAGGAGTGAGGGCCGCTGGGCTGCCTGGAGGAGCGCGGGGCGCTAGGCTGCCTGGAGGAGCGAGGGGCGTCCTGCTGGCCAGAGGAGCGAGGGGCGGTAGGCTGCCTGGAGGAGCGAGAGGCGTCCGGCTGGCCGGAAGAGCGAGGGGCGCTAGGAGGCCTGGAGGCGGGAGGGCCATCTGGCTGCCTGGAGGAATGTGTCGGCTCCAGAAGAGACGCCCGTCGGGCCGTCATTGGGCCCTGAAACGAACCTCGAGGGTTGCTAGACGTTCCCTCTGACGATTCACCCCGGCCCTTCGAACTCTTTGATCTGCTGAATAATCCTTTCATCCTAAATAAAATAATTAATATTTTGTTAAATTAAAAATGAACAATATACCAAATAAAAAATGAACAATATACCAAATAAAATAAAAAATATACCAAATAAAAAATGAACAATATACCAAATAAAAAATGAACAATATACCAAATATACTAAATACACCCAAATACATCCAAATCTACTAAATACACCCAAATACACCCAAATACACCCAAATACACCCAAAATACATCCAAATATACTAAATACACCCAAATACACCCAAATATACTAAATACACCCAAATACATCCAAATATACTAAATACACCCAAATATACTAAATACACCCAAATACACCCAAATATACTAAATACACCCAAATACATCCAAATCTACTAAATACATCCAAATATACTAAATACACCCAAAATACATCCAAATATACTAAATACACCCAAATACACCCAAATATACTAAATACACCCAAATACATCCAAATCCACTAAATACACCCAAATACACCCAAATACACCCAAAATACATCCAAATATACTAAATACACCCAAATACACCCAAATATACTAAATACACCCAAAATACATCCAAATATTCTAAATACACCCAAATACACCCAAATACATCTAAATACACCCAAATACACTCAAATACACCCAAATACACCCAAATTCACCCAACTACAACCAAATATACACCCAAATTCAGTAAATACACCCAATATAATTCAACATTATCACAACATAATACAATTCAACATTATCACAATATAATTCAACACAATTCAATATATTGAAAAAACAACCCAAATTTGTTCTATAATCCAATATAAACATGAAATTGCATACCTAATTGGTTTGGGAGATGAGGGAGGCGGAGTGGAAGCCGGAAACCGTCGAAAATGGCGAAAGAAAATCGAGAGGAGAGGGAGAAATTCACCGGCGGAGTGGAGAAAGTGGAGAAGTGGGCTTCTGTTCGGCTGCTTTCGAATTTATAGGAAGAACTATAGCCGACGAAGTAAAAAATTCGTCGGCTATAGTTGGACTTTAGCCGACGACAAAACCCTAATTTCGTCGGCTAAAGTCCAACTATAGCCGACGAAATTACTGTGAATGTTAGTAATTTCGTCGGCTAAAGTATATTTTATTCATATTTAGTAAGTTCATGCACAATTTATTTGTTTTATCTTGTGAAACGGAAGACCGACCGTCAGATATCATCATTATGTTAAAACATGTGTGAGGGTAAAATTTCAGCATCATCGGACACACGGTCGGGCTCGATCCGCACGGTCAATCCCGTTGGTCAAACCCCTAAAGACAAACAAACGGTGATTTGGCCACCTAAAATACGTATTCTGTCCGGACCGTCAACTACAAATAGTTTCATATCGAGGAGACGCAGCTAGCGGTATAAAATTTATAAGAAAAATAACCGTCGGAGATAGGGCGTCCTCTATGGCGAACGAATAGAAAAAATGCAATGACCGCAAGTATTGGCACCGAAACTTATCGGAATTACGTGAAATTTCAACCGTAGACATATTTCATCGTTCCGGTCATATCTTATCTCACGACTTTTTTTTGTTTGAAGCATCTACGTATAGTTTGTTTTTAAAACGGAACATTTACTTAACACTTAGTCAATTAGTTATACAACATTAGTAGGCATACTTTGATTGTGACAATCCATCTTGTGAAACGGAAAACCGACCGTCAGATATCATCATTATGTTGAAACATGTGTGAGGGTAAAATTTCAGCATCATCGGACACACGGTCGGGCTCGATCCGCACGGTCAATCCCGTTGGTCAAACCCCTAAACACAAACAAACGGTGATTTGGCCACCTAAAATACGTATTCTGTCCGGACCGTCAACTACAAATAGTTTCATATCGAGGAGACGCAGCTAGCGGTATAAAATTATTATTTTATTCATTTAACTTTAGCCGACGAAATATTAGGGTATTCGTCGGCTATACTTTAGGGTTTAGGGGTTAGGGTTTAGGGTTTAGCCGACGAAATATTAGGGTATTCGTCGATGAAATATGTTATATTTCGTCGGCTAAAAGTATCTTAGCCGACGAAACATGTTATATTTCGTCGGCTAAAACTGTCAAATAGATAAAAAAAACAGTTGGTTTAACCGTACCCATAACAATTTCCTGCATATATAACCAACATTAAGATACATTATGAATTGTAGAGCTTGTACCATATGAAACACATCAAATTGTAGTACAAATTCAAATAACTAAGAAGACTCGTAATCAGAATCATCCGATGAGTCTTCTTCGGTGTCAGAATTAATTTCCGGTAATCTATGCATTTCTACATCACAAGAGTCGTCGTCTGTTTCTTGATTTGGATCCACATCAATAAGGCGAGCGTCTAAATCACGAATTCGAACCGAACGACCCGGTTTAAAATTATTAAGGCGAATTGTAGAGGAGTCAGGAATATCTATTGCACTGTGTTCTTGATATGCAACATTTTCTTCCTCGTCTTCGGCCTCTCCAAGTGTAGCCGCCCGGTAAATGTTTCGAGGGTGCACAAGATTGACTACTTTCCACGCGTCACCCTTAACAAGGTCATCAAGATAAAACACTTGTTTCACCGATGTCGCAAAAACAAAGGGGTCATCTTCGTAACAGCTTGTGCCAGTGTTCACCGATAAAATCCCGTACTGATCAATCTTCATGCTCTGCGAGCTTCTAGTATCAAACCATCTACACTTGAACAGGTGCACGGTCATGCCTTGCCCATAAACGAGTTCCACCACTGAATCAAGAACACCATAATAATCAACTCCATTCCGGCCACCATGCGCCATAACCCCAGAATTCTGTGTTCTTCGTCTGTTGTCTCTCATTTCACATATAAATTGCACGCCATTGACCTTGCACATCGGGTAAACTCTTGACATTATCGGCTTCATAGCTAGAAGTCTTAGTTCGTGAGACCAATTTGGGTGACCATCAAATTGAATATGGTTCATCTGCAACCAAAGATTCAATGTATTATAAATATGAATAATTATGCAATCAAGGAGACTTGCAACATACAAAATTGAAGAATTACATACCCAATCGCCAAAATAGTTCGCGAACTCCTTGTTGTGGTAGTCGAGATCACCTTGAATGTCTGGACAGTGTAGATGGATGTCTTTCCAGTATTCAACTTCTTGACAGTTAATCAATACCCACCAATGGGCTATGACGAGCTCATGGGGTTGCAACTTGTAGGACTCTGGTAAAATTCCATAAACTTCAACATCATTTGAGACTATGGAAAGGTTAAACTTCGGTTCATCAACCGGCATGGTTTGTGGAGTTTCCTTCAATGCTCCTAGATACAACTTCATGTAGGTGACGCACTCGTGCGCAATATATGCTTCTGCTATACATCCTTCAGGCGCGGATTTGTTAGCCACATAAGCTTTGTAGTCTCCAAGTTGTCTGTAAATAAATAAATTTGTTGTCATATGTTACGATTATACAATGAACATGTACAATAAAAACATTAGGTGTAAAAAACATACCTTTCCATAGGATACATCCAAGTATAGTGTACTGGACCGGTAAGCAACAATTGCTCGGGAAGATGGATCATCAGGTGCGGCATGATGTCAAAAAAATTTGGAGGAAATATTCTCTCAAATTTACACATGATATAAATAATGTCCTGTTGCATTTCCCGGAGATCAGATTTTGTCACTTCCCTTGTGCATAACTTCTGGAAGAATCTTGACAACGCTACTAACGGCTCCACCACCTGACGGGGAAGGAAGGGTCGAATGAAAATAGGGAAGAGACGTTGTAGCAGAATATGACAGTCATGACTCTTTAACCCGTACATTTTATTGTCCCGAATGTTTACACACCGGGCTATATTTCCTGCGTAGCCTGAAGGATACTTCACAGAACTCAACCACCTGAAAATTACGTTCTTCTGTTCAGGCTTCACGGTGTACGGAGCTTGAGGCATTTTTTTCTTCCCTTCTTTCAACCACAAATGTCTTCGTATCTCCATTTTTTTAAGATCAATGCGTGCCTTCGGACCGTCTTTCGTCTTTCCCTCCAAGTTCAGCACGGTTCCCACCACACTGTCACACACATTCTTTTCTATGTGCATCACATCTAGGTAGTGCCTGATCAACAACTTACTCCAGTATGGGAGTTCCCAGAATATGCTCTTATGTGTCCAAAATTTATACCTGTCGGGTCTGTCAGGTATTGCCGCCACTATATTGGGATGATTGCTGAGCTGCCCAAAATCATACTCATTAAGCACTGCTAAAATTTCTTCCCCTGTCCATCTTCTAGGAGGCACACCAAGTTCTACAGTCCCATCAAATGCCTTGTCATCGAACCGCCATTCGTGATCATACGGAAGGAGAGTACGGTGACCCAATCTACATATCTTGTTGCAATGACTACTGCTCCCCTCATCGCTTAGGCACTCTGGACAAGCCTTGTATCCCCTAACAACGTTGCCCGACAACATCCCACGAGCAGGAAAATCACTAATGGTACCAACAACCATAGCATGCATCTGGAACATCTCGTGCATGAACTTATCATAAGTGGGATGACCAACGTCCCAAAAAAACTTAAGCTCTTCAATCAAGGGTCTCAAATACACATCGAGACACTTCCCTGGATAACCGGGTCCCGGAATCAACAAACTCAACATATTGTATTCCTTCTTCATGCACATCCATGGAGGAAGATTGTATGGTACCAAAATCACCGGCCATACACTGTATTGAAGACTCATGTTGCCAAAAGGATTGAACCCGTCGGATGAGAGCCCGAGCCTCACATTTCGGACCTCAGACGCAAAATGAGGAAACTCCCTGTCTATATGCTTCCAGGCCTCCCCGTCAGCAGGGTGTATAAGGGTATCTTCGCCTTGCAATTCCCTATCAGCGTGCCATCTCATAGATTTGGCCGTGTGTGATGACATGTACAACCGTTCCAGCCTATCCCTCAACGGGAAATACCGAAGTACCTTCATAGGTTTCCTATTGCCTGCAGGAGTCAACTTATACCTGTCACTCTGACATACTGGACATGTGTCAAGGTCACCAAGGTCATTCCCTTCTGGATCTTTACCCCAGAAGAGAACACAATCATATATGCATGCATGGATCTTGATGTAGGAAAGCCCAAGATCTTTCAGTATACATCGGACCTTATGATGAGTGGTAGGAAGACGATGACCGTGGGGCAGCATCGAAGCAGTGTACTGTAGATACTCATCAACAGCCTTCACAGTCGATTTTGTCTCAACTTTAATCTTCATAACGTCCATCACACTTTCAAGAACTGTTTTCTGACAACCGGGGTACACAGGGGTCTGTTGGAAAGCAAGTAGCTTGTTGTACCTGTCAATACCAGCAGTGTTGACAACTCTAGAGAAGGGCTGCACCGGGTCAGACATATACGGTCCTTCAGAGCATACACCCCTCTCATAAGGAAACATATCGTTGATGAAGGCCGTTGTTGGATCGTTGGATGTACTGCCCGTCTCAGAAAACTGCCCATGATCATGCGGACCCCTTGATGATGTTTCACCGTGATATATCCAACATGTGTACTTCTCCCAAAACCCATTACTTTGAAGGTGCTGCCAAACCTTGTCAATTGGAAATTGATACATATCGCTGCGACACTGACATTTAGTGCACGGACAATAGAAAATTGTATTCCCTTTAGCATTATTGATCACATATTCAATAAAACTAACAACTCCTTTAGCATATCTTTTGTCCCATTTTGGAAGCGAAATCCAACTCTTATCCATATCCTGAGAAAATAACATAATATATATGTATAAACGCTAATTAATTAAATTTACGAATCATTCAATTTATATTATATCTGAGTTAACGTACAATTAATATATATAATAATTACTAATTAATATAATCATATTAATATATATATATATATCAACAACTTCATATATATTATCAAACCCAAATCGATCAACTCAATCACACTCAAAACACAATATAATCAACTCTAATTAAAACACAATATAATCAACTCTAATTAAAACTCAAACTCAATGTGCATAACGAAAATAAAACTCTTAAATCAACTCAAAAACAAGATATATACATATACGTACCTATATATAGCGCCACAAACTAATTTCCGACAGATTTCGACAACACCCAACAATTTCGCCAACCCCAAAATTTTTTCTCCCGTTTTTTCTTTCAAATCAGCTACTGTCTGGATCTGGAAATATAAAGAATTTTAGCCGACGAAATTATATATATCGTCGGCCAAAGTTTTAAAATTTCGTCGGCTATAGTTCACAGACTATAGCCGACGAAAAAAACTACTTTAGCCGACGAAATGTTGTTTCGTCGGTTAAAGTAGACTTTTAGCCGACGAAAATTTCACTTAGGCGACGAAAGTTTTTTTCGTCGGCTAAAAGTCCACTTTAGCCGACAAAAATTTCACTTAGCCGACGAAATTATTTTTCGTCGGCTAAAATGGACTTTAGCCGACGAAAAAAATTTTCGTCGGCCTGGTAATTTTTTTTTCGTCGGCTATGATACTTATTCTGGTAGTGTAAGTGTTGATTTAGGAGTTTCTGTGTTATTCAATGCCGATGTTGGGATGTTTATCTGTTCTTGTTTTGGCCATGCATGTCGAGAACTCGGTGATTAGGAGTTACGGGGAGACTATGGCGAAATTCCGGCAAGTTACCTGAATCTGGCAGAATATTTCGGCAACTTACTGGAATCCGGCGAAGTGCGGAATTTCCGGCTGAGAGCCGAAGAGGTAGAAATTATTTCTCCTGTTAAGCTTTTAGTCGAAAAGTTCTGTTAATTCCTAATTTGAGTAATTACTAAAAACTTACCGTACTTAGGAAGTTTCCATTCTGGGAAACTTTCCCTTTTAGGAAAGTTACGTTTTTGGAAAGCTGACCGGTAAAAAAAATCAATCTTAGTATTAGGTAAAATATGCCAATCGGATCTTTAAACGAGAATCTGGTCAACTTAGGAATCTTGATCAAATATCGAGTTGATCGTTGTAATTATTTGGATAATTTCATACCTGATATATCGACTCATAATCCGTAAATTGGTTAAGTGGTTGATTGGGTGTATAGTAATTCCACAAATTACTACGTGTTCTCTACCGTCAAATGATTTAGTAAAGAAAATACATGAGCTAAGGTGGTGTAATCGGAAACCAAACTACGAGTCCATAATCGGATTTAAGTGTAATGATTGAAAAGTTATTAAAAGAAAAGATTTTGGTCAACTCTTGGTCAAATATGAATTCCTAGTCAAACTAGGAAAAGATCAAATCAACGATAGAAAGACTAATATATTGGTTTAATTTTACAGCCAATAGTCGAACGTTGGATTGGACTCGACCATGAGGATTTTTTCGTTATGGCGCTCGAGGAGTATTCCGAGCATTGAGGAGATCGCATTAAGTACTGTGAGTGGACCTTTATTGTTAAATTTAATGCATGCAATAGATTTTATTTTAGTTTCTCCTTTATTTATGAATTTCTTCTATTTTAAGTTTTGTGGTGATTTTGGAAAAATTGGAATTTAATACTTTTTAAAGATAAGTGAGCCGGGGAAGAGGTTCCTACATTTCCCGTGATTTTAAAGGATTTTCCAGGAATATGATTTTTAATTGTTATCACCATTTTGGGTTATGGAGGGGGATTATATTTAAAAAGGGGAAAGACATGTAACAGTATTTTCTGGCTTGAGCATCAATATATCATTATCAATATTCCTAAAAAAATAATGATGACCAAGTAAGGATTTTCAAATAAAAGGTTTGATGAAATGCACATGAGAATTAGAAAATATCAATTAAAAGTAAAAACATTGATCTAACCATTCATTTGAAAGTGTTGGCTTGGTCCTCATTATAAGATCCTTAATAAAAGTTCTCCCTAAACAATAATAATGCATTGTTCATACCACATTCAATAATAGCCACATATATATGATCAGATACAAATTTTTGACCTGTGTCCTATGTTGTATCAAAAGACATCATTCCCATTGTAACTTCATATTCTTTCTTGCTACAGCAAAATTTGTAGATAATATAATAAGAAAACCAAAGAGTGATGAACTGAACTCTTGGGTTGTGATAAATTTTTCATTCTCTGTCCAGTGATGTTGTCGTTGGACAGAGCTACGAAGATTTTGTTTGTGTTGCCGGAGGAAGTTTAGGCCTCACTTTTAGGAGGTTCAACCTGGGTTGCCGCGGGATTAGATTAAAAGATACTTGACTACTCTTCTTTTTTAATTTTGTTTACTTGTTAGTTTTAATTTTAAATATAGATCCTAAAAATAACCGATATATGTAGTTGTCCCGACCTCTTTTTATTCGGTTTTCAATTTGAACAAGCCTCTTAACCTACGCTTCGCGCATGTCAATTTGCTCTTTGAGATTTTTTTGGAAAGACAATAACATTATTCTTTCAGTTAACCTTTTATTTTACCATTATATAGTTATAAATTAGTTACTGTAAATTTGTCATCCATGATTAAGGCAAATGGGTAAAAGAAATAAATCGAGAGTAAAAGAAATAAAAATAATAATTACTTTTTAAAATTTAGCCGACGAAATACAAAATTAAGGCGACGAAATGCAAACTTTAACCAATGAAATTCCAACTTTAGATGAAGAAATTCAAAATTTAGCCGACAAGTTACAAACTTTACCCGACGATTTTCATTTATTTCATCGGCTAAACTTTCCACAGTCAAATATTTTTGACTAACGGTTTGAGATTTAGTCGACGAAAATTTTGTGTAATTTTGTCTGCTATAGTCTAGCACTATAGCCGATGAAAAACCCGTAGTTGGCTATAGTTGACGACATATTTTTATTTCGTCGGCTAAAAATATAACCGACGACCTTGTACCGACGATACAATAGCCGACGAACCCTCGTCGGCCAACACTATAGCCAACAAAATTTTGTAACAGGCCGAAGAAAAAATTTTGTCGGCTATAGTTGGTTTTCTGGTTGTGCAAGGAATCTTTTTAGTAGAGGTGCTTCGAGGGAGGCTTGTTTTACAAGATGCAAAGGCTTGTTTGTGTATGTTGATATTTTTCTTCATTCGTCGTCGACCCCTTTATATAGTGAACACTAAGATTTGTTCTTACTTGTGGATCAAGACATATTAGACCTCAATTCCAAAGATTACAGAAAAGATCCTCAAGCAACTGCAAATCTCGTCACGCATAACCTATTGGAAAAAATATATATTTACATATATTTGACATCACGTTTCAGTCCATATATCATAAAAAAACGATATGATAGATGAATATTATTCACCCAAATCCAACTCTTAAAGTTATATATATATATATATATATATATATATATATATATATATATATATAAACACCTCTTGCAAACAATTACCACAAATGAATGAAGCCTTGCAATTATATCTTTGCATGCTACTTGACGTATCCTTGAAGATTTGGAAATCCTTGATCATGCACTTAACCGAATTAAGGAAAGGAAATCCCTATTCAGCCATAAACCATGTACTACAGCTATGCACGTATACTTTCTCTTAAATCACACGTCCAGATACTTCTTCTCTTTGTAAACCTTAAATCACACGTCCAGATACTTCTTCTTGACGATCATTAATTACCAGCTCCTTGGTACATCAATAACAATCTGGAGTTGCATTAAGATAACTTGATCCCTAAAAAGGCTAATCTAGCCTTAACATCAAATGCCTATAAAGATACCAGAACATATCGGTGGTGGACCACCAAACTGGTCCAGAACACTGCGAGTCCAGGAAAGTTCATTTTACGTCCAAACATAGCCCCCAGGTCTTGAAGAAGAAGCCGTGCGTCTTGACTGAAAAGACCTATAGTCTGAATGTATCATACCCTCAAAAAGCTATTGCCTAACTTGACTAACAAACACCCCAAACTAAGAAAATTTCTGGCTCAAGAGAAAGTAGAGACAGATCTCAGCTATAGACCTTGAATCTTGAATGATAATGAGTAATAGCTAAGCAATCCAAATAACAATACAATTAATCACCAATATGGTAACTAATGCACTAAACATGAATACCTTGCCTTTAAAGATGATGAAACACGTTCTGACGAGAACATGTCTTAGCTCACGTTAACCAACTGGATGCAGATAACAAGCCCACATGCTTAATTAAACATAATAACAAGACCACAAACTTGATGATAATTGGTAGCAAGACTAGCCTCAGTAAGCACAATTCTTTCTCATGAAGCCAACTTCGAACAAATAAAATGAGCTCATATGAAACACTTACTGGTTGTTTAATTGGTATATAACATCACACTAAATCAAATGCTTTCGGATAATCCTCCATGGAAGCTAACAATTCAGCTCCACAAAAATCATTTTGAAAAAAAAACTGATGAACATTTCTGCTCGAGGTGCCAACTTTCGTATAACTTGCACTATGCTCTAATGACATTTATAATCAGTTCTTGGCTTAAAAATTTACTACAATATATGTAATTGAAGGATTGATAAAGCGAACGACCAAAGAAACCCTTGAAGACGACGCTATTGGTCTCCCAAAACAACCCTAAGAATGCCATTTTCTAGACATTCCAGTTTTTCTTTATTATTTTGTCGACTTCTCAAACTTGTATCTTTGTCTTCTAGTTGTATTTCTAGTTGATTCTTGATTCAAAAATGGTCTAAAACATCCCAAATTGATGTATGATGAAGAAACAAGGTCTAGTGATAGGTACATGTTATGATGAAGAAACAAGGTCACCAAAACTCGTTGCATTTCAGTTTTTAGAAAATATTGTTTCAAGATACCAATTTATAGATCTCGTAAATTGTGCCTCAAAACAACATGGCATGATTTATTTTCATAATTGTTGTCCAGTATATTGGCTTAAAGGTGGTGTACTAATAATAAGACTCTAACCCATGGAAGGAGGCGCGAATGAACCATGAAAATGCCTAAAATAAGCCAAAATCTGAAATTTTCAATTTTTTTTATGCGTGAGCTAACTTGGTTGATGATTTCCATAGACGTTGCTTGTGATTTCTAGACAATTGACCATCCTAACATGTTTTTTAGTATCAGTAGTACATATGTGAATCCATGGATGCTTGACTTGAACATCTAGGAAACATGAAACCGTTTTGCAAATTAGTACCTTGAGATACCAAGTTTTCTTGAGTCTTGGACAACTTTTGCTACTGCTAGACATGTTAAATGTCTTTAATTTTGAAAATAATAGGCCACAAGTGCTAGCCTCCTATGAATGATGATCAACTTAAAAATAGGTTGATTAAATAAATTTTAAAACCATAAATTGATTTAGATAAACCACAAGAGTTGGTTCAAGAAAGCGAATACTGAAACTATAAAAGTTTTAAAATTTCAAAAATTTACCCCAAGAATTGACACAGAATATGTATAGTATAACCCTCTAGTTTAATTGGGTGTAATAAATGTATTGAGAGTAGGCCGATTAAACTGATCTTGTAATCCTCAGGCATAGGCTTTCTTTGTATGTAATAGATACGTAAGTGAGTTGCATTTGTAGAGTTGAGACTTATTTCCTTGCATGTTTGCGCTAATTTGGCTCCATGAATGAGAATTACAAGTCTCCTTGTGGTGATTAGACACAATAAAACTTGTGTTGTTGCTTTGAATGTTCCACCAAAAACGTAGTAGTCTTGTACTGTGTCAACTCTGTCTCCATTCCTCTAAAAGATATTAGAGCGTCCTCCTTTTCTTCAGGCGAATATCAAAATTCTTGTCTTTGTGTCAACTCCAAACTCATCATGTACGCCAAAGCTGGAGGAAATTCGCAGCCCCCCAAGTATATCAGTTTTTAATGAACTACTAGGTGATGATGCAATATGGCCTCCATTCTAACGTATGATCTCTTTAACACCACAGAAAGTGTGTTTTAAAATGTTACTTGCATGCGCACGAATCAGTTGCAGCACAGATATGTAAGAGCGAGGTCGAACCCACAGAGAATGTATGAAAATTGGAAAATCTAATTGAATCTAAATTAATGTAACACTAACCTAGTTGAATGAAAGTTGGTTGTGAAGTATATCTAAATATTAAAACGTAGTAAAAATATAAGACTACCTTGATGGTGAGATAACTAAGGCATTGGATTCCACCACAATAATCGATAAGTCTCAAAATATTATCTACTAATTCCCAAATTAGGAGTAGCAATCTAGAAATCAATCTACTGCTTTTTCAAGATTTAACAATGAAGCACACTTGAAACATATCTAAATTAAACTCTTCTTCGCTTCTTAATTATGAACACCAAAGCATCACATGTAAACAAACTTATTGAAACTACAAGAGATCAAAGTGTGTGCTAAGCATCAAATGTGAAGCAAGCTCATTTGAATGACAAGAGATCAAATGAGTTCACATTAAATAATTTACAAAGCCAAACATGGATTAATAAAAGTGACTTCCAAATTACCAAAAATGCATGACATTAGAGGTGAAAGGAACAAAAATTTTATTAATGCATTTTGAAGCAAGAATCATAGGCATGAATAACATAACTATGAGAATTGATAGAAAATTAATAGAAACTTATTTCATAATGTGGTTTCCTCCTTAACCTTAGTTAAAGAAATTAGCTAGACATAATACAAATTGAAAACATGCTTAAACAAATACAAAATAACATAAGATAATGGCTAAAGAAAGAGAAGAACAAGAGCAACAAAGTGTCTCTATATCTTCACTCTATGGCATAATGGCTCTATGGCTCCATGCCCCCTTATTCAATTGAAACAACATCTATTTATAGTGCAAACTTGCTCTTCATTCCAACTTCATCTGAATGTGAATGTGATGATTTTATTCCATCCAAAATCTCTAGCTTGATGACTAGAGCCTCCATCTTTAACTGCTTCCATACATAGCTTCTTTCTCTCATTTTCCATGTGTATGAGATGAAAGTTGCATACAAAATCTTTGAACAATTGAAGATGTAGTTCCTAGAATCATGCATATTTGTTGCTAGCCACCTTCTTTCACGTTATGCTATCTTTGACAAATTCTTCATGCATCATTTCCATTTTCTTTCATGCACTTACGTACCTATGAATCAAAGAGAGAATGTGAATTCAACAATTGATGGCTAAGGTATATTTTTTTCAACAAAACACACTTAATGCAATCGGAAAATATTCTATCAATTGTAGGCACATGCTATTGGAACAATAACAACATATGTTACACTTATTTATCTAATTAAAGGGAAATAGACTCATGCTAAAACAAAGACTCAATTTATTATATGAAAATAGATAAATTGCTTCCATTTTTATTTCCTCTAGACACACATGTACACTTAAAAGAACACAACAACAAACTAATTATCTCAAAGTAATAAAAATAGGTTACTAACAAATATATATTAGGGATAATAATATGATATAAAATGTGCTCATCAACAGACATTGGTGTTTTAATAAATTATGAAATTTGAGAAGCCATTAAACCTCAAGTAGGTGTATTTTCTTCTCTGATGTAGCAGCGAATGTTATGTACTTGTCACAACTTGATTTTACTCTAAACAAGAACCCTTAAGAAAGCTTCAAACTTTCTTCCACCACCTTGCATTAGATGTAACATGTACTACGCAATAACTTTTTTTAATCTTCTGCTCAACTTGTTGTGAATATTAGGTTCAAAGCCCCCTAGTGTAAGAACGTAAATATGGAGTCCAGTAGTGTATGTCCTTATGTGAATGTAGCTACCCGAGATTGTAGTGTTGGCCTACTAAAGGGAATTACGTTGAACGAATTATGCTCTCCTTTAATAAGCATATGTTTGCGCCTTCTGCATGACTAGCTACATTAGTCTTCACCATGGTGATGGCAAGTTCATCTTCTCATACGTCTCTTCTTTCAATGCCACAAATTTTGGCATGCAACGTACAAACCACAATTATTGGTCCAAAGGTGTAAGGTATCACAGCATTTTTGAGTGCTGAAACATAAGTCTCCTAACATATATATATATACATATATGTATGTATATATATATATATATATATGTATATACATATATATATATACATATATATATGTTGAGGGGACTTATATTGGTCCAAAGGTGTAAGGTATCACAGCATTTTTGAGTGCTGAAACATAAATCCCTCTGAACATATATATATATATATATATATATATATATATATATATATAAACGTTTTGGAATGCTGAAATATAAGTCCCCTGAACATATGAACATATACATATATATGTTTCAGCACTCAAAAGCGTTTATATATATATAGGGATCATTAGCAAACGTATAGGAATTCATTTGCTGGGTTAAAGGAAGCTTTATTGTCCATTCACGCCGTCACAAATGCTATATGCAGATTTTTGCGCAACCTGTGTTGTCTGTACTCAAACCGTAATAACTTTTTACTGAAATATCCAAATCATGCACTGTAAATCGAGTTAGAAACTAGACACCCATATATTTCCACAAATATGTAGCTTGCTTACTAATTCATTCTGTATCATCCCCAGTAATTCATTGAATCTCTTGTACAGAAGCAGCAACTGAAATTGGCTGAACTACAAACTATTTAGTTTTGATGTCCATAGTTAGGCGAATGAGAATAGAGAATCTTGAGTATCAAACTCCCTAAGCATATAAGAGCATGTATAAAAAGTACAAGTATACATTGGCTAGATTAACGAGACTTGCAAGGCCCATTCACGCTCTCATAAACGCATGCTGCCAATTTTTCGTTCATCTGGACCTTCCTTTTTACTGGAATGTCAGAATCACAAGCTGTAAACTCTGTTGGAAACTAGACATCTAAGGATTTACACACATAGTTGAAACTTTTTGTACTGAGCACTTGTTTACTTGTCTTGTAAAGCTAGAATTTGCTAGCAGTGATAGTAACCCTAAGACACATATTTTGTCTCTCATGTCACGTCCCGGTCCGAGTTTACCTTCCTAAATCCGGGTTAAGACGTGCGGGACTCATCCTAAGAGAGACTAACTCTAATCCCCCTTGAGAAAGGATAACCCTCTTTCCCAAACCATTTACAAGAATCCAAGCGATACTAAAATAGACCTCACAACCGAAGGTTACCTCGATTTTCGCATTTGGATCTCAAACCAAATACTTTAGAAGACATAGGGTTCTATTATTATTTGTGACTGCACCCGAATCCCGGTCAGGCTGCCTACTTACCCTGTTCTCAGGCATCAAGCCACACGTAGCTTTTATATTAATTAACGCTCTAACCGGGCGAATCCCGTTTTTCTATTTATCGGTCGATCTAATGTTATGGATATCTTACGCCTATCATAATCCGGAGTTCAACCTCTCCGCGGATGTACTCAAAAACTAGCTATATTTCAGGATTAATCCTAACAATCAACCATACTAATTAAACAACCATACATATACAAACAGAATATAAAGCCAATCACATAAATATATAAAATAGTAGCATCCATGTAAATAATAAATCCATTGAGGTATGCTAGTCAATTTATTCCTAAATGACACTCTTGAAAATACCTTAAACAGCCAAGGGCAGTATTGTCAATTCAACCTCAATGGCATCCCCGTACATAGACCAAACAACCATGGGCATTTATGATATTTCCTCCTCCATGGCATCCCTGTAAATAACTAAAACTGCCAGGGACATTTATAGGATTGTCTTTTTGGTCTCAGTGGCAGTCTTGTAATTAAAAAACTGACAGGGGTATATTAGAGATTTTTAGCCCTGGTGGCAGTCCGGTAATTATCTCAAACTGCCAGGGGTATTTTCGAAATTTCAACCATGATGGCACCCTGTAATTACCCCAAACTGCCAGGGGCAGTTTTAACATTTCATACCGTGGTAAACAGTAAAAGGTAACTCTGCCGCAGTAAAAACTATGGTTTTTACCCTAAAGTTTCTCGATCCACTGTTTCGCCGGAAAAGCTCAGTTTTCTAGCCAAACCAGGCTTCCATGCCTACACAAACCACTTATACAACGATCCACTGGTTTTCCGGCAAGTCTCCTCCGGCGGAGCTCCGCTGGCTTCCTCCTTCCTCCCTCCTCCTGTGTACCTCCTGGTGTTGCCTGGAGCTTCCTCAGCCCTCAACTAGATTGGTTCGACTTGAAATCGAGAGGGCGGCTCCTCGAGCTTTCTTCCACCTCTAGCTAGCGGTAATCACAATGGCTCTGGTGTGGTTGGAGGCTAGGGCATGGTCGTCGAGGCGAGCCTGATGGTGGTGGTTGTGAGGCACCACTCACGGCGGTAAGGCTCCCTGAAGGAGGAAGCAGAGGGAGGAAGAGAGAGAGAGAGAAGAAGAAGAATCGAAGGGGAAGAGAGAGAGAGTCCCCCCTCCGGTCAACTCCCCCCATATATATACCTGAAATCCAACGGCCCAGATTAGATTATAAAAAGTTACCATAAATAGTAAATAGATATTTTGCTATTTACTATTTATCATACAGTAACAACACATTAACCCATATAACTTCTGCATACGAACTCCGATTAAAGCGTATGACATACCCACGAGTTCGTATTAACGTCCCCTACAACTTTCTCGAAGGAAATTTCCCCAAATTCTCGACTTATCGCAAAGTCATCTTTTTACGGTAAAGTAAATAACTTTTATTACTTCCGAAAACTAAATGAATCCATGTTATTCAGCCCATAGCTCCGAAAAATATTCCAGACTTACCGGTGGACTTGTAGTAACATAATCTACCACCTCGGGACATTAATTCTATCTTCCCCCAGAATCAGGAATATTTCAATATTAAACTCAAATAATAGTTCGGGGAAGACTAACAGCGTGGTTACAACCCTCTGTAACCTGTCTGATCCCAGTAAAAATGTAAATTTCAGGACTGGGTGTTACATCTCATATATGAATACAAAGCCTCAGGTGTAGGCTTAGCATTATGACACCACCAAGAGGAAATCTGAGACGATCACTAAGCATAGAAAAATTCCTCAACTGTTTGAAATACTTTGTTCTGGCCATATGTTCATTCAATTTTGGTGTCCGACTTACATGAATTAATGGTACAAAAACTTCAATCCAAACCCTCCAACCATATAAGAACATTTATACACTGCACATATATGCATTCGCCAGATCATAGAGGCTCGTAACATCCATTCGTGTAGCCACCAATGCATGATGCAGATTTTTAACCCTCCTGACCTACTGGGACTCCGACAGCCATAACTCCTTCTCAAACCATTCAAATTGCAAACAGAAAATTATTTTGGAAAGTAGACATGCAGAGCTTTATGTGCATAAGAAGCTTGTCTTCCAATTCTTCTTGTATCTTCCCAATTTATTTTGTAAAGTTGCAACACAAAAGCTGCTGCTGAACATTTACTGAATTGCACTCTTGCTTCAAATCTTATGTACTCTGCTGACAGAATGGTTGTAACTTTGAAACACATACATTATTTCTTGCATCTAAAACCTCAGAAATAGATCTCTAATAATATAGGAAAAAATTCAAACCTCTGTCAAGTAAGAACATTGTCTTGCATTTCAGCAAAAAACATAATCTCTTTTTGTATTTTTTTTTATATTTTTCAATGCAAGAATTGAATTGAAACTAAAAGGCAAAGAATCAAAGTGAAGAAGAAAACTCAACATGATTAGTTAACCTGCGTATGACCATGGGGGAGGCCACCAATGCTTCACTCTAAGCCTTGACGTGGTGAAGTTAGCAGCATGAGACTCTCTCTTGAGAAAAACCCCCAAGTACTAAACAAAGCTGCTTTGTGTCATCAACTGGAAAATTTACAAATGACTACTCATAAGGCATGTTGCATAGCCCCCATGCATCTTTATTATTTAACACAATATGATCCTCAGCTGTAACTTCGTGGATGGTATGGAATAAAGATAAGCCTTGTTGTAGACGACCATGTCGTAGTGCATAGTATATATAGATGTAGCCACATATTGGTTTTTGCAACAAATCACTCACTGGTTTATACTCATAATACCAAGAGATTCAAAACAATTAAACTCCTGCATGTAAGAATAAGCCTTGCTGACCTTGGAGTCATGAATCAATCTGTAGTCATGCATCATCGTATTTGTCGTAGATTAGCCCCATTAGAGCATAATAAATGTAAGACAAGTGATCAAGTTTTTTTCTTTGAAGATTTCTGAATTTACATCCATCAAAGGTGAATAAGCTGTTGTAGATGTCATTGGCATTATGACAAAAAATCTGTGTGGCGTCATCAGTTTAATGATTCTTAAATCCATTACATATAATAGCTCTAATCAAAAGATGGATCATCAATAAATACATTATTAAAACCACAGTTTGGTTTTGAATTTTTTATACAGAACCTCAAGTTAGGTTCATCAACAAGGCCATGAATTGGCTTACCTGAATTAAGTATATAATTACATTGGTCATGATTTTGACAACTTCTATGAGAATGTACAGTAGTAATAAGAAATGAACTTAACCCAAATTGGTTAATAAAGCCACAAATTGGCTTGGTGAGAATGAAACTCATACGATAGTTATGCCCCATATGAGTTTCATCACAATCTAGCAAAGTAACACCCTCTATCGATGGAGACTCATCTAGAACTAAGTATTCGCCACTACATTGATCAGAAATTGCTTCAACCGTACCTCTTTGGTAAAATTGTCGTTGTCAGCTTCAGGTTCTACTTCCTAGAATTGTAAAACCTCTTAGTTAGTATTGCAAACATCACAATTTGCTACATTTTTTTTAGCTTTGTGATCTTCAAATTGGCTTACTTGATTTCTTCAATATGTTGTCTCTGAGTCTACCCAAACTGTTGCATGGTAACGACTAATCGTTCGAAGGTCTTATTGGTCTTCTTAGTTGCCTCAGTTAATTTTTCTAATTTCTCAATGCGAGCCTTCAATATTTGTTTCTACTCGTCGTCCGTGTTCTAATCAACCGAAACACGAGATCGTTTCTTACACAATCTTGACACGTTTTGTCCTGCTATGGGTGTGCCAAATGTTCGGGTGTGAAAATGAATCTTTTTGAACAATCAGCTTTAGAGCATGCCAACTCCTATAGGTCAGATGCAACCTTCTCCTCTGGGCTTGTTCGTCTTCTGACTTCTCCTCAAACGACTGACGTATAGGCACTGAATGAACCGGCACTCAAGTTCTTCACAGACTTAGCTGAGGAGCAACTAGGATTTTTCTCCACCTCACGTGAAGTGGACGTTTCTTACTCAGACCGATGTGGTTGAGTAGAGCTATAAATTAGTATTGCAGTGTGTTTGCCAAAGGGTCCTCTGACAAATTGAGATATTTGCTAGAGTTATTCACTCTAACAATGGTTTTGCGAGTATTCACCTACGGATAGGTCTTCGTGAAGTGGGGATGAACTGTGCTCACAGGTGAGGCTTGGTGAGGTAGCTTAGGGAATCGTCGACGGATCGGGCTTTGATGAGGTAAAAGCGAGGAATGCCTATGGATAAGGCTTTGATGAGATAAAATGACCCAAATAATCTTTTTGATAATGGTGCTCCGAGGAATACTTGTTCTTGTTTTTTTGTGTATTTTGATATTTTTCTTCATTCGTCGTCGACCTCTTTATATAGTGAACACTACGATATGTTATTACTTACGGATCAAGACATATCAGACCTCTATTTCAAAGATCACGGAAATATCCTCAAGCAACTGCAAATCTCGCCACACATAAACTATTAGGAAAGAAATATATTTACATATATTTGACCGCAGGTATCGGTCCATGTATCATAAAGATATGATATTATAGATGAATATTATTCGTCCTAAATCATCTCGGCAATGTAATTACCTCTCAAATATTTCCTTGTCGTGTACTACTAACACCTCATGCATACAGTTACCACAAAGGAATGAATCCTTGCAGCACTCCAATTATATCTTTGCTGACTTTGCATGCTACTGGAAGTGTCATTGAAGATTTGGAAATCATTGATCATGTACTTAACCCAATTAAAGAAAGTAAATCTAAGGTCTTAAATATCTAAAATATCATCGAAATTTTCATCTTTTACAAGCATATTAATTTTCATATATTTCTGATATTTTATATTTAGTCTATTTTTAGTCAAATATATAATTTTTATACAAGTTTTGGAAAAATTTTCATCTACATTAGATAATTTCTCAATATATCCATCAAAATATCCATTTTCCAAACTACAGAAATTTCCATAATTATCGATGTTTTAGTCATTGAGAAAATCCCTATTCTACCATAAACCATGTACTACTAACATTCAACCAAAATCACAGTTGATGGTTTCGAACCCAGTTCGGCTAATTACAAGATAAGTGATCAAACCAACCCAACTGGCCATCAATCTTGATATTGTATAATCGTTAAAATATTTTCCCACTCTTTACGAATCTGAAAAGTGAAAATAAGGTAAATGTTTAGTTACAACTATTTTTCATCATATATTTATGAATTCCTATTTACTCTTTATTATAGGTCTTCTATGTCCTTATGTGATTCTAAATTACTCATGTAATTTTATGTGAAAATGGATCATGTTAAACTAAATTTTAAATAATTATCAACGATTCAACACTTAAATTTTCATCTTAAATTACAAAAACTCACTATAAATCAATGTTTACTCAAGCTTTCATCTCAAATATAGTAGATAACTAAGAAAACAAACATTTCTTAAAGTTTTATTTATAATTTCCTTGTTTCCGTCATTTTTTCTCAATTTTTTAAAAATTATCGATATTTCTCCAAAATTTCGATTGAAATTTCTATTTTTCGGATGGTCAATATATCCGTATTCATTGAAAATTAAATCTTTGTCTTAGTGCGGGGTGGCGATCGATCACTTTACCATTTTTCATCTTTAGGTTATGTGGGTATCATCTAATCAAGATTTTAAAACATATTTTTGCCCTAAGACAATTGAAGTTATAGAGTTTCATCTGTAGTTTATGAATGTATGACTCATTTAGTGTGTTTATCTTAAATACATTAAAACCTCGTTAAATTAATATTTGATTAATTAATAACCTCGTTAAAATCATAATTTTTACCGATCCGGAGACAACGTGGTAAATTAATAATTTGTTAAATTTAGAAGATAATACAAATACGAGAATTCACATAGACCATAATGAATATATAAATCAATAATGCCTTAATAAATAGAATTTATTACATATTTTTGAAGACTTGATCAAGAATGAGTCAATTGTGACTTTTTTTCTTGAAATTGAGGTTATCTTGAATTTCATCTCGAACTTTTCTCATTGTAAGAACTTGTAGTGTTGTTTTCTCATGGTGCATCAAAAATTTGTTTAATGTCACCGCTGCTTTAAGAGCTTCTAATTGTGACGGGGGCTCCATAATTGAACTATCATCTTCAACTTAAACTTCATCATCTTGATTAGTTTCCATGACGCAGATCGCTTGATCCTACATATTCGATATCATCTTTTGACACACTTGCAAGTCGAACTTTTCTAAAACCTACTATTGCAATTGCTTTTAAGTGATACTTATTTTATCTCTACAGTACTCACACAATGTTTTACGCATTTCATCCATCATCATTGATTTTTTAACTCTTTTGAGATGAGAAGTCATTTTTGTGTTTCTAATGTGTTGTGTAACTATGGTTTTTGTTTATTTAAATAGTGTGTTGTTTATTTAATATTTATCATATGAACTTGTCTAGTACATCGAACTTACATGTTACGTTGAATAATATAGTACATCGAATAAAGTTACTTATTGAATAATGTATCTGTAATAAATTTAACAAAATAAATAAGATTTTTTTATAAATTATTAAGTTATTAATTAATCTATAAATTAATAACTTATTAACTTATCATTTAATTAATATGTCGCTAAATTAATAAATTTTAACGGTCTAAATATTATTATTATTTTTAAAAAAAAAAGTTTACTGTATAACATTTCGAAAAGATAATTTAGCAGTGATAATTGAGGAAGATCCATGCAATGCCTTTAAGCGAACGGGTAGTTAATTTGATAAATGCACTCTTCTACTTTCCCAACCAATCTTTGTACGAAAAGCTTTAGCCATGAATGATTTACATAGCAAGTCACCTACACTTGCGAAACACATCAATCAAAAATCAAAGAAACTAAATGAGTAAAATGACATGTCAATGACAAAAAATAAAAATGGAAATGAAAAACAAGATCCTCCATTCCAGTCTGGCCGCGCAAACATGGCAAGACCCGACCCAGGGTGCTTAACCCGTGAACGCAATCACTGCTAAGCACTATTACTACGTACTCATTCACGAGTAGGAGAAGGCGACGGGGTATAGTACGGCGGCGAAGCACAAGGAGTCTCAAATGGCGTCGTAAACGCCTCGCCCATGTCTATATTCACAACAGTCACCGCCACATCTGGTACCCCATAACACTCTTCCAAGTACACCTTTGTCGTCGTCGTCGTCTTCACTACTATCTCTTTCTCTGCACATGAAGAATACGTCGTCTCGGAGTCCAAGCCCTCTCGCTCTCCTTCCTCTATAGTAAACAAAAGCCTCGAGGACCCGTACAGTGCTTGCCACTTGATCATGTCCTCCAGGTCCTGTAATTCGTTCTGGTTATTTGGAGGCGGGACGTTGTGACGAGCTTCCTGAGGTTTGATACGAGATTGTTTTTTCCAGCCCAAGAAGAAACTGAAAATTCCACAAGCCTGTGATGAGGCCGAGTCGCCGGGGAGAACCGAATCGGTGTGATGAGGGATGCTCCGGTTATGAAGCTTCTTCCGGCGCCATAGGATGTAGAAAATCTGGCCTACAAGACCTACGAGAAGAGAGACCGCAATCACTAGAGTGAGTGCAGTCCCAAGCTTAATGAGACCATCATTCATGTTTAAAATATTTCAAGTCTGCCAAGTTTATGTGAAAAAAAGTCACAAAAACGTCTCTGTGTGCTTCTTTTCTCTGCTATCAGAAAATGGATATATCATATATGGGTAATCAGGTAACTGCCGACCGGTAGCATACCGAGAAAATGTGGATGAGGAACAGGGGAATATGAAAATGAGGAGGTATGGGTAAGTGACCTAGCAGGTGGCAGGTGAGGCATGAAAAGGTTAAAGAAAAAGATGGAGGTGATGTGATGTTTTTTCTTGGAAATGTGGGTGAAAGCAGAAATGTGGCCAATATTTCAAGAGAGGAGGAGAACCTTCAACCTTGTGTGGTGTGATGATGGCGTGGAGGTCGAAGGAGTTTGGTCACTGTGTCTTGGACTTGCATATAAATTTGAATTAATTGGGCGGTAGACTGTGGGGCTAATTATCATCTCGCTCTGGTGTTTCACTATTTTCAGGACAAGTGATTTATGGGTTGGAGGAAAATGTTCCGTTGATATATGGAGCTTCTTGTGTGTACCGTATGGTGTACTTAATCTACTAGTCAGAAATTTTTGATTGGTGGGATGATGATGATGATGATGTTAGTTTTCGATAAGTGTTATATTTTTAAGTTGTTGCATGATATCTAGTCTCATCAAAAAATTATCAATCTAGATGTATGAAATCAAACAATCACTCACCGAGACTTTACAATGTTTATAACATAAAATAAGTGGCCTATGATCTTGTCTTTCACAACTCTAATAAATACATTTAAAGGTAGGTTGCAAAATTAAGGGAATTCTCAATCTGGTTAAGTGAGTTTAGCCTTGAAGTTCATCTATGAGTGAAACCATTGCCTGTTTAATTTTTTTATTTTAAAAAATAATCCTTTTGAAATAAGAAGTATTTGTGAATATATAGAATATTAGTGCAATGTTAACATATGATCAAGGTGGTCTAGTGGATCAATCTTGGATCTTTCATTAAAAGGTTAGAGGTTCGACTCTCATATAGTGCATATTTTTATATTTTGTTCAATGGAGCACTAGTAAGACACTGATAAACCAAAATTTATGACTAAAGGGTGAATGGGGCACGGGCCCCACAGTGTCCCTATATGCCTCTGCCCTTGCTTGAACCAACCTCATATATTAACAGTCAAACAAACATACGTTAGTGATCTATGGGGGTCTTTTTTAGATTAGATTGTGATTAGACTAAGGTGAACTCAATAATTGGATTAATGAGCAATCTTGTATGTGATTTAAACAATGAATGAGATTTGTAGCTTGAGTATGGTGTGAGAGCTGAAGAGCACCACATTGAATAAGAATTGGATTGGTTTTGAGAGTAAGGTTTATGGGAAGAGGCTGGGTTTCAAGAACAAGAATTGGAGGATGAGCAATAGGGATTATTGCTTGAAGACATGAAAGCATGAGTGATTGGGGAGATTTTCTGGGTTGTTGCTTGATGGTCTTTGCAGCTCCAAATCTCTCTTTTTATAGGCTTGATTGATGGTTTATGGGGTGAGTTGCAATGCCTAATCTGTCAGGTAAACTGATTTCTCTTCAAACACATGATATAACTTTGAGCTTGGTATATGAATATATATGACATGTTTATTTTAGGTGCATTTAGGAATTATAAAATAGCATGTAGTTTGACTTACTGACAAGGTGATTTTACAAGCTTTGTTTTGTAGTTTGATGTATGTGTGCTTGAGGAACTCGTAGAGTAGCATGAAACTAGTAGTGATCCATAGCCTTATGAAGTTCGGACATATATGTAGGAAAAATTAAACTTATGAAACACTGTTCTGATGAAGGTGCATGTCTTTTAACCACCACGGTAGATCAAACAAGGGTTTGGTTTGCTAATGGATTACCTGGTGTTTGAAAACGTGGCTTCCATATGGTATTTTAAATGGCAAATACCATGCATGGAGAGTGCTAGTATGAATGCAAGTGTAAGACTTGCACACGTAAAAAAATGTGGATTGAATACTAATTTGAGAAAGACTTCCACGAAATTAGGTGTATCATTAGACCTTGTTGAGGTATAGAGTTGAATGTGGTGGTCAATGTTGAAGTTTGGATTGTGGAGTAGGATAACTAATTTTGTAGATTACAATAGTGATGAAAGAATGAGACATGACTGGGAGCTGCGCGGAAAGATAAATAGTTCAAAATACAAGTCATCGTATACTAGTATTGAAATAAAGATTTGTTCTTTGTCTTTGAGAAAGATTTGGGATAATATAGCATTAAAATCATATGAAAATGGTAGAGAACATAGATTAAAAGTTCTTGAATGTGGCTGGCTTGGAAGCTTAAGAGAGAAAATAACTTTGCAGATAGTATATGATACAAATTAGTGGTACTGCTTTTAGGTTGTTGGTTTGAAAGGTATATGATCGAACTACAATATGGATGATCACCATGAACATGATGGGGTTTGCAAGTCAACAATAGCAATGAACAAGGCCCTCATCACTTAGCCCTCAAGTGTGGCGGAATGTCATCTAAGATAGTGATTGGTTTGAAGAGAGATAACGATAATGCCTTATATTTGGAATATGGCCTGATTTTAGCATTAATTGTTTGCTGAAATAGTTTTAGCCTGATTGAATTTTGGTTTGATTGTATGTTGCTTATTTCTTGATTAAATATTGATTGCTTGCTCCAATGCTTTTGCTTTTATTGAGTATGCTTGTCGCTTGTTTAAGCATTTCTTATTGCTTGAATGAGTATCGTTTGCATCCTATAATGGTTTTGGCCTGACTATTTATTGTTTTACTTGCTTAGTTGTTTTCTTTGGAATGTTTGGAATTTGGAATAAACATGGTTTTGGAAATGAATATGCACTGTTTGATTTCCTTTTTGTGTTTGCATTTTTTTTTTCTGGAGGCTGCAACGGATGAACTTGTATTAGAGTAAGTTAAGAAAGGTTCACCGCAACTGAAAAATATGATATTGAAAGGTGTAAGCTTGATTCAGTAGCGATTGCTTGTCCTAATTGATCGAGTATTGATTGCTTGGTTTAACATGAATAGGTGTTGCATGTTGTCTGATTGAGTTTAGATTGCTTACTCTAATGATTTAGCTTGTTACTTGCTTGAGTATTGTTTGTTGCTTTAATAAGTATTGTTTGCATACTCGTAATGGTTTTGCTTGACCGAGTATTATTTTATGACTATTGACGTGCTTTGCTTGTGCATGCTTGTATGATGACTTTGAAGGGAAACTTAGCCGCAGTCGCGCTGTGAGATAGTTGCTGTGAAAGGTTGATATGCAATTGGTTTCGTTTTTTTTGGTCTTTATGTATATACATTAGGATTTTGGCGTGTGTCTTTGGCATGTTGCGTGTCTTCTATCTGTTATATAAATTCATTGATACTCTCCTTGTACCCAAATTTAGATATTAGTGTGGATGCTCCAATTAAAGGAATTGTGTTGTAGTCATTGGTCTTTGTGAGGGTAGTTATAGTGAGGAATTCAGTAGCAACATTGCTTCATTTTGTAATAATGTAGTGTATCTAGCCCTCATAATTATGTGAATTATGAAGTAACATACCAATAGTTCACATAATGAAGGTTTGAAGTTGCTTGTTTTGCATGTTGTTTTTTGTAATCTTATAACGATCTTCTAAATATAACATCTTACTTGTGTAGGCTGGACTAGTCCTTGAGCATCTAGATGTGGTTTAGAAATTTCATCTCTTGTTTTGAAGTACGTGGATTGCTCTGAGTGTTGCGTGTACTTTGAGTGGTAAACATTCTTCATCTAAGGATGAGATGATTCCTTCAGAGTTCTTGATCCCTCCAGCATAGTTTATTGAAGAGTATGGTGGGGCAACTTCTTTACAGAGAAAATGGTATGATTGAGGTAAAATATTGATTAAGGTGCTTGGTATTGTGTGCATAGCATGGAGAATGAGGAAGTCAAGATCAAATAGACACTTGTGTTATGTAGGGACATGTATGTCTAGACACCATTGCTCGGGATGCTGCTGGGATTTTGGTTATATACACAAGCTTGCTGGCTTTGAAACTGTTGAAGTAAGGTTCACCAGTAAGATTTGGTCTACAGTTGTGAAGAGAGTTTTCATTCCTTAAATCACAACAATATGAAGACTTGTGCACTAAATTTGGTGATGATATTAGCTCGGATGACATGTTTTGTATGTTAGAAGCTTGTAACAATCATGGCTTTAGCAGTATATGCATTGACTTGCTTGCAATGAAAATTTTGATTTAACCTCAGCTGAATTTGGCTACTAAAACTGTATTGTATCAGTATTGGCCATTGTGAAACTTGTACTATGCATCAAAGCATTTAAGAAAGGCTTGAAAGTGCACTAGATTTGATGTCTTTGAGCATTAGAATTTTGACTATATATTGAATTTGGTTATTGCAGTGAGAACTCCTACAACAATGGTTGATATATTAGTTTTGATTTTGACCGCAGAGGCTTAAGTAGGTATACAAATGAGATCTTGGTGGCTATAAATGGAAGTTTTGGCCTAATTGTGGTGGTATAAGTAGGATATTTGGCTATGATGGGGGTGTTGTCTAGGAAGATTTTATAGGGTGATCATACAGATGACTTGGGACATAGATTGTAACCACTATTTGTCAGCCACAAAGTGTTTGCATGAGAAAAATAGACCAACTTACAAGAGCATACTCTTGTTAATGGCATGTAGCATAAATGTTAAGCTGGTGTGTATCTCTTTCAATTTTCAAAAACCATCTACTGCAGTGCAATGCATGCCACATTAACAGCATGGCCATGCAAGTAATGTCATAACAACCAACAATTTACAAACAAGCTAGCTCATATTGGGGAGGAAACATATTAACCAGTCACTGAAAGTTCTAGTAGTTTGCATCAAAAACTTTTGGTATGAAACAACTTTGAATGTGGAGGTAAAAGAAGTTTTGTAATAATAACACGAGGATTAGGAAAGAGAAGACTTCTATAATAGATTAATGGTTCAATAAGATTAAGAAGAGTTGGCAATAAAGACAACGAAAATATTTGACACAGCTACAACCTCCTATATTAGAGAAAGTTGCAAATTAGGAAAAATGATTCAGCAAGAGAAAAGGAATTTATTTACAACATCAGGTTTGAAGAAGGGCTTGGAGGAAAGCATAAAGAATGTGAGTCATTATAATGAGGACTTTTAAGTTGAAGACTAGTTGAAAACTTTTGAATTAATTGTTTATTAGACCAACTTTTTGATCCAATTTTGACATCTTAACTGTTGAAGTTGTAGATTTATATAAGTAGATCAATCATACAAAATTTCAGCCAAATTGGTGATCGTTAAGAACTAGTTGTAGATCAAATTACTGATTCCGGTAGTGATATGATGATTCCTTGTTAGTCCGCTTGATATGAGCCTCAGCTGACATTGGATGAAAGTCATGAAACATCATTTCCTATATGATCATTATATTTATAGATTTGCATCATATATTTGTGGCATATGAACTACGAAGCGCATCTTTTAATAAATAGGTCAGATGATACAACCATGGGTTTAAGGAAAGCTAGATATGAACATGCTAAAGCTGTGGCTGACATGCAAAAAGAAATTGATCGTGGCATTGTTAAAGTTTGTTCCATTTTGGATATTTTGAGAGCCCCATAACGTTATCTCTGCTTAAAATTGTTTTACTCTTCCATATTTAAGAGGTTAATTAAATTCACTCTTCCATTTAGCAAATGATAACTTGTAACAGAGCAGGCAAACCCAAGCTGCTATGGTTCCTCATTAGCGTGAAATCAGTAAAAGATAGATAAAGGTGGATTTCCATTGTCAGTTAATTAGGGCTTATAACACTACCATAGTTAATGTGTGGTAAACAAAGAGGTTTATAAGTAGTGCTACATATAGTTGTAATCTAGGATTCAAAATTTGTAGTGTAAAATACTGGTGGGAAAGTAAAGTTGGTATCTTCAAGTATTTGAGTTTGGGAAATTGAAGCATTCGTAGCTGTTTGTTTTAATCAGTTTTGATGATATGGGATTAGAGACATTTCTCTTAGTATACTGTTATGTTCTATAACTAAAACAATTGTCTTGGTGTTCAGGTTTTACTTTTAACTCAGTTGCTGCTTTGTTGCTTCCAGGTTTTACCACGCATATGACAACTGCACTATTCATGCATTTCCAGTTAGTTGTCCCCTTCATTGTCTTGCAGATTAGGTACTGTTGTTTCATGATGTTGAGATTGTTTCATTGTTTTGCAGCAGGATGAGCTAAAGCCTCTCAATAAAAGTTCCATGGATCTCTTAGCGAACCTGAAAATTTGAAGGTAAATATATAGATATGTGCTGATGAAATGCATTAAATTAGTTGTTTAGTACAGGTCATTTTGAGGAGTCTTTTGGAGAAGACTTTGCCTGTTACCTCCCTAGTGTATTGTGATATTGGTATGTTCACTAACCAAAAATGAATGTCAAGACTTTGCCTATTAGTGTGTTCAATAACCAAGAACGAATTTCAAGACTTTACTTGCTGTTGTGTTCTTTCTAATGTGTATAGCTATGCATTTTGCGTAAGTATGATGATCACAATGCATGAGAGTGATGAGACGGATGGGAGTAATTGATTGTGATACAATGATAGCTGGTAACTTTTAAGTCTACCAATCGTAGCATTGATTGTGGAAATTTTAAACTTTTATTTGACCTTTAGATCTATCAAGTTAAACATTTGTCTCAGTGATTGAAGCATCGAATGGAATGTACTAATTAAATGAACCACTAAACTAATGAACTTATGACTGCAAATGTACCAATTTTATATATGTACTGTTACTTGATTCATTAGTTGTGCATGCTTACTATAGTGCTGCTATGGATATATCTTGACCCCTTTCAGTTTAAGGAAAATGACATACACAATGAGATAATAAACTAAGTAGCTAGCTTCAGATTATCATACATTGCATTATTTTCAGTCATTGAAATGTAGTTTTTTTATCTAAGCTATTAATAAGAAACCAAGTAACTCATGTTGAATATAGTAGGATGTACAACACCAATTGTCAGCAACGAAAAAACTTTGTTTTATCTTTAACTCAGTGGCCAGTAATAGAATTAAGGTTTGTATGACGGTCTAAATTTTGAGATTTATTTTAGTGCGCATCAGTTTCCTTAGCTATTCATTGAACTGCATGTTACTTATGTTAGTTTGTATTTGGTTTATGTGTTTTTGTAAGAAAACCTTAATTAAGCTTTGTATCTTCAATTTGGCAGGAGACGCTTGAGTAAATGGTGGATACCGAGTTTGGATATGAAGGAGGAGGTATCAAAGTATATCATTACAGTTAGGAGGACTTTCTACAATCTAGAGTATACACCTACCATTATAGTTTTATTATAGGTCATTATTATAACTCATTTATGTTGTAGCTCATAGGTCATTTCTGGTATTATGAAGTTTTATATAGCCTACTCTATAAGAATGCATAGTTGCAACTTTTAAACAAACAACTCTGTAAATTTGTTGGATTTTGGCAATGAGAATTCTGAATTATGGTGTGTAAGTGTTTTTGTTGAGACATTAAAGTTTAATAGAATTGACATCCAAATCAACATCAGACAACATATAGCCCCATATATTTAGATGTCTCTACATCTTTCAAACGACATTTATGTCATCTTAAAGTAAAAGAAGATATTAGTGCATGTCGTCTGAGATACATATCAGACGACAGATAAGGGACGTTAGAATCAGTTTCAGACGAGAGACGGATGAAATCATTTGTAGATTCATTGTTCTTCTAACGGCAGTTTGCTATCGTTGTAACGTTTTTTAACGACAAATTCATTTTTTGCATTATGAACTTGGATTTAAACAGACGACATACCGTCTGTTGTGCAACCTTCATTAGACGACAGATTGTGTCCGTCGACTGACTGCTTATCAGATGACAGCTTAATAGATGACACGCACAAAAATGACTAGACAACGGGCAATGCCCGTCATCTGAAGGCAAAATTGGCGTAGTGGGTGAAGCAATCCCTAGTAAGATTGCAAGCTTTAGTTGAACAGCAAGTCTCTTCCCAACAACCTAATGCAAGGAACAACATGGAACTTGAGAGAAACTAGCTAAAGCATCTAAGAGATAGGTTTCTCTATTTTGGTTTTGTTTAGATGAAGTAGCTTGCTTCAAGGTTAAGTTGTTTTTTTGGAACACTTGGTGAAGAAGCTTGTTTACATGAAAACCTTGTTGGACAAGGTATATATGTAGGATGAATGAATGCTATATATAAGGTGGTACTAAAGAGTATTTGATCTGTATGTATATATATGAATAAGTTGAACATATATTTTATATATAATTTTAGTTAATTGCAGTTTTATTTTCTGTTACAAAAATATTTTATAGTGAAACAGGAAGGAAAATGAAAAAAGATAAAAAAAGAAATAAACCAGCTTCAGATAAAGGTTTCTTACGACGAACGATATATTCTCGTCACATAAGAGGAAGATTTATCCTGTCTGCTGTCTCTTTGTTCACATATAAATTGCACACCATTCATCTTACACATTGGATAAACTTTTGACATTATCAGTTTCATCGCTAGAAGTCTTAGTTCGTGCGACCAATTTGGGTGACCATCAAATTCAATATAGTTCATCTGTAACCAACCATTCAACTGTAAATATGCATAATTATTCAATAAACATAAATACAGAAATATAGAATTGTGTACCCAGCCGCCAAAATAGTTTGCAAACTCTCTGTTGTGATACTCGACATCACCTTGAATGTCTGGACAGTATAAATTGATGTCTTTCTAGTATTCAACTTCTGGACAGTTAATCAATATCTATTAGTGGGCAATAACTAGCTCATGTGGTTGCAACTTGTAGGAGTCTGGCAAAATTCCAAAAACTTCAACATCATTGGAGACTATAGAAAGATTGAACTTCGGTACATCTACCAGTTTGGCTTGCGGAGTTTTCGTCAACGCTCATAAATACAACTTCATGTAGTTGACGCACTCGTGCGCAATATATGCTTCAGCTATTCATTCTTCAGGTGCGAATTTATTACCCACATAAACTTTGTAGTCTCCAAGTTGCCTATAAATCAAGTTGTAAAGTGTTATGATTATTGAACATAATATATTTCGTTCTGTTATAATTTGAGTAATTCAGGTGTAAAAATGTATGTTTCTATGGGATACATCCAAGTGTAGCGTACTAGACCAGTAAGCAACAATTGCTCAGAAAGATGGATCGTCAAGTGAGGCATGATGTCAAAAAAATTTGGAGGAAATATCCTCTCAAATTTACACATGATTTAAATAATGTTCTTTTGCATTTTCCGGAGGTCAGATTTTTTCACTTCCCGTGTGCATAACTTCTAAAAGAATCTTAACAACGCTACTAACGGCTCCATCACCTGACGGGAAAGGAACAATCAAATGAAAACAGAGAAGAGCCATTGTAACAGGATATGACAGTTATGACTCTTCAACACGTACATCTTATTGTCTCGGAAGTTCACACACCGAGCTATATTTCCTACATAGCCTGAATGATACTTCACACAACTCATCCACCTGAAAATTTAGTTAATCTGGTCAGGCTTCAAAGTGTAAGGAGTTTGAGACATTTTTTTCTTTCCTTCTTTCAACCACAAATGTCTTCTTATAATTAAGTATTTTTTTAGATCAATGCGTGCCTTAGGACCGTATTTCGTCTTCCCATCCAAGTTCAGCACTGAGCCCATCACACTGTCACACACATTCTTTTCTATGTGCATCACATATAGATAGTGCCTGATCAACAACTTACTCAAGTATGAGAGTTCCCAGAATATGCTCTTATGTGTTCAGAATTTGTACTTGTCGGGTCTTTCAGGTATTGCCGCCATAATATTGGGATGATTGCTGAGCTGCTTAAAATCGTACTCATTAAGCACTGCTAAAATTTCTTCCTCCATCCATCTTCTGGGAGGCACACCGTTTTCTACGGTCCTATCAAATTTCTTGTCATCGAACCGTTATTCGTGATTATATAGAAGGAGAGTACGGTGACTCAATTTGCATATCTTGTTGTAATGACTGCTGCTCCCTTCATTACTAAAGCACTCTAGACAAGCCTTGAATCCCTTAACAACGTTGGCCAACAACATCCCACGAGCAGAAAAATCACTGATGGTACTAACAACCATGACATGCATTTGGAACATCTCGTGCATGTACTTGTCATAAGTGGGATGACCAACGTCTCAAAAAAACTTTAGCTCTTTAGTCAAGGGTCTCAAATTTTAAAAGTTTAGCTGACGAACGAAATTATGTATTTCGTCAGCTAAAGTTCACAGACTAAAGCCGACAAAAAAATTAATTTTGCCGACAAAAATTTAATTTAGTCGGCTAAATTTGATTATTGCTGACGGATTTTTTAATTAGCCGACGAAGAAAAATTTCGTCCACTTTAGCCTACAAAAAAGACTTCGTCAGCCTATTTTTTTCGTCAGCTAAATCACTTCTTCTTGTAGTGCAGTCTGCCAAGTTTTAATTTCACCGCCATCTTCAACCGGAGATAGAGTCTCAACTTCCCGTTTTGACCCAAGCCCAGTTATCAAGGCTATCTTGTCAATTTGGAGAACCGAAGTTCCTCCAACCATCTTTCTGCCAGCAGCATCAGCCCTTGACTCGACAACCCAATTCGAAGCTAATATGGTCAGCCATCCTAATCGATG
This sequence comes from Comarum palustre, assembly GCA_951800085.1. Lineage (NCBI taxonomy): Eukaryota > Viridiplantae > Streptophyta > Magnoliopsida > Rosales > Rosaceae > Comarum > Comarum palustre. Next base: position 28,474,731 of record OX637572.1, read on the forward strand.
TCCTAGACACCGGATTAGTTTTCTTACAATCGTTCTCAAGCGGTAAGAGCACTAGATTGCCCCGGATCCTGATGTCGACACTTGAGAAGATCTCTCCTCTCTGAATCGCCATCGCCCATACCCGTCCATTAGTTGGTTGAATGTGCTAAATATAACTAAATTTAGGAATGTTAATGGGCAGCACTACACAACATACATAGAGAACCAGGATCCAGCAGCAAGCACAGAAACTGTGTGACTATTCCCTATTTTTTTCATACGTAAAGCCAACACTGGTTTAAAACGGCTCAATGCATGCATTCTTGTAGTGAGGGTGTGAAGATTAGGGCTTTCTATTCTATATGTATATACAATCTCATTGGCGAATTCCACAGCTCTATGTTGGCATGGAGCTAAAATTGTACCCTCGATGATAAATATCATTATTTCACTTAAGATCTTTTAGTTAATGTCTTCCCGTATTCTCTTTGACGGCTAGTGATGATGAAGTAGGGGTGGGTATGGGACGGGATGAGACAGAATTGAGGTCATACCACGTTCCGTTCTGGTTGTTACACATGGGACATGATCGGGACGGACCTTACATTTTTTAGATTTGATCCCGCCGGGTCTAATCTCAGATGGGACGAGACGAGATTGAGACGGGACGAGTCTAATCCTGGCCATCATGCATCAATTTCTTTTCTTCTAAAAATCATATAATTTCATTTGAAATTTTATCTAGGTGTCTTCATAAGATTTGTAGTAGATAACGTGAGGTTCATTCCAGAAAACGATTTTTCTAGATTAAGTTATGATTTTTTAAAGTTTAGGATCTTCATCAGTAAATTCTGAAATTCTGAACCAATAGACTTCTTTTAAAATACTGTATAAATTGGTTGGTTATTTAAGATTTGTGTCTTTATGAACGTTACAGAGGACATCCTAAAGATTAATTATAAGTTTGAATCCCTCAAAAATAAGGTTTCTACAATTAGTTATAAATTTTAAAAGTTAGACTAGAGGAGCCTAATCCCAGCCATCTTGCATTATTTTTGTTTCCTCTTAAAATCGTACAGTTTAATTTGACGTTTCATCTAGGTATCTTCATATGATTTATAGTAGACATTTTAAGTTTCATTTCAGAATTTCAATCACTTGACAATGAATTTCTTGATTAAGTTATGATTTTTTAAAATGTTAGGGTCTGCATTAGTAAATTATGCATATCAATTATGAGATTTTGGAATAGTTGACTTATTTTCAAAAATTATACAAATTGGTTTGTTATATGAGTTTAGTGTCTTCATGAAAGTTATAGAGAACATCATTAGATCAGTTGAGAGTTGAAATTTCTCGAAAATAAGATTTCTATAATTAGTTATGAATTTTTAAAGTTAGACGGAACGGGCCTAACGGGACTCAAAATTTCAGTCTCGCGTCTCGTCCCATTGTTTCGCTAATGGGACGGAATGAGTGTTTTTAGTTTCAAATTCCGCCAGGGTCGGGACAGGACCGAGATTTACGGGATTTATGCCCACTCCTATGATGAAGTACATACGGTGTTCTTCAACATTGCACCAGTATATTTTAGCATACATGCCATATATATTTTGTTCTCTTTCCACCAAAGACTGCTTATAATACTTAATTTAAGCCTTCAGCCTGTCAAGCTTTCCGTATTGCGACGGAGCTAGAGAGCTGCCCTCGCTGTGGTGCCAGTGATTGAGTTTTTTTCAGTGGTCGTGGACATTAGGCGGGGGTTTAATTTAGATAATAACTGCATGCATGTCTGATCGTCAATGTCTATGATATCCAAAACAGTTCTCTTATCTTAATGTTTGACAACCAAATTTCTTCTTTCGATTCTCTGTATTTGTTTGAGTAATGTCATAGCTGGATTGCTGTTTAGAACATGAATTGTTTTGGCAAGGGTTTATGGATCATGATATATAGATCAAGGGTTTGTTCAGCCAGGAAGGGGGCATGACAGCCCAATAAGGCATTCACATATTTAAGAAAAAGACCGGCTACCACCGGAGAGGGTCCATGGTAGCATGCAATACTTATATCCTTTTCCTTTTAAAAATCCTTTTAAAATCCTTTAAACCCTCGTGGGAAAAATAATCTGAAAACCAAGTCAATTCACCATGACTTTACCCCAAATGCATTGGATTTAAAACCTTCACAGGAACCCAAAACCGGTTCTCTGCCTTTACTTTAAAACCCTTTAAATCCATGAGCCAAGTTTCTCCTTTTAAAATCATCCCCCTCCATAATCCCAAAACGGTAATAACAATTAAATCATATACCGGGAAAATCCTTTAAAATCACGGGAAAGGTATGAACCTCTTTCCCGGCTCGTTTGTCTTTAAAATCCTTAAATCTCATTTTCCCAAAAACCACCGTAAAACATAAATGGAGGAAATCATATATGCAGGAGAAATCAATTAAATTCTATGGGCATGCAATTTAATTTAAAAACAAAGGTCCACTCACATTACTCATTGCGACCTTCTTCCTGCTCGGAAAACTCCTCGAGCGAAACCCTCGAACTAACCACGTAGTCGAGCCCGTCTCACGTTCAACCAGAGACTGTACAAACAAACCATTATATTAGTCAATCCACAGTTGACTTGGTCTTTTCCTAGTTTGACCAGGAAATCCTATTTGACCACGTGTTGACCAAGTTCCTTTCTATGACACTTTAGCCTTTTTGACTTTCTTTCCCGGTTATCGACTCTTAACTCAATTTACCGGAAGTCTGACTTAGCTTCCGAACTTTTCTTTACCACTTTAACTTGACTTTAGGGTGTCACATAATAATTCGTTGAATTACTATGGACACCTAACATGTCACATTAATCAATATATTTAACCTTGAGTCGATTTACCGATTTACGTGAAACACCAACTTTACTTAACGTGGTCAACTTGACATTTTCTCAGAAATTCCAGTTATCATTTTCCGATAACAATTTAACACTTTACCAATTTAACCAAAAAGTGTTAAACTTCATTGAACTTCAATTCCTTAACCATTTTTCTGAAAATGTAACTTTCCCAAAATGGAAACTTTTCCTTAATGGAAACTTCCCTAGAATGGAAAGTTTCCCAATTTAGCAGGTTTCCAAACATAGAAGGTTTCCTAAAATGGAAGGTTCTCAAATTACGGTTAGTTTCCGTTTTTACACGTTTTCTTACGTAAATTCCGATTTACGACACTTGAACTCTATTAAACGGAAACAACACATTTAAAGGGATCGAAGACTACCTCGGCATTTCAGCCGGATTTACTGTATCACCGGAATCGTCACCGGATCCCGGTAACTTGCCAGAATTTCGCCAGAGTTTCCCCGTTTTCTTCTTTACCAAGTTATCGACACATGCACCAAAAACAACACAATTAATTCAGACATAGGTTCAACCACAGTTCAAACAACAAAATTCTTAGAGGGAGCGAGTCTTACCCTCTACCTACTTCCAAACTCCCACCCTCTGCCGAGGGTAACCTCTGCACCACCACAGGGCATCACAGTAGGCCCTTCAACCCTCCTTTCACCATTCTTCCTTCTCCTTCCTCTCTAAAGCCACAACCACAACAAGACAAAACACCAAAACTCAACAAACCTCTAACAGTCGAAACAACCAAAATCCCAGAAACACCAAACTCAGTGAAATCGAACTAGGAGAATACTATACTTACCCAGCTGCTAGAGATGACGAACCAAGCCTCCTAGAGTTCAGGGAACTCGCCTGAACCACGAGAACTGGCCGCCGGTGACTCGCCGTCGAAACCCAACAGAAAAACAGTAAATGTGAGAGTTTTACAACAGGGCTCGAATCAATCATCCAAGGACAGGGAATGGAAGAAGAAGAAGAAGGGAGGAGCACAACCATACCGGTCACGCGCCGAATCGCCGCCTAGATCGTCGGATTCCGACCGTTGACCGCCGAGCCAGTGGAGTTCGATCTCTCTGCACGGTGGCTGCTTGGGGATTCTGAGTGTTGGGTTGGGTAGAGGAGAAGGAGGGGAAGAGAAAGAAGTTGGTCCGCCGCCCTGTGGTGGCCGGAGTCGCCGGCGCTGGGCGGAGGACAGGGAGGGGACGAGAGCTCGGTCGAGCTCGAGTTGACCGGATTGATGAGTTTTGACCGAGTCAAAACTCAGCCTCTATTTATAGAGGATTGGACGGTCCAGATTCAATCTGGAATAGATCCAACGGTCCAAATTTAAAGAAGGTGAAAAGTAAAAAGGTTAAATGGTAAAACTCTTTTTCACCGGATTGATAATTAAAAGTTACCGGAAACTTTGAAAATTCGTAGAAAATAAACCGAAGCTCCGAAAAATATTCTGAAAATAGCGGAAGACTCGTGTCGACACGTACTACAACATCGAGTCATTAAATCAGGTATTTGGAGAGTTTAGAAAAACTCGAAAATTAACTCGAGCAATGACTTATCGAATTACCGATCGCAATTAAAAGTCCTCGGTAACTCGTAAACCTGTGTGAAAAGGTAACTTTTAGGTACGGGATGTTACACTACATGTCAAAACTACCAGCATATATGCACAGGTAACCTCCCCATTACATTGACAACAAGAACTAACCGACATCAAAATAGTCCATGAAAACGACACCATAGTCATGGCTCCCCCAACGACACGACAACGCCACCCTACCAAAAACCCCGATCCTCACCCAAAAGAGAAGGGACGACCAACACCAACCTATCAAAACCCTAACCTCGCCCAAAAGAGGAGGGACGACAACCAAAACAACACAAACTGAAAAACCAAAAAAAACCTAACAGGACCCAAAACCTGAGCCCATAATGAGTCCAGGCCCAACTTTCCACCTTCTGCCATCTCTGACGGTCCCCCTCTTACCTTCACCATGAAATAATCTCCGGTTAGACCTTCAAGCGCCGCCTACTTCCTTCTCCGATGAAGATCTCAGAGCTGCAGAAGTAGCCGACACCCCAACAAACAACACTCTAAATCCTTGCAAGTCTCTGACCGCCCGAAGCCGTCATCAACCCCAGCCGGTCCTTCCACCGCCGAAGTCGTAGAAGAAACTTGCTCAAGCCGCCACAACACGATAAAAGCAAGATCGATGCCTCGCTGCTACCGCCAAACACGATCAGTCTCTCCTTAGGGCAAAGAGATGCCGCATCATAGCGTCTCAAAAGAGGCAGTCACCGGATCTCGCTTGAGAGATTCATCCGAAGAAACAGCCACCATGATCTGGTTTGTACTACCCGTGCACCGCCCTACAACCACGCTTGCACAGCATGAAAAATCACAGACCACCATCTCTGCCTTCGTGAGGTACTCCCTTTCCAGTCCAAACACCGCCGCCCTTCCACATCCCTCCACCCTATGCAGCCGACAGCAAATCCCGTCCGACCACATCCAGCAGGCAGTGACATGACCGGAGGTCAGCAACCGCGCCGCGGTGCAGTCAGAGGGAGGGAGAAATTTTTTTTAAACCCTAACAGAGCAGTCTTTTCGTGATAAACAAACGAATACTAGAGTCGTAGAGAGTTGAGAAATATATGTGGGCCGGTAAATCGAACTCATTTTTCAAACAAAGGGTTTGCATAAGAACTCTTGCTGGAAAGTACTGTGTAATAGATGTCATAGTAAGAGCTATATATGCTTTATGAAAACGACCCAACAATCATCAAAAGCATCATGAACATCAATTCCAAAATCTAATCTTCACCCGCCACATTCTCGATCTGGTTCCTTCGCGTGTGCTTGGCATCCATCTCTTTTTGACCAAGTCTTCGACGACTCTTCTGTCAAAGACCAAACCCTAAACAGCTAGAAGAAAAAAAACACACAGCTACACAAATGCTAGCTTAAGATGGTCAAATTGATCATTGAGGGAGTGGTGCGGTACCACTCTCCTTTCTTCACCATAACTGAAACAGCAGCACATGAAATATTCTCCTTGGATCCCTCAATCTCGTCACTTTCAAATGATAAATCCAAAAAAAAGAGAAGAGTGGGTGATGATCAATAAAAGATCTATCTACAGATTTTCCTGCTTTGAGGTCTTTTTGGATCGATGGTTTCCCTTACTTTCATGCAAAAGAATTTCCTCAAAATTTAGAGAACATAAACAGAGGAATTGGAATGGCTAAAGAGACCGACAATGATCTCAGAGAAAAGAGACAGTTCCCCTTTTCTTGAAGTCTGCGAAAGAGAGATCAAGCAGCTGTGTAGAAACTTTGTCTTCATGTTTGTTAGTCTTGTCTTTTGTAGATGCCAACAACAGTCTTTCTCTTTTCTGGTGGGTCTAAACTAACAGATTTTGGATCGAGGGAGGATCACTCTCAGTGGTATGGTCCTTCCTTATAAGCTAGCTTGTTCAAAATCAAAAACTACTTGGCATATATTCGGTGCAAGGAAAGAGGTGCAGTAATGTCTGCTAAAGCCTCTATAGTCTATAGAATTTTAGTTGGCCGGAGATGTGTGAAGAGTACGCAAAAAGAAATAAATTTCACAACAGGATTTGGTTTCGGTGTTTTACAAGTTGATCAAAGGTAAAGGTTGGGGACCAAAAAAGGTAAAGGTTGGGGAATGATGTAAAACGAAGAGGGGTCGTTTTATGACGAAAAATAAAGATTGGAGAACCGTTTGATCTTGACAAATTATTTACAGAAATCTAAGTTCGTTGGGTTTCGAGAAGACTGTTATAATTATTTTCAAGTTTTATTTTGATTATTTTATTTTTTATTTTAATTAGTTTGTTTTGAATTTTATTTTATTTTAGTCCTTGGGCTTTTAGGTTTTGTTGTTAGTAGCCCTAGGGTTCTTTGCTCCTATATAAGGAGTCTCTATCAGTTGTATTATACCTTGATTTTTATAAAAACCCTTTGAGTTTATCTCAAATTTTCTGATGGATTCCAGTTCTTCTCGTGGATTCGAGATCCAAAACAGATTGGTAGATTCTAAAATCCTATCCCTTTATATTCTGATGCATTAATTGGTATCAGAGCCTTTGGTGGATTCCTGATAAGGATTATCAATCGATTCAGAAGAAAAAAAAGTGCAGTTCAATTTGCACAAAAAAAAAAAACATAAGATCAACGCCGCTGATTGCTTTACTGCCCCCACCCGACAAAACTCACCCAATCCCAGTATCGACGCCATATCATAACCTCGTCAACCGCCCTACGCCGCTCCAGCCAAGCCTACACCCTCCAGCCAAGCCTCTGCGTCTCTAGCCAACCTTCTGCGTCTCTAGCTCAAGCCGTCCCGGCTCATCGTTGCAGCTCGACGTCACCTCCTATCCGGTCGAGCCCCTGCACCTGCATCGCCACCCAACCCGGCACCTCCCCAGCCCAAGATTGGCCCGCCTAGGCTCCAGCTCCGGCGCCACAGCTCTGCGTCCCTCCGGTGAAACCCAGAAAAAAAAAACTGAATTTTCTGCAGTCGACCCGACCCGGTATTCCGACCTGACCCGACCCAAACTTGTAACCCAAAAAAACCTACCCGTCCTGGTAACTACTGACCTGACCTGACCCGGCCTGGTAACGATTGACCTGATCCGACCTGATAACCATCGACCCAACCTGACCCCAGCCATCAAACTAACCCGGAACACAGACCCGACCCTGACCAAAAAACAGAAGAAGAAGAAGAAGAAGAAGAAGAAGAAGGAAAAAAAAAGAAAAAAAGGGAAGCTAGCATGAAACGTTGGATATTAATTTACCTCACCGGATTATGATGACTTCAGAACAACGTGTTTCATCAAAAACAAGATATGTTCAATAATAAGTGATAGTGATCTACATGAGAATTTTGTTGCCAGCAAGGTTGTTCATTCTCTTCAATTACCGACAGTGAAGTTGAGCAATCTATTTTGGATTGATGATCATGCACATGTGACAGAGATTTGTAAAGTTCTCATCTCTATAAGAGAATTTTATAATGATGAGGTTACTTGCTATGTAATTGATATGGATGATATTGATGTGTTTTTTGGAAAACCATGGCATGAAAGCGTCAACGGTTGTTATTGCGAAGATGAGACATATTTACTCAAGAAGGAGTCGAACAAGATTACAATTAAGTCTGCAAAGCCTGAAGTGCGTAAAAAGAATGTTGAAGAAATCACTATGCAGATTAAAGAAGAATTTGCTCGTGTTGACTCGGCTAACAGTATTGAAGAAACTTGCCTCATATGACTCTTTCAGAACCAGAACCAAAGACCATTCAAGAATGCAATTTTGGAAATCAAGAAGACTCATCTCAAGTTGCATTTGACAAACTCATCTATAGTATTGGATTCATGATTGTGCCTTCAGAGTTTGCAGAGTCTCCAACTTCTAAATCACATGTTCAATTATTAAATTTATTATTGAGTTTGTTTTCTACAAATTATTCTGTAAAATATGTGAGAATAATTTTGAACAATAATCATTGTCCATTAATTTTATAGGGATCAGATTCTGTTTGAAACTGAATTTTTGAGGATATAATTAGACATTTTCGGGGGTTCTGTGTGCCTTAAAGCATCTCCAGCAGCTTCTCCATTTTTTTGATTTTGTCAAATTTGGAGAATATTGAGTATTTTTTAGATCCAACAGCTTCCCCATCTCATTCCCTAAAATGGGGATGAAGAAAAAATGAGCATTGCTTCCTCAAATTTGCAGCAAAGCTTTCATTCTCCAAAATTTAATTCTTCACAGGCTCCAATAAATTTTTTTCCAAAAATAGAATATTTTATTAATTATTTTGTTGTTACAATAAAATATATAATCTCTTTTGGTCATAATTAATTATGATGTATCATATTTTGTTGTTCTAATAAATGTCAAATCTTTAAAATAGAGAAGCTGTTGGAATTAGAACATAATATTTTTGAAGAATTTAGATTTTATGTCCCCATTTTAAAGAAATTTAAAAAAAAATTGCTGGAGATGTTGTTAGAACAAATATTATTAGAACTGGCTGGTACTAGAGGCACTAAAATGAAGCTTACAACTTTAGATAGTAGTTTCATTTTTGATACGTTAATAACTTTAGGTCCCATTTACAACTTTTTTTCTAAACTAGAAGTTGATATCATTAGATCAACAAACAACAGGTCATAGTCTATCCAGACTTTAAAAAAATGACCCGAATAGCTATGAACTACGACCGTCAACCCTCCCCACCACCTATCAAGGATCGCCGCCGCACGATCCAGAAGGATGAAGAAGAAGCGCGGCTTTTCAAGAAATGGGATGAAAGGTGGTTGGAAACTTCACCCGCCACGGTTCTACTCCTATCAACTTCATTCACAATTTCATTTACTTGAAAAAGAAAAGGAAAAATAGAGAAATAACAACTAACTTATCCGCATAAAAATTGTGACTATAATGTAAAGGGAGAATTCTGTAACCAAAATTTTGAAACTTAAACGCTAAATATTCAAGACTCTCCATACTTCCGATCAACATTAACAAACTTAAGCCCATAAAAAAGAGCGGCCCCAAAAATTAAAAAGGTAGAATCTAGCTAACCCTAGATTAAGATAAATAGAGAAAGAAGGTAACTTTCAATTCTTATGGACGTGCACCATAGGCCAGCAACGTCAAAGAAGCAAATCTGTTGTGCACAAAAATCATGTACCAAACTTGTGCCAACAATAAGAATTCGACATATGTACTCCATCTTAATAAGAATTTCACTCAGTTAGGAAAGTACCCACCGCCACACAAAAAAATCATTTTGAGTAAGCTTTGATCTCATGTATTAATTTCATACCCAAACCAAATTTGAATCTGAACTCTTTGAACACGTACATCAATGTCACAAATCTTAATTGAAATCTTCGAACATGTATAAATTAAATTAGACTTTACCCAAGCCAGATCTATAGTCCTCAAATCTACTTCCATCAAACCCATTATATATAGATCTGCATATCCCTAGTTCCCTACATATCCATTTCAAGGAACAAAACAACAATTGTTCAACATGCTCTGCGTTTCAATTATGCTTGCGATATTGTAGCTTCACCCTAGCCTTGCACTAGTGGATTTGGGATCTTAGCCGACGGAACTATTACTGTTCTATCGGCTAGGCGTCTCTTAGCAGACGAAAATATATTCATTCGAAAGGATAAATTTTCTGTCGACTAAGATTATCCTAGCCGACAGAAATTTTTCGTCGACCATTTTCGTCGACTAAGAGCCTCCTAGCCGACGGATACATTCAGTTGGCATATTTCATCGGCTTGTTATATCTTAGTCATTGAATCATGTTTCATCGATTAGGACTATCCTAGTCGACAGATCAAATTTTGTCGGCTAGGATATCCTAGTCGACGAACTATTATTCGTCGACTAAGATACTCCTAGCCGACGGAAGTATATTCTTAGCCGACAGAATATTTCGTTAGCTAAGAAGATAAAGTTCAATTATTCTCTGATACCGTGCAGAACGAATATTTTCTTAGTCAACGGATTTTTCCCTTAACATACGGAATATTTCGTCAGCTAAATTGAATCAATTATTTCAACACCGATAAATACATAACGTATGAATTGAACTCTTTCCTCCATCCATCCATCCACCCTTCCATTTATTTCATGTCCATTTATTCATTCTCCATCATAAAATCTCGATTCATGAATTGAAGTTCCTAGCCCCTAGCTCCTCCATCCTTACATCCAATTTAATTATTAGTATGTATTATTTAACTTTTCTTATTTATTTTTGACATAATTCGTTTAATTTTCGGGTATATTTTCGTCTAGATTTGTTTAATACATGCATATATATGCTTAATTAATGAATATTATGAGTTGATTAATTGGGTGTATATGTAGGTGTATATTATTTTTTGTGTGGATTATTGATTATATATATGTATATATATATATTAATGCATGTGTGTTTGTGAATTATTAATTATATATATATATATATTATGTATGTGAATTGAATATATTTTATATATGTTGCATGTTGAAAATAATGATGATATATATATATATATATGTTTAATTAGAGTTTCAATGTTTGTATATGTATACATATATTGATGTATATATACGTATATTGTATATATGGATGTATATATATGAGAATTATTAATTATGTATATATATATATATATATTATATGTTGTTGAAAATATTGGTCTATTTAAATTATTATTTGTATTAAATTTTATTTATTTTCATGATGACATTTTCTTGGTGATATATTAAATCAGGAATTATTTTCGTGATAATTTTATAGTTTATGTAATATCCTAAACTACTTTGTTTGTTTTATTAGGTTATTTTTAGTTTTATTGAGATTTTAGGTATTTTTACTTTTGTTAAAAAAAAATTATTAATTACTGCGTTCAGTAAGAACGCAGCAATCATTCCCTTTTTGTCGTGCTCTCTCTCAGCACGCATGCAAAGTGAGAGATGGCATACATAGGAGAGCCTAGAGACTTGGGCTAGTAGATTAAGATGGATTGGGAGAAGAGGAGAGTGGATTTCGATCAAAAACAGATGGCAGGAGCAAAGAGAGAGTTTTTGAATACAGATAGAAACTTAGTGGGTGTGAGAGGGAAACTCAGTTTGGTCTTGTCTCTGTGTAAGGTAGGATTCTCATCCCCTTTGGTATTTTCGAATTCAGTCCTTGAGATTGGAAGAGGATTACTTGCTATTACCTTGATCCTTGATTCTTATTTTTGATCAATTATATGTTTCCTATGATTAATTATACAGTAGTATTTGGACTTCAAATTCACAGACCTGGTTAGATATCAGAGTTAGTTAGAATTTCATTATGTTTTGATTAGGATTCGTAGTGTTTGCAGCTCTAAAAGAATAGTGTTCTTGAGATGTTCTTGAGGTGGGTGTCCAAATCAGATTTTTGATTTTTTTTTTTTTTGTGATTCATTGTTGGTTGTGTTTAGGATCATCTTAGAGCTCTGGACATGTTGTCAAACTGTTTTGAAGCCTTATAATCTCTTATACTACTCCATAAATCGAATCAAAGTCTTCAAATTCGAAATTTCATGTTGCTGGAAATTTTCCAGAAAAGTGCAGAAAACCATGGTTTCGGACCAACTTTGCAACATCATAACTTTTAGCTCAGTTCTTGTTTTCGATTCCAAAAGTGGTATTGTAAACTTCCTATATTCCTCTATATGCATACCAAATTTCATTAGGTTTGGTTTATTTTTGGTATGTGAAAATCCTTACTAAAATCTATCAGTTACACAGCTATATCTGTTTTTACTGGTGCATATCAGTAGACTTTCGAAATTCATAACTATTTCTAGAAAAATCATTTTCAGGTGATTCAACTTCTGAGATCTTCATTAGGATGTTTAGTTTATTTCCTCAGAAGACCACAACGTTAAATTCTTTATGGTTTTACCCAGATTTCGTTGTGAAAGGGACTGGGTCAGGAAACTGTTTTAGTATTGGTTGTGCTAAGTTAAGAGTTGTGGTTTATTTCAATTCCTTGGGTTGTTACAGGGTCAGGACAGTAAATTGCATAGGTTGATGACATCTAGTTGTGCCTTTTTACAATTGAGAGTTCCTTGCTTTGTTTTACTTGTAAGGTAGGTTACTAACTTTGTTTGTACTTTACCATTTGGGTAAGGTTCCGAAGAAGTTGTTGGAGATCCACAAGAGTAGGCAACGAAGCTAGAGCTCGGGTTTGCGCTGCGTAATTCGAGGTAGGGTTTGATGGGGTGTTTGTTTAATGTTGTGTTTATGCATGATTTGTTTGGCTATTGTTGAAATTGTTTGACATTGATGTGTGCGATATTGTTGGCGTTGCTTGATATTGAACTGTTCATATGACTTAGATATATAAGTTGTTGGAGATTAAGCTTATTGATTTGATTATGATATGCTAATTTATGAAAGCATGTTCTACTTGATTATTATTACATGACATTGTGGGAAAAGTGAGTAGTGTGTTAGAAGTTGAAAGAGGAATGAGTTTTGGGATTATATGGGATATTGTTATTAGGAAATCATTTGTGTAGTTGAGTTTCCTCATGGGGCATCCAAGATCCAGGTTAGCCCACACGTGCACAAGTTTGGGGAAAGTAAGCCCCTTCGACGTCTGGAGTCGATGAAATTATCTTATCGGGTTTCGGGTTTGGAGACCATGAGTATAACAAGATGACTAACAAATGAGAAGAGTTTTATGAGGGTGATGTGAGGTGTGGGAAGAGTTAAGTCGAACATCGCATGCTTGCATTCTTAATATGCCTATTTGTTTCGTTGTCATTATTGTCATGTGCCATATTTATTTATCTAGTTTTACTAAGTGTAGCTCACCCCCATTCAAACCCATTGCAGGTGTTTCTTGAAGTGTTTGGGAATCTTATAATGTAAATTAGAACCTTCTTGCTTTTGTTTGTAAATAGAGCTTGAATAAAGAATAGACGTTATGAGGAGTAACGCTATTCTTGTTTTGGTTTGTTTGTTGTTTGTTTGTAAACACTTTAAACTTGTGTGCTTTTAGCACCCTTTTTAAAGGTTTGTAATATAATTAAAGGTGCGATCGTTTCTTTTCTTACGTCATGTAATGATATCAGTCTCATTTTAATTATGGATATTAAACTGTCTGTAATTAGAGTGCGATTCACATCTTAACTCGAGATTATACCTTTACTTGAGTTGGGGTGTGACAGTTTATGATCGATTATACACTACCAGAAAAAAGACATTAGCCGACAAAATAAAAAAAAACAGCCCGGCAACATTTTTTTTCGTTGGCTATACTATACTTTCGTCGGCTAAAGTTTCTCATCGTCGGCCAAAGATTTTCGTCGTCGGCTAAAGTATTTTAGCAGACGAGAAAAAAATATCGTGGCTAAAGTAGGAAAAAAATCATCGGCTATTCATATCTTTAGCTGACGAAAATTTTGACTTTCGCCGAAGAAAATTTGACTTTAGCCAACGAAATATGACTTTGGCTGACGAAACAAATATACTTTAGCCAACGACATATTAATTTCGTCAGCTAAAGTCCTTTAAATTTCTAGATCGGGACAACAGCTCATTCATTCAAAACAAACGGTAAAAAAACACAAATCACTTTCGTATCGTTAGGTGTTGTTGGAATCTGTCTAAAATGAGTTCGTAAAGCTAAATAGGTACGTATACAATTTTTTTTGTTATATATTATTGTTGATTTGTTGTTAATTTTGATGAAAATATATTATTGTTGATTTGTTGTTATGTTGATATTATGCATATATATATATATGCATAATATACTTATATATATATATATATATATATATATATATATATAAGTATGTGTTAATTTGTGTGTAACATAAATTTTTTGTTATATATTATTGTTGATTTGCATGTTAATTTCGATAAAAATATATTATTGTTGATTTATTAATTGTTGATATTATTATGCATATATATATATATATATATATATATAAGTCTGTGTTAATTAATTTGTGTGTAACATGATTTTTTGTTATACATTATTGTTGATTTGTTGCTAATTAGTGTTGAATTTTTAATTTATTAGTGTGTGTATATATATATATATTCTATTATTAATTATAGATATATATATATATATATATTGTTATGCATATATATTTATAATTTATATATATATATGGTTTGTTAATTATTAAATATGTATATATATATGGTGATTATATTATAATTAAAATGTATATATAAATGTTTACATGCATGAATATTTTTTAATTAATAATTGAGTTTAATTATATATATATATATATATATATATATATATATTATAGAGATGTGGTTGAGGAGCTCGAGGTAGAGAAGAAATTCCAGGCACTGGCGAGACGTGGTGGATGAGCTCGAGGCAGAGATGAAGGAGGAGGCACTGGCGAGATGTGGCGGAGGAGCTCAAGGCAGAGTAGCAGCTCGAGGTAGATTGGGTGGTGGAGGCTAAGAGGTGATGGGTGTCGAAGGTGAGTGTTCTAGTCAGTTGGGGTAGAGGTGGTCAGTGGTGATGGGTGGAGGATCGGAGCTCGGGGCTTGATGTGGAGGAGAGTGAAGAGAGAGTTTGACGTCGAAGAGAGGGCTTTTATAGTTAGTCAAATACTAGTTTAGGCGACGGAATATTTCCGTCGGCTAAGGTAAATTCAATTTTCTTGAAAAAAAACAGCAGAAAAATAAATAGCCAAAATTTTCAGGATCTTAGTCTACGAAAAATGAATAATTCGTCAGTTAAGAATATCCTAGTCGACGAAAATAGAACTTTCTGCCACATAGGGAAAAAAATTCGTGAAATAAAAAAGTTAGCAAAAACCGCCAACATTGTTTCAAATCTTAGTTGATGAAAAATATTAATTCCTTAGGCTACGAGTATCTTAGTCGACGAAAACTACACTTTCCGTCGCATAGGAAAATAAAATTTCTTCCATATTCTTTAACATAAAGAATTGTAAATTGCGTTGACTGCAATTATCAGCACCGAGACTTGACCAGAATTACGTGATTTTTCAACTGTAGACGTATTTCATAATTCCGGTCATATCTTATTTCAATACATTTTTGCGTTTGAAGGTTCTATGTATAGTTTGTTTTTAAAACGGAACATTTACTTAACACTTAATAAACAAGTTATGCAATGTTAGTATGCATATTGCCATTCTGATGATCAAACTTGACAAATGAAAATCCGATCGTCAGATATAACCATCACTATAAAATACACTTATTACGAAAGTGCCAACTTGATCTGACAATTTTAAGGGCTCGATCCGAACTGTCACCCCAATCGTCAAACCCAAAAACACACGAAAATGGTCATGTAACCATCCAACATACATATTTTGGCCGGATCTTCAACTGAAAATAGTTTCAAATCGTTGTAACGTAACCAGTGGAATAAAAAGTTACGGTAAATATTCTGAATCTTAGTCGACGCAAAATATTGAATCTGACCAGGTCCGCTAAGCAACCTGCAATTTAAAACCCTATCATTGTAGTAACTGTAAGTAGGGATCGTTCTAGTCTGGGACACTAGGGAAGGATTATATCTGCATTAAAACAAGTTAGTAAAATTCATAAATATAAAATAAACATACAAGCACTAGTATAAACACATAATCAAATTCAAAAGCATACAAACCGGCAATATACAAATATGCAATCGGCAATACTATACAAATGACATTGAAACATAGATATTAACATATAGGCATTCCGACATGAATATACAAATAAACAGAAAATTATTTTCAATATATATATATATATATATATATATATATATATATATTTACACGTTATCAAGGGGGAATTTTAGTGAAAAATGTCCTAGAGGCCTAAGTCTAATATTTACAAGGTTGGTCAATCAATAATTAAGCACACATAATCATAACAAGCACCGAATATATAAACATGCAAAACTTAAACAAGATTAATATGCAACAATTATGTTATCATAGACTCTAATTAATTTCAACTATTAGACTCCTCATGTAAACTTAAGACCTAGAATTACATGATCTTAAGCCTATATATGTGTCATCTTAACATTAAAGAAAATTAATCAAGTAATGACAATGTACAAATTCACAGAATCATAAGAAATAACACGATAACTTCATAAGTCAGCTTTTAACAAATTCGTGCATATTTTCTCTACTTTACGCTCATTTTAGCCATTGCTCTACAAGTATGAAATTAACTAAGTCATAGGATAGTATGAATATCTCTACTTAGTCTTGCATGAAGTTGATATGTGTTCATTTCAGTGTTTGTTATGTTATGCGCATAAATAATGGTTGAGCACCATTGTAAATATTAGTCTAGGATTTAGGAGTAGAAGTAATTTAGAAAACATCCCAAACCCCATCATAAAATTCGTATATATGTTAATATTTATAAATATACTTCGTGTCTATACTTGTGCATATTACATGTCAATTTTGTGTGTATATATATATATATATATATATATATATTTTGTGCCGATTTCTTTACTTGCTAATTTGTGTTTATATGGGTTGTTTTATACTTATATAATGTGACAAATAATTATATATGTTATGTGTATAATTATCAGTGTTCAAAAAAACGCTAGGCGCTAGTCGGGCGGTCAGCCACCTTCTAGAGCCCAGAGCGCCTAGGCGGAGCCTAAGCGGGGCCTAGGCGGTTTTACCTTTTTTTAAAAATATATATATTTATAATATAATTTTAATTCTATATAATACTCAAATAGACATTTACCAACAACCAAATTGATCCATCAACAATCAAATAATAATACAAGAGCTTCCAAACAACTCTAAAACGAAAACTTATCATAAAAACATACATATAAACTCAAACATGCAAAGACAATCAAGTACTACTACCACAAAATAAAAGTGTCTAGCATATATTACAATAAAAGTGTCTAGTATATATTACAACATATATAATCGGGCTGGGTCTCCAGTGCAACATATATATTTTTCTTTACCAAATACATATGCAGCTGAATATAATGGACAGAAAACGTACCTGGGAAGAATTGCCGATAGCATGGCGGGGCCTAGGCGGTTTTTTATAAAAACGGGTCGGCCTGCCACCTTCCAGCGCCTAGGCGGCCGCCTAGGCAGATTTTTCGAACAGAGATAATTATTTATACTTGTATATTACTAACGTGTTTTGTTGTAGTCATTAAATTCGCCCTATTTTCCCCGGTCAGAACGATCTCTACTTGTCTATACTACAACTATAGGGTTTTTAAATTGCGATGTCATAACAGTATCTCAGCACTCCTCTTCATCTCTCTTCCTCCTCCACGGACGGCAACTCCTCCTCCTCCTTTTACGACAACTCATCCTCCTTCGACGACAATTCCTTCTGCTCCTTCTCCTACCCTTCCACCATGGCTCCTCTTCCTCCAAACACCTCCAGGCAATGGTCTGGTGGCAGAAAAACGAAAAAGAAGAAAAATAAAATTAATCGAAAGTAAAAGAAATAAAAAATAATAATATAAAAAATATATATATTTTTTAAACTTTAGCAGACGAAATGCAAACTTTATGCGATGAAATACAAACTTTAGACAACGAAATGCAAACTTTCCACGGTCAAACAGTTTTGACCAACGGTTTGAAGTTTAACCAACGAAAATTTTACGTAATGTCGACGGCTATAGTCCTAGACTATAGCCGAAGAAATACCCATAGTCGGCCATAGTGTAGGACTATAGCCGACGACATAGTTTTATTTTATCGGTTAAAACTATAACCGATGACACTCTAGATGACGAACCCTTGTTGGCCAACATTATAGTTGACAAAATTTTGTAACATGCCGACAAAAAAATTTCGTCGGCTATAGTAGTTATCTTGGTAGTACTACTAGGATCTTAGCCAACGGAAAAGTTTCGTTTGTAAGGGTCTTTGCCGACGGATCTTAGTCGAAGAACCTTCGTCGACTAGGTTGTCTCTTAGCTGATGGAAAAATTTATTTTGTAGGCTATTGTCTTCACCAACGCGTCTTAGCCATCGGATCTTAATCGACGGAATTTCTGTAGACTAAGATATTAGAAGACGAAAAATGACTTTTACCATATGAAATTATTTCTTCTGCTACAAGCCATAATCCAGTAGTGTCTAAGAATAAAAATTAAAACCGTTACAGCTACGTTGTTGAAGAGAAAGAGACATATATTGGGTTTGTTCTTTAAAGAGAAGAAGAGTAGAATCGAATCGACCCTTGTAATCCTTAATTATGTTTTTTTAATCCAATTTTCTATTAAAACTAACGACATATTTAGATAAGTGTCAAAATTTGATAAGTGGCACAAGTTTGGCACAGGATTTTGGAAACAGCATATTTGCTTCTGCAACGACACAGATTCTTGAATAAAACAAAACAAGAAGGCAAGAACCACTTAGAACGACAACTAAAACACATACCAATTCAATTAAGAAAAATGATCCAAATAATGTTTGACCTTTTAAAGAAGCAAAGTTTTGGTGTCTTACATTTCAAAAACTTCAAAACGGTATCCCACATTCTTACCCCGACTGAAGAAATGCTTCTATAACCGTTAGTTTTGTTAAAAAAACTAACGACATACATTTTTTAACGTGGAAAGACTGATTTACCTTTTGTTTTTAGAAAAATAATCCAAACAATATCTAAATTTTTAGAGAAGCAAAATTTTGGCCTCTCACTTTTCAAAAACTTTAAAATAGTATCTCACGTTCTTACCCCGACTGAGGAACGGTAGTTGAAACTATTAGTTCTGAGCCACCAACATCTCATGCATCATCACTTCCATCTGTGCTCCTCACCCTTCTCCAATCTACTCTCAGTCCCGACTTCGTCTTCTTCGTCGAGATCGCATGGTATAGATGACTATTGTAGGATCCGGTGTAACATTTGAATCTCAAATTGACCACATCTGGCTACTTTTGTTTTTGATAACCACCAATTGATCACAGACGTTCTCCAATTTTAGCATGAACTATAAATATTTGAAAAATATGACTGATACAAAATAGTTTAGGTGGCTATGGTTGGGTAATGCTGATTATCAAGTGCATAAAGTCAAGTATTAGTATCAGAAACTGTATTATTCTCTAAGAGAGAGACTGTCATGACGGAGTGGAGAAGCCATGGTTTACTTGATAATAATGGGTTTTTGGAGGAGGGTCAGAGCAAGCTTGATTATGTTTTGGCTTTGACTATGAAGAACTTAAATGAGAGCCGACTACAAACAGTTGTGTTTAAGAAGGGGTTACAGGTTTGGCAAAGTCTATTCTACAATGATGATGAATACCGCGACAAGATTTTTTCCACGACGAAATTACTCTTTTCTCTCTTTTCCTCCAACGGCGCATTTCTCTTTCTCCGATGACGACGCTTCTCCCTTCTTTTTTTCTCTGATGTAGACGAAAATGACAATCTTTTTTCTTTTCTTTTCAGTTTACTAAGTTATATTCATTCTTACATAAAATTTTAATTAATTATTGTTCTTCATTTTAAAGGCATAGAATTTTAGAGACGAAAAGGAATAAAAAATATTTTTTTAACGAAACTAAAGGTTCCATATACCTTTATTCAGTCGGGGTAAGAACGTGAGATACCGCTTTGAAGATTTTGTAACGTGAGACACCAAAGTTTTGCTTCTCTAAAAGGTCGGACATTATTAACAAAGGATAAATTAGTCTTTTTATGTATGCCGTAATTTTTTAAACGAAAATAATAGTTCCAGATACCTTTCTTTAGTTCGGTACGAACGTGGGATACAGTTTTAAAGTTTTTAAAACGTGAGATACCAATATTTTATTTCTCTAAAAGGTCAGACGTTGTTTGAATCATTTTTCCCCACGAAAATTTTTGCATTTTAGCCTTGGTACTGTAGATCTCTTTTTCATTTTGAAAACAGTCATATGAAACTGCACATATTATTAAAAACTGTGAAACATAATCCTAAACATCTAGGATTTGGGAAGAGTCGTCTCTCGGTGAGACGAGGTAAAACCCGAGCTTAATTGTTGGAGAATAGATTAGGCACAAACCCACGTAATTAACTCTAAGGGCTAATGACTATTTGCACAAAAAAATAAAAGTCAAACCTCATTTCAATGAAAATAAGACTTTGAAATCTAATTGAATGAAAGATATTTTATTTTTGCCTAAACACACAAATCTTTATTAAAACCATATTAAAATAATAATTTTCAAAACATTTTTATCCTTACCTCTTACTAAAGAGAGAAGGATTTACCAGAGCATTGCCGGACTCCGGTGATCATATTTCTCCGGTCACCGGTAAATTGGTTACTGACACCTAGTAACTTAGATATGCCAGTTACTGGTCCCTAGTAACTCAGTTCCAGACCGTTATTAATTACAACTAAATCGGTTACTGACGCCCAGTAACTCAGATATTCCAATTACTGAGCTCCAATAACTCAGTTTCTAACCTCTAATAACTATCACTAAATCGGTTACTGACACCTAATAACTCGGATTTTCTATGATCGCCAGATTCTGGTCACCGGTAACTCAGTTACTAGCTCCTAATAACTCAGTTTCTGACCACTGATAACTCGATTAGTGACCCATAATAACTCGTTTTATAGACTCTCATGCTCCCAATAACTAGATACTAACCCCAAATAACTTTTTTACTGACCCACAATACTCGGTTACTAATCCTTAATAATCATTAGTTACTGACCTCAATTAAGCAACCCAAAGATTACTGGGCCTTATAAAATATAGAAAAGAGATCGATGAACATCAGAACATGGTGATATTGATTCTTGTTGTGCTCATATATCACTAATAGATAGAAGTTTAACATAGTCCACAGTTTACAGAGAAAAATAATAATAAAATCAAGATTGAATGATGCAAAAAAATATGATCAATCATCAAAAAATGGATAATCCTGCTAAGCCTCTGCAGCTTCTTCTACATCACCGACATCTCGCTCCGGCGACGAAGGATTTATCGCCTCAAATTTGTCCTCTGTTTGCATCAACACAACTTACATCGCTGATGACTAACAGTCATTGCTTTCATAATTCTAAGCAGAGATCAAAACAAGTTGATGTTCCTTGATTTGGAATCAAAACAAAAGAATCGAAATTCAGAACAAAGGCTCCATGATGACGAAGTTTTCCCTACAAAGACGGTGCATACAATCAAGGACCAAAGTGATATGAGAGAGAGAGAGAGAGATTGTTGTCGATGTCACATCCCGGTTCTAAAATCCATTTACGGTCGGTTATTACCCAAGTTACTTTGATCTTTAACCATTTCGTAGTAACCGTTTTACCGTGAGAGGTCAAAAAGTTGACTTTTCGTTAAGTCAGGAATTTGGGAAAACTTTCTTCATAAAAGTTGTAGAGGGTGTCGTTACGAGTCCGTAGACACGTAGCACGCTTAAATCAGAGATCGTATGAAGAAGTTTTGGTCTAAAAACCAAAGTTACTATTTGGTGAAAAGCTTATATATAGTGAGTTACTAGGGTAAATCGATGAAAAGGTGAAAATTGAAAAAGTTACCGTTCACTGTCGAATTTCCTCCGAAACCCGACAGTTTTTCCGCCGGATTTCATCACCGGATTTCTCCTCCGTCCGGCGGAGTTAGGGCGCGTGCTAGGTACCAAATTGAAGCCTGCTGTGCCACCTTCAAGTTGGTGGTGGTCACCGGAGCCAAGTCGCCGTCGTTGGAGAGAAATCACAGCGAGAAGGGACGGCCTTAGCACTGATCATCGACACCGGATTTTTCCCTCCTCAGGCCACCTCCTAGTGAGTTCCTTATATGGTTTTGATGGGTTTGAGGTGTACATTAAGCTCCTAGAATTTCGTAGCTAGATTTGAAGTGTGTAAGGAGAATTAAGGATTTGAAGTTTGGGTTGACTTTTAATTCGGGTTTTTGTAATTGTTGTCGATTGACCTAGTTAGAGACCTAACTGGCCTTCAAGTTGAACTAGGAAGTGGTTCCAATTGATGAGACGAAGCTGCTGGTAAAATTTTGTGACGATCGGAGGTCTCCGGAGTTTGGCCGGAATTCTCTGCTGGCCGCCGCCACTTTTTGGACAGTTTTTCTTGCCCATTAAATTGTGAAAATTAAGAGAAGGCCATTGGAAGACAGTTTCTAATTTTTGGGGATTTAATTGATATGTTATGTATTTTTGGAAGGTTTGGATTATTAATTGAGTAATTAAAGGATAACCGGTCGTTTAGGGAGAACCGGCTAGGCGTGAGAGCGTGATTAAGAGTTTGTACGCTATTGGGGTATTAGAGGCCGACTCCCCACACTTTTCGATAGATGGTTAAGGTTGAACGTTAAGGGTAGAGCTTGTTATTGTTGCCCTTACTTTGATTATGGGTTTAAGACCTGTTTATGAGTTTTGGACGGGACATGGAGGAGCTCGAGCTGAGCAGCCATCTAGTAGCCGGCAGACCTAGCGGCATCTATGAGTGAACCTTGTTTTTAAATTAAATTGCATGCCATAGACTTTAATTGATTTCTCCTGCATATATGATTTCCTCCATTTATGTTTTACGGTGGTTTTTGGGAAAATAGGATTTAAGAATTTTAAAGACAAACGAGCCGGGAAAGTGGTTCATACCTTTCCCGTGATTTTAAAGGATTTTCCCGGGATATGATTTAATTGTTATCACCGTTTTGGGATTATGGAGGGGGACGATTTTAAAAGGAGAAACTTGGCTCATGGATTTAAAGGGTTTTTAAAGTAAAGGCAAAGAACCGGTTTTGGGTTCCTGAAAAGGTTTTAAATCCAATGCATTTGGGGTAAAGTCAAGGTGATTTGACTTGGTTTTCGGATTATTTTTCCCACGAGGGTTTAAAGGATTTTAAAAGGATTTTTAAAAGAAAAAGGATATAAGGATAGCATGCTAGCATGGACCCTCTCCGGTGGTAGCTGATCATTAGACCCTCCCGGATAGAGCAGGTCGGGGACCCTCTCCGGTGGTAGCTGGTCATTAGACCCTCCTGGATAGAGCAGGTCGGGGACCCTCTCTGGTGGTAGCTGGTCATTAGACCCTCCCGAATAGAGCAGGTTGGTTTTCTCGTGGATGAGGTTAATACCCCACATAATTGTTTATATTTGAGCCAATGGATTTATTTGAATGATTTAATTATTTAATGTCCATGATTTGTTGCATGCGGATTTTCTTAGAAAACTCTAAGGGAGGATATTAGCGGAATGTAGAGTTTTTATATTTGATTTTTGTCCACTCACTCTAACGGTTTTCAATGTTTCTCCCCTGAGCCCTTCGTTTTTAAATGCCCAGATTGCAGTGCTCGACCCAACTAGACTACTTGGAGGCCAAGCATAGTTACCGCCACTTCCTGCACTAACAGTAGGTTCCGGGTTGACCTACTTGTAATCTATCTATGTTTCTACTTAATCTTAGACGCTCTGATACACACCGGGTAGTTTTATTTGTTGGAGAACTCTTAGGGATATGGAACTTTATGTATCACTTACATTCGGAGTTGTTGAACTATTTGCTGAATTTATTAGATGTGTATCTTGTGGAGTTTGTTGGTTATTGGGAGCAGGATGACTCTAGGAGATTTCGGATGGATATTGGTATTAGAAGTGTATTGTGGGTTATTGCAGGTTAAGGGTTGTCCACTTTTCAAGGGAGACTATGTCGAAATTTCGGCAGAATCTTTTTTTGGAGGTGGTCCCCGCAGGACTTACTTCGGGTTAAAAGGGTTTAACTCGGGGTGGGTCCTGACAGTCGATGTCAATCAGCAATTCAGATCTGGGCAGAGCAACTCGAAGTTAAATGGTGGAGGCTTTAGTCGCCTTTTAGGTCCTCGATGACGGTGTAGTGACGCAGCTCGTACCAAGGAGGAGGCCGATGTAGGCATCGATGGAGTCGGCAGTGGTCTTGCCTTCTAGAGAGAGAGAATCTGAAAATTGGCATCGGAGATCCGTGAGCTCTACAACAAAGCACTGGCCGGTGGCGGTGACTGAGACGGCGCCGATCTGGTGCATCGGTGCCGTCGATCTGGGCTTGAGAGAGAGAGAAGTTCTGATCAGAAAAATGAGTGAGAGAAGAGTGAGGTTGACATTTATGAAGGACAATGTTGTCTTTTTGTTTTGACCTGTGAAAATGAACATTGACAAATTATTTTTATTAGATTGGGTTATAAATCTCTAAAATTAGTACTAAATGGGCATTGACAATAACTTTAATCAATCAACTTCGGAATATCATCAAATGGGATTACGTGCTCGTTAATTACCAGTGCATGAAATCACACGCAGCTCAATGAAGATGAAGAAAAACGACAATACTTGAGTTTACTGATTCCCTTGTCCCAATCAAAGCGTGAGCCTTTACCGATCGAGGCTCTTTCTTTCTCAGACTCCATGAAGATGAAGGCCAGCTTCGCTAGCTACCATTGTTTCTGTTCCACTAAGCTATTCGTTGACAGCTTTATACACTGGTTCAACTTCCTCAGTTATAAACGGGTGACAACAACCTCCATTATTCATACACAGGTTCTCAAAAAATAGTAACCCATTATTTGAACAGCAAATTCAAATGATCCCAGAATCAGCTTACAAATGCGCTCCATGTTTTTTTCAGTGGCATATATGACACAAATTAATCAATATTATCGAATCGATGTATGCTTTTCAAAACTTACGGGTGTAGTCCAAGGCCAACAGTAGAAAAAAAAATCAAATTGAAGCTGATGAAATCCATTTGTGCCGTACAAAAAGATGAATCGCAGAATGATCAAAGTTAGTCGATCTGTTAGGAAGGGTTAAATGACAGCTTCAAAAAAGAGATCAACTTTGTTTTTCCGATCAAAAGGGGCACCCACTTTCTGCAATTAATTATAATTTCTTTGTTTAATTTTCCTTATAAGAAAGATACTACTTTATCTTGCTTCCTTCTTTTAAGAGGAAAAATCTAGATTCCAATTATACATTGCATCTAATTATTAAAATAAATTAGTGTTTTCTGACAGGGATGTCATGTAGACGATCATGAAAATAAATTAGTACCAGCGTAGTTTACATCATATATACAGCAAATTAGTTTACATATAATATATACAAAATAACTGTTCGATCATTCACAAAAATGAGCATATAATTGGTCAAAATGTTCTTTGAATGATCTATAATTAACTATATTAATTTATATCTTAAGGCTTAAGAATTCACAGGTTGCATGACCAGATTACGTGATTGCTAAGACCAGTTGTATATGTTGTCATCACAACGTGTGTGTGTGTATATATATATATATATATATATATATATATATATATATATATATATATATATATATATATATATCAGATTAAAGATAAATGTTCTGGTACCACGTAATCTGGTATAGACTATTTTAAACAAATGGCGGATAGTTTAAAGACATTGCGTCTACTATTTAGTTAGTAAAATAAGCATGTTTCCATAAGGAAGGATTCAAATGCTCAAAACCTACCTATCATGTGCAGGTCTCAGCCGTAGAAAACTATCACCAAGTCTATCGAGTCTTTTGGTGGCCAATTTTCATTCATGTGAGAAATTGTTAGAAAAATGGTCTAAATGACCATTGATTAAACCAAATAATCAAAGTGAGTTGCACTTTTAATTAGATGATTGCAAGCATGAATTTGTAATCCTTGGTTGTGGGGTGAATGAGAAATTGTCACCTAAAGATGGTTAGTTCAAATGAGAAAATAAACTTTGTCTCACATTGGAAAAGTGAGAGAGGAATAAGGCTTTAAATAGAATCTCACACCTTGAAAGTGTAACCATAACAAGCACACATGCTCTCTCTTGCGTGCTCAAGGGGGGTGCAAATCTCAGGTCGGAAACTCAATTTCTTCACTTAGGCCCGCGCGACCTGCGGACACGTCAGCTTAAATTTGTGGCCCGAGAGCCCAGGTTTTTTTGAACTGACGGATTTATTTTTTGACCTTTCACATGTCTATAAGCTGTTACGAAAATTCAATACCACAATCAATCTGTAACAGACCTATTAAGTGTGGTTATGATTGCTAATAATTTTGTAACATACTTATTAAGACTATTTATTTGTGTATGTAATATTCACAAAGCCATCAATTCGTAGGTGATTCCCAATACTATATAAAGGACATCAATCCTTCATTATAAACACACCAACAGAAAACACTTCTTCTCCAAAAAAGCTTCTCTACTCCTATTCAGTTCTCTTAAAATTCGGTGATAGTTTGAAAGCACTTCCTAGTTCGTTGAAGCTCTTGTTCGTAGTGCAACAATTTAAGCTTGATTGTCATTTTATCTTAAGAGACCAAGCGGTATTGAGGTCCTTGCACCGATTAGAATGCTGTAATTCGTCTTAAGGACACCGTGTGATACACTGGACTCGGCAAACTTGCATTGGTTGAATTCTTCTTCTCAAATCCTTAATTTGCCATTTTATGATTTTGTTTATGTTCATGCAATTTGATTAATTATAATTAATTTTTGTTATTTCATTTTGTTAGTTTATAGACAATATAATTACCACATTTTCTAACACTTAATTTGCACCTAAAATCGTTCGTCTTTGCAATTTTCATTTTATTACATGAGTCAGATCGGTCATATATATGCATTTATATGATAACTCGTAGATCATTAAAACTTGACATATATGAAAATTGTGTGTTTCTCCAAAAGTACAAAATTTAGTTCTAATTTATACGTACTTCAAGTGCCATACTACCATGCATATATGAAAATCTTCAGACACTCTGGAATCTATTCCATACCTTAATTATGATAGATTATTTGCAAGAAACTGATCGGTGTTCTATAGCGTGTTAACACCTCAGTACTAGAGATGAAGTATCGGTATAGAGAGAAAAGTTGGAAGACAGAGAAGAGAGAAAGCAAATGCCAAACTGGAAAATGGAGAATTGGAGACAAGAAAAAAAACAAGGCAGTCTAAAGATGGTGGCTTCTTCCTTTTAAATTTGGGAAAAAGATCGAGTAACAAATTGAAGATCGATCAGTTGAAATAAAACTAATTAAGAATAATAATATTGAGTTGGATTTGGTTCAAACAAGCGAAAAAAAAGTGAGGTCTCAGCTGCCCCAAGGGCCACATCTCATCTGCTCACCACATAATGCATTATGTCTAATAAACCCTATTCTTTTTATGATTCTAAAGTAGCAAGCAACATCTTTGAGGCTTAAAGAAGAGATGCTTAACCTTTTTTTCTTAATCCGTTCCTTTATATTTTTAACTTTTTGTTTTAGTTGCATATTTTGAACCCTGATACCACAACTTTCCCATGCTTTCGAAAGATGAAAATGTTAGGTTTAGGAAAATCAAAGAAAGAAAAGTTATCCTTTTACAAAACGAATCACAAACCATAAAAAGTAGTGCTCCTTTGATATTTCTTAGGGAACATTTTACTTTTCTCTTCCAACGTATAAAAGCTGTTTTATGGAGTAAATTTTATTGTGCAGCATTGTAGATTATGCATATTAAAATTTATGGCTGCAATTTATTGTTGAGTTTGAAAAATGACTGTAAGTACCATTTATCCCTCTGAAGTGTGTTTTATGTACAATGACAGGTCAATTTTAAAATCTGTTTGTTTTACAAATCTGTATAACAGACAGACCCCTCCTTTGCACGACCCTTACGTTATGAATAATTCCTTAATCTTCCTTTACACGTTTCCAACATGTCTTTTTGAATATATCGTTGAGATATAAATGCCACGTCCAGAAAATAAAACCTTATGTGATTTTTTTTTGAAGAAAGGATATAACCTTATTCGATTCTGTTTATTGAATTAAAACTATGCATCGAGAGGGACATAACACCTATACCCCAAGTATTACGAGATAAATTATGTAGCTAGGTCTTCATATAGGACATCCTGAATGATGTCAGATGTCTCATCTAATACAAAGACATCAAAGTTGCTACATTTAGCAAGATGGGTTAAACGATTTGCAACACCATTTGCTTCTCGAAATACATATTGAAGTTGAAAGTAAACTAAAGCATTAGCATACCTCTTATAGTCCTCCATAATTCTCCCAATGTCTGAGTGGTCATCCCCGTCCATACGCAAATGCACTATCAGGTTAATACAATCACTTTCAACCTCAATCTCTTGTCATCCTTCACGAATAGCAATTAACATACTAGCCCTAACAGCTTTTTCCTCCACAAGCAATGTCGAATCCACCGTTTAAAAGGTTCTCGCAAAAAAGGCAGCAATGCGATTCCCCTCCCAGTTTCAGACCACCACTCCCACACCTCCTCGTCCCGGCTCATCATAAAAATTGCCGTCCACATTTATCTTCAGCCTTCATCAATGTGAGTTGCACCACTTCTGTATCCTCCTCTTGGTTTTCCCCTCTTTCCTTTTGTGAATTTGTTTATACTCTACCCATAAGAAATTTGACCAAGCTACCATGTTGGTAGTATTAAAAAAGGAACCCCTCCCTAGACCATGTTGTTTCTTTCTACCCAAATTGTCCACGAAGCAAATAAGAACATCTCTTTGAATTTATAAAGGTTTAGATTACTACATACATTGTTAATTGATTTTTAATATGAACACTAAATTACTTTATCATGCATGGTATCAGAACGGATTACACTACTCCACGTGTGAATACGTAATGGCCACACAAACTACACATCACCTCAAATGTCGTTCACGTGTTAGGCTTGAAAAATTCTTCATACATTGAAGGCGTGTTCATGACCGTAGCTACAATAGAGTGATATGGGTGCATATTGTCCCTTAGTTTTTAGGTATCTGTATCAAATTGGTGTAATTGCATATGTATAGCATGCATGTAAAATACTATTTTGACCCTTCTATGATGAACAAGTTAATTAAGTAATATTTGTTTAGGAATGTTTTGGCACACACCCACAAGTACACTTACAGTTTCAAGATTTTAACTATTAAAGCTCTCATAATAATTGTTTACTCCTCCATATCTCGTATATACAGATAATTATGTTTAGGTTTACTATAGTTTGCTCTCATTGTCATTTTTTCGAGTGTTTCTCCGAATAACTAATTGACTTTAAAAATTCAATTTAAAATATAAAATATTTAAATTTTTGTAGCGATTATAAATATATATATATATATATATATCATAAGAGAAAAGCAATTCAACATATTTTATGACACTATATAGGATGAAACCAACGTGAAAAGTATCTGCAATGTTATAATTTTTTTAGATTTTTTTTCTTTTTATAATATTGTAGTAATTTATAATTTTCATGTTAATTATTTGATAAAATTTATTTTCTATTAATAATACTACTTAAAATCTGACCTTGCTAATTAACACTTCTAGCTACGCCACTGGACGTGTTGAGATATAAATCTCACATCAGGAAATTGAGATCTTGTCTATCAGTTTATAGAGATTTAGGTTACTCTATTGATTACCAATTGATTTTGAATGTGAACCACAAACTACTTTATCATATATAACCAGTGATATGCACCTTCATTATTTACAAATAGACTTATAAAGAGCAAGCAATAGAAATCAATCCCACTACTTGAGTCTCTGTTATAAAATTTGTTGGTGTACACTCAAAGAGGTCTTTTGTCTATCCTCATCCTCCTCTCACATGAGTCGGCCATATCTCTTCCTAGTACACCGAAGTTGTTTCCGCAATACTAGAGTTTTGGTGGGCAACCTCGATCATTCGACATCGGCATTCATTAAGGATAAACCTTCGAAAGAGGTACTCCCAAAACTGATTGGAACTTCACGACCAACAAACAAAGAGATCAGGGTCGTACCTAAGATTTCAAGACCTGAGTTGAGATCTAAAAATGGTACCCTCTTCCGTCAAACACAAAAACGGCAAATCAACCATAAAAGAACGAAGGATGTTTCAAACCAATACAAACCGATAATTTTTAAGGAAACAAACTAAATAGTAATGGGGGACTAAAACCAAAAACTATCAAGCTTCAAAACAAATTTACAAATACACACTATACAGTAAAGAAATAAAAGTTTATCGAAAATAATAAACCATATATACAATATTACAAATACTAAAGAAAGTGTTTAATTTGATTATTTACCACTAATAGTCTACATTTCAATTAGCATATCTCTTTTTTATAATATGTTAATCCGGTCAAAAAGAAAATTAGTAAGAGAACCCCTCATTTCGAGATCCGAGCCCCACTTCTTACAACCCACACTCATCAATAACCAAGCTACTTCATTATTTCCTGCAACTGAACATTGTCTTTAATGGAGAACTATGAAACCTAGTATCACGGGTCGTCGATCCTAAATCTTGGTGCCCCCTCCCAACCCTAATATTTTGGACATGAGGTGGCCGCTTCTTTAGCCTCACCTCATGTTTGGGCTTAGAAGAGATCTGAAACCTAGTCTTCTAAAAAATCGTAGCCAAAGAAGCAGGCGCGCACTAGCTTACTAATGCACCTCTACA
The DNA here is from genome assembly GCA_951800085.1 of Comarum palustre. NCBI lineage: Eukaryota > Viridiplantae > Streptophyta > Magnoliopsida > Rosales > Rosaceae > Comarum > Comarum palustre. The sequence continues at coordinate 28,505,657 of OX637572.1, forward strand.
ACCGAACCTCTTAAAGCAATGAGTTGCCATGGATCGAGCCAAATCTTACCAAAAACTCCACGCAAATACCGACAACAAGCCCAAATTTCAAATTTGTACGTCAAAGCCTCTCCACCACCTTAAGGATGCACAAAACTGCCCACCTCCGATCCTTTTCTTGTAGAAGAGAACAACGTTCGTCATTAACATCTTGTAGTCTTCTGTTGACCCACAAGTCGTCGTTGCTATATGCTTCATGAAACATATATAGGGTTCCTAGGGTTTCGGTATAAAGGATGGACTTCCAGCATTATTCATGCCTCATTTTAAGTAGGGCTGCATTCGAGTCGAATACATTTTTAAAAACTAGGATTCACGATCTGAACCATATACAATATTTTCAGTTTGGGTTATCCATTTTTAAAGATTAGACACAAATGGAACAGGTTTGGAAAGAATTGGTTCAGATCTCAGTTCTTTTTGGGTCCGGAAGCCTGATCCCTAGATCAGGGAGTTAAATCTACACTCATTTAAAATCCACACACTTCTTTTTCTTGTTATGGTAAAAAGACAGTGTTACTAAAAAAATAAGTTTAAAAAAGTAAATTTAACTTTTTTTATCAAATGGAAATTCATTCAAAGAAAATATTTTATCAAGGACCATATAATGACCTCATTAAACCTAGACAACTCACTAGGAAGAGTACCACACTCCATTTTAATAAATTCAATAACTAGATTCAACAACTATAAGAGAACTAAGCCACTAGTACATGAGAAATTTTTCAGTGCTACCGTAGCACCACGTAGCAATGCCTAGTGATGCTACATTTCAATCAAAATAAGACATCTGATTTTATTATAATTAAACTTAAATAAATATATATATATATATATATATATATATATATATTTTAGTTATATTGTTAGACATCATCTTGGGTTTTTTATTGTTTTTTAATACTAAGCCCTAAACCCTATACCCTAAACTATATACCTTATACCCAATACCCTAAACCATATACCATATACCTGATAACCTAAACTTTAACTCTAGACCTTAGTATGAATTCACTAAATACCCTTGAATGTCATTTCACAAAATATAAAAATCAATAGTTTTTATTTTAATTGTAATAAATCTACATGTCTTGTTTTCAGGCCTGGACCTGAGATTTTTAGACCTGAGTCGAACTTTTAAAAATTGGTACTTAAACTATAGTATTCATTCAAATTTATTTTTTCTTTTCAAAAAATTCATGAACTAAAGCTATGAACTCAAAATCTAATGACATAAAACATTAGAAATCTTTTTTATACTTACTTACATTGCTCATTTTTTCTCAAATAATAACTAATGATTGTAATATAATGCTTATTTTTTACTAAACTAATGTGATCACACAATGGAAAAAAAATTTGGCCCCTTAAAGGTTCGGGACCCTGAGTCCATCGACTTTTGAGACTCTATTCAGATACGGGTCTGCTTGTTTTGATTAGAATGTAGCATCATTAGACATTGTTACATGATGCTACAGTAACATTGAAAAATTTCACATTCACCACCAATATATAGGTTGGAAAATGAATGGATAGAGCAGCTTTAACTACCATATGGGCAACTTTATTTCCTTCTTTGGGAATGAAATCCCACTTACAAGACTCAAAATGACTTAAATAAGACTTAGCTGTTTCAACCAAAACACTATGCAGCCGCACTGAGATCTTTTTGGGAGGAATCTAGAGTAGTTATAAAACTGAGAATCATCCCTTATTTCCAGCCCAGCGAAACCAGCTTGTATGTAGAAATGTAACCGATGCACCAAAACTATAAGTTCACATGCATGAGGATTGATAAATCTTGTACCCAAGACTGCGAGGACCCCTAAGAGCATCTGCAGCGGTTTTTTCGCTTGCTCCTCCTATTTTGAGGAGGAGCAAGTGCTATTACTATTTGAGCAATAGGAGGTGCAGTGCAGTTTTTTCGTGTAACGGTGGGGAAAAATAGCACCTCCTATTACTATTCATCGATTTTTTTTAAAAAAAAACATGACTATATTTCCACTCACTCTTCAGCTCACCAGTCAACTCCACCGCAATAGACCATCATCACCAAACCTCACTCTCTCTCATTCATTCTATCTGTGATGGGCAGCTCCGAAGAAGACAGCAAGCCCATCTCCCTACACGACTCGTCCTCCACTCCCCTCCTCTCCAAACCCGACGACCCGCCCCCTCCTCCTTACTCCGACCAACGACCTGACTCCTCCTCCGACCAGACCCAATACCTCCAGATCTCCTTCAACCACAACCACCGCCCCTTGAAAGATCTCGCCTTCCTCCTCTTCCTCCTCTTGGTCCTCTTCACATTCGTCGTCGGCATCTTCCCTATCTTCTTCGACGTCTATTGGTTCGTCGCCTGCACCATCAGCTCGTCATGCAGCGAGTCTTTCCCTCTTGTTTATAGGATTCTGGTTTTAGTTTTTGTGTTGTTGGTGATTGTTGCCATTATGTGGATTTTCGTGGCGAATCAGCACCGGATTGAGCTCACTATAAGCATAATCGGAGTGGCCGCAGATGCGCTTTGGAGGAATTTGGCTCTGTTTGGTGTGTTGCCGATATGATTGGCCACTTTGGATCGGACAGCTCGTGCTGCTACTTGAGCAAGGATTGCTCGTGCTCGCGCTGGTGCTCGACATCAACGAGCGGTCGCCGGCCTCCACCTCTCCCGTTGCATGCTGGTTTCTCCCTTGCTCGTGCTATCTCCGGCATGGCCCGCCGATTTCCCTCCTTGCTCGTGCTGAAATCTACACCGCTGTAGATGCTCTAAGCACGTGCCATGCTCATCCCTGCAAACTGCTCCAGTTCCAAATAGACCAAGTTTAGGATCAAGTGCACCATCAACATTAAGGTTTATCCACCCAGAGCTTGGTTTTCTCCATCTGACAATAACACGATCTCTACTACTTCCTTCATTTTCAACTCATCAGCTCCCAAATCACTGGTTACTTTCCTGGATTGCTCAACCACGTCCCATCACATCACAATTTTCTCAATCAATCCCTAAACAAACCAAATCACTAGTTACTTTCCTGGATTGCTCAACCACTTCCCATCACTCCAGCCATGAACCTTGCTATTCCGCTCCTGCCATAAATGCCATGCTACAACAGCAAACCAAACTTGCTCCTTCTCTTTAGCTACCATGCAGACATGAAGAAATAAACCCACCATATCTTTTTCCTTCTACACCTCACACACTCCCTATAAAAAGTAGTCTTTCAAATACTTATGGACTGTTGACAAATATATCTTCTTTTCAACACCTAAACACAAGGTAAGAAATTATTACATGGTCTCCAAATGAAGGCTTTAATTTTATTAGGCACCTTCAACCACCATTGCTTCTTCCAAACTTTTGACTTTCCCCTCATATATATTCCCACTCCCTAGTTCCATCCCTCCACTTCGAAGTCTCTCCCGCACCGTAACCCAATAGCCTGACTTAACCAGATTTCTCCCATTTTTATTAGATCAATTTCACCCGTTGGGCCACTTAATTGGCTGAAGTGACCTGGGTCATTTAAGTGACCTGAGTCACTCAAGGTCATTTAGAAAAAGACAGTGATTTTCACCCGTTACATATCAGACTTAGGGTTAACACGTGACTTTTAATTATTTATTTAATTTTAAAATACATTTTTAAGAGTGAATAATTGTTTTGAATGTAAGTAAATGGTTAATTACAATACAAAAAATAAGGAATTTTTATTTACGTAAATATTTGAACATAATGTAAAATAAGGGCTTATATTAATTAAAATATCACTACCGGAATCAGTAGTTTAGCCGACGAAAAATTTTCGTCGATCTGTTAGCCAAATTCGTCGGCTTTGACTTTAGCCGATGAAATAAAAGTGGTCGTCGGCGATAGTTTCACACTTAGCCGACGACATATTTTTCAATTTTTCGTCGGCTAAAGTAAGACTAAAGCTGACGAAAGAAATTTTCGTCGGCCTCAACATAAAACTTTGGCCAACGAACTATAAATATTTCGTCGACCAATTTAAAAAACTATAGCCGACGAAATGTACTATAAATCGTCGGCTAAATATTTAAAAATAAAAATAATATAGCCGACGAAATATAGTACATTTCGTCGGCTAAAACACTACTATAGCCGACGAATTAAGCCATATGTTGTCGGCTAAACTTAAAAAAATATAAAATACTATAGCTGACGAATTATGGTAAATTTTGTTGGCTATAGTACTTTTTATACTAAAAAACTACAAAATTTCTAAATTACTATCCAAGCAAACTGCAAATTCATAAACAATTTTATATAACCAACAATGTACACCATCAAAATTAGTCTAAACGTTTTGTATTAAATTATTAATTTATAAATAATTGTTCATAAACCCATAAAACTAAATAAAATCTATATCATCTAAATCTATATCCGCGCCAGGAGGAGGTTGCTGTTGAGGAGGTGGCGGCGGTTATGGTAGGGGAATAGGCATAGGCATGGGCAGAGGCGGAAGTCCCTGAAGCTGGACAACTGAAAAATCTTGCAAGTACTGGAACATCTGCTGCTGTGCCTGGTTGGTGGCATATACTGTCGCATTATACTCTTGTAAAACGGCTTGATGTTTCCGTAGCATCTGAACTTCCGCCTCTAGCTGAGTCGTTCTGCTGCTGGTCGAGGCTGCCTTTTTTGAAATCCGGGATTGGTCTTCAGTACCCCCTCTCCCTTCTTTCCTAGACCCCGGCAGTAGAAGTTATTTCCTCGCGGTGGGAATGTTGTGCCCATGATCCTCATTTCAACCCTGAGATCCGAAATGTCGATCCAAGACATGGCTTCGGGCATGTCTTCCTCTTGCGTGTCTGGTCATGTCTCCCTAACTATAGCAGTCATCACCTCGTCACTAGCCTGCCTCACCCTCGCCTAATTGGATAGGAAAAAATAATTAATTAACATTTTTAAATATATATAAATATAATTTAAAAAATTTGAAAACGTAAAACGACTTACAATATCCTCCTACGCGTCAGGATATGCCTTCTCGTACGTATAGACGTACCGGTTGACTTCTGGATGTTCCCTCGCCGTCTCATCCATCAACAATGCGAACGGTCTAGAACTGGCATGATGGTTCATTGTGTTGCGTTGCCGGTTCTGAGCGTTCGCCCAGGAAACGGCCTACAAAGGAAAAAAATTAGTAAAATATTTTAAAACGTACTAATTAATAAAAATATAAGAAATTATTATTTTTAATTACCTGTTTATGAGGGTTGTTGAATTCGGATATCAGAAGCCAACGTCACTCGTATTCCCTAAACTTGAACTCAAGGGGGTACCAGAACGTTCATTCCCATGGGTAGTCCAGTGGGTCCGTAACTCGTTCTTCCACTCCTTATACCTATAGATACGATAAAAAAATTATAAATATTATTAATTACACATATAATTTTGTTTTTTCATTAACTTTCCAACATACCTTCCCCCATGCACAACGTCCGCCCAGGTGTTCCTCAATTGCTGGGGAACGTCAAACCACACATGCATTAAAACGTTTATTAGTTTAGTTTTTCATAAATCCATAATGTAATACATAATGTTAATTGTGAATTTTTTTATACTTACCGACATTGCGTTGTGGACCATGTCCTTAACCTCCTATGGGACCTCGCCCCAGTCTGACCACAACATAGAGACTTTATCCCTAATGAGCACTCCCACGCGGCCGGAGTACATCCTCGTCTTCCCGCCTGATACTACGTTCCCATCCCCGTTAGTATCGATGACGATCCTTCCCGAGGTACTCACGGTCTTCTCAAGAGCCTTCCTGTGACGGGACCTCTCTTTTTCCTTGTCGGCTTGGCTCCGACGGTGCCTATCATAAATTGATTATTAATAGATTATTCTTATTATGACATTATAAGAAAACAAATTATTTATATATCATTACCTGAGGGCGTTGGGGTGGACGCGACGGATCCCGACTCTGTCGCCGATGATGATACCCTCACAGAAATTAAATCTGTACCAAAAGGCATGAACAGGTATGCCGCTGATGGGGTCACCTGCGGGGGCAGTGGATAAATCGGCGCCCCTGAGTCATTGACTGCCGGTAATGCCGGTATCAACCGCGGAAGGTAGAGAAGAGGCGGCGGCATCTGAACCCCAGAAGACCCACCCTCCGAAACAGTAGAATCCGGAGTCGGTGCCCTGTGTATCTCTATCTTAGCCGACGAAATATGATATATTCGTCGGATAAAACTATCTTAGCCTGCGAAATATAATGTATTTCGTCAGCTAAAAATAAAAAATATATAAAAAACAGGTTGTTTGATGTAACCATACCAATTTCTTGTTCATATATCACCAAAATTAAACTAAATTATGATTCAACAGCTTGTAGCATATAAAGCACACATCAATTTGTATTACAAATTTAAACTAATTAAGAAGGCTCGTAATCGGAATCATCCGATGAGTCTTCTTCGGTGTCAGAATTAATTTATGGCAATCTATGCATTTCTTCATCACAAGAGTCGTCGTCTGTTTCTTGATTTGGATCCACATCAATAATCCTTGTGTCTAAATCACGAATTCGAAACGAACGACCCGCTTTAAAATTATTAAGACGAATTGTAGAGGAGTCAGGAATACCTATTGAACTGGGCTATTGATACGCAACATCTTCTTCCTCATCTTTGGCCTCTCCAAGTGTAGCCGCCCAGTAAATGTTTCGAGGGTGTACAAGGTTGACAACTTTCCACATGTCACCCTTAACAAGGTCATCAAGATAAAACACTTGTTTTACCGATGTGGCAAAAACGAACGAGTCATCTTCGTAATAGCTTGTAACAGTGTTCACCGATAAAATCTCATACTGATAATTTTCATGCTCTACGGGCTTCTAATATCAAACCATCTACACTTGAAGAGGTGCACTGTTATACCTTGCCCATAAATGAGTCTACCACTGAATCGAGAACACCGTAATAATCAACTCCATCGCCCACCATGAGCCATCACCCCAGAATTTTGTGTTCTCTGTCTGTTGTCTCTCTGTTCACATATAAATTGCACTTCATTCACCTTGCACATCGGATAAACTCTTGACATTATCTGCTTCATCGCTAGAAGTCTTAGTTCGTGCGACCAATTTGGGTGACCATCGAATTGAATATGGTTCATCTGCAACCAAATATTCAATGTCTTGTAAATATGAATAATTATGCAATGAATGAGTCATGAACAAAAATAAAGAATTACATACCCAGCCGCCAAAATAGTTTGCGAACTCCTTGTTGTGGTAGTCGAGATCACCTTGAATATCTGGACAGTATAAATGGATGTCTTTCCAGTCTTCAACTTCTGGACAGCTAATCAATACCCACCAATGGGCTATGACTAGCTCTTGTGGTTGCAACTTGTAGGAGTCTGGTAAAATTCCATAAACTTCAACATCATTAGAGACTATGGAAAAGTTGAACTTCAGTACATCTACCGGTATGGTTTGTGGAGTTTCCTTCAACGCTCCTAAATACAACTTCATGTAGGTGACGCACTCGTGCGCAATATATGTTTCAGCTATACATCCTTCAAATGCAGATTTGTTAGCCACATAAGCTTTGTAGTCTTCAAGTTGTCTATATATAAATAAATTGTTGTAATATGTTATGATTATATATTGAACATGTACAATAAAAAATTTAGGTGTAAAAAACATACCTTTTCATGGGATACATCCAAGTATAGTGTACTGGACCGGTAAGCAACAATTGCTCGGGAAGATGGATCATCAGGTACGGCATGATGTCAAAAAAATTTGGAGGAAATACTCTCTCAAATTTACACATGATATAAATAATGTCTTGTTGCATTTCCCAGAGATAAGATTTTGTCACTTCCCTTGTGCATAACTTCTGGAAGAATCTTGACAACGCTACTAACGGCTCCACCACCTGACGGGGAAGGAACGGTCGAATGAAAATATGGAAGAGACGTTGTAGCAGAATATGACAGTCATGACTCTTTAACCCGTACATTTTATTGTCCTGAATGTTTACACACCGGGTTATATTTCCTGCGTAGCCTGAAGGATACTTCACATAACTCATCCACCTGAAAATTATGTTCTTCTAGTCAGGCTTCACGGTGTAAGGAGCTTGAGACATTTTTTTATTCCCTTCTTTCAACCACAAATGTCTTTGTATCTCCATTTTTTAAGATCAATGCGTGCCTTCGGACCGTCTTTCGTCTTTCCCTCCAAGTTCAGCATTGTTCCCACCACACTATCACACACATTCTTTTCTATGTGCATCACATCTAGGTAGTGTCTGATTAACAACTTACTCCAGTATGGAAGTTTCCAGAATATGCTCTTATGTGTCCAAAATTTAGACCTGTCGGGTATGTCAGGTATTGCCGCCACAATATTAGGATGATTGCTGAGCTGCCAAAAATCATACTCATTAAGCACTGCTAAAATTTCTTCTTCTGTCCATTTTCTAGGAAGCACACCGTTTTCTACAATCCCACCAAATGCATTGTCATCGAACCGCCATTCGTGATCATACGGAAGGAGAGTACTGTGACCCAATCTGCATATCTTGTTGCAATGACTACTGCTCCCCTTATCTCTAACAACGTTGCCCGACAACATCCCACGGGCAGGAAAATCACTAATGGTATCAACAACCATAACATGCATTTGGAACATCTCGTACATGTACTTGTCATAAGTGGGATGACCAACGTCCCAAAAAAACTTAAGCTCTTCAATCAAGGGTCTCAAATACACATCGAGACACTTCCCTGGATAACCGGGTCCCGGAATCAACAAACTCAACATATTGTATTCCTTCTTCATGCACATCCATGGAGGAAGGTTGTATGGTACAAAATCACCTGCCATACACTATATTGAAGACTCATGTTGCCAAAAGGATTGAACCCGTCGGATGAGAGCCCGAGCCTCACATTTCGGACCTCTAACGCAAAATGAGCAAACTCACGGTCTATATGCTTCTAAGCCTCCCGTCAGCAGGGTGTATAGGGGTATCTTCGTCATGCAATTCCCTATCAGCCTGCCATTTCATAGCTTTGGCCGTGTGTGATGACATATACAACCGTTCCAGCCTATCCCTCAACGGGAAATACCGAAGTACCTTCACAGGTTTCCTATTGCCTGCAGGAGTCAACTTATACATGTCACTCTGACATACTAGACATGCGTCAAGGTCACCAAAGTCATTCCCTTATAGATCTTTACCTAGAAGAGAACACAATCGTATCTGCATGCATGGATCTTGATGTAGGAAAGCCCAAGATCTTTCAGAATACATCGGACCTTATGATGAGTGGTAGGAAGACGATGACCGTGGGGCAGCATCGAAGCAGTGTACTGTAGATAGTCATCAACAACCTTCACAATCGATTTTGTCTCAACTTTAATCTTTATAACGTCCATCACACTTTCAAGAACCGTCTTCTGACAACCGGGGTACACAGGGGTCTGTTGGAAAGCAAGTAGTTTGTTGTACCTGTCAATACCAGCAGTGTTGACAACTCTAAGGAAGGGCTGTACCGGCCAGACATATACGGTCCTTCAGAGCATACACCGCTCTCATAAGGAAACATATCGTTGATGAAGGCCGTTGTTGGATCGTTGGATGTACTGCCCGTCTTAGAATATTGCCCATGATCATGCGGACCCCCTGATGATGTTTCACCGTGATATATCCAACATGTGTACTTCTCCCAAAACCCATTACTCTTAAGGTGCTGTCAAACCTTGTCAATTGTAAATCGATGCATATCGCTGCGACACTGACATTTAATGCACGGGCAATAGAAAATTGTATTTCCTTTAGTATTATCCATCACATATTCAATAAAACTAATAATTCTTTTACCATATCTTTTGTCTCATTTTAGAAGCGAAATTCAACTCTTATCCATATCCTGAGAAGATAACATAATATATAAGTATAACTCTAATTAATTAATTAAATTTACAAATCATTTAGTATTCTATCTACAGTTAACGTACAATTAATTAATAACAAATTAATAATTAACACACACACTATATATATATATGTATACTAATTACTAATTATATAACAATATTATATATATATATATATATATCAATTAACATCAATCATAATCAAAATATTACTTAATTCATACTATATATATGCATGAACACAATATTATAATCAAATTAATATATATATATATATATATCTACTACTACTTAATATATATATATATATATAACAACTTCATATATATTATCAAATTAAAATCCATCAACTCATTAATGACACTCAAAATCCAATAATTCAACTCAAATTAAAACTCAAAATAAATATATATAACTCAAATAAAACTCTTAAATCAACCCAAAAAACAAGATATATACACATAGACGTACCTATATATAGTGCCACAAACTAATTTTGGACAGATTTCGATGACGCCCAAAAATTTCACCAAGACCCAAACTTTTTCTTCCGTTTTTTTTCACATGAGTTGCTGTCTATATATGGAAATATAAGGACTTTTAGCCGACGAAATTATATATTTCGTCGGCTATAGTTTACAGACTATAGCCGACGAAAAAATTATTTTAGCTGACGAAAAAATATTTCGTTTTTAGCAGACGAAAAATTAACTTAGCCGACGATTTTTTGTTTCTTCGACTAAAGTAGACTTTACCCGACGGAAAAAAAAATTCATCGGCCTGTTATTTTTTTTCGTCGGCTATAATGTTTATTCTGATAGTATATGCAATAACATAAATAATGTTTTATCCATAAATAAATAAATTGGGGGTCTGTGTTTTTTTATTATTTTGAAAATGCATTAGGGGTTATGTTGTTAAAAGAAAGAAATCATATTGAAATTAACTTAATTTTAGGCTTACTAATTAATAAATCAACTTAATTTTAGGTTATGTTGTTAGGCAAATCAGATTAATTACTCCAAAATAATTAATAAATTCATGAAGGCCCTATGTGATTGGCCGAAAACACAGAGTAATTAAGCCAAACAGATTGGCACGTGATGGCTGACACACATTTTTATTCGTTCGTATGGGCTACGTGCCTCTGGTGCGTGAGTGGCCTTAGTTTGCGTGCTGACGTCGCCCATGTGGGTGGGCTCAACCGACATGGACATAACCCATTCTGGCGCACTTGGGAAGTGACCTGGGTTAGTTGGTTAACCCAACACAATCTCCAAGTCACTTTGCTCATGTCACAAATGACCTGAGTTAACCAAAACCTGACGGGTGGACATGCTTTTATAGTGACAAATATTTCTTGCCTCGAACTAAGTTAGCCCGAATCAGATCAACATTCCATCTATTACTGCCATCAATAAAATCAGAAACTTTCTTATTCAATAAAGATTAATCGAGGAAACTACCTTGAAAGTCATAGGTTATGCGATCCACCGGTCTGATTTCACATTGATCACCCTTCCATCACCCACTCTCCATCATATTCCCATTTGCATGGTTTCTTTTCCCCACATCAAACTTCTCCAAATAAGAGAGGCATCCTTATTAATCTTTGCCCGTAACCATTCAGAATTTGGAAAATATTTTGTTGAAAGCAATCTGCCAACCACAGAACAAGGGTTTTGCATATTCCTCCAGTAGGTTTTTGCCAACAAAGCCTGATTAAACATCTCCAAACCCCTAAATCCCAATCCTTTTTCTATTTACTTCTACACTGTTTATTTCATTTACACCAATGAATAACTTTCTCTACCTTTCCCCCACCATAACTTTGCTTCCTTAGCTTGATAACCTTCAAAACACCCTTCAGCGACTTGAAAACACACATAGTATAATTGAAATTGATTGAGCCACAACTTTTACCAACATCATCTTTCCATCTTTTGAGAGGAACTTGCTATTCCAACCTTCTTGTTATAACGGATGGAAGAAAGAACACAGATTTACGTGGTTCACTAACGACGTGTTAGCTACGTCCACGACAGAAGAGAACAGTTTATTATCTTGAGGAAACACAACCACCGAGTACTCCGAGAGTACTGAATACAGAGTGCGGAGCATACAGAGTGCTTAATACAATTAGGTTTAGGTCGTTTATATACTAAACCCTAAACCCTATATACTAAACCCAATAGGAAACCATAGCCCAGTATAACAGGGACTCTAAACCCTATATACTAAACCCAATAGGAAACCCTAACCCAGCATAACAGGGACTCTAAACCCTATATACTAGATCCAATAGGAAACCATAACCCAGCATAACAGGGACTCGTGGGCCTTGGGGGCGTTGCCCTTCGATGACACTGGTTGAACAATCTTGCTCGCGTGACTGTTGTTCGCGAGACTCTCGTTCGCGCGACTGTCGCTCGCGGGGCAGTTTCGGTCGCGAGAGAAATATCCTTCGCGCGACTTTCGCTCGCGGGAATAATTCCGCTCGCGCCCCCGAACCCCCAATCCAGGGCGCGTTGCCCCTGGACCCCAAATCGCTGACCGGACAGCGAGATCCCAAAATAGCTGGTACCTCCAGATGGCTGATTCAAGGCATACATTAACAAATCTCCACCTTGACTTGAATCCTCCCCGAATGACTGGTTCCTCCAGATGGCTGATTCAAGGCATATATTAACAAATCTCCACCTTGACTTGAATCCTCCCCGGATAACAGATGTACCAGCTAACAGATGTACAAATAACTTCTCTACCAGATAACAGATATACCAGATGTACTCCTCTGCCTCAGATGTTACACGGATGTACCAGATGCACCACAATAGTGCCAGATGTACCAGATGGCTCCTCTGCCTCAGATGTACTAACAGATGTACCAGATGCACCACAACAGTGCCAGATGTACCAGATGGCTCCTCTGCCTCAGATGTACTAACAGATGTACCAGATGCACCACAACAGTGCCAGATGTACCAGATGGCTCCTCAGCCTCAGATGTTACACAGATGTACCAGATGCACCACAATAGTGCCAGATGTACCAGATGGCTCCTCAGCCTCAGATGTTACACAGATGTACCAGATGCACCACAATAGTGCCAGATGTACCAGATGGCTCCTCAGCCTCAGATGTTACACAGATGTACCAGATGCACCACAATAGTGCCAGATGTACCATAACAGTGCCAGATGTACCAGATAGCTCCTCTACCTCAGATGTACTAACAGATGTACCAGATGCACTCCAATAGTGCCAGATGACTCCTTTGCCTCACAGATGTTCATAACAGATGTACCAGATGCACCACAACAGTGCCAGATGTACCAGATGCACCACAACAGTGCCAGATGAACCAGATGCACCACAACAGTGCCAGATGAACCAGATGACCACTCTGCCTCAGATGTACCAGATGTACCAGATGCACCACAATAGTGCCAGATGTACCAGATGCACCATAACAGTGCCAGATGTACCAGATGCACCGCAACAGTGCCAGATGTACCAGATGGCTCCTCAGCCTCAGATGTTACCCCCAAAGGGCAACTAACAGCTTGCATCTGCAACCAAGGCCAAATCCTCTTCAGAATTGATGTCATCTTCTGCTACAACAGCAGTACCTGATGCTTTCTCATGCTGCTCTTTCTTCTTTGGACATTCGTTTTTCCAATGTCCCTTTTCTTTACAGTAGTTACAGACATCATTAAATTTGGAACTCTTTGAAACTTGTTTCTTGAATTTCTTCTCACCCAAGCTTCCCTGTCCCATCCTTCCGCTGGCTACCAACCCAGCAGCCTGACTGTCTGAACTTGTACCGGTGGCCTTATGACGCATCTCTCTAGTATGAAGAGATGATCTAACCTCCTCCAGAGTCACTGTATCTCTCCCACCAATAAAAGAATCCACAAAATTCTCATACGACAAAGGTAGAGATACCAGCAGAATTAGAGCAGCATCTTCATCATCAACTTTAACATCAATGTTCCGCAATTCTAATAGAATTGTGTTTAACTGATCTAAGTGATCTCTTAGAGTCATGCCAGATTCCATTCGCAGACTGAACAGACGTCGCTTTAGAAGCAACTTGTTGGTTAAAGACTTCGTCATGTATAGACTCTCAAGCTTCAACCACAGACCAGCCGCAGTTTCCTCCTCTGCGACCTCGGTGATTATGTCATCTGCAAGACACAACAAAATTGTCGAGTGTGCCTTCTCCTCCAGACTGGCCATCTCAGAGATTTCTGGATCCCCCGGCTTCTTTACCAGCGGCGCCCACATCCCTTGTTGTTTTAACAAGGCTCGCATCTTGATCTGCCATAAACTGAAACTGTTTCTCCCCGTGAATTTATCGATCTTCACGGTTAACCCAGACATCTTTCTTCCCAGAGTTTGAACCCCTCCTGGGCTCTGATACCAATTTGTTATAACGGATGGAAGAAAGAACACAGATTTACGTGGTTCACTAACGACGTGTTAGCTACGTCCACGACAGAAGAGAACAGTTTATTATCTTGAGGAAACACAACCACCGAGTACTCCGAGAGTACTGAATACAGAGTGCGGAGCATACAGAGTGCTTAATACAATTAGGTTTAGGTCGTTTATATACTAAACCCTAAACCCTATATACTAAACCCAATAGGAAACCATAGCCCAGTATAACAGGGACTCTAAACCCTATATACTAAACCCAATAGGAAACCCTAACCCAGCATAACAGGGACTCTAAACCCTATATACTAGATCCAATAGGAAACCATAACCCAGCATAACAGGGACTCGTGGGCCTTGGGGGCGTTGCCCTTCGATGACACTGGTTGAACAATCTTGCTCGCGTGACTGTTGTTCGCGAGACTCTCGTTCGCGCGACTGTCGCTCGCGGGGCAGTTTCGGTCGCGAGAGAAATATCCTTCGCGCGACTTTCGCTCGCGGGAATAATTCCGCTCGCGCCCCCGAACCCCCAATCCAGGGCGCGTTGCCCCTGGACCCCAAATCGCTGACCGGACAGCGAGATCCCAGAATAGCTGGTACCTCCAGATGGCTGATTCAAGGCATACATTAACACTTCTAAATGGAAGTTGAGTCTTTCCTGTATTTTCTTATACATCTCTTTCTTCTTCCACTTCACAATGGTAGGAAGACTAAGGTAGCCCTCATGGAAAATAACCTATTGCACTTCTAATATCTGTAAAAGTGCCTATTTCATGTTAGCTTACCCTTCAAGCCCAAATGCTACCGTCAATTTTTCAAAGTTAATTTGTTAACCAGTTGTCGCTTTATATAAATAAAATCTACTTTAGATTAATAACCTCATGTACCTCAACATTATCAAATACTAGACTATTATCAGCATAAAGTAGATGTGAAATTGAAAGTGCATTGCAACTAGCATGTACTCCATGGATAGATCCCACTACATCTACATAGGCGAATAAGCTTGATACTCCCTTAGAGCACAATAAGAAGAGATATGGGGAGTGGATTCCCTTGTCATAGTTGTCTTCTTGGTTTGAAGAAGCCAGTAGGTTGTCCTTCCCACAACACTAACAATTGAAATAGACCAAACACACCTAAGAATTAACTCCACCCATCTACCATAAAAGCCTAGCGAGTACGTAATCTTCTCCAGGAAAATCCATTCTACCCAGTCATATGTTTTATTAGCATCTAGTTTCAAAACAATATTGGTTGCTCCACTTTCGGTTTTTTTTTTCGGATAGAGTGAACGGTCTCAAAGGCAGTGATACCATTATCATGAATGTGCCCCGAAACAAAAACACTTTTGAGTTGGGGAGATCACTATATCCAAAAGACCCTTCATTCTATTTACAATAGCCTTCCAAATGAGTTTGTACAGGACCATACATAAGGTGATTGACCAAAAATCACAAGTGTGCAAAGGCCCAAGAACTTTCAGGATGAAAGATATCAAGGTGTGGTTTGCCTCTCACAACTCTTTCCCCTCGTTTAGGACCCCTAAACAAAAACCACAAACCTCGTCTCCAACAATCTCCCAATAATGCTTGTAAAACATCACCAAAAGACCATCATACTGAAGGATTTAGAACTTGACATCTACTTTAGAGCCAACTCAATATCTTGTCTAACAAATGAGGCTATCCGTTTTTCATTCATGGCATCATTGACCCTTCGCTCCACTTTACTTAATATAAGCTCCTGGTGACAACAAGAACCATGTACTAGTGAATATCTCTGAGAAGAAGCGCGCAAAAATAACTTTAATCTCAATAGTATCTTGAATCCACTCCTCTGGAGAATTGAATAAACCAGAAATTTTATTTCGGCTACCTCTGTTCTTAGCAAAGTTATGGAAGAACTTTGTGTTATTATCACCCTCGAGGACATCCGATAAGAAATTTAAGTTATTGAAATCATGGAAAAATTGAAGTTACTAAAAAAAGAAAAGAATGAGAGTGCAAATTATAAAATGAGGAGTGTGAGTTCAATTTTTTATATTATAATTTGTTAATAAAAGAGGAGAATTACATAGTACTACATGACCAAATATCAAAACACAAAAACTCGCTTTCAATCATTTTTAAACAAAAAAAGACATAAACCCACATCAGAAACGAATGGTAACTAGCCCGATCTAAATTTTTGACTTTAAATGATTAGAATACCCAAATTTAAATAAAAAATTACACACCTTGTCATTTATCTATCTTCTTCCTTTTTCCATCGTCAGTCACATATTTCTGCCCTCTCTCTCTAGCCCAAACCACAATCATTAAAGCTCTATACGGAATGTCGTTGAATCGTCAACCAAGATCCATTGATTCATGAAAACCGTTTTCATGTGGCAACGTATGATCCTGAAGAAGCTCTAGCTCGACTCTACCGACACGATCTATGAGCAGTCTAAGCTCCTTCGTCGAAAAAGCTCCGCCATTTTTTCATCTTGTCCTCGACAACTAGGAGAGGGATTGTAGCATGATCCGTTTATTTTTTTTCTGTGGGAAGAAAGGTAATCATGTTGCTACTGTTACTTCGACGTTTCTACTACTGTTATGTCGTGTTGTTGCTACTTTTAAGTGTTGCTACTGTTACGTGTTGTCATTATTGCGTTGTTTTTCAATTGTTTGCATGAAGAAATTGAAGCCCAGTGGAATTCCTTGGTTGATGAATCTAAGTCAAATATACTAATGACTTGGATTAGTTATTGGATTTCATTTTCAGTAGTAGCAGCAATGTAATTGGACTCTTAGTAGGGCAGTAGCAGAAATGTTGAAATCCCAGTCAGGTAGTAACAACAATATTGAACTCCTAGTCAGGTAGTGGCATCATTCTTGAACTTCCATACGGCAGTAGTAGCAGCATTATTGAACTTCCAAACATGGAGTAGCAGCATTGTGAACTCCCAGTCGTGTAGTAGCAGTTTTGTTAAACTTCCTAGTCATGCAGTAGCAGCTTTTCAATGGGTAGTAGCAGCAACTTCTCGGTATGTAATACGCGTGTTTGTAATTTAGTGAATAAATATGAGGGTGTTTTGGTAAATTAAATACTGACAGATGACATGTGAGATATTAATTTGTCCTAAGTTGTTATTATTTGTCCTTCAAAGTTTAAAATAATATGAAAAATATGTATTTGTAAACTGAAATTTAGTTAGTAACTAATATTTAGTTTACTATAATAAAAGATTTATAAATTTAGCAAATTGGATAATCACACAATTTGGCAAGGACAAAACTTGGTAATACTGCTCCTGGGTTGTATAGCACGTGTGGATTTTTTGCTTTTGTCCATTTTGTAGGCATAATTAATCAATAGCCCATATGGATTATCTTCAAATATTGAAAGCAAAGTTAAATAAAAAGGAAAAGTAAATGCCAAAAATTATCCTAAAAAATAGAACTATTGCCAAACCATGATTATTTTAGATGCTTAAAGAAAATCATTAATCAAGTCAAACAAGGTTTCTTCAAACAACAAGGAAAAAAAATATTATTAAACCAAAATTTTACTAATAACACCATTACAAAATAATCTCTATAAAAACAAGAACTTCATAAAAAATAAAGCCTATAATTTTTCGTTTCCCTTCGGCATCTACCTGTATAACTCAATTTATGAAGCTTACCTAATCTGATAGCCAGAAGCGAAAAAAGCAAAAGACTATGATACAGAAGACTATAAACTTGTTTTTTTCAAAATATTGTTGAATCTTCAACTGGGACATCTACAAATCCTTCACCAACTCTCGCTACGCCGATTTTAGATGGTCATAATCATGATGCACCTTCCCATACTCAAACTGAAACAACTAAGTCTCAACCGGTAATTTGATATAAACTCCCTTAAACGTGATCCGGGTTTATGTCGTCAAATCTGCAACTATCCTGTTCAAAAACATGATAATGTTCGATTATCATATATTTTGCTCGGACCATATCAATCCAAATTGACAGAATATCTGGCTCACTTAGATGGGGATTAGAATCGCCTGTTCAATGAATCTTGGTTTGAAAAATTTTCTTGGTTAGAGTACTCAATGAAAGAAGATAAGGCATATTGTTTCCTATGATTTCTTTTTTATGAAAAAAAGGTACAAAAAACATTTACCGCTCATGTTTTCAGAAGTTGGAACTACCAGAACAGAGTGTTTGGGCGACGAAGCAATTTCGTCGCCCTGTTAAAAAATTTCGTCGTGCCAAGATATTAGGGGACAAGCGTCGTCGCCTAAGGTGTCATCGCAAGAAATACGTCGCCCAAGATCTTAGGCGACAAAAGAAATCTCTGTCGTCTCCTAAGGCTCACTCTTAGGCGACAACACAGACGTCGTCGCTTAAGAATTAAGTTAAGGCGACGACACACATTTCGTTGCCTAAACAGCTGTCGTCGCTTAAGAGTCTCGCTCTTAGACGACGAAACTAGCGTCGTCGCCTAAGAGCTAGACTCTTAAGCGACGAACAATTTTTCGTCGCTTAAGAGTCTTGCTCTTAGGCAACGAAACTGGCGTCGTCGCTTAAGAGTTTAGATCTTAGGCGACGACGCTAGTTTCGTCGCCTAAGTGTTCTACCTTGGACGAAGATACGTGTATATTCGTCGCCTTATATTTTTAAAAAAAATCTCTTAGGCGACGAAAGTGGTATATTTCGTCGCCTAAGTGATCTTAAGACGACGAAATGGTGCAAATGTCGTCGCCTAAACCTCTTTTAGGCGACGAAAAATACCTTATTTCGTCGCCTGAAGTATTTTCTGTATTTTTTATTTAGTTTTGTAAATTTTTATAAAATATAAATAACAACACAAAAAATTTCAAGAACAAAAAAACAAATTTTTCATTACAAATTATTTAAATAGTTCATAAACGTACACATATATAAATATAAGACTCGCACATCTGACAGATATAGTGCCCTGAAACCCGACCGGTGGAGAGTTGCTTGTGGTTCCCTCAGACGAACCGGACGCTTGGCCCCTCGAACCCTTCGTGTTTGACCGAAAACTCCTCAACATCCTGTTTAAAATAAAAATTACAATCAATAACCTAAAAAATGCACAATAAATTAAAATATATTAAAATAAAAATTTCAATCAATATACCACAAATATAATTTTAATTTACCACACAATTATCATTATTTACCAAATATTAACCACAAAATTACCACAAATATTCCACAATTTTTTCACAAATATACCACAATATTATCACAATTTACAAAAAATAATCCACTAATTTTCACAAATTTTCCACAACATTATCACAATTTTTTCACTAATTTCCCACAAATTTTCCACAAAATTATCACAAATATATTACAAACCCTCCATCAATTTACAATTAATTCACCACAAAATTATCATAATTTTTCTACTAAATTATACACAACATTATAACAAATTAAACACAAAATTATAACAATTTTCGAATTCGGATATGTACCTTCGAATTCGAAGCTAGGAGGAGGAGGAGGGAGCGAGGCTGAGCGGGGCGCGGCGGCACTGCGGCAGAGGCCGAGGTGGGGGGAGGAGGAGAGGGACAAGGAGGCGGAGGAGAAGGAGTGAGAGAGTGAGATTAATTGACGCGATTTTGGTGTTAGGAAGGCGGAGAGAGAGTTAGAGAGACGGAGAGAAAACTGTAGAAATGACTACCGGATTTATATATATATATATAAATTAATTAAATTTCATATATACATAAAATCTCAATCAAATTCATTTATATATATATAATAATATACTACATGCAACAAATTATTAGTAACAAATTAATTAATTAACCGAGGCATATATATACTTAATTATTAATTAATTACATAAAAATATTCTTACATATATAAAATAATTAATTAACATATATATATTTATACATACTAAATAATTACATAATAACAATATTATATATCAACAACATATATATACATCCATCATATCACAAAATTATCATCAACAACTTCATAACATCAACACAATATTATAAATTAATTAATAACAACATCATATATATATAACATTAATCAAAATGTAAAAATATATCAACCAATTAATGCAAATACATCAACAAAAATTCATAATCAATCAACATACTCAAAATATTAATCGATCAACTAAATCACACACTTAAAATCTATCAATTCATCAACTCAAATAAAATTCAAAATCTATCAATTCAACTCAAATAAAACTCAAAAACAACATATATACACGTACCTATATATAGCTCCACAAACTGAGTATGGACAGATTTTGACAACACCCAACAATTTCGACAACACCCGAATTTTCCCAAGTGAGCTGCTGTCCAGATCTAGGAATATAAGGACTCTTAGGCGACGAAACCAAAAAATTCGTCACCTAAAGTTTAAAAAAAATCGTCGCCTAAGAGGGTCACTCTTAGGCGACAAAGGACGTCGTCGCCCAAAGTTTTCGGACCTTAGGCGACAACATATTTGTCGTCACCTAAGAATGACCCTCTTAGGCGACAAAACTTTCTGTCGTCGACGAAGGAATGACCTTAGGCGACGAAGGAATGGCCTTACGCGACGATTTCAGTTTTCGTCGCTTTAAATTTTACCTTAGGCGACGACACATATTTTTGTTGCCTAAAGTTCCTTTTAGGCGACGAAATTTGCTTTCGTCGCCCTGTTTCAGCTCTCTTCGTCGCCCAATGGCCTTTTCTGTAGTGGGAGAGTTGGGGGAGCACGTTGTTCCTTACATGATCATGAGGGCACTCCGAATTCTTCTTATCAGCTTGCTATGCAACAATGGTAAAACTTAAGAAATCCATCGACTCATATTGGTAAAGTGGTAGATAGATTACCAATAGCAAAGTGATGGAGAATCGGTTGCGTCTAAATACAACTGTGGAGAGTGTCAGATTCTTAGGAACTCAAGGATTGACATTTAGAGATAATGATAAGTCCATAGGTTCCGTTAATTGTTGAAATTTTAATGAATTACAATAGGCTTTTGGGAGGATCAATCCAGAGGTTAACAGAGTTTTAGATAATGCTCCTTACAATGCAAAGTACACTTCACCAACAATACAAAAGGAGATTTTCAACATCTTGGCCAACAAAGTCAGAGGTAAAATTCGAGAAGAAGTTGGAGATAACAAGTTTTGTCTTCTTGTTGATGAAGCAAGTGATTCTTCTCATTACGAACAGATAGGTATTGCCTTACGATTTGTTGATTGTAAAGGGTTTCTGAGAGAACGATTCTTTGCTATCGTAAATGTTGCTGACACAAAAGCCCATACTCTTAAAGATGAGATATGTAAGGTGCATGATAAATACAATCTTTTAGTGGAGAATGTATGTGGTCAAGGTTATGATGGTTCTAGCAATATGCGTGGATCATGGAATGGACTACAAGCATTATTTCTTCAAGAATGTCCATACACCTATTACATATATTGTTTCGCTCACCGTTTACAACTTGTCTTAGTAGGTGCAGCTGAAGAAGTTAAAGTTGTTTATAGATTTTTTTTCATTGCTGATTAATATTGTGAATTTTGTTGGTGGTTCTACCATGAGCAGTACTATGTTAAAGTTGACTAGATAAGATGAAATTGAAGAGCTGTTGGATGCTGGATTGGTCAAGACAGAAAAAAGAGCTAATCAAACTAGTTATTTGCAAAGACATGGAACCACTTGGTGGGGAAGTCATTATAAATCTATCAATAGTTTGATTAAATTATTTGATTTAGTTAAACTCGTGGTAGATAATCTTAAGGATAATTGACCCAATAGAACAATTTGTGGTGAAGTAGATGGTATATATCTTTCTATGACCTCTTTTGATTTTGTGTCTGTCTTGCATTTTTTGAACAAGGTCATGGAAATGGCTAATTTTTTTTGTCAACAATTTCAAAAGAAAATGGTTGATATTGTTAGTGCCTTGAATCATATTTCAACAATGAAAACAATCCTTCAAGAGTTAAGGGACAATGGTTGGGAGAATTTACTTGAAACTGTGGTATCATTTTGTGAAGCCAAAGGCATTTATGTGCCTGATATGAATGTGCCTCATAAGAAGAGTACAAGTCGTCAAAAAACAGATGTTATTACAGTAGAGCACTATTATCATTTTGATATATATATTTATATATATATATATATATATATTTATATATATATATAATACTGTGATAGATAAACAGTTGACAGAGTTAGATGACAGATTTCCAAAGCGATCGAAAGAACTTCTTATTCTCAGTGTAGCCTTAGATCCTCGTGATGGCTTCAAATATTTTAAACAGGATGATATTTACAGACTTGTTGAAAAATACTATCCCAAATATTTTTCTAGTTATGAGTTGCATGCTTTAAAATTGCAATTGACATTCTACAATAAAATTATTCATCAACGTCCTGAGTCAGAATATACTTAGTCTTCCTGATTTATGTGTGAAATTGGTTGAAACAAGATGGGCAGACGACTGTCACTTGGTTCATAGACTGCTTTGTTTGGTATTAACTCTTCTGGTCTCCACAACAACGACAGAACGAGTATTTTCAACTTTACAAATTATTAAAAACAAACTTCGGAGCCAAATAGAAGAAGAATTTCTTGATGATTGTATAATAGTACACATTGAAAGACAATTTTCTGATAATATTGACAATGGGTCAATAATTGGCATGATGAGTTTGCTACAAAGAATCGTAGAGTCCAGTTAAAGATTAGGTAGATCAACTTACTCTTTTGTGTATTTGACATTATCAACTTTTTACATAAAAATATATAGTTTTCCGGATATTTTTTATTATTTTTTTTAAATAGATATCCAAAATTCTTATTACATGAAAGGTTAGCCCATATGGTTTCTAAATCGGTCCGTCCCTGCAATTAGGTACTGCATTCATCGGTCATGACACACTGAGGTGAATTTAGGTGACTCGAGTACGGATTGCTCGATAAAATTGTAAGAGAATCATGAAAAAGCTTCACATTCTATGTGTTTTGTCTATGAGAAATTATATTAAAAAATAGATAGATAATCGAGAGGGATATAGTTTGGTACAAAATAGTGACGCACACGCAGAACATTCCACTGTATAACATGTTAATTCGATGCATGCATCACAGCTATAATAGTTCGCAGATTCCATGCAAGAACTAGGAAATTGAGAAAGAGGATTCCCGATCAACCGACCCAACCTTTTACAAGAAAATCATAGATCATTATTTACATATATATCTAGTAATTTTACATACAGAGGAAAATCTTTAACTCTCCAGCCCTAGGATACGCTAAGTTAAGAATCTAAAACATACTAAACAAAGGAAGTTTCGCGAGAAACCTAAAAAGGACAACCCAAAAGTTAAACAGAGGGAAAAAATGGAGCCACACCTGATGACATAATTCCCGATATTTATAGTTCTTGAATTTTGAAAATGATCCTTCTATCAACCGATTCAAGAAGACCAATGTCATCAATTGATTGATCACAATCAACATCGTCATCATCAAACGAAATGTTCAAATCCAAAGACGCACAAGGACTTGAATCCTTATGATCTTCGTCTTCCGATGATTTTTGCTTTACAGGGGGAGAGCAAGCTCTTGATCTCGAACTAAAGCTTTCACAGCTCAAAATAATGATGGCATCTCCAAGTCGAACTTCTTCTCCACTCGAATTTGTTATCCTTCCTCTTTCCATCGCTCTCTTAAATCCCATTTGTGAGCAATAGTCCGCTTGCTCTACATCTTCAACCAAAAAAACCCTATGAGGATTAAACGCCAACGCCTCAGAGAATCTATCCACATAACTGCAACTTTGTTCATCTCGTGGTCTCTTGCTTCTACAATCATCGGTTGAGTCTGCTCGAGTGGACGAGAAACTGCTTAGTGCAATGGAAATGAGGTTGGTTTGAGACCCGAAAACAAGACGAGCTAATTCCCTTGCAACTTTTTCCTTTGCTTCCATATCAAGACCTTGAAAGAACAACCATGTTTCCTCTTTTACCTCGGGACTGAAATTAGTGCCCACCTTACTCCCTTTTCTTCTGACCATTCCTGACCTGCATTTCAAGATTGTGGAGGCGATGTCCGGAATTATATTCTTCTGCCAATGCACTTTTGTCTCCAATGCATTGCATAGGGTTTTCAAGTTCTCTCCATTGATCTCCTTGAACCTTGGAACATAGTCCGTCTCCATGACATCACTAGATGTAGCCGAATTAGTTGTGGAATTAGGATTTGATGAGTACATTGTCAAATTGGGTTCGATCGCTTTGTCACGAGCTTCGCGTATCCAGAAATGTTGGTCCCTCCAAGAATGATGGTGGCTCAAAGTACGGTATTGTTGTTGCTCATATGAAAAACCAGAAGGTGAGGAAGAGGGTGAGAGAGAAGAGAATATTGTGAGGGTCTTGAGCTCAGAAGAATTATTGGAATGTTGTTGGTGGTGCATTGCTTTGCAAACGGAGTTCCACTTTTTGCAAAGGTCTGGAACTAAGACAAAGTTCTGATGTACAAAAGAAAACAACATAATAGCAAAGGAAAAGTTTAGTTTTGGAGAATTTCTCATAATGCTGGGGGTGAAAATATTTATGAAACTTAATGAAGAGGTTGATTATTAGCAAAGACGAAGTACCTGATGATTATTAGCAGTTGTGTTTAGTCCTTTGTTCTCATTCTTGTACTGTTGAAGCCATTCAGGAAGGCTTGATGTGGTGGATTCACTGTTACAAATGCTACTGCTTCGTAAGCTTTGAGCTTCTTCTTCGAATTTGGCTGAGCATTCATCACAACAAGTGAGCTGCTTCTGTTCTCCACCATCAAGTACTACTAGCCTGCTAGTTCCACTTTCAGTTATCTTGCTTGTAGATTCACTGTGCAGCTCACTGTAAATTATACCAGTAGTGTTGATTATAAGGATAATCAATAGCAAGATAATCAAAAAAAATGTGATGGCTATATTATCAAGAAAGATTGATTAATTTCAAGAAAACAAGTGAAACATATCAAAGTTTATCCAAATGTTCCAGTGGAACAACTGGCGCCGGCCAGTTGCATTTTCCAGTTGTAAGATCTTATGGAGGACAAGTAATTAAAACTCCAACTAGCGGCTTAAAAATCAATTAAAGAGTGCACATAGCATTCGTTTCCATCAAAATAAGCGAAAAATTAACGAAAACCTAAAGATTTTATAGAGACAAAAAATGATGAATAAATTGAGGTAAGTCAAGGAAAATATAATTTGGGACTGGCAATTGCTTTACCTTTCTGCTGTGACAAGACTCAACCGCAGGCTGGTTAAGGGAATCGTTAGAGGATGAATACCCCAAACAGTCTCAAGTGATGGATGGCCAGATTTGCATCTCATGTAAGTTTGGAAAGTAGCAATCCCTACAAGCCAAACCCTCCCACCATTAGTCTCCCCTTGAATCCCACAAACCAGGTTCCCAAGCTCCATGGTCATGTGTTCCACAGGACAATAATACCCCCTAATTCCCTGCTGATCATGACTTGAACTACTGCTAGCCCTATATTCAGTAATCCACTTGAGATCTCCTAGATACAAAATTATTCCTTTCCCCACACAGCTCCTCACTAGGCTCTTGAGTTCTCCCAGTTTCTGTTCAACTTCTACTCTTGAAAGACGTCCAAAAGTGGAGAGAGATAGTGTTATAAATTTTACCTCTCTCAAACTAAAACCCTCATCAACGACAACATTTTTATCTCCCTTATCAATCTTCTCCATCACTCCTCTTGCAACGCCCTCAACACTAGCAAGACACTCACCCACAATCACAATACTCTTCCTTCTTTTCTTCACCAAATTCTCTATAACACTGGTCACATCCTCATTTCTGACTGGATCTAGATCAGGTACCACTGATAATGGAATCATCTGGAGTTTACTCTCCTTCGACTTACTACTACTTACACAAGGAGTGGTAGTTGTTTGGGAGTTGCATATTTCTAAGGAGACAGCTTGCTCTACATTGCTTTTGACTTGGGTACTAGAAAACCCTGCTTCTCTCATGACTCTACTTACACTTGGATCATCTAAGATTGAAATGATAAGTTGCTCCAGCTCTATCTTCACTGCTAGGAGGGGCTGCTGCTGGTTCTCAATGGAACCGCGTCGTTGGTGAGCCTGCGCGCGCTTGAAAGCAGCAACCAAGGCATTAGAGATGGAAGGGTTTTGAGGGTGGTGCCCGCCACCCAACATGGGGCTTGAATTGGAGGCCGGGAGGCGGTTGAGGGCAACATTGAAGCAAAGCTCAAGTGCTTTGCATTGAAGTGGGTGAGAGTGTGATTGAAGGCAAGCAGTTCGCAATAGGCCGGTTGAAGAAGAGAGCATGGTGTTAGCAACATGAAGAGGAGTGACTTGCGCATGGCCTCGGTGCCTTGCTAGGGTTAGTGCTAGCTTTATTATGTTTGCAGCCTCTGTAGTTAGACCCTGCTGGAGTGTGCAACCTCCTGCTCTCATCTTGATCGATCGATTGCTTGCCTTGTAACTAGAATCTTAGTAATGAAGGTCAGATCAGAGATAGGTTCATGGGTGTTTAGTTTAAGGGTGAAAGAGAGACAGAAGCAAGATATGGGTTTTGAGAGAGAAGTTGGCTAATGATGAAGTTGTAAGGTTTTGAGGTTTGAACTCAATCGCCTACTAGGTAGATCTACTATATATGCAGTGAAGTTGTATGAAGAATTGTTTGTTATCTAGTACTCTAGATGATTAGTGATCATGATGAGAGAGCTCTGAGATTTATTGGGGGAGGTGGGGTGTGTGCTTTTCTTGTAGGGGCAGTGGCGGAGCTACGTTACAGGAGGGTCCGGACCCCGGTTAAATTTTTTAATTGTCTTAATTCTTTTTAATTAGGTAGCTTAATCACAATAAATTTACTCATATTTCTGTTAATAAACCCCCCTCAAATTATAACCAATTCTAATTTTGTTCACATATTAACATTAATTTATCAGTTCAACTATAAACATTCGATATGTTCCAATCATATTTGTTACATTTATTTTCCATTTAGGTAGTATTCTTGATGAGATTCATTACATTTATTTTCTCATTCATGGTAAATTTCTTAAGATGTTTATAACTTCATATGCTAAGATTTCAAGCTTGTTTTTTTACGAAAAAAAATATTTGTTCTTAAAACATTTTACTTAGACCCTCCACCTTAAAATCCTGGCTCGCCACTGTATAGGAGAGGTAAAATTTTGGGGTCCAAAGTCGATTTTGTAGTGATCTAAAGTGGAATGCATGTGCTGACAAGCAGGACTAAATATTTACGCACCAGTATCAAAGGCAACTCAGCTTTGCCTTCTCTCTTTCTCACACATCATATAATTTTGATAAAAGATTTGGTACTCTAGCAAGGTAGCTTTGGAAGTGCGTCTCTCCCTTTTAAGCAACAGTATATTTTTATTTAATTAATAAGCAGTATGTGTGTACTATTTAATAAGAAGATTTTCATATACATCTAATTTTAAAGAGTTGATTAAAATAAAATCATAATATTCATTTTGAATAGATATCTAAAATGTATTAATTATAATAGATATTATGTCATATTTTTTTCTAAATTTACACAATTTTCACGATTAATCAATTATAACATATAAACATAATAATTTATCTTAATTGATGTTGTTTTAAATAAGTTTATTAAGATATTTTTTCTAACACTAACATTTTTCAATCAATTTGCAAGAATTATGAATTTTTCTTTATTTTTAGAAAAAAAATATCTTCTAGGTGAAATGATGTATTTCTTCATAATCGAAAAATTAACACACTCATTCCTAAGCTCATGTTTGGTGTCTCTGTATATAATCGAAAAATGTCGAATTGTAATGTGCTCGTTCTTGTTCTTTGATTAATTTTTTTCTTTTTAAGTATATTATTATATCATTTCTCATTCTGATTAAGAAAACTGTTTACTCTCAACTACTTACATTTCTAATATGCTTATTAAGTAGGGCATGATATGATAATATACGTACCTAAAATGAAGAAATTCAAAATATGATTTTGGGTATATGGTTAAGGAGGGTTCATGGTTTAAGGTTTAGGGTTTAGAATTTCTTCATTTTACTCTAATAATCAGATATCTTATTTATATTATATTCTACCTTATGTATAGATCATATCATAAAGAAATACATCCTTTCACCTAGATGATATTTACTTATGTATATAAAGCAAATGAAATACATCCTAGATATACTTATGCATGTATATAGCATATATAAACGCACTCAAGTTAGTAATAACAAGGTCAAAAATTAAAGAATGTAATTGATTATGACAAAGTTAAATCTAACTAAATTGATTATGCTAAAATTGAGAAAGATACCAAATTTAGTTTTCTACAGACTGAAGGGCAAATCAGAGAAACTGAAAAATGAAGAAAACTATTAATTGTAGACATATACTCTATATGGAAAATTTGCTTATGTGGAGTGGGTGTAAAATGAAATAAAAATATGTATGAGTTTATTTTAAAAGAAGTCGATCTGGTAATTTTGGGTTTCTCTAATCCTATATTCCTATAAACGAATTTCAAAAAAAAAATTAATCCCACACTAATTTCTAGGTAGTACCACTAATAGAAAAAGACCCTTAGGCGACAGAAATTTTTTAAGCCACAAAATTTTCATCGCTTAAAAAGCTCTTAAACGACGGAAATATGAAAGCCATGGAAATTTCCGACGCTTAAGCTCTTTCACTTAAGCGACGGATATTTCGTCGCTTAAGCAAATTTTACTGAAGTGACGGAAATAAGTTACTTAAGCGACGGAAAGTTCTGTCGCTTAAGTAAAATTTCAAATTTTTACCATTGGTGATCAAAAAATGAATCAAAATTCAAAACTTACTTAAGCGACGGAAATAATTTTTACTTAAGCGACAGAAAGTTCCGTTGTTTAAGTAAAATTTTAAATTTTAACAATTTGGCGCTCAAAAATTTTGAAACTTACTTAAGCGACGGAAAGTAGTTCCGTCGCTTAAGCAAAGGATTCAAATTTTAAAATTCCGATCAAGTGAAGAACAGAAGAAGAAGAAGAAGAAGAAGAAGAAGAAGAAGAAGAAGATAATAATAATAATAATAATAATAATAATAATCTCTAAGCGGTTTTTAAGTACAACTTATCAATCCCACCCCGTAATTATTTTGCCCGTTTTTTCTTAATTTTTTCTTTGTTTATATATATATATATATATATATAGTTGGAGTGATAGTAATCTCTAAGGGACCAGAGAAAAGAACTGATGCATCTAATCTTCCCGGCCGTATGCTAGATTTTGATTTTAACAGTGCTACTTTTAATTTCCAAACATTATCTGAAATTTTTTTTGTGCTTCAATATTAGTTTTTAGTTAATTAGAACAAACGAGCTTAACTGTGTTTGCAATTAGTGGTACTATACTTGTCAATTTTGGTAGTTTGCTTGGTTCATAAAGGTTTCGTCCAAGACAAGATTAGATGTGTACAATTTTACCTATGATGAGGAATGAAATTATCTGATTCAAAAAAACCTTAAATGGTAAGGAAGATACATAATAAAAATTAACTAAAGCTATGACGGAGGATAGTTCTCTCCTCCCTGGGCTAAGACTTATTGAAGAAGCTAATTATCCTAAACATGACATGTAAATGTACATATAGCCCAGGCAAACCGTCAAAACTCAAAAGTATCGAGTAATTATTCCTTGTACCCGGAACAAAATGTGACACTGTCATTTAGTGTTTCCAGCCAATTATATCGTTTAGATAATCAGATTCATGTGAAGATCAGCAGGGGGTGAACAAAAAATATGTAAAAGTAATTAAATACACCAACTAAGATAAAGACGAAACATTTAGACTAATGAAATTAAAGGATAACTATATGACAAGTGGTGTTCCAGTTACAAAAAAATAATTTTTTCAAAAGTACTAAATAGTAGTCAGCTAGTCCACTTGTCTCAAAATTACAATCTCACACGGCAAGTGAGCCAATTAAATTCCTTTTGAAAAAAATGTGAGCCATTTAAAGAAAGATCTATTTCAATCAAAAATTCAAATAA
This sequence comes from Comarum palustre, assembly GCA_951800085.1. Classification (NCBI taxonomy): domain Eukaryota; kingdom Viridiplantae; phylum Streptophyta; class Magnoliopsida; order Rosales; family Rosaceae; genus Comarum; species Comarum palustre. The sequence continues at coordinate 28,536,147 of OX637572.1, forward strand.
ATAAAATCTTCATATTTTCTCTTTATCAGTTTATTTTTAATTTTTTTTCTCATAGTAGCAGACCCATTTAACCCTAATATTGGACCTTCGTTGAAATATCTATACTTATTGAAACTCGACCAAGCCATAATTTTTTCTCTTCATGAATATGATTGTGCTCTAATAAATTTTTGTATTGTTTTAAATTATTTGTATTTAGAATTTTTTAAATAATTATATTTATGTTAGCCCAGCCAACTTTGAAATCTTTATAAGTACTTCTGTTTTTTTTATTTTATGATTGAGGAAGAGAATGAATAGATGAATGAAAGGAATGTGGATCCCCTAAAAACGAGGATCTGAAAAGAGAATGGGGACTATGTGTCTACTGATGAAGAAGTAATAGGGACCTGTGTACGATTTTCTTCCAGACTCAGAGAGAGACGACATGGAATAAAGCCTAAAGCCTTAAAGCATCCTTCCTTCCAATTCACTGTTAGTTTTATTTAGCATCATTTCTCTTCTCCAGAACAGATGTCTATAACTATAAAACTAACAAAGCTTCAAAGCTTGACACAATAAATGCATGTTGCTTGGGGATTAATATCAGCTCTCAGACATTCCCTCCTGTATCTTACTTTCCTTTACAACATAAAGTTCCGCTTTTAGACCCTCCTTGATTGTCTAATTTCGTTTGAGAAAAAAAATTATTAAGAATCCTGCATGACAAATTGCAGGTAACGTAATTCAATAATTGATCATATAATACTAATTTTAAGAGATTAAAGTTTATTCCAATAAAAATCATTTATCAATACTCAATTACACAAATCTTAAACAAAAGACTATATTGTCATTCATTAAATAACTCTTCTCTTCTCTTTTACCTCGATCAAGCTCTCTCTCTCTCTCTCTCTCTCTCTTGATCGTGATTGATGCTGTCTCCTCATGGTAGCGTTGCCACTTCATCTCGTGCTCCGACGAAGTCCAAGAGATGTCGGGCTAGTCGTTCTCAAGGACGACGTCCCCACTGACGTCTGTCAAGTGAGCTTCTGGTTCTCACGGTCGTCGCCGCCGTCATAGATCGAAATGTCGTCGTCAATGTAGATCGAAATCTCACTGCAGATAGATCGAGATCTCATTGCCGTTGTAGATCGAGATCTCACCGCTGTTGTAGATCGAGATCTCGTTGTCGTCTGATTGAAATATCACCGCATCTTTGGTGGATATCTTGTTGTCTCGGATCGAATTCTCATCACCAGCTGATCTTTAATTAAAACCTCTGCTTCGACTCCGGTGAGAAGATCCGAACATGAATTGTTGCGATGTGAGCCGATCTCAGACCTCCGATCCAAGCTACGTTGAGGCGATGCAAGCTGAGCTCGCTATCTTCACCACACACCACCATGGCCGCCTCCAACTTGCTTGACTGGTCAGATCGAGTTTTTTATGGTGTAATAGTGGGGTAATAAATTTCTACCGAGGTGAACAAAAGAGCCAGAGAGAGACCTCATCAACTGTTTTGGAGACGATCCAGTGTTCAGTGCATCAGCGCTTTCTTGCTGGAGCTGAAGATGCGTTTGTGCAGATCGGAGTATATTGGGGTTAGTAAACTTGATTTTAATGTATACTTGGGTTAGTAAACTGGTTTTGATGTATACTAGGGTTAGCAGACTTGATTTTAAAGTATACTAGGGTTAGTAACTTGGTTTTTGATGACAGACCAGTTGGTCTTGTTTAACAGAATTAGATAGAAAACAGGACTACAACATGGAATTGCGTAAAAAAATAAAAACATTATAGAGATCTTTACACTTCAAACGAGATATCTCCCAGCCCTTTCATTCCTCAATCATCTGCTGCTTTTACTTAAAGTTAGTGATAATTGATAAACTATACCGTGTATACATTGTATCAATATTATTGCATATTTTACTCTTCTCAATTTGAATGAAATAATCAAGTAATAGATCCAAAGATTGAATGAGATAATTACAGAATTATCGTCCGATTTTAATCTCGTACTTACGCCCGAATTGCATACTTCAATTTGAAGTTCAAATGTTAGACATTTTGGTTCTCAGACGATCTAATATTGTTATACATTTGAAGTTCAAATCTGGAGTTTGTACTGCTATTGTCTTTGAACATTAATCTGATACGTATACCATTATTTTTGTTAATTCAAGTAATTTCAGAACTGCTAATTAAACGAATATATATATATATATATATATATATATATATATATGGGTCAAAATGATGATATGGAGAGTAGGACCAAAACAAGTACAGATAAAACCAAAATTCTCCACTGCTTATTCTTTTCCCCGTCGAGAGAGCATTCTTCTAGCTAGCTCAGTTCAGTCCTCAGTCAAAAAGCTTCTTCAACCCTATCTTTCTTTCTTTTGTTGGCCTAAAAAGACATACAAAGCCACCAAATAATTTGAAACGCACAAAGCAGCAACCTCCTAGCTCTCTGCTATATATTTTGCCACAAAAGGAGCGTTTGAACGAGATCGGAATATTTACAGTTACTTAGAATACACCCTAATACACCTCTCGATCTCACTTTCTCCCACAAACCAATAACAACACTTAGCTTGTTTTAAAGAAAAGTAAAAAAGAAAAGCCATATGTTAGGATGCCATGAGATTTGTATCAAAGTGATCAAGGATGATTATTAGGGTTACGATCTTTTCTCTTCTTTCACTATCAAAGCCCTTTAATAACTTATATGATATATGGAAACACAATGCATTAGGGAGTTGCTGTATTTAATTACTTAATTAATTTTGTTTTAGCAGCTAAGCTCTATCTCTTTTGGTTAAAGTAAAGCTAGCTCCTCTTCATAAAGCCATATTAAAAGTAAAAAAGGGCCGCTCATTTTGTGCTTTTAAGCTTCAAATAAGAGCATCTTTGGCCTCTACGTGGCCATGAGGGTGAAAAGCAATATCCGAACTAAGCTAAGAGATATATATATATATATATATATATATATATATATATATATATATATAGTTAATAGAGAAATATATATATATATATAGTTAATAGAGAAATTATACATATCTGGGTGGCCAGCCAGAGACCTTTAAAGCTTAGAATGTAGAAAAAGTTGCCCTAATTTTGACGTGACAGCCTTGTTTATGTAAAGGTGATGGAATTACACACTCCTTTTCCCAAAAGTTTTCCTTGCTTTTCCGTTTGCTATCTGAATTGCTCTTTTTAATCTTGTTATATGTTTCAGTGAATCCGTGTTTAGGCTTAAAAGGGGGCATAATATCGATTAATATTCATGGGAAAAGATCACCGAGGTAATAGATGAGGTGAGAGATATCTTCTGCTCCAAGCTGCAATGCTATAATGAAGACTCGTGCATGCTTTCAATTTGCAGCTAGCTGGTTGTATGTATTTTGCTGAGTTTTCATTAGGGCTGGCATGGTACGGTTACCAACTTTTTTTTGTCATTACCAATTACCAACCAACTATAATCGGTAAACAAAATCTTATTACCATTACCAACCATCAAAGTCGGTATACCGACATGTTGGTACGGTACGGTACATGTTGGTACGGTACGGTTAGACCGTGTACCAACATTAAATTGGGCCAATTTTTTTCATGAAAAAAAAGACTTGGCCCAAATTTTTTAGAGTTCTCCTGCCATGAACCGGTGCATAATTTCAAAATGTAATATGAAATAAGCAACAAAGAGTTATAAACCAACTTAACAAGGTTCATACAAATAAATTATACAACCACAAAGTCACAAACACAGTTCAAAACTATAAATTGTTCAATATTCATCAATTCATCATCATGATTCTGAGTATTGCTGAAGCCATTCTGAGTATTCCTATTTCTCGAAGATCAATGGAAGATAAATATGTGTGGACTCTAGAAAAGAAGGGTTTCTCAGTCAAGTCTTCCTATTGGATTGCTCGAGATACAATCATACAAAATATCCTAGTTTCTAACTCTATATATAGGTGATCCGTACAAGCCTTTATGGAATGCTATCTGGAGAGCCAAGGTCCCTGCCAAAGCACAGATATGCGTGTGGAGAGCCTGTCATAATTTATTGGCCTCTAGAGATCGCTTGAAAAGTAAAGGATACAATGGAGACATGAGATGCTTGTTGTGTAACTCCACCTATGAAGATGTGAGCCATCTTTTGTGTAAGTACCTCACTACTTACACTATTATTTTGACAACACATTTCCATCTTCATCGTACTCTTCCACCGTTTATAAACTTTAAGGAATGGATGCATGAGAGAGCAACTACTATAACAGCAGACTGTTTTGCAAAACTACTAATGATTATTTGGGCTCTCTGGAAGAACATAAACAATATGTTGTGGTCTAATACACAACAGACTTCCATAGACTTTACTCTAAATAGTGTTGCTTGGCTGGGAGAGTCTCAAAGAGCTGGAGGTCAAACATATGTTGCACATACAAAAACCAGATCTTACTAGACACCTCCATCTTCATACCATTGCATCTTCATACATAATCAATAACCATTGCATCAATAACCATTACACAGAGATTACATACAGTATACAGTTTAGACCATTATCAGATTATTCACAATCTACAGAGGAAGAGGAATTACTTGGTGGAGGAGGAGGAGATCGGAGAGCTGTCGAGGAGACCGCGGTCGAGGGAGATCGGAGAGCTGGAGACGTTGACGACAGATTGAGAAGAGGAGAGATCGCGTCGAACGGCTTGAGGTTGAGGTCGAGGACAGATCGAGAGGAGGAGGAGGACTGAACGGCTTGAGGTTGAGGTCGAGGACAGATCGCTGAGGACAGATCGCTGAGGACAGATCGAGAGGAGGAGATCGGAGAGCTCGGTGAGGAGGAGAGATCGGTGATCGCGTCGAGGGGAGCGGAGAGCTCGAGAAAAAACAGACTAAGAGGAAGGGCTGCGCGTTAGATAGGTTAGTATAGGATACCGATAGACGGCTAGGATTAAAAGTCTCTAAATCAACGGCTAAGATTAAAGGACTTAATATAATTTTAATTATATATTTAAATTGCGGTTGGTACGGTAATTACCACGGTAATCAAAATCAATTACCATACCGTACCACCAAAATTAAGTTGGTACGGTTACCGTACCATAGAAGTCGGTTACCGACTATGTCGGTTACCAATATTATTGGTTCGGTTGGTTTTGCGGTAATCGTGGTAAATTACCATACCATGCCAGCCCTAGTTTTCATGCACTTTGAAAGATGCAAAGCATGCATAAGCTTTAATTTTGCTACGCTTTGAAAAATAACAAAAGCGGTGTTATAAGCTTGATATACATTATTAGCTCATTCAATATGAACTTAAAACTGTTAGGATCAGTATGTATTTTGTGTAGTATCCTAGACCCAGTATCCGGATCATCGATCCGATCTCCGATGGCTTCCTTCCTTGCAGCAATTGCTTGAACGATGAGACTGCACCTGTAGGAAAGCGTTCATAGATTGTTTAACGGTGACCAGTCCGGTTCTGATCATCAGTAGTTGTGACTAGCAGCTCTGCTATCCCAGCATCTGATTATTGCAGAATAACTTTGTTGGTTTCCTCTCTAGTCTGATTAGCTAATGAAGTTGCTTTGCCTAAGCCATTTTATATGGTGTAGTCTGATGATAGAGGTTGTAACCACAATTATGTGTCTATTATTAAGATGTAATGATTAGTTGATAATTATCATAAAATTAGTTAGGTAATTAGTTGGTTAGCTATTCGTTCCTACTTGACAAGTGGCAGTAGCCAGCTGTAATTCTCTGTTGAGCATTGCTATATAAGCTCTGCTTCAGCTACTGAGTTTTCTTACGAAATTATCAAGAGCCATTCATTTCTCAATTGATCTTATCTTCAAATCTCTTCTTCTTCCCAGCTTTCATGGTACCAAAGCCATTGGTCTCGATCTGGTGAAGCTTCCTCGCCATCGCTACGCTTCGTCTTTCTTCTTCTTTTTCGTCGCTTATCTGCGCTTCGTCTTCTCTGTTCAACTAAGTCCTTCCTTGTTCTTGAAGCTAATTTGTTCTTCTCCTTCTGCATTGCTCTGTGAAACCCTAGCTTTTTCTGCTGATTACTCATCTTCGGTTTTCGTTTGTATACTTGTTCAAGCTTCTCACTTCTTCTTTGTGTCATTACCTTTAGAGTCTTCAATCTTTCAATATCAAACCTTAGCTTGTTCAGTTTCTACTTCTGATATGGCTTCTTCATCTCTAGGTTCATCTCAACCATTAATACTCATTTCTAATATCATTTTAGATGAGAATACTTATCCTGCTTGGCTTAATCGATGGGAAATGTTCTAGGATGGATTAGATCAGCTTGGTTATGTTGATGGCTCTACTCCTAGTCCACCACAGTTGATTACTTCCCCTGATGGATCAACTACTCCGTCTGTTGAGTGTGAAATGGAAGGCTCAAGATAGAAATATTGTGACTATGATTAGTCATACTTTAGGGCTTACTACATCAAATTGTGCTACTAGTTGCAAATCTGCACATGAGCTTTGGAGTAGGCTTAAGACGAAATTTGTAGATTCAACTAAACAGAATATCTTACAATTAAAGTTTAATTTTCAGAGTATTCAGAAAGGTTCTGATGATATAGAAATCTATTTGGACAAGATTAAAGTAGCAAAGGATGCCCTTGAAACTGTTGGTGTGACCATTGACAATGATGATATTGTGATTACATTACTTAATGGTTTGCCTAATGAGTATGCAGCAATTAAAACAGTTATCCGTTCTCAGTATACTTGTGCTCCTTTGCATCAGATTAAGTCACTATTAAAAGCTGCAAAGATGGATATTGCTAAAGAATCTCAGAATATTCAAAGTCTTCTCACAGGCATGCTTGCTACCTGCAACATCACACTAAAATCTTCATAAGCATCAACTTCAGTGTCTTTAGATGCAACCCCTCAGTCTATTGTCTCTAGTCTTCAGTCTGTTACTTCTGTCTCTTCTTCCATCATTGCTCAAGGAACTCCAAATTCTGTTTCTGTTACTTCACCACCACCATTATTGCCCATACCTACCATGCCTCTTAGATTTAACAATTTATCTTATGCCTATCCTTATACTTCTTCACCTTCATACTCTAATGTTGCTTATGGTTTCAACCCTATGTTATCATACCCTATAACAGGCATGTATGTCACATCCCGGACCATCTCCGCCGTAGCACGATATTGTCCGCTTTGGGCCTGTCGGCCCTCACGGTTTTGTTTCCAGGAGCTCTTAGAGCAACTTCCCAGGGGGTCACCCATCCTGGGATTGCTCTAAGCTTAACAAGCTTAACTTCAGAGTTCTCATCCCCTCCAAAGCCACTGAGCTCCCAAAAGGCCTCATGCTAGATGGGTGTCACCGATGTACATATATGGTACATCACCCTCTCCGTTGGTCGATGTGGGATGTTACATCCACCCCCTTAGGGGCCCGACGTCCTCGTCGGCACATTCGCACCTCTCGGCAGAGTGGCTCTGATACCAATCTGTCACATCCCGGACCATCTCCGCCGTAGCACGATATTGTCCGCTTTGGGCCTGTCGGCCCTCACGGTTTTGTTTCCAGGAGCTCTTAGAGCAACTTCCCAGGGGGTCACCCATCCTGGGATTGCTCTAAGCTTAACAAGCTTAACTTCGGAGTTCTCATCCCCTCCAAAGCCACTGAGCTCCCAAAAGGCCTCATGCTAGATGGGTGTCACCGATGTACATATATGGTACATCACCCTCTCCGTTGGTCGATGTGGGATGTTACAATGTATGCTGGTAGAGGAAATGGTGGCAGGAGCAATCAATTTGGAGGGAGAGGTTTTGGTAGGGAACAACATTTTCAAAATGGTGGTTTTGGTGGAAACAGTGGTTCTAAATCAAATGCTGGAGGAACTGGAGGAAGATTTTATGGTCATAATACAGGCAGTTCAGTTACTTGTCAGTGGTGTAATAAGGTTGGTCATGTTGCTAAGAACTGCAGGTCTCTGCCAAATAATCATAATGCTGGAGGAACTAGTGTCTATCCCAATAATCAAACTGCACAGAATTGTCAGTATTGCAATAGACCTGGTCATACTGCTTCAACCTGCCATTTCATTGTTGGTTTCCCAAATCATCAATCTGGTCAGCACCATGAACCTAATGAAGCCTCAGCTATGATGGCTAACCTTTCTCCACAGTATTGGCTTGCAGATACTGGTGCCACTAATCACATGACTCATGACCTGAATATGCTGCACAATGTGATTCCATATCCAACTAATGATGGAGTCTAAATTGGAAATGGTAAACTTTTACCAATAACTCATATTGGGGACTCTCAGATTGGCTCATTAAATTTGCCTAATGTTCTTCACATTCCAGACTTAGCTACTCATCTATTATCAATATATCAGTTGTGCAAGCAGAATAACTGTTTGGTTTGGTTTGATGAGTTTATGTGTGTAATTCAGGACAAGATGCAGGGTAAGATCTTGTACAAGGGACTGAGTAAGCAAGGACTATATCCTATACCCTTCACTGTACCTGTTCAGAATAAATCAACAACAGTTACTTCTTCTACAAATCTTCAAGTTTAGAGTCAGTCTACAACAAATAAAATCTCAGTGCAAAAATCAGCTCTACATGTTCAGAAGAATGCTTTAGTTGGAAAACAAATCAGCAACAAACTTTGGCATGTGAGATTAGGTCATCCTACAAATGAGATTGTAAATATCATGTTAAAAAAGCCAAGTACAGTCTGTTCCAGATATTGACAAAACAATCTGTGAACCATGCCTTCTAGGGAAATTTCATAAACTTCCTTTTCCTGTTTCATAGAATAGCAGCAATATTCCCTTTGAGCTTGTATATTCAGATGTTTGGGGTCCTTCTCTATATCTTTCCTTAGATGGATATAAGTATTTTGTGTTGTTCATTGATGATTGTACAAGGTTCACTTAGTTATATCCAATGAAAAATAAAACTGAAGTGTTTGGTTACTTCAAGTCACTGTGTGCCATTATTTCCACACAATTCTCTACTGCAGTTAAGTGTTTTAGATCTGATGATGGTGGTGAATATGTGAATATAAGGTTTAAGAAGTTTTGTGCTGAAAAAAGAATTAGTCATCAAATCTCTTGTCCCTATACTCTTGAACATAATAGAGTCTCAGAAAGAAAAAATAGACATTTAAGGGACACAGCAGTGGCCTTACTACAACAAGTTTCTCTTCCAAATCAATTTTGGTTTCATACCTGTGCAGCTGCAGCTTATCTCATTAATAAAATGCCAACTTCAGTACTTCATATGCAGTCTCCATTTGAAAAATTGTATAAGAAACTTCCATGTATTCAAACACTGAGGGTGTTTGGGTGTACCTACTATCCTTTACTCACACCCTACAGATCAGATAAGTTGCAGCTTAAGACAACAAAGTGTGTTTTTATTGGATTTGCTGCTGGATACAAGGGTTTCATTTGTTACAATCCTTGCAATAGAAAATACTTTGTGTCTAGACATGTTTTCTTTAAAGAGTCATATTTTCCTTATTCAGTGTATAAGCAAAACCCAAACAAGAATAAATCTTCTTCAACACAAACATTAGATCAGAGAGTAGCTACAGGATTTACTCAACCCTTCTTGACTCTTACTCAGTCCTCAAGATCAATGTCTGCACCAATTCACACAGTGGCTCCTACTACAGGTCAGTCTTCATCTCAGCTTCTTCACAATGATGTACCATCTAGTGCAATCCCTTCAGAAATAGCTGAAGAACCAATAGCAGTGAGACATAACTGTGAATATGTCAACAATGATCCAGTCATTAACTCCTTCTGGTGATGCTGATATTTTTGGCCCTCATACTGATACTACAATTCAAGTCACTAAGAATAGTGGAAATATTTCATTGACTCTTAATAAGGACCTGGTAGTTGCTCCTTCTAGTCAAATTTTTCAGGCTAATATTTTACATCCTATTGATTGAATTGGTACTACAATAAATGATCACTCCATGCTTACTCGAGTTAAAAGAGGCATTCAAAAGAATAAAGTTTATTCTGCACTTCTTGCTCAAGTATCCTTTGATCCCATTAAAACAGAACCACATAACTTTAAGGCTGCTCTTAATGTTCTTGAATGGAAAGCTGCAATGAATGAAGAATATAATGCTCTTATACAGCAAGGCACATGGTCTTTAGTGCCATTACCTCCTGACACGACTTTAGTTTCTTACAAATAGCTGTTTAAGATTAAAAGACATGTAGATGGCTCTATTGCAAGACATAAAGCTAAGCTTGTTGCTATAGGGTTCAGTCAAGAATATGGGATTGACTATGATGAAACTTTTTCTCCGGTTGTCAGACACACCACAGTCAGGTTAATTTTATGTCTTGCTACTTATTTCAACTGGACTCTTCATCAAATGGATGTCAAGAATGTCTTCTTGCATGGTATATTAAATGAAGAAGTTTATATGACTCAGCCTGGAGGATATGTAAATTTTGTTGATCCAAATTGTGTTTGTAAGATGCATAAGTCACTCTATGGACTGAAGTAAGCTCCAAGAGCATGGAATGAGAGGTTTACTAATTTTCTGCTTTCAATTGGTTTTTCTGCATCTTATGCAGATTCTAGCCTCTTTATCAAGCTCAGTGGGAGAAAGTGTGTGTTTTACTTCTATATGTAGATGATATAATTATCACAGGTTCTTGTGAGGATATCATCACTTCAGTAAAAGTTGCTCTTCAGACAGAATTTGACATGAAAGACTTGGGGAAACTGCATTTCTTTCTTGGACTTGAAATTCAATATCTGCATAATGGTCTTTTTGTGTTCCAAAGAAAATATGCTACTGATCTGATATATAAGGCTGGATTTGATGATTGTGTTGCTTATACTACATGCAAGTCAGGTCTCAAGTTGTACAAAGACATTGGTCTCTCTTTCTGCTCATGATGCATCTTCCTTTAGGAGTCTGGTTGGCTGCTTACAGTATCTCACCTTTACAAGACCTGATATCTCTTATGCAATCAATTCAGGCTATCAATTTCTTCATACTCTCACTGATGTTCATTTGTATGCAGCTCAAAGAATATTGAAGTACGTTAAGGGGACACTTACACAAGGCATTTATTTCATGAGGGGTGTTACTAGTTTTTCTCAATCATTACCTTGTGTGACAGTGAATGACAGGAGATCCGAATGACAGAAAATCAACAACATGATTTATTGTCTTGTTGAATGATGCTCCAATATCTTGGTGCAGCAAGAAGCAGACTGCAGTGTCAAGATCTTCTACAGAAGCAGAATATCGAAATATGGCAGATAATACGTCAGAGTTGATGTGGCTGATGCTTCTTCTAACAGATCTTCAAGTTAGTTACACAGTGTTCTAGTTTTGCATTGTGATAATATTTCAGCTGTTGCTCTGGCCACAAATCCAGTATACCATTCCAAACTCAAACACACACATTGAAGTGGATGTGTGTTTCACTCGAAACCAGGTTAAGGCTGGTTTTCTAAAGTTGCAGTTTGTGACTTCCAAAAATCAGCTTGCAGATTTGTTTACAAAAGGACTGTGTTCTCCATAACATTCTTATCTTTGTTCCAACTTGGTGCTTTGTACCTCAAATCAAGTTGAGGGGTGTTAAGATGTAATGATTAGTTGATAATTATCATAAAATTAGTTGGTTAGTTATTGGTTCCTACCTAACAAGTGACAGTAGCCAGCTATAATTCTCTGTTGAGCATTGTTATACAAGCTTATACTTGAGTTTGTACTATGAATAAAAGCATTTTGCATACAAACAAATAATTTCTTGACCATTGTTAATCCTGACAGACGAGGGATTAATTAAGAACTTGTCTATTAAATGTCAATAGGTGTTCCAACTTACAGAGATGAAATTCCATTGAATACATGTATATTTGTATGTATTCAAAATAACCTAATTGGTATGATACATTTCTATCTTCCCTATTGTTCAAAAATATAACTGCTACAAAAGCTCAACCCATAGCATGTTTGATGATGACAGGGAATGTATTATTGCGAACTATTATGATTTACCCCAGGCCTCAAGCGGGAAGTCGCAAAATTTTATAGAATAAGGAGAGGAAACAAAGGCAACTACTAAATTAAATTGTTGCTACCTAATTTACAAGCATTGCAAAAAAGTGTCATTCATCTTCGCTCTGATAAATTTTCTAGACAGTTATTTTGCAGCAGAGGAGCAAGTAAGCTCTCAACAGAGGATCTCAACTTCCGAGTTTCCTCAAGTACTGACAATCGAGCAGCTAGGCAAGCCTTTGCATCTGAAAACCCAAGTGTCCATCTGCCATCAACAATGTGATGGGACTGCACTGCATGATATCCTCTGAATTTAGTACTAAGAAATTTTGGTTCGAACTCTCTGATCTGAAGATGCAACCATGTTGGATGCTCAGCATCTACCTTTGGCTGTTTCAAGTGAGAAACAAAATCAACTATATGCATATATAATAAGGATCAACCGAAAAGAAAATCTACAATATTCTAAAGAATTTCAAGCTCCCATGATACTTGGTTGGAGACAATATCCTTTTCCTATACCCTATACAAGTGGCTATAAAAAAATGTGCACAGCCTCCTAGTCTGTTGTTTCCCACTTCAACATAGAAACATGAAATTCTAGGACCTCAAACAAATTGAGCATATTTTTATCCTAATTTCTCAGTACAAACAGAAAATACAGGAATGCAAATGATGCACTAAGTCTGAAAATTAAAGATTTACCAGCCAATTGTAATATTTTGTTATGTTTACCTAAATTTGAAACTATAAAAAAACCGTTTCCTAGAGGGTAGACAAAAGCACATCAAAAATCTACTTCACCCTATCATAGAGAAAGTCTCCAGTAAGTGATTGCACACTGATCTGGCATGGTGCAAGACTGCCAAGAATACCAGCCATAACCATAACCATAAGCCTAGTTATTGACAGAACTCAAAGTGAGCTAGTTACTAGATCAATTTTATAGACCTGTCAAGCTAAAATATACAATTACTGAACTGAATAGAGTTAATGGTAAAACATAACCATGCCATTGCATTATTTTTTAACTTACATTCGACCCAGCCAATGGTGCAATCGCAAGAACAGTTCCTCGATGACTGCGAAAAGGATGCTTCTCTGCAAGAAACAATTTTCCTGATGTTTTCCTTGCCACAGGTATCAAGTAGATATCCCGAATTCCTGCATTGGAAAATGCAATTCTGCAAGGTATTCCAGATCCTGCAAAAAAGTTGTAGGGAGTGACAGAATATAAATAACAGAGGTTGATCAGGGATAATCTTCAACTTCCACTAGAGTAATACCCACCTAAAGGAACCTCTGACCCAAAGCTTGCAGATGAAACATCTGAAGCATGGGTTTTGCCAGAGTCAGCCTCTGCACTGCCTATGTTCAGCTTAGGTTTTTCAAGCAGTTCTCCCTTGAAAATACATGATTTCAGCTGAAGATGTAGAATGAAAACCTGAAAATGCACAAAAGGGATCTTCAAAGAGTTGGAAGCAACTAATCAAGAAAAATACTGAAATCTAACAAAACAAATTTTCATAGAAGCAGAGTAGCCCAAATGCATGTGGTCAAGACAGTCTAAAAATAATGCACAACATCACATCAGACAGACGAGTACCGGCAGTACTCATTGCATGGTTTTATAGGCATGAAGTCAAAACACATCAGTGTCTTACTCATATACACTGAACACATACAAAGAAAAATCAAATACTAAAGTGTGAATCACAATTCGAAAGAAAGGCAATAATCCAGCAATTCAATTTATAGGCAGCAATGAAATGCTACTTTGCATCACTCCAGCAACATAACATTTCATTTTGGAAATTTTTTCATTTACTTATTCATTCTTGCCTCTTCGCAAGAGTTAATTTTCACAGTTCGACTCCATATTCTGACACTGCACCATTGTGATTCATTGGTATGACCAGCAAGTCATGCTGGACACCATCATGGATTCGTGGAACCATACTCCAGAGTATAATTTAGTTTCAGAAAGAGTTTATTAGTAGATAGCAAACTGAAATTCATCTGTGTCCACAAACATCTCTAAAAATGACAGCAAGGAATCATCTCTAAAACATAAAAGTTCAACTCAATGTTCAACAAATTAACTACCTTCACAGTGTCGACCATCCTCTGCCAAGCAAGATATGACGTTGTATCACCTGCAATATGCGCACAATATACGTTACCTATCATGTAACAAAATACTTTATGAAGCATCATACCAGACAAGGTGCTATCCTTTTTTCAGAAGAATGTACCATCAGTATTTTGTTGGCTAAAGTCGAGCTCTAGTAGAAAAAAAGGATCTTTACATTGGGATGATTCCTCCAGAGCTGCAGCATCAGAATAGATTAGTTGCATGTAGTAAGTTGTCCATATAAGATATCAAAAGATTCAGATCTGTCTCTATATTCTTCTTTTTTTTCAGGAAAAAGCAGTTGAGTAGAAACATAGTATTGAGACCCCCATCCTAGCAGCTTAAAAAGTTATGAGAAGCCAAAAAAACTTAAGATGATATCAGAGAAAGCACAATTTCATATCCTGCAATTGCAGCCCCTTTATGAAAGGATTGTTATTAGTCTATTGCCTCACCACCATCTGATGATCCACGCTTATAAAAATAAGGATAACTAACAAATACATTCAATTGTATAAGTATGAGATCTAGTGTTCAAATATTTACAATTGCAACCCCAGGGATCTACATAGAAGAGCATGTGACAACGAACCAAGATGTTAGGAAGATGGAAAATATAAAACTAGTATCGCTCCTGCTACATTCTTGCAGCTTAACTTTTGCAAACAATCCTTGGAAGTAAAGATTTAAATATATACATATAAATTCAATGAAACTTTGCAGGAGTGATATGTGCATTAGATTCTACAAACTGAATGGTTGAGATGTGAAAATATGATTGAAAAGTGAGTTAAATAAGGAACTTCACACTTTAATTTCAGAGTGAAGCTTCACTCTGGATAATATATATATATATATATATATATATATATATATATATATAATGAGGGATCCCTTTTTTGACATATATGGGGGATCAGGGTTTACACCAACTTTTTGATCACAGCATCACATCACAACTGTTCAATATGTAGTTATATATGAGTATATCACATCTGAAAAATTTCACCCAAATTGGTAATCCTTAAGGTGCTCAAAACTGTGAATTAAAAGTTAAAGTATGAACGGTTCAGGTTTGGCAGATTTGATCCGTCAATTGATTTTAGTTAGTTCGAGGGCTTAACGATTACCAAATTAGATGAAATTTTGCAAAGATGATCTACATATATGCATCTAAATATTGAATGATGGAGATGTTGATATGTGATCAAAAAGTTGGTGTAATCTTCAATCACTCATATATGTCAAAAAAAGAGATCCCTCATTGGAACGGTCCTATATATATAAGAACTTGAATAGACAGTAATAGCAACAGTCCCCAAATGAAACAAACGACGCATATACATATCTAAATAACTGAAATATGAACAAAGTACCTGCTTTACAGCCTGCCCATTCATTTCTTAAGACCTCTGGGATATGATCAAACCAGCATCCATCAAGTTCCTTCTGAAGGTATTCTCGAGACTGCTGGTATGAGGCCTGTCCAGATAAACTAGAACATATAAAACTTCAGAAAGTTTGAGAAATGTAATTACATTAGAGACAAGATCATGAGGGTAAATGTGCAATTCAAACAAAGATCTAATCCTGCCTCAAAGGCCAGTCATTGTACATCAAACTCTATAAGTTAGTTGGCTACAACTGGGTTAGAGAAACTCAAACTTAAGGTCTGTCATGTCAATGTCTGAGCATCTTCAGAACCTAGCCTTCTTGGCTTCAAATATTTGCTCACTAAGTAGAGAAAATAGAATATATATATATATAGGCCTTCTCAGATACAAACCTCCTTATTTATTCAAAACGTACGGATTCCTTAATAACTTAATTGACATAATTTTTTATCACATTTTCTCATCTCACCGTTCATCTTTTAGGTATATATGAGTATATCATCTCTACAAAATTTCAGCCAAATTGGTAATCATTAAGGTATTCTAAATGTGAATTACACGAACGGTTCGGGTTGAACAGATTTGGTTCGCTCATTGTAATCATATATATACACTTTATTTCCAAGATAAGTTGATATACCTAAGAAAAATAGAGACCAATCATTGATGGAAGCTGAGAACAAGAAGGTAAACTGCTAATACATGAAATACTACTAATGGTTTGTTTTGCCAAGAAGAAACATAAAAACTGTGAAGCTAGCTAGGTATATATCATAGAAACATATCTGTGCAATAAGCATTATCCATTTCATTCTAATTTTGTAATTTTCTTATGCCAGCATTCTTTCCTTGCAATTCAATGGAGATGAATATATGATAAATAAATGAGTGTAATTTCACCATATCAGCTTAAACCTTACATTGAATAGCTGGATGTTATGACTAGCAAGACCCTTTCCGGGAAATATCAATAGCTTCCGCAAGAACCACCCTGTATGCCATTGTATTAGTATAGAGAAAGGTGGTTGGCTTGCTAAAACCTTCAACAATGCATTTACAATCTGTAAAATGGAAATTCAGTTCATTATGTTACTGAAAGCCACATCAATTTAAGATACATAGGGACACAGTTTAAACAGTTAAATGGAGATATATGACTTAGGCAACAGTTATTCCATGATTCCCTATACCTGATCTATATATATCACAAAAATATTTCCGGTACTTCCATCTGGTGCCTGTTAAGATACAAAAAGATAATACGAATCTCAAGATACATATACAAGGCTACAAAATCCAAAACACTCAAAAAATTAATGCGGGAAGATATGAATCAATAGGCAGAACATTGTCCAAACAGAACTTGAAGACATTAAAAAAGAGAGTTTTCAACTGTCTGCAGTCTTTCTACTGCAATAGCAAAAACATATCAACATGAAATAAGAATTCTTAGCTTTAAGAAACATACAAACAGAAATATTGTGTACTTCTACTTCATGGAATTTTTCATGTAACCTCAGAACTGTTGAAGGAGAACATAATTATTAGAAAGAGAAATAATCCAAATTTTAATACTCACAAGCATATCCCGCATCCCACTTAATCCAATCATTCGAAAGAGCAGTGGATGAAGATCTGTATCAACAAAGAGATGAAAAACACTCAAATATGACAACAATTCAAAGTTAAAGATAATTAGTCAAGACTGATCCCTTGAAATTATGCAAGTTAGTACCTTTCGCTTCTGCTAAAATAAATAATATAAACAGTGAAGACAGCAATAGACTATAACTCTCCGAAAAAATATGAACCAGTATTCCACTCCTGCACCAGGGATAGAATTAATAAGTACACCACAAGAGAACAATACCCCGGAAAGTACCATATGAGAATTATCATATATAATAAGAGATGCATGAGCTAAAAAATTAAATAAGTATAACAAAACCTTCCCTAGAGAAAGTACGAAGCTTTTTCTTTTCCTTTTTGTTTCTGTAGGAGTTTTTGTAACTTGAAATACAAGAAAAATTTGTAACAACCTGTGGATAGGGATAGTATCTCTATAGCAGCAAATTCTTTCTACTCCTTCAGCCTCAGGATCAGAAACTGCTTTTTCCATGTCGCTCAATTGGTTGAATATAGATTTAGCATCATCAATGCTCTCTGTTGAGTCGCTTGCAATAGAATCCCTCACACTAGGGGCCATGTAAGGATATAAAATAACTCCAGCCACAGAGTCGAACATGCCTTTTCCGCCAATGACTTGAAGAAGACGAGAAACAGTATAGAAAGATGTGACTGCAGATAAATTTGATCCCTGGAGCATAAATGAAAAACTGAATGAATACACAAACAGGATAAGTATAATTCAATCGACAATTCATGCAGCATAAAAGATTTGGCAACGGCTTTAGCTTTCCTTTTAGTGATTGTACTTTACTAAATATAAAGTGCTTTTAATATTTTGATTCAAATTATCTATTAATCATGATATACAAAAAAAATAAAAGTATTTAAATGTTGCTATCATTTGTTTCATAATTAATTTTAAACTTAAAGGAGATTGATCTGTCTAATTTTGAATTCAGTTTGGATTAAAATAGAATATATATAATCAAATAAGAATTTCAACCAGCAGGCCTAAGACAAAATTAAGACAAAATCTCTTAACTTTTTCTTTTCCAAAAATTCGTAGTTTCAGTTTTCATTTTGTGAAAGGTGGTCAGCAAACTCTAGAAATAAAGTCGGTAGAAGATAAATCAGTTAGTAAAACCAAACCAAGCAAAACAAACGCAGTATTAGTCTATTGCAAACCAACCACATAAACTAGTTAGTCCTGTATAACGATCCATATTAGAAAAACACTGTCCAGAAATGTGAAAGCTGTAGTGCTTGCATAAATTTTAATTTGTTTTCCAAAAGGACAGTTCTAACAAAGAATTTTATTTGTATCTCATGAAGTAGATAAGAAAGAAACAAATGGATCACAAAGAAAGAACATCTCACATTAATCTTCCTTAACTGCAGTAGTGAAAGTAGTATCGGAAAGACCAATGTTCTAAGAATATTTTCCATAACTACTGTGCTCAAACGAGAGTCGCCGACATCAAGCATATCCTTCAGGTAATACAAATTGTCAATGATCTCATCCGTTTCCAAAAGTAGTTCTTCTCGCTTCTGATATGTAAGCATCCCACTGCATAAGTATTGAACAGTTCAGCCTTAAATGCACATTTAGTATTTCAGTATCCTGGACAAGGGAATCAATAAAATAGTAAACATACTTTGTAGCCTGGACAAGGGAATCTAGATGAAAGAATTGCTCTCTTAAGCTTGCAACCAAGTCTGAGAAGTAATTTGAGACTGGAGGAGAAGTTATATATTGATAAACCATGTCATCACTAACTGCACAACCAAAAGTAATTTAAGATACTGATCCATATTACCCAAAGTATACTTCAATTCAATATGTCATGCTGCTCTGCTAGTAGGAACAAAAGACACAGAAAACAGAACCATACCATTATATATGCTGAGAGTTAATGCACGGATAGCTGTTTGAATCATCTTTTCCCGATGGTGGGAAAATTTGAGAGCCTCATGGTACAGGGGAAATGAAACTACAGTATCCTACAATTGTATGAAGATTTGACATGATAAAGCTTTACAACTCAGACATCCACACATAATATAGTTCCATATTTCAGAATGCCATATAATTTAACCTCCACTTAAGGCAAGTAAATTTGTGAGTATCCTTTAGTGTGTTTACTAAAGACTGAAATGGTGAAGCATTTCCTATAAATCACTACTCTTCTTGACACTATGAAATGACCATACAAAGACAATGACAAATAATAACATGGTGGAAACAAGCTTTAGATGGACCTGCCCTTTACCACTATAAGAACAAAAGCATGATATTGTGGAATAGATAAAATGACCAAAAAGTTTTACTTTTGGATCTAACAGGCTCTCTAATTATGGGAAGATAAGATGAACACTGACATATAGAGAACTGCTTCTAACATATGCATCACTAATTAAAATGAAAAACTTTACTTACCCCATGAATCTTTAAAAGAAGGCAAAGTGTGTCCTTATTTAATTTATTGCTCACTGCTCTGAACCAGAACAAAAAGAAAGAAAAAAGAAAAAGAAGTTCATTAGGAATGACAAAGAACCTCAGCATTATTTCAGAGAATGAGTTAAAAAATGTTGTATTATAAACATACACAGAGTGCCCTTCTTAAGAGGATCCATTTCGGACGACTCACGAATGTGTTGATTGTTTACATATATAATACTTAAAAGAAGCTCTTAAGGTTGAACAGTTAGGATCAGTGGAGAACATTGGAGGATGGCCCCAAAACTGTGATTCATTTTGGGTATCGTTAAAAGGTATCCCTCTTAAGGGTCCTCTCCACACACACACACACACACACACAAACATATTTAGCAAGAGAGAGAGCGAGAGACCTCAAGAAGGATACATAATATAGCGCTAGGTCTCCTCCTTCAAATTCATACTTATGTCCAATAATGCTATTGATATAGTCATTGCTCAAACAATAATCTGCAGCACAAAAACCATCAACACAAAATTTCAGGGCTTAAGATGCCTTGAAATGACATTTGATGATAAATAAAAGGAAAGGAACTCACAAATACTAGATTTCTTTCATGTGCAATAACTGGTGTTTTAACATGAGTTGGTCATCTGTAGTAATCAAAGAGTAATGGTAAAAGAAATAAAATTTAGGTTCTTACAAATTGAATGTTCACTGTTCATGTTTTGAATCATTATACTCAGATACTGGAGCAGTGGTGCCTCAATTCTTGAATTTTTACTGATCTTCAGCACCCGAACAAATTCTGCTAGAACTTGGTATTCCATAAAACATCTGCATAATGCACATAAAACGATTAGAATACAAACACGAAATTGAGAAACATGCCCATAGAGAAGCTTTACCATGAACAGTTCATACTCGAAAATCAGTGGATCTTGTCTATCACCATAAGTAACTAGCTCCACTATCGACTGTAGTAAATCTATGACTAATTCCTGGTAGAGTGGGAGCAAGGCGGCAAAATAAAAGAGAAAGATAATATCAGTCAAAGGAAAAAGAATAATAATAATAATAATAATAATAATAATAATAATAATAAAGGAATTGAAAAGTCGGTCAAGTTACCCTGTTATGCATATCCACGACTTTAATCTGTTGCAGTTCATTGATCATGTGTCTGCATTCACAAGAACAACCAATCAAGTATTATTAATACTAACAAAACTGAAGATCCTGATAGTCAAACGAAATTGTGTGTGCCCTAAAGCTTTCGTCCACACTAATTCTTCTCACATAAGTATCTACTTGACCTTTACTCTTTTTCTTCTTATTTTCTTTTCTTTTCAATTTACAAGCAACACCCACTCCCATAGTAAAACACAATCAGATACTATCCTCCAAGCAGAAAACTTCATCCTACAGCTACAATGCAGTCTCGAGAACCTAAACCCCTACATGTCAACATACTGGGTTTCCGAGAAGGTTTGCTGATAAATCCAGCCACTACTACACACTCAAATGTACAATTCCTTGCACCAGTCATGTAGTTCATCTCCTCCATTACACTAACCAAACCTCATTTGCTAAACGCCAAGCCAGTTCAAAACCCTAATTACCAAAATTACGAAAAAGGCCTCCCGCTTCTACTCAATTCCGGCAAACTTCACTCAGTTTAGACAAAATTACACTATCTCAGTGCACTCAATTCTCCTTATGAAGACCTAGATGCAAATTATAAATGCCGAATCGAAAACTAGGAAAGCAAACTTACTTGAAGTACTGGAGAGAGAAGCGATCGAAGGACCGCCAGAGAGAGCGCCACATGGCGACGGCAAGACTGATCGGTGATCGGAATCGGAGCGATCTGCTAAACCTGTCTAGTTTAGCTGGGCACGTGATTTTGGGGGTTGAGGACGATAGTGCATTTGGGTGCGTGGATTTGTGTTGGTCTTGGAATTTGATGGTTTGGTGGAATTGCTTGCAGGTTTGCTTTCCTTTTCTTTCTTCTCTCTCGTTTGGTTGGTTTTGCCAACAAACTGTCAACGGTTCATTTCCTCGGGAATTCCAGCTGTACGACGAAACGCACCGAATCATACACGTTGCATGGACCAAGGTTTACGGGCTCAATGAAGGCTACACTACACTTTTTTACTGACCCAGGGACTGAAACAGTAGATGTACATTTAAAGATAAATACTCATTCATTATTAATTTTAATCTCTCCTTGCACATTTCAATAAAAAAAATATCCAATTGCCCGTTTTAATATAAGGTCACTCTTTTTGTGCTCAAATAAACAAATCTTTATTTAAACTAAAGAAACTATATTGTTTTAGTATCATTTTATCATCATCTCTTAAACATGCATAGAGAAAGAGATAAAGTGGAGGAGAAAAAAGAATTTGCCGAAAACTTATGGACTTCGGCCACCGGATTTCAGTCGCTAGACTCAGGTCACCAGAATCTCGCCAATTGCCGGATCCCGGTCACCGGAATCTCACCATTTTTAAATGTCACCAGAATCCACCGGACTTTGCCAGATTCATACTAAACTATCTAATGAGATTATACTGAGGGCAATAAACTTATACTAAGAGTTTACTAGAAGCAATAAACTTCTATGAGATTTTACAAGAGGTAATAAACTTCCTGAACATAAGGTAATAAAGATGAAATAGCACCATAGCATCTCCAAATAATGGATACAAGGTAATATACAATTTTTGGACATAACAAATGTTTTTATTAGGGGTAGTAAATTTTAAGAAAGAATTGACTACCCTCAATTAAAAATTTGGGAACAATAAACATAGAATCTTACCAAAACTACATCAAATAAAAGAAAAAAAAGAAAGGGAAGAGATAAAATCCTAAATACCACTAGTCATAAATTCCCTAGAAAAACAAATAAATGAAGAATAAGAAGAAAAAAAGAGATAAAAATGTTATGACTTGAGGTTGTCCCTCCATAACCAGCGTCAAAACTTCTCACCCTCGTCCACGACCTTTCTAAAAGAGCAGTTAACGGCCTAGACCTCCATTGAATTGGCTAGCTACTGCCACGCAATCTGACGCCACCATCACAGTCTGCACCACGTAGTCTAGCTCCGTGAGCGGAGTATTACCAACAGCGCCAGCGCCTCTCCATTTAGATCGGATCGCATTATCACTAAAACATTATTATTTATGTTGATTGACAACAATATTTAAGAAATAATAATATTTTGATAAATTAATAAGTTATTAATTTATCGCTTAATTAAAACCTTGTTAAATGAATAAATTTTTCAAGTCTCAATGTTATTAATTTATAGAGGTTTAACTGTATAACTGTTTGCACATAAATTTACCAGTCCATGGAAATTGCTAAATTCGTCCAATGTTGAACGAAAATGTTTTTGGCCATTCTGACAAGAATGATAACGCGGCCGAGTTCGCTAGTTTGACAGAAAATGTAATTCGGCCATACCATGAAAAGGGAACCTTAGACGAACAAGGAAACGGGTCCATATCATTTTTGGACCTTGGACGAACAAGGTAATAGGTTCGTGTCATTTGAATCAAGACATCCGACTTTTTGAAAAGTGTAGGTTGAAATATGATCAGCCCTGAAAAATGACTTATTGCTAAGCTGAATCCAAAACTATATGAGTTCGGCCGAGGAACCTCCAAGAATTCATTTGAAGTGTTTCGGCCAAAGTCATAACTAGGTTGTTTTACTTTGGGTTTGTCTAGATCGAATACTAAAACTGTATGAGTTCGGCTGATTCGACGGATGTTTATCAAGTTTAACCAGCAGCATGACCAAGTTAGATTATTAGGATGAAAGCAAGGATACACTTTTCAACCAAGATGCATCAGTCTTGGCTGAAACTTCAAACATCAAACCCAAGCTTTC
This sequence comes from Comarum palustre, assembly GCA_951800085.1. Taxonomy (NCBI): domain Eukaryota; kingdom Viridiplantae; phylum Streptophyta; class Magnoliopsida; order Rosales; family Rosaceae; genus Comarum; species Comarum palustre. Next base: position 28,559,695 of record OX637572.1, read on the forward strand.
ATTTTAATTTCGACCGAAGTCACAACTGGGTTATGTTAATTTTGGGTTCGTAATGGCCGAGATATTAAAGCTGTGTGTGTTCGGCCAAATCGAAGGTATGGTTGCAGTTTAACCGAGTCAAGATTTCACCTGAGGTTGTTTAACTTGTTTTTGTGGGTACAAATCGAGTTTACAATTTAAGTACATTAACCAAGGTCCTAATTCGGCCGAGGTCTCAATTCGACTCGTATCTTTTATATAACTTTAGCCATAATTTAGATTTGAGTTTAATCAAATGTGCAGAGTGCGCCTTAAAGTCTATGTGGCCAGATTAATCAGTTCAGGTATCAATAAGCACTCAGCTCGAGAGCTGGTGATCATGTGACTAGGGGCTATGTTTACACCTAGATTTAACATAGCCAAATCGGTCTATTGGTCTCAGATTCAATCGAAGTAAGCTCCGCCACGTGGACGAGATGAAATACTGCCACGTGGACGAGATGAAATACTGCCACGTGGACGTGTGGACAAGATGAAATAAGCTTGGCCATATAGACTAGATGAAATGAGCTCAGCCGTGTGGACGAGATGAAATGAGTTCGGCCGTATGGACGAAGTGAAATGAGTTCGGGCGTATAGACGAGATGAAACGAGCTCGGTCGTATGGACAAGAAAAAATAAGCTCAGTCATGTGGACAAGGTGAAATAAGTACGGTCGTATAGACGAAGTGAAATGAGTTCGGCCGTATGAACGAAGTGAAATGAGCCCGGTTGTGTGGACTGGACAATGTGAAATTGGCTCGGTCTCGTGGACGAGGTGAAGTTAGCTAGCTCGGCTGCCCGGACAAGGTAATGTCAGCTCGACAGTATGGAGACTTTGACCGTATGGCTGATGTAAAATGACTATGGCCGAAGTAAAATGAGTTCGGTCGTATGGTCAAGGTTAAGTTAGCTCGGACGAGGTAAAGTGAACCCGGTCATAGACGAGGCAAAGTTAGCTCGGACAAGGTAAAGTGAATCTGGCCATGGACGAGACAAAGTTAGCTCGTCATTGACAAAGTGAAGTAGTCTGCTCAGCCGTATGGACGAAGTGAAATAATTAGCTTGTGGACGTATGAACGAGGTCAAATAGTTAGCTCGGCTATATGGACGAAGTGAAGTAATTCGTCCTCATGGAACAAAATGAATAAGTTGGGCATATAGTTTGAGGAAAGAAAAGAGCTCATAGCATTATTTCAAACAAGTATAAACAAAATAACAATGGACACTCGGTCAAAGCCCAATACGTCAATTGCGGCCGAGAGTTTGTGCCAATGAGGAAATCTCTACAAGGAAGGTATCTAACCAAATCAAAAACTTATGATATGAGTATCTCGAAATTCGGTCAAATCAAGACAATTATGTGTGATCCAACCTAAGAAAGGAAACAAGATGTCCGAGAGATTTCACGATGTAGAGAGCAAGCAAGCTAGGTTTTCAGACTTGTATATATAGGACAATGTAAATCATTGTAAAGGGTCATGCACCACACACAAAATCAATATACATCTTTTCACACAAACTTATCTCTCTATCTTTAAGTACTAAGCCAATTTTATTTCTTAAGCTTTACTTTGATTCTGTTATTTACGTTCTTGCACTTTAATTTTATCACTTTTTACTTTACATGCTCTTTACTTATCGCACTTAAGAGTAGTTTTAACATAGAATTCTCATCCATTGATCTCTTTCAGCTAGTCCAGATTGGGTTGATGTGATTCGTTGTTCACACCCACATCACTTCACAAAGACTCGACAACTGAGTCTGTTTCACTTTCGTATTCACGATGATTTGCGAGTATCTTCATCTAATAGATCTCTCGCCTGTCACCCGAACGTTCGAGTTTACCCAAAAGTAAACTAATTCGAGGATCCTGGCAACGCCTAGCTAGCCGAAAGTCCTTGAAACACAGCCACGAATTCAAGGATCCCGTGCACATCAGAAAAACATTGTAGCCAAAAATCTCGTCCTTGCTTCGGCCGAGACCATTTCAGAGCAAACAATAACATGAGGACTGATTTCTGGGTAGCAACTAGCAACTGGTTGCCCAAGTGAAAAGGTAGGAGAAGAGGTATTCTTGAACTGGGGAAAATTGAAAAATAACAGTGAATTTCTATTTAATTGTTTTTGTTTTGTTAATGGGTAAGACTACAAAATAGGATTTTCAAAAATCAAAGAAGATATAGATAGTAAATTGAGAAATGTAACTAGAACTCCTCTTAATGAAATCATGAGCCTCAGAGAAAAAAACAAATCAACAAAAACAAATGAAGATAACTAATCAATTATCTAGATTGAAGTCTTATACAAGGAATTGCAGCTTCATTGGCTTCTACGCAATGAAGCACACTATATGAAGCAGTGATGCAGATTTGATATCATAAATGCCACATGATTTTTTTGATTAGGAGTGAGATAGCAAGTCACCTTGGTTATGTTAGCAAGTTAGTAACACACACACTCACTTAGTCATAATTTGACTGAGATCCATAAGAGTATTCCAACAAAACCTGAATAATACGAACTCAGATGTCCCTCAAACCTGTTTGCCACAAATGGTGAGAGTTAGGACTCCAACTTCTAACATGGGGATTTCATACTAACTAGTTTGACCAACTTAATACTAGATGATAATCAAACCAGTAACTACATCTTTAGAATTTGATGTGCAACAGGGGTAGCCATGGCTTTTAGAGAGGAAGGGACAAAGATTTGGGTATGGTTTAGGAGATGGGAGCAGGTGGATGAGGGATCGACTGGGTCTGACCTTCTCCCTCGGCTGATTGATATTAAGCCGGCTCTATTGGTAAATTTTATCGGCTTCATTTGAACAGTTGTGGTGAATAGTTGTACCGCAATTAGTATATAGGAAATGAAATTCTGTATCTGGATTCTGGAGTGAGAGTTAAACAGTGATGAGGGATACATCAGATGTATTTTATGAGATAATGAGGACACTCTTACCACAGGAATTCCAAGCACCAAATCAGGGTCGACCCTGAGGGGTGCAGGTCTCCAGCGTAATTTTTTATTTTAAATATAGCCTGAAAACTATATCACTATATATAAAAGGGGTATTGATCATTTCATACAAAGTGAAAAAAAGTGACCACTCCAACTAAAACAATTTTTCATTGCACATTCTAACTTTTTAGACCAAAATTACTTAATTATCTCTTACCTAATTATCCTTATCTCCCTCCCACACCATTCAATCCCGATCTAAACCCTCTCTCTCTCTCACTTTCTCCTTCTATTATCCTCTCTTCTCTATCTGCTCTCTCTCGCTCTCAACAACCACCATCTACTTTGACTTCTCCAACGCCCAAACTACCAATCCTCCACCGCCATCAACCACGTCAACGCCCCGCGCCGTCGTCGCTAGTCAAGAGCTGACATCTCTAGCCCAGCCCCACTGGTCTCTCGTCTCCTACAGTCCACCGTCGTCGCTCGTCAAGAGCTGTCGTCATTGGCGGTGACGATGATTGCATGAGATGAATGACGAAGACGGCATGGACTCGACGATGACGACAATGAAGCCAAGATCTTGACTTGGATGCGTTTAAGCAACACCACCACACCAATAGACCACCACTCCTCCAACGTCCAGTGAATTATATCTCTGTGTCTCTCTCTTTCTCTCTATCTTTCAACTTTATTATGGGGTAGTAAGTTGGTTGTGCAATAGGAATGTCATTTAAGGGGTTCAGAGAGAGTTTATTAAAGGGTAGTAAAGTTGGATGTGTAATAGAAATGCGATTAAATGTGTTCAGTGGAAGTTTATTAGGGCGAAGTAAAGTTGATTGTGCAATAGGAACGCGGTTTAAGGGGTTCACTGAGAGTTTATTAAGGGGTACTAAAGTTGGTTGTGCAATATGAATGTGGTTTAAGAGGTTCAGTGAGAGTTTATTAGGGGTAGTAAAGTTGGTTGTAGCGATAGAAATATGGTCTAGGGCTTCTGTGGGAGTTTATTAGCAGGTTGTAAAGTTGATTGCACAATGGTGGTTAGTGTTGGTGTGGTTCTAGCTACCCCATTTCAAGAAGGATAGAGGAAAGTTGTGCAGTGGCGGCTTCACCGGTGCTGTTGTCATTGCTCTGTCTTAGTCTTCTTCTTCAACAAACACAAACCACAACCTAGTGCTTCACATCAATAACTAGGTATTCAAGTATGTAAAGCAAAAGCCTCTCTCTCTCTAACCATTGTTGCCCATAAACCTTCTCTCTCTAAAAACCAGAGAGAATCAAAAGAAGAAGACGAAGAAAAACCAGATTAAATCCTAATTAAGCCATTGCCTCTAGATCTCTCTCTCTCTTATACTTTCTCTCTCTCTCTCTCTCTTTCAACTTTAATATATGGTAGTAAAGTTGGTTGTGCACTAGAAATGTGGTTTAGGAGTTTAATGAGAGTTTATTAGGGGGTAGTAAAGTTGGCTGTGCAATATATAGGAATGCGGTTTAGGGGTTCAATGAGACTTTATTAGGGGTAATAAAGTTGGCTACGACGATAAGAATGTGGTTTACGGGTTCAGTGAAAGCTTATTAGGGGGTATTAAAGTTGGCACTGACGATAGGAATGTGGTTTATGGTTTAGTGAGAGTTTTTTAGGGGATAGTAAACTTGATTCTAGATTCCGGTCCGATGACCGGAGCCAGTGAGGTGTCGGTCATGTCTCAGCTCTCTTCCATTTTCTTTCTCTAAGTATGTTTTAATGTGTGAGGGTAGAATGGATATTGAAATATTATAAGTTGTTATGAGTTTTGTTGGAATGGGCACAATTTTTTTTAAAAAAAAAAGTTGAAATGTTCAATGTTTTTAAAAAAACTGTTGGAATGAGAAATGATGTCTAAAAATTTGTAGTAAATGGACATTTTCTCATATATAAATATTATGCCACCAACATCATTATGACTGGTGTAGTCCAGCGGAAAACATTTTTGGTAGCCTCTAAAAGAGTGATGGTTCGAATCACACTGGCTTCTATTTTTTTGTTTCTTTTTTTTCATTTCACCGTTAATTTATTTATCCCATTTTAATTTTCTTGCATTTTTTCCTTTTTTTTCTTCCTCATTTGTTTCTTTTTTCTTTCTGTTTTCTTTAGTTTTTTTAGAGAGAAAGGCAAAAACGTTTCTGTTCTTTTGTTTTTTATATAAATGCAAGCATTTAAGGTTTTATTTTTGTTAATGACCACTGTTTGTTCATTCGTTTTCGATTAATTATTAATGTATTTTTTGACTCCTATTAATTTAATAATTTATGCATGAAATTAATTTATATGTAGAAAAGAAAAAAATCTATTTTGATTTATTTATTTTATGAGGCCACATTTCAGTTGTTCGCCTCAAGCCATCAAAATATCAGGACCGACCCTGCACTAGATTCTGTGAATTTGGAGACTCAAGCAGCAGGAGCCTTCCCTAATACATTGAAGATTGCCATTTTCTCTCATCATGAAAGGTACAGCATTAGTATATCAACATTTATGTGATTGCAACTTACCCTTGTGGAGATATAGAGATATCGAAACTGATGCAGGTTTCTTTTGTTTGCAGTTATACATGGAACAAATACATTCATAAATCCCACAATGTTATACGTGGACACTCCTTATTTTACACCTCCTTGACATGAGAGGACGTCGTTGCTCTCTTACATAGTATTCTCAAATCCAATGACATTGTAGCATGGACAAATTAGCAACTTGGTTAAAACAGTCCTGTGTTGTGAAACTAAAAATGGTGCAATAGTTAGTCCAACAGATGTACTGCTGAAGTTCCGAGAAGTGTACGATCTCGATTAGCAGGGGCGAAGTTACATGTAGGTTTGGGAGGGTTCAAGCCCCCCTTGGGTTTATAAAATTTAGCTTAATTATATGTCTAAATTATATGTTATTTCATACTCAAATTTCTTAATGAAACCCCCCCGGAAGTTGAGTAAAATTAATGCATTTGTTTCAATATTTAACAAGAAATTGTCTATCATTACTGTGTTACATTATGGTCATTATATCAAACATTTCATGATTATTTCCTTGTTTTTCTTCCACTATTGTATTACTTAATGACGATTATATAATATATCTTTGGTTTTTATATACTACCATTTATTGTATATGAGGCGATTAGGGTTAAGAATGGTGCAAATAGTGGGACTGTAGCAATTTCTTTCTTATAGGGTCGGTCCTAAGACTTTAGAGGCTCAAAGCGAAAAGAAAAATTAAGGCTCCATGTCAAACAATATATTTGCATTTTTTTTTCACTTCAAAAGTAAATGTGCACACTGCACATAACAATAGAACTCACGATAATTATGAAATGTTATGAAAATTAAAACAAAAATCTAAAAATTACAAATTACAAATTTCAATACTCTTGTTATTGAAAACTAACTTTTTTCCGATAACTTTCAATTATGAGAACTCTAGCGAGATAAACCACTCGTATGTCAACAGTTGTTTTTCGAAGAGAAACAATGTTACAAATGGAAATGAAAAAAAAGGATTGGACTATGAATTGAAATCAAACATTCAAACACTCACACAAAAACTTATCTCACAATCATTCTTCTGAATTGGAATCAACTCAAGTTCTCAATCTCAGTTCTCTACTATGAAATTGCAAAAGCTATGAAAATTGGTCTCATTGGAGGACGAAAAACTTACTTGAATTTCATCGAAGACCAGTTCATGGTTGCTGGCCGAAGACGGGAGACCTTGATTTTGGGGGCCAAAGCACAAGCTTGATAGGCTTGAGCCTAGGGCCGGTTCTGCTTTCTTGTAACGTTTTTTTCTTTGTCAAAGCTTGGTGATATCAAAGAAGTTCACGGGTAGTAGAACTAAATCTGTTATCTAAATCGCAGGCCATGATCTCATTTAAATTGTTGTAAATTTAGTAATTTACTGTCATTCAACGTACATTCTTGAAACTTATGTTACAATGTATGAACATATACACATGAAAGTGTAACTTTTATCACAAAATATGCTGGTCTTCATCCAACTGGTTTGGATGAGAATTGAGTTTATACTATATTGTGAAATCGTTAGTCCGAGTCATTCTGAGAAAGTTAATCGGTTATACACAATGTCTCTCTTCAGTAACTTGCAGAGTTTGTTATTGGAATATGGAACACTTGCAGAGTTTTATTCTGAACAAACTCTTCTGAATAATACACATATCCTATATACATGCAAACTCGGCCGAGACTGAGTTTCGAATACACAGGTCCAACGATCTGCAAATTTACCAAACCATTGCTCATTGTAGAGTAACGATGACAAGTTAAAACCCGTAATACTGACCGGGTCTCTCTACTCTTTTGGCTTTGTCTCTGAAACTTTAGATAGTAATATTTAGAGAGGAGGAACCTGAAGATCTACCTGCAATAAGCTTCGTCGCAAATCTCTCTTGGTTCCTATTCTGAATTTTCGATTCAAACTGTATCTTCGAATATTTTTGAAATGATTCAACTGATGAACAGACAAGTAACAGGCATCAATCTCTCTGTAAATTGACGCCTGATATGCAGCAATCCTTGTGTGATCCTAAATCAATGCAGCAATCCTTGTGTGATCCTAAATCAAAGGGATTCAATGCATAAATCACAATGTATTTCCATACAAGATCACAACAATTCTGTATATAACTAGGCTACTGTAATGAAACGATTATGAAATAGCAATATACCTTTCTCCATCTTTCTTCTGTTCTTTATGGTACCAGAGCCTCAAAGATCCAATCTTCTTCTTCAATAGTGTTTTTTTCCCCTACTCCCTCCGATGGCCTCATCCTCCTCCTCCACCATTGAGAATTTCCCATCTGTAACCAACTTTCTCACGATCAAGCTTGATTGAACCAATTACCCACTGTGGCTTGCCCAAATAACCCCAATCTTGAAAAGTCGCAAACTCTGGGGCTTTTTTGACGGCACGAACAAGTGTCCTCCGTCGTTTGTCACCGATCAGAATGGTAAACCCACTGATGAGATTAACCCAGATTTTGAACCCTGGCTTCTGCACGACCAGATGGTTCTAAGCTGGATTAATGGATCCCTCACTCCCAAGGTCCTCTCTACAGTAGCTCGCTTCACCTCCTCTCATACCACATGGACTGCCTTGGCCACTCGTTATGCTTCTCAATCCCAGCATCGTGTTCTTCAACTACGTTCTGAACTGCTTCGAACTACTCGAGGCATGCTGTCCATCTCTGATTTCTTGGACAAACTGAATTCGATTGCAGACAACCTGGCTCTGGCCGGTTCTCCAGTTTCTGATGAAGATCTGGTTAACATAGTGATGAGCAACGTTGGCCCCCTCTATGAAACAACGATCAGCTATGCCCAGGCTCGTGACTCGCCCATCTCGTATGAGGCTCTCGAAGCACTTCTTCTCAGTGCCGAGCGTCGAGCTTCTGAATATGCTATCCCTGCTGCCGATGACGGATTTCATGCTCTTCATGCCAATCGCGGTCGCGGCTCGAATCGAGGTCGAGGTTCGTTTTCAGGCTGAGGACATTTCAATCAGGGAGGATCTGTTTCAATTGGGGATAATACCTCACAAGGGCGAGGTTCACAAGGCCGAGGTCCTTTTTCTCCATTCCGTGGCCCATTCCCTTCCAGCGGATCACGTGGGTCTTCCATTTTGGGCCCTGCACCAAACCCAAATACTGGTCAGTCCTTTTTCAATAATGGCCGAATTCTTTGTCAGATTTGCTCAAGAACTGGTCATTCTGCTATTGACTGCTTCAATCGGATGAACTTATCATTTGAGGGTCGTGTTCCTTCTTCTCGGCTCACCGCCATGACTGCTCAACAATCTCCCTCCTCTGAGACTTGGCTGACTGACACAGGGGCAAATTCTCATGTCACCCCCAATCTAGGTAATATTGACTCTCATAAACAGTACAAAGGTCTTGATAATCTTGGTGGTATTAATAATGATTCTGGTTTGTCAATTCAAAATATAGGCTCTTCTAAACTTCAATTTTCCACATCCTCCTTTCATCTTAAAAATATTCTTCATTGTCCCTCCGCCTCAACAAATCTTCTTTCTGTTAACAAGTTTACCATTGATAATCATTGTTATTTTATCTTCTATCCTAACTATTTCTGTATTAAGGATCTGAAGACCGGGAAGATGCTCTACCTCGGGAAGAGTGAGAATGGTCTTTATCCATTCCGGTTCTCTTCACCAAACTCCAAGCCTTCTAGTTCGTTAGCTTTTGTCGGTGTTCGTGTCTCAGCAGCCACTTGGCATTCTCGCCTTGGTCATGCTTCCTCTCCAGTTATTTCCAAAGTTCTCTCTAATAAAGCTGTACCTGTCCTAGGATCCAGCAAATTCCCTTTCTGTCACTCATGTCCTTTAGGGAAGAGTACGAAACTCCATTTTCAATTATCAAATTCTGTCTCCACCTTTCCATTAGAAATAATACATTCGGATGTTTGGTGTTCACCTGTTATTTCTCATCACAGTTTTAAATATTACGTACTCTTTGTCGATGATTTTTCACGGTATTCATGGATATATCCAATGAAACAAAAGAGTGAAGTCTACCAACTATTCATCAAATTTCGTACTCATGTCGAAAAATTATTTACCTGTTCTATCAAAATACTTCAATGTGATGAAGGTGGTGAATACAAAAATCGTGTTTTCCAATCTTATTTGTCCAATAATGAAATTTTTCAAAGATTTTCTTGTCCAAAACATCCAGAACAAAATGGTTTGGCCGAACGTAAACACCGACATATTGTGGAAATTGGACTCACTCTTATGGCTCATGCCCACATGCCAACAACCTATTGGGTTGATTCTTTCAATACTGCAGTATACATCATCAATCGTCTCCCCTCTCGACTTCATAACTATGTTTCTCCTTATGAAAAACTTTTTCATCGTGTTCCTCAATATCATTCTTTAAAAGTTTTTGGGTGTGCATGTTTTCCATATCTTCGTTCCAATAATTCTTCAAAATTACAACTTCGTTCTAAACGTTGTATTTTTTTGGGATATTCCTTGAATCACCAAGGTTATCGTTGTTTTGATCCTTCTTCTGGACGTGTGTTACTGTCCCGTCACGTAATTTTTGATGAATCTAGTTTTCCCTTTTCTGATCTACCTTCCAATATTATCCCATCTCCAAGTCAATCCTCAGATTACTCTTTCTTATTTTTTGGGGCAATGCCATCTTGCACATCAGCTCCTATACCTTTCACCTCTCCAGGACCATCTCCTTTAATCACCTCACCTTCTTCACCCGTTCAACCATCTCCTTCTCCAGTTCTGAACCCTAATCATACTCCCACTCCTGTACTTAATATATCCCCAAATTCTTCTTCCACACAGACCTCTTATCCAACTTCTTTCCCAATTCCAACCGCGCCAGATTCCTCTTCTTCTCCTTCCACTATGACTCAACCCACAGACTCAACTAATATTAATCCACCACTATTATCTTTACCTTTGTCATCACAGGTTCATGATCAGGAAGGTATTGTTACTCGGAGCAAACATGGCATTAGCAAACCCAATCCTCGGTATGCTATGCACTCTACTCTTCTTGCTCTACCTATTGAACCAACTTCTTATTCTCAAGCAGCAAAATATCAAGAATGGCGTGACGCCATGGGCAGTGAGTTCAACGCGTTATTACAGGCAGGTACTTGGACATTAGTTCCTCCATCTTCCTCCATGAATATCCTCCCGAATAAATGGGTATTTCGAATCAAGAAACGTTCTGATGGCAGTATCGAGAGATATAAGGCTAGACTTGTTGCTAATGGTTTTCATCAACAGGAAGGCCTTGATTATACAGAGACCTTCAGTCCAGTCGTCAAGCATTCAACCATTCGTTTGGTTCTTGCTCTTGCAGTTAGTCATCGCTGGCCTATCTGACAATTGGATGTCCAAAATGCGTTTCTACATGGGTTTCTTACTGAGGATGTCTTTATGAAGCAGCCTATTGGGTTTGTTGATCCCAAATTTTCGAAGCATGTTTGCAAGCTAAATCGTTCATTATACGGTCTAAAACAGGCACCTCGTGCTTGGTTTCAGTGCTTCTCTGATTACTTAGAAGAACTTGGCTTCATGGAATCAAGGGCAGATTACTCAATGTTCACTTTTAATGACAAAGGTGTATATCTCATTCTGCTGATATATGTGGACGACATTCTTATTACGGGTAATAGCTCTTCTCACATATCCCAGCTTATTCATAATCTCAGCTCTTTATTTTCTATGAAAGACTTGGGTCATATTCATTACTTTCTTGGCATTGAGGCTGCCTATAATGGAGATCGTTTGCATCTGACACAACACAAGTATATTGTGGATTTGTTGAAAAAGACTAAGTTACATGATTCCAAACCATATTATACTCCAGTTTTACCAGGTAAAAAGCTCAGTGTTCATTGTGGTACAAAGTTACAGGATCCTACAGAATATCGTAGTATTGTTGGGGCTTTACAGTATCTTACTCTTACACGTCCTGACATTAGCTATGTTGTGAATCAAGTATGTCAATTCATGCACTCCCCTACTGATATTCATTGGGTAGCAGTAAAAAGGATCCTCAGATACTTGAAGTTTACTATAGATCATGGGTTGATTTATAAGCCAGGTACTCTAAAGTTAGTTGCTTATTCTGATGCTGATTATGCTGGCGATCCGGACAATCGTCACTCCACAGGAGGATTCTGTGTGTATCTTGGTGCAAATTTAATTTCCTGGAGTTCCAAGAAACATAAAACAGTCTCACGGTCCAGTGCTGAAGCCGAATACCGGCAGCTTGCTTACACTGCAGCTGAAATTTCATGGCTTCGGTCCATCTTTTGTGATCTCAACATATTCCTTTCTTGTCCACGCATATGGTGCGACAATATCAGCTCCATATCTTTGGCATCTAATCCTGTATTTCATTCTAGAACGAAGCATATTGAAGTTGATTACCATTATGTACGAGAGAAAGTTGTTCGACAGGAATTGATTATATCTTATGTTTCAACTTCTGATCAAACAGCAGACATCTTCACTAAAGGTTTGTCCACTCAACGCTTTCGGTTTCTTGTATCCAAGCTTCCAGTCCGTGCCTGTCCTCTCAGCTTCCGGGGGAATGATGAACAGACAAGTAACAGGCATCAATCTCTCTGTAAATTGATGTCTGATATGCAGCAATCCTTGTGTGATCCTAAATCAATGCAGCAATCTTTGTGTGATCCTAAATCAAAGGGATTCAATGCATAAATCACAATGTATTTCCATACAAGATCACAACAATTCTGTATATAACTAGGCTACTGTAATGAAACGATTATGAAATAGCCATATACCTTTCTCCATCTTTCTTCTGTTCTTTATCAACTCTTCTCTCTTGACAACGATTCTAGAGTATAACTTCAATCGATAGAAACAAGTCTCCAATTCTAGAGACACGTGTGGGGATCGATCTATGTCAATTCCCGATTCTATCGTTTAGTTATGCTGTAAAATGAGTGAAATTACATAATTATTCTAGTTTTTCTCAAAATCTTTTGTAAATTTGAGAAAATCAAAAATTTGGAAATCTGTCAGAGGTGCTAACATTCATATCGATCCCAACATTCTGTTAAATAAGAGTCAATCACACATCATGCATAATCATTAGAGTTTGGCCTTAAAACAAGAGCACAATACCTAATCTTTTAAATATGCAAGTCCAATTTCCAAAGTTGATATAATTCTGCAGGAGCGGATCTAGTATGTTGAAAAGTGGGATTTAAGTCCCACCAAAATTTGGTAAGAGAAAAAAATTACTATCTATAGTTAGTTTATAATATAAATATTACATTGATTTTTTGTTGAACGTAAGTCTTAGTTGTAAGAGGGGAGGTACCAAATTTAATCGCACAGAAATATTGTTTTATCGTTATAAGGTTAGGTTCTTTTGATATATTAAAAAAGCTTTATATACTGTAGAGTTGTATTTAGTCAGTCTTGTTAGATTTTACATCTAGACATCTTGTTTGTTCAAACTTATTTTGCGGCATTCAAAGAGTTTATGAATATAGTTTCATAAAAATATGCATTTGAGTGACAAGACACATTATATTACCTTTGTTTATGTGTATTTTTCTTTTTGTTTTTCAATCTATAAATTGTGTAGTGGGTAGAAACTCTAAGTCCTACCCGGTTTTAATTCCTGGATCTCCACTATTCTGCAGTGGAAATTGTTAATTACTGGTAGTTGACGAATGCCAAGGAGCACTAGATAAAGAACATTTCAGATCGATCAAATCCCACTCCATGTTATAAAACAGAGGATCCCCCAATCCAATTAGGCAGCAAGTCCCTACATACAAAACTTTCTCTTCCAACGAATAATGGGCGGTGAGTAGAGGGGAGAGATTCCAAAGGAATCAAGACTCGACTGCCAGGCCTTCAATTTCTTTCCAATTCGAAAATCCATGTGCTGCTGTGACTCATTTCTTTTGTTCTTATTCATTCACATGTCTTCTCATCTTCACCGTCACTTATCCTACTCGACAAATCGAAATATACCAATCTTTGTGTTTTCTTAGCAAGAACCAATTCGCTTTTTGTAACTTTGTTCGGGGATGGTAGAAGTAGGACCTCTCGGACATGACTGCATTGTGCATTACATCTGACATGGTGATTTACAGATCGGAGGATGCAGAGCATGACTATTGGCAATGGAACTTGAATTTGAATCGGGACTCAACCACAAGGTACGCTTCTTACCAACTAAACCATCCCACGTCGGTAGAATAGTGATATTTGATCATTACCCTTTCAAAGAATGTCATTTTTTGAATGGGTTTCTTTTTTCTAAATCTAACTTGTAATCTGGTCTTTGGTGCTTCTATTATTTGGGAACTGGAGAAAAGGACAACCCACCAAGATAATTTTTTTCTTGTGATTATTATTGTAAGAGTGAAAGTTGTCCTACTCTTGGCAGGGCGGATGAGATATGGATGGCTATGTGGAGTTGGTATCTCACACAACACGGCTGTTTTTTGGACATAAATCCGAAAATCCGGACCAGTGCGGTCCGAACCCGGACCGATCCGGTTGGGTTTTGAAAGTAAATTTTTCAGGTCGGGCTAAATTCGAACCGAATTAAATACTGTCGAGTCGGGTTTCATATCTTAAAACCCAGACCTGCTCAAAAATCTGAAATGTAGGTATTGTTAGCTTAGGTGTCGTAGTCCTATTGGGTTACTACTAGCTAATAAATAGCAAAAAACCATATTTCTTCACTCTTCAGTCTACTCTTAAATTGAGAATGAATCTAATCGGAAAAAAGATGAATTGATTGACTTACAACGTTGCCGAGAGCGACACCGTTGAGGAAAGTAGAGGCGCAGTACGTGGAAGGGGCGGTGGAGATGTCGTCAAATTAAACATCCAACTCATGCTCGCTTCTTCACCATAAAAACATCCAATTAAACCCGTTTTATAATCAAAAAACGTGTTCCGTAAACCTTATTCATTAGTAAATTTAGATTTGAAATTTTGTTTGACCCAAAAACCTGAAAAACCGGCCCTGTTCGGCCCAAAAATTATCAGGTTTCACCTGAAAAATACCCGATTTGGACCGGCCTAAAAATTCCGGGTTCGGGCTCGGGTTTTGTTTTTTATGACTCGGACCGGCCCGAAAACAGTCCTATTACACAATTTTTCTAGACTTGGATGAGTTATTCGCAACGTAACAAAACATAATAGGCATTTCTTGCAAACTCTATGTCTAGTGGTGGAGTTGAGATTAAATGATGAGGAGGATCATTACATGTAATTACGTGAAGCATAAACTAAATTGATAGAGTTTTAAAAGACAAAATAAATTCAAAGGCCAATGGCCAATGCAGGTCTTAGTGTAGCTCTGCTCCTGGTCAAGCCAATGAGTGCCAATGTGCTATAACAAAAACCTAATAATATCTCTTCCTCTGTTCATGTTCAACTTTAGTCAATTACTTGTGAATTTCACAGTTGTGTTTGATGGATCATATGTCACTACCAGAACAACCATTTTAGCCGACAAAGTTTTTTCGTCTGTTAAACCCTAAATTTCGTTGGCTAAGGTCTTAGCCGACGAAACGCAGTCGGTTAAGAAGCCGTCGGCCAAGACTTTAGCCGACAAAATTAATGCTCATCATCGGCTAAAGTCATTTATTTAGCCGATGAAGAAATTTTTCGTTGCTTAATTTCTGGACTTTAGCCGACGAATTTTTGGACCTTAGCCGACGAAATTTTATTAAATTTCGTCGGCTATAGCTATTATTTTTATTTATTTATTTAACTTTAGCCGACGAATTACCCTAAAATTCGTCGGCTAAAGTTATTATTTTTTTTATTTTTTTCTTTTTTAAACTTTAGCCGACGAATTACCCTGAAATTCGTCGGTTAAAGTTATTACCTTTTTTATTTTTTTTTCTTTTTTAAACTTTAGCCGACGAATTTTAGGGTAATTCGTCGGCTATAGTTATTTTATTTTTTCATATTTTTTATTTCTTGTATTTTTTATTACAATTTTTTACTTCTTTTTCGTTTTTACACCGGTGGTGGAGAAGAAGAGGATAGAAGCAAGGCTAGGAGGAGGAGGAGAAGGTTAGGAGAGGGAGAGGAGAGGAGGCTAGGAGAAGGATTTAGAGGAAGAGGAGAAGAATTTAGAAGAAGAGGAGGAGGAAGGAGGAGGAGAAGGATTTAAAGGAGGAAGGAGGAGGAGAAAGATTTAGAGGAGGAAGGAGGAGAATGATTTAGTGGAGGAGGAGGAGAAGGAGAAGAAGAGGAGGTAGGATGAGGAGTACGTTGTTGCCGCCGGAGTAGGAGGAGGAGAAAATGAAAGATATAAAAATTTTGAACTTTAGCCAACGAAATACCCTAATTTCGTCACCTAAAGTTCAAAATTTTAGTCAAAAAAATTTCAAAATTTAAAAAATCCAGCCAAAAATTTTGAATTTATTTAACTTTAGCCGACGAAATTAGGGTAATAGTTATTTATTTATTTATTTATTTATAGTTATTTATTTATTTAACTAGCCGACGAAACTAGGGTAATTCGTCGGCTATAGTTATTTATTTATTTATTTAAACTTAGCCGACAAATTACCATAATTTCGTCGGCTATAGTTATTTATTTTATTTAACTTTAGCCGACGAATTACCCTAATTTCGTCGGCTAAAACCCTAAACCTTATACGTAGAAGCTTCAAACGAAAAAAAGTCGTGAAATAAGATATGACCGGAATGGTGAAATAAGTATATTGTTGAAAAATCATGTAATTCCGGAAAAGTCTCGATGCAGATAGTTGCGGGTAATACAATTTTCCATTCTTTCTCCCTAACGGTAGCCCTATCTCCAATGGTTATTTTTCATAAAAATTTTATACCACTGGTTGCGTCCTATCGATTTGAAACTATTTTCAGTTGAATGTCCGGGAAAAATACATAATTTAGACGGTCAAACGATCGTTTTCGTGCGTTAAGGGGTTTGACTTACGGGATTGATCGTAAGGATCGAGCCCTTAACGCTGTCAGATTAAGTTGAATTTTTTCCTATAGACATATTTCAACATAATGATTATATTAGACGGTCATAATTTTGTTTCTCAACTTTGATCATCGGAATCACAACATGCCTACTAATGTTGTATAATTTGTTTACTAAGCTTTAAGTAAATGTTCCGTTTCTAAAACAAACTCTACGTAGAAACTTCAAACGCAAAAAAGTTGTGAAATAAGATATGACCGGAATGGTGAAATACGTCTACGGTTGAAAAATCACGTAATTCCAATAAAGTCTCGGTGCCGATAGTTGCGGTCAATACAATTTAGGGGTTTGACTTACGAGATTGACCGTCTAGATGAAGTCCTTAAATTTATCGGATAAGTTGAATTTTTTTACCATAGAGACGGTCGTATTTTTGTTTGTCAATTTTGATGACCGGAATCACAACATGCCTACTATTTACCATTATTTATCTATATGAGGAGCCCTATCATCGAGGGGTAAATGTCTTAAAATTTTTAGATGGACAGTTACGTCTCATTATGGTGAGTGTTTGTTGTGTTGAAGGTTCAACCAAAATACCTCATATAGATGTAGATATGGGCATTTTCATGAGTTAAATGTTTAGAAAAACTTCATTTTGAAGTCTTAAACGAACTCGGATCGCCAAAAAAACCCATATGTCATGACATTAGCCATGAATTTGACTCGTAGGGCCGTTCTGTTTCCAGATTGGTATCACAATAGTTAATCGGACACCGAAATATCCGTAGTGCAATTTTGTAACAAAAAGTTACTTTAGCCGACGAAATACCGTAATTTCGTAGGCTAAAGTTCAAATTTCGTCGGCTAAAGTTCACATACTATAGCCGACGAAAAATCACTTCATCCGACGAAAAAATTAGTTTAGCTGACGAAATTTTTTTTCGTCGGCTAAAATTCCACTTTAGCCGATGAAATTTTAACTTAGCCGAAAAAATATTTCGTCGGTCTATTTTTAGATATTTCGTCGGTTAAACTTTTTTTTCTGGTAATGTGTATATGCAAACTGAATAATTGAATATATAATTACAACTCTGACCTACATATTCAACACAACACCAACAAAAGTCCCCAACCGCGAAAGAAAGAATTTGCCGGTGGTGGTATAGGAAACTTCCAAACATGTCCTAGTTGTCCAGCTCAAATTATGTTAAATCAATTTCATGACAGCCTTGGCGAAGCTCACGAGTCAAAGACTAGTATTTAGAGTTTTTGTCGAGTTGATCTGTCATTTGTGTGGAATTTACTTGTTTAAGCTTAATTTTCATGGTATGTGTGGTAATTTTTATTAGGATGTTTGTTCGCTTTGGTTCTTTTATGTTGATCTGGTTGTTATTGTACGTTGAAGTTAACATCTCGATTTGCCGAAGAATTTATCTAATCAAAAGGATCTTAAATTAGGGAGTGACATCTAATAATTAGGAAGTGACAGAGAATCTCTGTAACGAGAACTAGTTGATACCTTTTAAATTTATCTCGTTTTTCTAATCTTATATTCACATATTGACCGTCCAGATTATAGGTATTAATTAGCATATCATTTCTACAAATTTTAAATCATATTGAAAATCAGTAAGATATTTATAAGTATGATTTATTAATTATAAACTTGAACGGTTCATGTTTGACAGATTTGGTTCGTCCATTAATTTGATCTACCTCGTTATCTTAACGATCATCAATTTGGTTGAATTTTTTTTAAAATGATTTACTTATATGAACTTAAAAACTAAACATGTGAGATGTTAAAATATAATTAAAAATGAGTCTTTTAAACCATAAACCGAAAAATGATCAACTAATTCTCATATGATAGAGATTTTCGTTAAAAGAGTCTTAATGTAAATTAATCTGATATACCATATACCCGTAACCCAGCAAGATTAGGTAACACTGATTGATTATGTAATAAGATTTGAATGCTAGCTAACTAGGTGGCCGTCTACATGAAGGATATTGGTAGCGGTTATACGAGTAACATTTTTATAATTGCTCGCAAATGCAAGATAACATAGATTATAGAGTCGGGACCAAAGGGCAGAAAGCAACATCCTTCTATGACAGTTGTGGTCATGATATTGAATATTAATTTTCTTATTATTTCTAAATTGAAACTTATTCTCCATTTTTACTGAAATTTATTTTGTGGATGGAATCATAACACATGGTACTAAAGTTTAGGATCCGTTGCTTTACAACGGCTAAATTCCTCACCAATACACTTATATTGTGTTATTTTTATAGCTTTTTTATCTTCCAGAAAACATTCAACACTGTTATTACCTTTTCCAAAAACAAAAAGCGAAAAAATTCCTCTTATTTTGTGATAAATCATCACAAAATTTAAAAGTTATTATCTTAGCTATAATCTAGTCAACCAGTAAAAAATATATAACCCGGGCTGTCTTTCACTTTTTACAGCTCTGCTTCTTAAACCCGAACCTCTCCCGCTCCAAATCGTACTCAACGTAAAAATTCTGCTGCTGGAAATTCCCCAAAATCACCGCGGGCCCAGCCACCACTCCGGGCCCCGCCACCCCATCCGTGACGATGGTCAAGCACACAACGCCGTCGCTCGTGACCAAAGAGAAGTAATTGTTCACCGGCAATGCCATCTTGGCACCGCCCTTGAACTGGAACACCAGCTCCGGGAAGTCCACCTTCTCCTCCTTGGAAATATCAAAGCACGGCCTCAACCCGGTCCTGTTCTCTATGTCCCCGGCCCGCGTGTACTTCTCCATCTGCGTCGTGAACGCCTCCGACACCGCCTCGAACACCGGCCTCTCCATGAACGTGAACGTCGACCCTGAATCCACAATGGTCCCGCCATTGTCGTCCTCGCCGGGGACCAAATACTTGTACGGAATTTTGACGTGTTTTTTGCCGACGATGACTTTGCGGAGGGCGAGGTAGTAGTACTTGCGGAAGGCGGTGTTGGCCGCTCCCGGGTTTTTCTGGAAGGGAGTGTAGCTGACGTCATCCGTTTCGTCACTGGAGTCGCTGTAGAGAACCAGGTCGCTGCTTACGGGAGTGTCGTCGAATCTGTGGGAGACCAGGCAGTATGAGAATTTGGAGAGGCCCATTTGGACGGGGAGAGATTCGGGCCCACGTCCGAAGCCGGCGATGCCGGCGGGTTGTCGGATGGAGAGGAAAGAGCAGCCGACGAGGAAATCGGGGACGGATTTGTCCGGGAAGTCGAGGGACTCGGAGAGCAAGACGCCGGCGGTGGTGCCGGAGCCGTACTGGATGACGTAAGTCGGGCAGGGTTGGGAGGAGTTTGAGCATTTGAGGTCAAAAATCCAGGCGCATTTTGGGCTTTTGCAGCCGATGATTCGGGAGGAGGAGGAGAGCTTGGGGATGAAGGCGGGGATGGTGGAGGGATCGATGTTTGGGAAGGAGCAGCGGGAGCAGAGGTAGCGAGAGGTGCAGGGGAACCAGACGAGGCTGCTGCCGGTGTCCATGACGAAAGTGGAGGTCTGGGGCGGTGTGCCGAAGCTGAGGGAGATGGAGTAGCCGCCGTAGCTGCGGGGGTAGAGGGGAACATTGGTGGCGGAGGAGGAGGAGTTGCGTTTGAGAAGGTGGGCGCGGGAGAGTGTGGCGGAGGAGAGGAGGCTGACGGTGTCGATTGGATCTGATGAGGAGGGGTGTTTTGCGAGTGGGGAGAGAGGGAGTGTGAGCTTGGATGAGAATGCGAGGAGGAAAAGGGAGAAGAGGGAAAGGAGAGAGAGGAGGAGGGGATTGGGAGTTGCCATGGAGAGAGTTGTGAGGGGTCTGAGTGAGGAGGCTAGGGTGGATAAGAATAAGAAGAGGAAAGGATGGTGGCGTTTGCTTTTGAGCAGCTTCTTTATCACTGAAGAGGAAAATGCCAAAGGACGAGGAGGAGGAGAATCAAGTCCCTTGGTGAATTTACGGGTAATGCCGTTAATCCTCTGGTCGGAACCCTACATTACTTTCAAGCTCAACCATATTGGCAACATTAATCTTTGCAAAAACAATGTGAAAGATTATTTTCGTTTCAAAAACATAAATAAATAAATAAAAAAGAATTGAAATCCACACACCTCTAATTGTAATTCATTTATTCACTTTCTATTTTTAGTAATTTAAATTTTGTCTTTATAATAATTTAAATTTTATGTTCATGTGAGAGTGTTTACTAAAAATAAAAAATACATGTATGGATTACAGTTTGAAGTGTGTGGATTTTACATCCCATATGAAATATTATTTTAAGTCGATATCTTTTAAGCGGAGAATCTAACTCGGATCTTTTTAGTCACATACCTTCTTCATTACCACCAGATACATTCATATTGACTAGACATTAAGTATTGAGTGGTATTAAAGGATGTAATGAAGTGTAACAACTTGTAGATGCATAGATTAAGAGTCACCTGGTTTAATTCATTAGGCTTGGCAGTGAGTTAACTGAATAACAAACGTAGGCCAAAATTGATTTTTGAGACTACAAATTGTATTGAAAGATTTCTAGATAAGTAAGTGAAATACTACAGGTTTGTGCAATGAACTTGTGGAGCTAAGCTCAAATTAGTTAATGTGAAAAGAATAGGCCACGAGAGAATTTGTTAACACATATTTAATATCCGATCTTTTACCTACCCAAATTTCTAGTATCTTCAATGCTTCCAAACTACAAAAATCTTTGAATTGTATAAAGTATGAGGTAAAAGAACACTTCTGAAAAAGTTGTAATGAACTTTCGAAGTGATTACTCAATCTCATGCCTAAGCAATTCAGACATATCTAATTTTGCTAGAATTCAGAAAGAATATCATAATCTTTCAAAAGGTTACATAATGTATGACTTTAATAAAGTTCTTCATAGAAAAGGAGAAAATGCAAAGCACTTGTTATATATTCCATCCCTCCATCAAAAGTTCATTTTAGGTAAAACGTATAGTTTACATTTCAATCATAAACAAATAATTACTTGGGACAGCTTAGCAAGCAAGTGCTCTTTTCTGGGTGAGTTTAAGGAGGCTAACAGAATAGGAGTAGTAAAAAGTGAATGGAGTGTGTAATTGGCAACCCTCAATGTGAAGGTGTGTACAAACTAATACTAATAGTGGAGTGAATCCTAAAAATGGAAGAGGGTTTGGTGCTGTGATCCAAAACGAGAAAGAAGAGCTTATGAGGGCTTCTGCTCAACAAACTGTAGATATTGTCTCTCCATTGGTAACTGAATTTATGACCCTAAAAGCATGTCTATGTTTTGCTATTGATTTGAGAACCCTTTATGTGGTAGCTGAAATGGACAGCACAAAGGCTGTGCATCTTATCAGTGTCTCTGATTCTTGCATTGCTAAGGAGGGTTTCTTAGTTGAGGAAGTGAAGTCTCTGCCAAAAGCTTAGTGTAAGTTCTGTTACCTTCAAACTCTGTGAATGTAACATGGTTGTTTATGGTCTAGCTAAATTCATTCTATACGAAAATGAGAATATCGTCTGCATTGAGCATGGGCCAGATTGGCTTATGCAATTGGTGAAAAACGATTGAGTTGTTTGTAACCTTTCCTTCAATTAATGAATGGTTACTTTTCCTGATCAAAAAAGGCTTAGCAAGCAAGGAACCTGCACAAAGTACATGGTGGATAGGGTAATCCTCGTAATATTCTAAAATTCGAGGTCCAGTTTGGTTTAAAAGTTAATTAAACGACTCTCCCAAAGCCTTGTTTTCCGTCGCCGTTGCACGATAGTAATCCGTTACGACTTAGAGTGGCGTGTCGTAAAATCGCTTACATGCAAGCCCACCGAGTACTTTGGGTGTTTACTGCCTGTCCATGTGACAAAAAATAAAAAAGGAATATGCAGCCCATGAGCTGGGTTTGCGAGCCATACGATTGTTACCCGAAATATCGTGGGGAACCTAATATCATCCGAAATAAATGACACGTGATTCATGTTTTTTAACTCAAATAGAACTATGTAAAACAGAAAAAGAAAAAAATAGACTAGAAGAATTATGTCCGATCACCATTAGAGCATATGCAGCGATGCTTAACTGTAGAACGAGCATAGGGGAGGGAGGCGGGCCCTGTAGCGGCGACCGCTTGTTGACCGAGCTAAAATACTCTGGCACGAGCAATCTTTACTATCTCGAGAGCACGAGCATAGAGAAGGAGCAGCTACCGCTGCAGATGCTTTTATAAGCAGAGACTGGCCACCGCCTCAAGCCACATGTTTTTGCAAGACTGGGTTTGGATCGGGTCGGTTTCGGTTTTTAAAAAACCTGATATGAAATAGTGTTGGACTCGGGTCGAGTCGGTTTCTAACAGCCATCCAACCCCGGACTTTATGACAAGAAACCGTTTCTAGCAGGCATACGATGTATCTTTTTTAATTTCTGTATGACTTAATGATATAATATATAAATGTTATCATCATATATGCTTACTAGAAGGTTCAGACTAGAGGTGGCAAACGGACCGGCCCATGTCTTAACGGGCTTAGGCCGGCTTATTTACTTAAATCAAAGGCCCAGCTCGGCCCACAGTTCAAGCCCATAACATATTAGACCGGTCCCATTAACGGACCCGTTTATAGTTAAAAATATAAATTAGTCCAAAATTGATATTATAGTATACCAAAACAAAAACAAATGAAAAATAACTCACATTTTCTATCGATCATTTGTTTTCTTTGTCATCAAACTAAAGAAATATATGATATATGAATCATATGATCATTATTTATACTTGATAATGTTTTAGCAAAACTTTTTATGGGCCTAAGAGAATCAAAATGAATAATTATTAGTATTTATAAACTATTGTTCACACTTAAAATAAATTTTATATTATTTATAAATATATAATCTTTATATTATAAAGAAAAAATATATATTTTAGAGCGGGCCGGGCCGTGGGCCTTAACTTATCGTGCTTGGACCGGGCCGGATCGGGCCCCTGGGCTCATATTTCTAGGCCCGGCCCGACCTATTAAGATAACGTGCTTGGGCTAGGCCGGGCCGGGCCACTTTTAAACGTGTCGTGCTCGTGCCGTGCCCGTGCTTTATAGCTCGTTTGCTACCTCTAGTTCAGACAGACTAATTACAAATTAAGTCTGTTATCGAAAAAAAAACTACAATTTGAGTTGCGGCTGAGGACAGATCATTGTTTCAAAACTAGAGCAAGTTCCAAATTTTTTAACATTTTTTCTTTCTTGTTTTTCATACTATTCCAGTCCAGTCCTAAGATATGATGACACAAGTACTACCAGGCTCAGGACTTTTTCAACCTTTAGTTGTAAATGGTAAGGGCATAGGGGTGGCTCCGGTCTACTTCAGTTCAGTTTTCACCCCAAACAGAAAACCAAACTAAAGTTACATTTTGGTCCGGTCCAGTCATGTTTTATATTTTTCCAAACACTAATCCAGAAACCAAACCATATGGTTCGGCTCGGTTCATTTTTTTACAAATCTTTGGCAATTAATCAATTTTTTTTGTTTTTCTATAACTTTGTAAAGTTCCTATTTTTAGCCTTTTATTACAACTATCAATATAATTTATTGCAATAATCTAAAACAACAAATCAATGTGTAAAAATGAAATCAAAATAATCAAAACACTTCTTAAATCAAGAAAATTATACTCGAATCGGTAACATTTGAGGCTCAATCGAAACGGTCAAATCTAATTCAACATCACTTATCGCACATAAACGTTATTACCTACCGCTTAGGCCATCTTCAACCCATAGGGTTAAAAATAACATTGGGGCTAAATTTTATCCCTAATTTCTACACTATTTATCGATATGACTTCAACCGTCTCTAACCGGTTAGGGCTAAACTATAGTCCTAAACTATATTTTAAGATGTTATATATTTGTGTGCGCATATTTTTTATTAAAATTTTATTATAGTATATGATATTGTTGATATGATAAAAAATACCGGTATTGTCACCCGACATTTTAATAATTTATTGTATTTGAAATAATTATTTTATTTTATTTCTTAAGTTCAAATAAACTTGTATGGAGCCACTAACTTAAGAATACAACATCAAAATCATATTTTAATAATATGTAATATATATATATATATATATATATATTTGGGTATTTGTTCTATTTTTTCATTATTTTCTTATTTGTGGTGATTGAAATTATTTTTACGATAAAATATTTTTTATTAAATATATTTTTTATGATTATTTTCGAATGCAACTAAAATTAATCAAATTATATTTTAGATTTTAAATATGATATGTGCGTGGAGGGGGGCGGGGGGCTTGCATTAAACAATTGTTTTTTTATAGAGCTAAAAGACATTGTTATGGTCAAGTTTTTCCTTCACTATTTTAGCTCTAAGAAATAACCTTTTAGCCCTTAACTAAATTGGTTGGACATGAAAATGGTTAAAATTTAGGTATTTGTCATTTTAGCCCTATGGGTTGAAGATGGCTTTAGTGACCTAATTTGGTCGACGCTTCCACATATTACGCTCTCACATAGATGGGATGTAACCACCAATATAAAAATTTAGAAACGTTTATCTCTCAAGGATAGAGCTCCCCATAAAGAAATAAAAGCATCATTAATGTTGTCATGGTAAAAAGGCTAACGACAAATGGCGTATGTCGATTACACTGATCTTAACAAGGCATACCCTAAAGTAAAGATAGTTACCCACTACCTCATATCGATCAGGGACTCTACTGCTGGCCCCAAGCTACTTAGCTTCATGGGTGCTTACTTTGGGTATAATCAACCCGAGACGCATATCGATGATTAGGAGCATACCTCCTTTAGCACCGATAAAGGGATTTGTCCCCGTCGGCGTTGACCGCTTTGATCGGGACACAATTGTTATAGGTTTAAAGTGAATTTTCTACCGTAGTCGTATTTCACTATAACAATCACATCATATTTCACAAGATTTTCAAAAATTTGTCTTTCTTTGTATAGTTGGTTCACAAAATTATACACTTTCATATAATATGACCAATTAAACAAGTTATACCGCAATAGTAGGCACATTGTGATTTCAATGGATAAAATTCACAAAACAAAAATTCAACTGTTTGATGTGATCATTATAGTTAAATATGAGTATGGTAGAAAATTCTACTCGATTAGGTAATACTTGTGGCTCTAACAAAGCGGTCAGCTTTAATTCAACGTCACTTATCACACAAAAACGCTATTATCTAACCCTTATTGACCTAGTTTGGTCGACTCTTCCACACATTGCACTCTCACATATATGAGATGTAACAACCCATGTAAACATTTGAGAATGTCTACCTCTTGAAGATAAGACTCCCTATAAAGAAAACATAAACGTAAATAAGGTTGGCCGTTTTGATCGGGACCTAAATGTTATTGATTTAAAGTGAAGGGAGAGAGAGAGTGTTTTAGTATGGTTTTAATCTAAAATAAAACTTATATCTTTCCTAAAAAAACAAAACTTATATGGTTGAGTAAGTACTTTTATTAAAATTTTGAATAAACATATGATTGGTTACATTCCACAAATCATACCGACGTAGGAACAATTATCAATTTTACATCAACTTTTATCAAAAGTAAAATAAAGATAAATCATTATTTCTTATTTGTAAGAAAGCTACAAGATCCATTCAACAAACTTAGGTCTTTACACATGCATTTGCATACACCGTTAACACGTTCTAGGCAGGAATCACATTTGCATACACCGTTAACACGTTCTAGGCAGCAATCAGTACACTTAATGTGTAGACTCACTACAAAAAAGGTTATTGGCTAAGCAATCAGCTCGTCACAATACTCATTTTCCAGAATACCTTCATTATGCAAATTTTCACTCTCTTTTTGCATCAATGACCACAACTACAACAAAAATATTCCGCTCTTCACCCCCAAAGAGCAACATAGATTAATACCGAGACGTAATATTATATTTCCAAAATTTCCGCCTTTGATCAATCTATCCGACACCTTCAGGGCATGAACTAATATTTCAATTACTAAAATACACATCAAATGCTCAACCTTGCACTTAAATCAAGAACCGATTAACCAAGGATTCATGTGTCCTCAACTCATATCCAGACTCACAATCTCGATCAGATTTCGAAAACTCATAGAAAATTGTACATAATTTACCTTTCCCTTAAAGGTACTTTGAGAGGTCGGCGTACTGAGGCATAATCTTGAAGATTCAAATATTTATGGAACCACCCGGTCCATAACTCAACCAAGAAGTACTAACTCATATTCTTAATAAACACTAAGCGTCTAAAGCATAAAATGCCGATAGATCCGTCGCGGTCGGACCATCACTCTATAGACACTAAGTGCTACCAAATACATGAGATAGTAACAGGAAACGATAACCTAATGCTCTGATACCAACTGTCAAGACCCACCCCAGGTTAAACATCTTTAACCCAAAGTAAATCTTGCGGGGACCACCTCAAGGGAACTTCTTACCGAAACTCCCTTGAAATGGACAACTCTTTCTACAAACAAACTCAACACTTCCATGAATAATTTAAATCCACCCCCAACTCCTGGAGCCATCCTGCTCTAAGTCACAACTACGCTTTACTATCCTATTCAACTATCTAAGTTGGGGTAATTAGAGCAGTCTACATGGAAGTTATACCTAAATCAATATGTGAGCAACAACGGATTAATTGACTATGTCCCGACTTCGGTACGCGCGACCACCTCTCAAGAACCCTGCAACACTAGGCATTTGAAAACGAAGGGTTCAGGGAAAAACATTTAAAAAAATATTAGCGTGAGTAGACGAAAATCAAATATGAAAATGTAAAAATCTTTTCATGTTTTCACTTTGATTTTCCAAATTTCACATGCACGTAACCAATAGAAAATGAATAAATAAATTATAAAATAAATCTCTTGGCTCAAATCCATAATTAAAGATGTAGGGTATTAACACCATAACCACGAGAAAACAATTGACCAGCTCTTTCCACGAGAGGGTCTATTGATCAGCTCAATCAGAGAGGGTCCCATGAGCATTATTCTGGAGGATCCATCTGACTAGCTACCACCGAAGAGGGTCCTGACCTAGTCTATCCGGGAGGGTCTTTCTAACCAGCTACCACCGAAGAGGGTCTGACCAGCAACAATCCAGAGAGGTTACCATCTCCATCTGGAGAGGGTCCATGCTAGCATGCATTACATATAACCATATCCTTGAAAGTTCTTAACAACCTCGTGGAAAATAAATCGAAAACCAAGTCAAAACACCCATGACTTTTCCCTAAAATACATTGGATTTAAAACATTTCCAAGCATCCGAAACCGGTTCCCTGACTATACTTTAAAATTATTAAATCCAAGAGCCAATTTTCCCCTTTTAAAAATAATCTCCTCCATAACCTAAAATGGTGATAACAATTAAAAACTATAATCAGGGAAAAATCCTTTAAAATCACGGGAAAGGTATGAACCTCTTTCCCGGCTCACTTATCTTTGAAAAATAATAAATTCCCAATTTTCCCCAAAATCACCATAAAACTCAACATGGAGGAAATTTCATAAATAAAGGAGAAACTAAATAAAATAAAATCACCCGAATTTCGCTCAAGCGAAGTCTCTACAACACGAGCCTCTTCGCGTCATGTTCAACAATTAATATTAATTTTTCAGACGCTAGAATAAATATTAAATACTATATGTGTACACACTTATAAGCGTACAGCTCTCTCATCGTCTCCACATTTCTCAAATTGTTAACTAAAAATCCCCGACCTTCACCAATAACTTAGGAGTCCTTAAAATAATTCTTAAACCTTATCCGGCAATAATCGATGGTCGAAATAATATTTAATTATCCGTCAATAATACTAAACTAGAAAAATTCTAAAACCTAACCAAAACTCCTTCAAAAATTACCAAATTTAAACCATAGACTCCTCACAATTTATACTATTTAATGGGCATGAAAAACTGTCCAAAAAGTGGCGGTCTCCGATCGCCACCAAATTTTAACTGTCGTTTCGTCTCGTCATTTGGAACAACTTTTTAGTTTAACTCGAAGGCCAATTCAGCCTCTAACTAGGTCAATTACGTGATGAACAGTAGAATCCGAAAATTTACACTTCAAAGCTTCAAATCCTCAATTCTCCCTCCACACTCCAAATCAATCCACCAAATTCTAGGGGATTATAGTACTCCTAAAACTCATCCTATCCATATAAAAAACTCACCAATTGGTGATCTAAGGAGGGAGAAATTCTATCAAGAACATTATACTGTACACTTGAAGAACAAATCGGAATTTCTCCTGATTTACGGCGAGTTAGGTCGGAAAACTTACCTAGGAATGAAGTAAACTCGGAGGCCGATCTTTTGGGACCGGTGAGGCGGCGAGTGGTGGAGCGATGGCGGCGCTGTGGCGGTAGAAAGCTTCGACAGCATTTTCCGTCGGGAGAGGAGAGAGAAAAGGCCGGGTGAAAAATCTGATTATTCACTTCGGTATCTCTTATGTATAGCCCTTTTACCGCACAATAACTTTACATTTTTATTTATAACTTTCCCATACGAACTCCAATTTGAGCATGCTACGTGTCCACGAACTCGTAACGACGCCCTCTACAACTTTCATGAAGAAAGTTTTCCCAAATTCTCAAATTAACGAAAAGTCAACTTTACGATCATTGTACGGTTAAACGGTTACTTTAAATGGTAAAAGACCAAAGTACCCAACCGTAAAATAATTCTAGGATCGGGATGTGACAGAAGATATGCTAAAGGAGTTTTAAGTTTTGTGCAATATGCGTTGGACAATGCTGGCGGGAGTACACTTTTCTATTGCCCGTGCAAGAGATGTTAGTGTCGCAGCGAGATGCATCGATTTTCGATGGAGACAGTATGGGAGCACCTGAAGAACAACGGATTCTGGGAGAGTTACACATGTTGGATATATCACAGTGTAACATCATCAGGGGGTCTACATGTTCATGGGCAGTTTTATGAGAGGGGCGATTCATCAAAAGATCCAACAACGACCTTCATCAACGACATGTTTCCTCATGAGAGCGGTGTATGCGCCCAAGGACAGTATATTCCTGAGGAGTCGGTGTAGGCTGTGCCTAGAGCTGTCAACACTGCTGGTATTGACAAGTACAACAAACTACTTGCATTCCAACAGACCCCTCTGTACCCCGGTTCTAAGAAAACTGTTCTTGAGTGTGTGATGGAGGTGATGCTGATCAAAGTTGAGGAAAAATCGACCGTGAAGGCTATTGATAGGTATCTACAGTATGCTGCTTCATTGCTGCACGACGGTCATCGTCATCCCACCACTCATCATAAGGTCCGTCGTATCCTAAAAGATTTCGGGCTTTCCTACATCAAGATCCATGCATGCAGATATGACTGCGTTCTCTTCTGGGGTAAAGATGTAGACGGGAATGACCTTGAAGGCTTTCATCGTTGTCCGATATGTGAGACCGACAGGTATAAGCAGACTCCTGCAGGCAACAGGAAACCTGTGAAGGTACTTCGGTATTTCCCGTTGAGGGATAGGTTGGAGCGGTTGTACATGTCTTCACACACAGCCAAAGCTATGAGATGGCACACTGAGAGGGAGTTGCATGATGAAGGCACCATGGTACACCCTGCTGACGGGGAGGCTTGGAAGCATATAGACAGGGAGTTTCCTCATTTTGCGTCAGAGGTCCGAAATGTGAGGCTCGGGCTGTCATCCGACGGGTTCAACCCTTTTGGCAACATGAGTCTTCAATACAGTATATGACCGGTGATTTTGGTATCTTACAACCTTCCGGTGAACAATTTGAGGAATATTTGTTCAAAAATTGTGGAATATTTGTGGTAATTTTATGGTTAATATTTGGTAAATAATGATAATTGTGTGGTAAATTAAAATTATATTTGTGGAATATTGATTGAAATTTTTATTTTAATTTATTGTGCATTTTTTAGGTTATTGATTGGAATTTTTATTTTAAACAGGATGTTGAGGAGTTTTCGGTCAAGTAAGAAGGGTTCAAGGGACCAAGCGACCGGTTCGTCTGAGGGAAACGCAAGCAACCCTCCACTAAAGATGTTTAGTGGAGGGCAGCTAGACGATTTCCCGTCTGCATCGGCCGAGCATTTCCACCTCTTCAGGGCAGCCAGACGATTTCCCGTCTGCACTCCGTAGGCCTTCAGTTTCACGAGGGCCCACTCCCTCTGCTGCAGAGGTGTCCACAACTTCTGCTGTTTCTGGTGATGGGTCATCGGCGCCACAGGTACCGGCCACTAAATGGCTTCCGTTGACGGTACCAGCCATACCGATCGTTGATGCAGAGTAGAATATATTATCATTCCCCCCGGACCTGACTGTTTAAGAGGCGTACTTTTACACCCCTTTTTATGGACCTCTTCATCCCGTCAGGTGCAAGGAATCGGCGTCGACACCGGCAGAATCCGTCGACTCCGCCGCATCACCCTCAGGTAAATAAATTTACAAGGCTTTTTGAATTATTATATTTAATGAAGGATTTTAATATTAAATTTGGTTTATTATGTCATAGGCGCCGTCGGGGACAAACCGACGAAGAATAAGAGAGGCATCGTCATCAACAAGGCCCTGGAGAAGCTAGTCAAAAAATCAGGGAAGGTCTTAATCCGGGTTGGTCCGAAGGGGAACCGGAATCACCAAGCGTGGGGAACATGTACGTCTGCGCCGTAGAACCCATAATTATGGCTAAATGCCCTATGTTGTGGGGAGAATGGAAAGACGTCCCAGATTCCGTGAAGACCCAGCTTGATAACGATATGTCGGTGAGTTTTAAAAAAGTCTCAATAATAATATTATGTGATGAAGTTGTTGACTTTTTGAGAAAATAGAACGGTTAAATGCAGTTATATTTTGAGTTTCCCGAGGGGTCCAAGGAGTTGATGAGGCCATGGCTGGAAGAAAAACGTTCCCAAAGGTACGTACGTTGGGAAAAATATTATAGTGAATTAAATGTTATATTAAATATATATCTAATGTTTGATGTCGTATATGTAGGTTTAGGGAGTGGAAGTATAAACTGAGGGACCACTGGAAAGCGCACCGGAATGATCGGCTGGGTACCCCTCTTTACTTCCAATACAGGGAGCACGAGTGACGTTGGCTTCTGAAAGTCGAATTCAACAACCCTCATAAAAATGTAGATAAAAAATAAATTACTTAATTAGTTATCGAGGCCGTACTTAATTATTAAAAAAATTACGTATTAAATAATTATTTTACTAACAAATATTTTTTCTTTCTTTCAAGGCCGTCTCTCAAAAGAACGCTACAAACCGGCAACGCAACAAGACCAACCATCATGCCGGTTCGAAACCGTTTGCTTGCATCATGGAGGAGGTGATGAGGGACAATCCGGAGGTTAACTCGTTCGTGGGAATGTTCCATAAGGCGTATCCTCAATTCGAGGAGGATTTTGTAAGTTATCTCAAGCTTTTAATTTTTAATTTTACTTATATGTATTATTTAATGTTAATTAATAATTTGTTTCTAATATTTCCAATTAGGAGAGGATGAGGTCGACGGAGTCCGATGTGATGCGTGATTACGTGTCGGAGACATGACCGGAAACGCAGGAGGAGGATATGTCTGAAGCCATGTCCCGGATCGACCGATTAGATCCACTCATCGGGGCGAGGATCATGGACACGGTTTTCCCACACTCTTCAAACAACTTCTACGGTCGGGGTATGGGCAGGGTTGGAAACAAAAAGCTGATGGAAATCAAAGGAGGAAAGAAGGGAGCCTTAAGCAGCAACGTGCAGCTACAGTAAGAAGTTTAGAGGCTGCAGCAGAGACTACAACGCCAGGAGCGACAGGAGACTGCTAGAAGAGCCTTCACATCAGCCCTAAATGCCTATAAAGATGGCTAGAGTGCCTATGAAGACACCCGGGAGCAGTATAATGAAGCGCGTAATGCAGCCAGGAAAACCATCAGATGCAGTTGGGACAGTGGTTTCAGGACTGTCTATATGCTCAGTCAACAGGACAAATTCCTCCTCCCATGCCGATGCGTCATATTCTGCCTCCGCTGCCGGAACGTCCTCAGCTTCGGAAACCACAAGAATCGGATTTCATGATCGATTTAGTTGATATCGAATTTACTTTTGACTAAATTTATATATTTGTACGTTTATGAACAATTTAGATAATTTGTAATGAAAAATTTGTTGTTTTGTTCTTGAAATTTTTTGTGTTGTTATTTATATATTATAAAAATTTACAAAACTAAATAAAAAAATACAGAAAATACTTTAGGCGACGAAATAAGATATTTTTCGTCGCCTAAGAGATGTTTAGGAGACGAATTTTGCACCATTTTGTCGTCTTAAGATCACTTAGACGACGAAATACACCACTTTCTTCGCCTAAGAGAATTTTTATTTTAAAAAATATAAGGCGACGAATATACACGTATCGTCGCCCAAGGTATAACACTTAGGTAATGAAAATGGCGTCGTCGCCTAAGATCTAGACTCTTAAGCGACGACACTAGTTTCGTCGCTTATGAGTCTAGATCTTAGGCGAAAACTCCATTTTCATCGCCTAAGAGCGAGACTCTTAAGCAACGACGGCTGTTTAGGCAACGAAATGTGTGTCTTCGCCTTAACTTAACTCTTAGGCGACGACATGGATTTCTTTCGTCGCCTAAGATCTTCGGCGACGGACTTCTTGCAACGACACCTTAGGCGACGACGCTTCGTCCCCTAAGATCTTGGGACACAAAATTTTTTAACAGGGGGACGAAATTGCTTCGTCGCCCAAACACTGTTCTGGTAGTGACTGCAGTTAGTGGGAGCTGAAGTCGGAGACTGATACATTGCGGAGTGCATGAATGTGAACAGTACGCCTGCATGTGTTGAGTCACCTATACATTTAATCAACACTAGCCTTCCACCACACGCCTTTCGCGTGTGGAAGTGCGTACGTTTTTTCCGGTCTGATTAATATGAAATTTTTGCTAGTTTGATCAAAATTGTACAACAAATAAAATAACACAACACCTAAACCCGAACCCATAAATCATAAACCCGAATCAAGCCCCACTTATATTTGAAACCAAACTTATCCACATAACATTCATATGCACCGTCAAAATTACTATTTTGAAAAAAAAGTGATAGAAATGAATATTAACACTGAACAATCGATATTGATGAACATAATTATTTAGATTTAGAGTGATTCAATTTTTTTCATTATAATTATTATGATTATTATTAAAAATGTAATTTCATCTCATGCAATTCAATTTGAAAAAATATAATAAAACTCTCTCATTAAAAAAATTTTAATGTTAAAACTGAAATACATTTAAATTGAAGAGTATAACGGAAAATTCATTTTGGACGGGCTGACCAGTAAAAAATTAACACAACACGTAAACCCTAACCCCTAAATCATAAACCCGAATCAAACCCAACTTACATTCGAAACCTAATTGATCCACATAACATTCATATACACGGCCAAAATTACTATTTTTGAAATAAAGTGATATAAATGAATATAAACACTGAACAATCGATATTGATAAACATAATTATTTAGAGCGATTCAATTTTCTTTTCATTATAATAATAATAATTATTATTATTATTATTATTGAAAATGTAATTTCCTCTGATGCAATTCAATTTTTGAAAATATAAAAGTTCTCTCATTAAAAACAATTTTAATGGCAAAACTTAAATAAATTTAAATTGAATGGTATAACGAAAAATTCATTCTGAAATGACTGACCTGTAAATAATTTAAAATATGAGGGGTAAAAGGGACGAGACACTGTTCACATGAACAACAATCCACCCCTCTTCCTTTAATATATAGAGGTAGGGGAAGAATTATATATTAAAGAAAAATTGGTTGACATGATTTCAAGTTATAAAAAAACTCACAAGATGCGATCCGGACAAAGAAGATGAAAAAGGTAGTTGTTTTCTCCATGATTTCTCCTGTTAGAGTTATACATGTCGTAATACAGTATTAAGAGTGGTTTTATATACACACCCCTTGTTTTGGTGTCGCAACTTAGTCTAGGAAGTGAGGTAATTGCACTAAAGTCTCTTTTAGTAGATGCGGGCGTGCTAGCTCGTGGATGAGCAACCGTAGTAGTAGGGGTAGTGCGCTTAGCTTTCTGATTTTACTCAAGCGACTGAGGATCAATAGAGTACCAACTTGATCACCAGGCTCGTCATGAGTCACCTTGACGAGGATTTACTGTAGTCTAACGCCGCCAAATCGATACTCGCGTTGTGTAGCGAGCAGAGTAACCAAAGAAAAGTAACATAAAATCTTTGGTGAGCGTAGGAAAGAAAGTTGTATGAAGCTCCGGTGAGTGTGAAAAGTGAACAAGGTAAAGCTCAGGGGAGTTGGAAAGAAAAATGAGGCTAAGGCTTGATGCTTTAGCGTTGGGGCCGACTAGGTCGGGGGACTAGGTCGGGGGTGTTTTGTTGTTGTAAAAGTTGTAGGTTGTGTCTGTCTTTAGACTGATCCTCAAACCTTTCTTTTATAGTGGTTCACATAGTAGATAAGGATACGGTCGTTGTTGCATAGTCGGTTGAGTTGCACAAGGTTTCGTCTTACTTTACTTAGAACGACCGAATATGATAAATTTGAGTTAGGGTTTATGAAGTACGTACATGCTAATCCAAAACAAAAAGATAAGTTTGGGTTAGGGTTTAGTTGTAATTTTTAACAACTTATCTATTGTTGTAATTTTACATTATGTTATTTTGGTCTTTCAATAAATCAACGATCACATGTTGGGTAACAGTATTTCCCGCAGTTTTTCCAAAATTTCTTTAAAATGGGAAAGCAAAAGCCAAAATCTTTAAAAAATTGGTCTAACCCCAACAATTTCTTCATTTTAGAAATTTCAGCATTTAATTGAACAATACAATATGCTATTTTAATATTAATTATAATAAAAAGTTTATGTTTTATTATATCTATAAAACAAATAATAAAATATTCTAAATATATTTTTTTCTCATTGGAGTACGTGAAGAATTAAATTTTGAGAAATGATGGCTTTGTTACAAATTTTGAGAATGAATGCTTCTTTTTCTTCTTCATCAGTATTTTAAAGAATGAGATAGAGAATGTGTTAGACAACAAAACACACTAAAATTCTCTAAAATTAAAAATTTTAAAAAATAGAGTAGCTGCCGAGATACTCCAAGTAAAGTGCTTTGTGGGGTGATAATTAATACATGCACCATTTTGATCATCGAAGGTAAGCTTTTCAATCAGTTCTTTACGCTTGTTGGAATTTCATCTCCTATATAATGCTTTGTGGGGTGATAATTAATACACCGTTTTGACCATCAAAGGTAAGCTTTTCAATGAGTTCTTTACGCTTGTTGGAATTTCATCTCCTATATAAATGTAAATGAATGTGGATTGTATTTTTTTTAAGCTGGATGTCAACCCTTTCATTGATTCAGTGGAGCTACTTAACATCATGCCACAGTGTGGCTGACAAAAAAGTCATTACATGCATACCAACCTTTGTCTATGAAGCCTCCAGAATCTAACCAAGAAAAAAAATAAGCCCAAACAGTATGGCTACTTGGCGACACCTAGCCTAAGTAAGCTCAGGGTCGCAATTCGCAAATACCCAATTCTTTTTTTGAGAATAAATACCCAATTCATTAAGGAAACAAATGTGAATAAAATTGCGACTGAGCCCAATGCTCAGCCCACCATACGCACCCAGCAGGCCTAGCCAACCAGCCAGCCTTCCAGGCCTAGATTGAGGCCCACTGCAATTTCCCCAAGGCACCCCAAAGCAGGTAGCCCTTGCCGCAGGCAAGCGCGGACATGAGCACCACCTACAGATGCCGCAGCCCACCCAGCCTCAGCAGGCGCCTCTCCCCAGTCACCAGTTTTACTCGGGTTACCTAATGAAGGCATCCAAAGAAATATTATTTCAGCAAAAAAAATATACTATACTTCTATACTATGTTTTACCGTATGATACTATTTTCTTTACATCTTAACTAAATCTCTCGAAGCAACAGAATTACCGTTGCTTGATTACCCTTGCTACCAGTAACTGTTTAAAGGAAGAAAAAAAACTTTCGATCAGTTACAAGCTTGGGCCTTAAAACAAACCGTAAAGCAGATTCTTTTAGAGCTGAAGCTAACGGATCAGAAAGAACGAGGCATAGATCGCAGTCATGTGACATGTAGCCCATTACCAAAATCTCATGAATTTCTTACCCAGTGGTGATAGTCGTCCGACTTCAATGTACTATTATGATCGTCTGCATTTCAACTCCGTTGCTCCGATTCTGCAGTCCAGTTCTTTCTCGTATTCATTAATACCGTTTAGGTATCATGTGGAAGATAATATCAAGAAAACATTAAATGGCATTATGATAAATATACTGATTGAAACCATGTGCCCTATGTTCCTTTGCATATCTACTTGTTTGGTACTCTTGGATGTTTGAATTTCAAGATCCGACTGAACACTGAAAATCTGGCAATTCATGATCCCAGAATTTATCCACAAATCCTATCTCAGATCGCAAATACACATTGAATAGGTAAACATGTATCGAGTAGAACAGATTAGATGCTTCTGCGACATAATCAAATCTTTTGTTTATAACGTACGTAAGCTATAGGTTTGGCCGACTACCAAGTTCAATGGCATGTTTTGCGTTTGCTGATCACAATATATAAGATTAATCAATCAAGATATGAGGAATCTTAACTTCTATATTCAAATAGATGACAAAGGATTGCTTCTGTTTTTTTTTCTTCTCTGATAACGGATTGCTTTTGGATGAAAGAAATGCTAAGGTGATTGGAGAACGGAGGCTACTTCATTCCCAATAGTTCCATTTTTTTCTTTCAATTCTTGATTAATAAACTGTTCAATACAGTTTGATCCAAAATGCAACCAGATGATAACTGATCTGATCGATACAACAAACCAGATGATAACCAGGAAACGCTTCCAAAGTCGTACACAAAAGACTAGCTCTGAGGGGTGTGCCACATGCCTGACATGAGGCAGCCGCCTTTAGGGAACATGAGATCTTCGACGGACTTCAATTGTCTATTGTATATTTGTTAACAACGTACAGTAGCACTGAACTGAAATTAAAGAGTAATACTGTTGCAGATGATGACAACTGCAGATGCCCATACAGGTTTTAATGATTAAAGCTACTCTAGGTCGAAATACAACACGATCCCGTATTTTACTGTGGTCACAATCATCCTCTCCGATTGATTGATATCTCTCCAAGATTACAATTACATCCACACCATATTCATTGAGCTCCACCGCCACTTCTTGGCCCTGTCCCTGGAATAGTGTACTCCTCTGAACTGTAAACGTGACACAGTATAACAGTCTGTAGAAAGCCTAACCTAGCTGATCAGTTGCTTTGCCGACACTATTCATCAGCAGTGATCGAACTGCGAATTGATCAGCTTTTCTCTAGACATGCCATATGGAAGAATTAAGGCCGTTTGGTGAGTTACACGTACGAGAAGTAAGCCGCCGGCAAGCAACCGACTGTGAGAGAGACAATTAGCGGACACTAGTAATTATTCATCAGCAGTTAACCGCAAAGTTAACCAGCTTAATTCTTGCATGTCACGTGGGAAACCCTAAGGCCGTACGGTGTCTGTGTTCAACGTGAGCTTATGGTTAAAGATCGGTGGAGATATCTCTTTGCCGAAAAAAAATTGATCGACGGTGACAATCTGCCGGCAAAGCAACCGAATGAGATGGACAGAGACGCATTCAGAAGAATAAGAGGAACAATAAAAGCAAAGCGAGAAAGAAGAAAAAAAATGACGTAAAGCTTCTTGCCTCGAGTAGATGTTGAATGCTTTCCCTCCAGGTCTATCCTAGTTTTCTTTCACTTCATTTTTATTAAAAGACATGGTTTTTTCCCTGTCGTTCAGCTCAGGTTGCAATCCCTGTTCTTTATTTCAACTGATTAGTTATGTGAATCTTTAGGTCGACCGGGAAGAAGGTGCATTACATGGTATTGCAATTGACGCAGGCTATTTTTCAGCCGGTGATGTCAATAAGCACGAAGGCTATGTATGTCGTTGGATTCAACTTAATTCGTTTGTCAAACTTAAGGACAGGGACTGAGTAGGGATTTGTAGGATTCGGTCCAAATCGAACATATATAGATCGGAAATGCTTTGTTTAACTGTTCAGCGTGAAATCGTTTTTCTCGAACAACCAAGTTTAAAATGTGTTACTATTTATGGGTCAGGTATAACTTTGATCTTTGACTCTTGTTCTCCTTCTGACTTCTCTTCAAACGACTATCGTACAAGCATTGATCAGGTTTGCACTTAGGTTCTACAAACCTAGCTAAAGAACAACTAGGATTTTCCTCCTCTTCTCGCGAAGCGGACGTTTCTTACTCAGACCTGTGTGGTTGAGCAGAGCTATAAATCAAGGATTGCAAGTCGTTCGCTAAAGAGTTCCTTGACAAACCGGGGATATTTGCTAAGGTTATTCACCATAATAATGGTTTTACGGGTATTCGCTGACGGATCGGTCTTTATAAAGCGGTGGTGGACTGTTCACTAACGGATGGAGCTTTGTGAGTAGAAGCGGAGAATGCCTACGGATAGGGCTTTGGTGGACAAAAAGACTCAAAGAATTTTTCTGGTAGAGATGTCCGAGGGAGGATTGTTTTGCAGTGTGTAAAAGTTATGTTTGATTGATTGAAGATGTTCCTGAATCATACACTTTGATCCATTTATATAGTGAACACTTTGATTTGTTCTTACTTGCGGATCAAGGAATATCAAATCTCTTGATCCACTAGGAAAAGAATCCTCCTAGCAGGCTAACAAATCTTCTGTATTCCTGCAAATCTTCGCCAAGCATAATCTCAAATGGAAAGAAAATATTTACAATTACTTAGACCGCAAGAATCGGTCCAATGGGCTCGAAGAGTCAGCATCCGTCAAGAAATATTACTTTGGCCCAAACATAGCCCCCCAGGTCTTGAAGGAGAAGTCATGCGTCTTGACTGAAAAGACCTATAGGCCCCATGAATCATTCGTACTGACAAAATGCCACTTACTGACTTAACTAGTAAACACTAAGCTCAGATGTAGGTCTTGACTCTTGAAGCTTCAATGATAATGAGTAGTAGATAGGCAACCCATATAGCAGCACAATTAATCTTCAACATGATAACCAATGCACCCAACATGAATACCTTGTCTTTGAAGATAATGACACACGTTCTGGTCAAAACATGCCTTAAGCTCACGTTGACCAACTAGATGCAAATAAGAAGCCCCCATGCTCCATTAAACATGGTAACAAGACCACAAGCATTGGTCTTGATGATAATTGATAGCAACGAACCAAGAAAACATAGCCCCAAGGTAGGCACAATTGCACTTCATGAAACAAACTTTAGATGAATAAGAAGGGTTTGAACTAACCACCAACTGGTTGTTTTATATCTTGACGTTGTTCTTCAACAGTATAGCCTCCAATATGAACTAACTCCCTCAAAAAGAACTTTCAAGAAAACTAGAAAATCACCCTCAAAATAAACTTAATAAAAAAAACTGATGACATTTTGTTGTTCAAGAGACAAACTTTAAGCACGATTTACACCATGCTCGAGTGATGATTACGATCGGTTCTTAGCTTGAGAATGTAGTACAATATATGTACTTGAAGGATTGATAAAGAAAACGGCCAAAGAATCCCAAGAGGATGGCACAAATGGTCTCTCAAAACAGCCCCATGAAAACCATTTTCTGAAAATTCAGTCTTTCCTTACTATTTGGCCGACTTGTAGAGCTTGTACATTGAGCTTCCCATAGTATTTCTGGATGATTCTTGATTCTAAAATGCTCTACAACATTCCAACTTGATGTATAATGATAATGATAATTTTTCCATAATTGTATTTTTGAATCACATACAAGATCCCCATAAATCATATTATTGGCTTAATCTTGGCCTAGTCATGCATAATTAAAAAAAGGCCCTCACATTTTGGCGACTTCATTGGGGACTAGGTTGTGGTTTAGATAGTTGGTTTATCTTCTTGTTCTTTGCTTCAAGCATGATTGCGTTTTTCACATCTATTGTTGGATGGATAGAAGTAGTCGGGGACTCCGTGCTGCCCCTGTTCCAAACCCTCAATAGAAACACTTTTTAGCCAAATAAAGCCAGATCGTAACATATCTCTTTACTAAATTGTAGACTTCTCGTAATCTATGATTTTCCAGTTTTAAGTCTATTACTCTATCTATCTTCTTCTGTCTTTTCAGACTTAGATGATGGGTAGGTTTTACTACTTATTGCTTTGTATTAGACCTTTGCTACTTGGTGGGTCTTTGAGTTGTTGCTCTTCTTAATTTAGTTTTACCATTTCGAAAAAAAATGGATATGCAAACAAGCCTCGCACTAATGCAATTAAGAAGATGACCTTGACCTTCTTGAATCTATTACATACAATTGTTTCTCAAAACTAAGACATTTATAAAACTATAAATGAAGCACCTGCAGCTATAGTTCACAATAGCGAACTCATTCCATGTAAGTTATTGCAATAAAATTAAGATAATTATAGTATTAAATTTTATTCAAGCATACATGAATCTACATTAATGTTTATGCTAATAAACTTCGGGGGCTAAAGATCTATTTATGCTTTACTACATTCCTACAATTCCCAACCAGAAGTGTACACACAATTATAGTCAAACATTCATTCCCATTACCAAAATCATGTCTTTTTCTACACTGTCAAAAATCCTCATTACAAGCCTCGTTAAAACCATCTTGTTCCACACAGATTATGCCAAATCCATAGCAACCAAATCATACTGTTTTGAACCTACACAGTATTTGATATCAAAATCAAGCTAACTCACTAATCATGATATCGTGGATGTTCTTATTACAATTACCAAAACATCTTTCAGTAGTTAAATTGTCTTAATGCCTGATCTTCAATAAATTATACATCAAATTATGTCCACCATGTTTCAGCTTTATTGCAAAAGTTATAATTTTCACTTATTCTGTTCATCTCTTAGTGTGTGAGGAATTTGCTGAGTAGAAACTTCTAATTTTCTAAATTAGATCCCTTATTCTCATTCCTTCATCGGTTCAAATGATGTTTTCAGCTTCAAACTATATCTAAGCATACCAATGTTTTGACATCAGTTCAATCCATAAATAAATAGCTCACCACAATCTTTTGCTTCAGATAACCTTGTCACCATTCAATTGTGCCTTCTTTCTTTCAGAAACTTCACAAATCTACTTCATGCTCTATGGCAAGAAAATAAATTACAGCTTTCATGTTGGAGACATCCAAATCTTCGTTGTTTTGAATGGTATATAGATTTGGATCTATGAAATGTCACCTCCATAAATGTATGCTGCAAGAAAAAAAATATGATTATTCTTGCAAGAAATTATAAACAGTTTAGAACAAGAAATTTAATCATCATCATGCACTTGAAGCCTTATTGAAACCAGACAACCAAGCATTACAAGGTATGTCCTTACTCCTGACATGCAAAAAAAATGCACCGCTAGATAAAGGTACAAGCAAACATTTACACAATATGCAAACGCTCCTTTACACAACAGTTATATAAGTGACTACAAATATCAGATCAACCATATCACATTAAGCTTTGTTGTCTTAGCTTAAAGCAAAACCAAAAGTTTAGCCAAATACACATATCTCACTGCTATACTTTTACCTAGTTTTCAATATGTACATCCAAAACAAAAATCCAAACTAATCTTGTGGCTTTCATAACCACATTTTAAATTGCAATAATGACTTACCGTAATACAACTTTTCTTCATTCAGACAATATATCAAGAAAGCTAGCCAAACTATTCATGTTCTTTTCCAAATTTTACTGCCCCAGCCATCTTGACTTTCAATAACAAAAAAATGTTAAGGAAAACTATTAGAGCATGCAAACAATAACACTCAAGACAAAACCATTATGATATGCAAGCGATACCAATCAAGCAACAAGCATTACAAGCTAAGGCCAAAATCATGTTCTTTTCACAATTAATATACTTTCAATCATTTCCAGTACTCATAATGCTAAGATGAAATTTAATCCCATGTTTAAGCAAATGAACTAATGTTAGTAATTTGGTTTCTAGATTATGTCCCCACGGCTCCTAGCCTTAACCCATATTTTCATAGTTATAAGTGGAGAACTCTCTGCAATAGTAAAGCTTCCACCACACTAAATATTTTACTCAAGCCTCATCGAAATTAGTTACACTCTACTCCATACAGAATGCCCAACTCTATACTCATCTAAAAAAATTGTAAAACCAAAATAGTCAGTACTATATTTATGGTCTTGCCCCTGCAACAAGCTGAATCTCTATACCATAACAACAATTGTCCAGTTTGTGCATTGAAATTTTTATTTTGTGTCGTCTACCATTTTGGAATCACAACCTCAAACAACAAGCAATGCTTAATCAAACAAGTGATACTCAATAAGCAAAAATCATTGTAACAAGCAATCAATACCAAACCTAAACTCAAAACATAGCAAATTCCAGGGATCATGCATTATTCATTGTCAGTCCCTCAAAGTGTGCTATAATCCTTGGGGGCTGATTGATGATAATTAAGTTGAGGGTTATTGTAGAATTCTAGTAACCAATATATTCATTAATATCCTCCTTGCATATTTCATGCATATGTCCTTCAAACCCATACCTCAAAATTAATACCATTTTTTGTGTGATATATTATCTACAATCTAATCTCCCATTTAGAGGACTCCCTGACATTCCTCACATATATATATATATATATATATATACACACACACACACTCACTCACTGCAGTAACTATTCTATTGCAGGACCTAAATTTCTACTGCAATACATGAGTCTCACCAACATCAATTACATCATTTTATCCTAAGCCTGACTAAGCACCATTATTCTAATTCTAACGTCAAGTTATGGCATTATTCTAAATCTTTCCCTAAACCTAAACAGGCTAATACCAGTATACTATGAGTT
The DNA here is from genome assembly GCA_951800085.1 of Comarum palustre. Taxonomy (NCBI): domain Eukaryota; kingdom Viridiplantae; phylum Streptophyta; class Magnoliopsida; order Rosales; family Rosaceae; genus Comarum; species Comarum palustre. Next base: position 28,603,309 of record OX637572.1, read on the forward strand.
ATATTCTAAAATACTTATTTATCCCTGCAGCTCTTAGTGGTGTCGTATTCTTTCATTACCATGGTAATTTGACACAATAGGTTATCCTACTCCGTAATCCAAAATTCAACATTGATCACAACACTCAACTCCATACAAACAATACTCCTAGCCTTACACCAGATAATTATTGCAAATCTTTCCTAACCCGAAATTAGTACTACATCCATATTTTCCCTTTTACTGCAAGCAGAGCACCCTGTATGAAATTTATGCCAAACACTTAAATTTGTAGTCAAGCTAGTATACTACATACATGGTATTTACCATTTTGAATACCACACAGAAACCACAATTTCAATCTTTTAGACACCATATTATTTCCGTTGGCAAGCAATATCAACTCAAACCCCGAGTTGATTTATCTTATTTATTGCAGTGGTCAAAAGACACCTCTATCTACAAAATAGTGTTTCATTATCCTTCCCTATATACATGTTCAAACTTGAGATCATTACTAGTACTCTACAAGTTCCTCAAGTAAGCTTGCATCAACCTACCTATTGCAATACCAAGCTTTTATAAGCACTTGGTTTATAGAATCAACCCACATGCTCTTTCCTAATTCTTACATGAACTTAAGATGAACATGTCATGTAAATTCATATAACAAGCTCATATCTAGACACAACAAGCAACAATGTCAAACAAATCAAGTCAAGCTATGCTGAAACATGTCATACTACAACACCCCTCATCATAATAAACCTATTTTCACTCCAAGCATAAACATGACTCCAAGAACCCATACAAATAAGAAAAAAACAGCAATCCCAAGCAAATTAAGCCAAATCAAGCAGAGCCGGGGTGTGAATTATATGTAACAAAACAAGCAACAAGCAATAAGCAACAATGTCAAGCAAATCATGCCAAGCAATATGATAAGGGCAATTCTATTTTCATAGTTCTCTTCCTAAATTCATTCACAAGGCCACTGCTACCCAAAAAACGGATGTGCACGCCAACCCAAAACGGTCCCTAGAACAAAAGAATAACATTATGCAATTTGAGGAACAAGACGTCACCGAAGCAGAAGAAAAAAATCCATAATCATTAAAAGGAGAAAGTTCTGGATTTCAAAGCAAAGAAACGAGAAATTCAAGTTTGAAACCTATCTCAAAGCCACAACGAACTCTCATTCAAGGGAACAGCCACATCTTCAACACAGCATGAGTATCAATTTGATCTAAAGAAAAGAATTATGGAAAAACACAAACATACACTTTAGAGCCACAGTGAAGTTCTCAATCAAAGGGGGTCGTCTCTCTAAGATATTGATGCACACAATCTCATCTTGGAGGAGACAGAGCAGAAGACGAAGAGATGAAAAGAAAGCGTGATAAAAGGAGAGGAAGAGAAAAGGATAGTTAGAGTCAAATAAATAGGCTAGTCAACTTGGGCTATGTTGACCAACACATGGTATTCTATCTGGGCTGATTTTTCTGGTTCTTTTGATTATATGACCCATCTCATGCCATAGATGGCTCATATAATCAAGGGGCTAATATTGATACCCGGAAAATTTTACAATTAACTAATGATTGGTCACACGGTAATTCATTCAATCTTGGATGAAATCCTTGATTTAACACGCGGAACAAGCATATCTAAACATTATTTTATTTATTTAACTTTAGTCGAAGAAAATAGTTTATTTTCATCTGTAATAGTTATTTATTTTATTTATTTCATGAAAACGGTTATTTTACTGTCTAAATTACGTATTTAGTCCAACCTTTAATACAAAATAATTTCAAATCGATGCGACGCAACTAGTGGTATAAATATTTACTGAAAAATAACCCCTGAAAATATGGTACCGGTTACCTATAGGGAGAAAGAATGATAAATTGCGTTGACCGCAACTATCGGCACCGAGACTTTACCGGAATTACGTGATTTTTCAACCGTAGACGTATTTCACAATTCCAGTCATATCTTATTTCACGATTTTTTTTAGTTTGAAGGTTTAACATAGAGACTGTTTTTGAAATGTAACATGTAATTAAAACTTAGTAAACAAATTATACAACATTAGTAGGAATGTTGTGATTTTGATGATCAAACTTGACAAACGAAAATCCGACCGTCTGATATTACCATTATGATAAAGTACATGTATGAAAAAAAAAATCAACTTGATCCGACAAAGTTAAGAGCTCGATCCGGAAGGTCAATCTCATAAGTCAAACCCTTAACCGCACGGGAAACGGTTATTTGACTATGTAAATTACGTATTTTGGTCAGACATTCAACACAAAATAGTTTCAAATCGATAAGACGTAACTAGTTGAAAGTCTTGACCTTAAACATCAAAACCTTAGCAGACGAATACCCTAAATATTAATCTCGTCCGGTAAAGAAACTATAACAGACAAATTTAATGTTTTATCATCGGCTATGATATTTATTTTTTTATTTTATATTTTATTTATTATATCATAGCTAAACCCTAAACCCTTATTATACCATAGATAACGAATTGTAGGGGCTTCGTTGGCTATGATATTTTTTATTTTTAATATCATTTATTATATTATAGTCGAAGATAAATTTCTTTTTTACCGGCTAAAATATAGAGACTAAAGTCGACGATTTTTTTTATTTTTCGTCAGCTTAAGTCCACTTTAGACGATGACAGTTTTTTTGGCCGACGAAAAAAACCTTCGCAGCTTGTTTTTTCGTCGGCTAAAGTACTTACTCTGTTAGTGAACCTTTGTTTTTAGCAATAGCATCTCTCGCCCGTCAATAGTAGCATCTACTCTTGCGTGTCGACCGTAAGCAGCTGCAATGACAAGGACTTACTATCTTCTTTTTCTAATTTTTTATTTGAAGGGTAAAATTGTAACTATACTATTATCATATGACAACAACACAACTCGCCCTTATTTGTAAAACTTTGTCCTTATATGTTTCAATGGAAGATGTTTTATTAAGAACATTCTTGTTGAGAACTAGTGAATGGCTTTTTCGTTTCACCCTATTTTGGATCACATGTTCACATCCTGACCGTCTAGTTTGTAGATATATATTAGTATATAATCTCTACAAATTTTCATACAAATTAAAAATTGTTAAGGCATTCATAAATGTAATTCACCGATTATAACCTTAAACGGTTCATGTTTGATATATTTGGAATATCTATTGATTTGATCTATTTCGACGCCTTAATGATTATTAATTTGACTGAAAATTTATTACAATGATTTACTTAATTATATAAACCTATAAATTTAACGATTGAGATGAAAAAATATAATTAAAAAATATGTATAATAAACCTTTAAACAGAAAGTTCTACCCTACTTATTAACATCTTCTCTTTCCTATTTCAATATATTAAAACTGAAATTTCGTTAATAATTTATAATTTATTATATATAAAAAGATAAACGTCAGTTTAGTTGGACAAAGGCCAACTTGTTATTGATATATAAACAAATACTCGCTTTGTTTTCATTCTCAACTATCTCCTTCACCCTTCCTAAAGCAGATCATTATTCTCTAAGATCACAGAGAGAGAGAGAGATATGGAAGAGACAAACTCTAGATTCAATAGGATTTGTGTTTTCTGTGGTAGCAGTTCAGGCAAGAAAGCTAGCTACCAAGAAGCTGCTGTTGAACTCGGCAAGGAGCTGGTAATTTCCATGAAACTAGTTTTCCCTTTAGAGTGTCCTTCATTCTCTCTGTGTCTTTCATTTTATTTACCTCTTCCTCGTTCTTCTCTTTTTATTTTTCTTTCTTCTATAAATAATACACCTCCCCATCCGAGCCTTCTGGGTTCCACTCCAAACATTTCTTCAACAAAAACCCATCTAGACTTTCTTCATCTAAACGGATCATGGGTGTGTTCATTAGAAACATATATCCCTTAAACAGTTGAAAGGCTAGTGGGATGGTTAGCCTGCATTTTGTTCATCAAGTTTTGTCATGGGTAGAATTTGCCAACTCTTATCAAAAGAGATTAGAAATTTATCACGTACTCTTCAAAATCTTGTCTTTTGGTATGGATTCTCCAGATTTTCTGTTCCACTTGATTTTATTGAACATTTTTTCCGTTGTGCTGTGTAACTTTCATAAATCCTTTCTGGGTTTTTTAGTAGAATCCTTTGTGGGTTTCGCTGATCTGAAATGAGATTCTCATTGTCAAGATTGCTGGGTGTGAGTGGCTGTTGCGTGTTGTAACCAAACAAGCTCTCAACGTGGGCTCATGATTGTTGGAGACCTTAGGCTTCAGATTAGGGTTTAGTGTGGCATGAGATAGGGAAGGGTGAAAGAGCTGAGATGGTAGCTGTAACAGGGCTGTCAGTTGAGCAGCCTTGCATGATCCAGCTGCATCTTAATTCTCAGCTGGGGGAACCAAACGTGCTCTCTCGAAATCATGAGTCCTTTTAAGCGTGTTCAGTTTTCACAGCCTTCCATTCTATCCCCTCCATGATTTTTGTTTGTTTTTCTGGGGTTCCATGAATTATTACCATAACTTCACTCAACGGCCTCTATCTACTAGTAGACTAGGGTTTTTCCTTGATTAATATTTATTAATTACCGTGTTCTCTTCCCAGCTTGTTCAATCAATCATGTTTATTTGTTTTCTATTCTAAATGGATTGATTGGGTTTCTGACACGTGTGCCTCGGTTTGGATTTCGATGTACCTTGAAGGTGGAGAGAAGGATTAACTTGGTGTATGGTGGTGGAAGCGTGGGGCTGATGGGTCTTGTTTCTCAGGCAGTTCATGATGGCGGGCGCCATGTCCTAGGGTTTGTATCTGCATCTCTCTCTCTCCCTCCCTCCATATACACACGCAATAAATCTTAGTTTCTCATCATTATTACTCATTGAACAAACAAAAAATGTTTTACATTATTATCGATGTAAGAAAAAAAACTGTTCTATATTGAAATGGTATGTGTGTTACTTTTGAACCATACCATCCAGATTAATACCTAGTTATCTATTATAAGGTGGGTTCTGAGAGGCAGACAACATATATAGGATCAAAATCATTGTGTCTGGTAGGTATTGTGAACATGGTACTAAAAATTGGTTTCATTGAGCACTGTTTCTGATCTAAACAGTTAAATTTGAACGTGTGTTTAGATTAGGGGGAAGTTTGTCTTGAAAAGCTGGGATCAGTTTGGATAAAGTACAAACCCTTTACATTGTCAGTTTCTACCTGAATTTCGGTTAGTGTAGAAGCGTAAAAGTATGGGGGTGGGGAGGGGAGCTTTTAGAAGGTTGTAGTTCCATGTTAAAACTGGAAAACTAGCTGAAAGCTTGGCTTCCTTATGAAATAATTTATGGTCTTTATAGACCAACAAATTTACATGTCAATGCCCCTTGCTAGCTAGTTTGAAGGGAGCCCAAATTGTATTTGTTTTTGTGTATTGAATTGAACCGACACATGCTCATGGTGTGTTTTACTATGCAGAGTTATTCCAAGAACCCTAATGCCCAGAGAGGTAATATGCAAAACCTGTGTTTTAAAGTAGTTCTTAATTTTCAGAAAATTGGTTTTCTGGGGACAGGATCATGTGATTACGCTAAACATTTATTGTAAATTTTGATTGATTCATTTGTGTTAGCTTAATGTGTCCATTTTGAGTGACACATTTGCTGATATTACATATTTAAAAAGCGAGCATTGCTTAAATAAATTGCAGATAACTGGTGAGTCTGTTGGAGAAGTGAGAACTGTATCAAATATGCACCAAAGGAAAGCCGAGATGGCTCGTCAAGCTGATGCTTTCATTGCTCTCCCGGGTATACATTAATTTTCCATTCACTGAAATAACAGTAATAAAATAATAAGATACTTGTAACTGAATCTGTGCTGTTAATGCAAATGGATGCTTTATCTTGCACATATGACCATTTACTAGTCATCATAGACGCTTGAGTTTAGATACATGTTCTCTATAGAGAATAACATGAAATTAATATCATCAGGTGGTTACGGCACCCTAGAAGAATTGCTTGAAGTCATTACCTGGGCTCAGCTTGGAATTCACCGCAAACCTGTAAGAATTTTTACCCTTAACTATCTATAAGGTTCTCAAATGTCATAAAATAATTCTGTAAATCATTCCAACCTTTCTGAGGTAGCAACAACCACTCACATGATGCTATGTACTTATGTTTGTCAAATATAGTTGTGATGTCTCCATATTCGTTTCTAAGCCCTTATCCCTTTTTATTAATCAATCAAATTTCAAACCTATATTTTATTATGTCCCTTGTCTCCATGGATGGAACTCTATTATATATGGCTACCATGAATATATATATAAGTTCATCATGTTTCTCAAGTACACGACTCTCATTCCATGATATTTTGGTTCGGTAGTCAATGCTATAGAGTGGTAAGGATGTAATGAAATTCAAGTTTTGTGTATAGAATAGAGTAGGATAGAATCAATGCATGTGGGACTTAATTCTATTTCACATGGAAAGATAGCATAAGATTTGGCATTTGATTTTGAGTTGGGTCACAGTGGTGCTATATGATTTTAGGTGGTTTGATTATTGGGAGGATCTCCGTTCAAATGGGAGAAAGGTTCTTGTGAGTTTAAAGTATGAGGTTCTTGTGAGTTCAAAGTATGAGGTTCTTGTGAGTTCAAAGTATGAGGTTCTTGTGAGTTTAAAGTAAGAGGTTGTTGGTCAAAGAAAGACTGTCTGGTCTTGTGACAATGAGAACATACATAATCAAACAGCATCAATATAATATATGATACTAATTAAATGTAGGATTTGGATATGATACTTAAATTGGTATTATCTTTTGTAGGTGGGGCTTCTGAATGTGGACGGTTACTACAATTCATTGTTGAGTTTCATTGATCAGGCAGTCGATGAAGGCTTTATTTCTCCTACTGCACGTCAGATCATCGTGTCTGCTCCAACCGCCAAGCAATTGGTTAGACAACTAGAGGTGAATTCTTCATCCATATCTTCATGTATCAGTGTAGTCATCACCATAATAAACATTTGGCACACCTGATTGATGTCTTGGGTATAAAAGGATAAATGAAATTATTTGGTCGATCTGCAATCTCTTGGTATTGTTGATGAGTTATGGTTAGCTGGGTATCATAAACAAACTATAAGGATAAAGAATAATGAGCTGTTTCCATTCCTCATCTGGTTTGGTCTTACATATATAACAATGCAAGTTCTGTCCACAATATCACAGCAATGTCAGAAAGGATTATCAAGTGAAAATTGACAGAATACGGTTTAACTCTTTTTTATTTTATTTTTGATGCAGTTGTAGTCATATGGCAATATATAGAAATTACAAGATCAGTATAGATCAATACGTACAGTTAGTTGAACACAGCAGCCTCATATATGATGCTAATTTTACTTTTTTCTTGGCATAATTAGGAATATGTTCCCGAGTATGATGAAGTAACATCCAAATTGGTGTGGGAAGAGGTGGACAGGATAAATTACGTGTCTGAATCAGGGGTCGCTACGTAAAAGGTTGGACGAATCATGCATTGTACCTTTTTGTGTTATGAAGTGCAGTGTACATCAGGAATGGAACTTTGGGTCTTTTTGTAGCCTGAGAGACTTTCTCTCAGAGTTTCTAATATATATATATTAATGTCTGAAGAAAAACAGAAGAAAAGTAGGATTGAAAAAAATTATTATTATCGTCCATGGCTTTACCTTTCTGTAAGACTGAAGGAATCAATTCAAGTTTGTTCTTTCTACGTACAATGGCTTGCACACAATTTATAGAAGAATTTAGGATAATATTGCAAATGCAAAGGAATGCAAAAGTAACATCCAAGGAATACAAAAGTACTTGCAATCATTTTTCTTTGAGGTGAAACTCATGATAAGCGGGATTGGAGTAGTTGATTTGTTCACCGACTTGGTATATGTTAGAACATATATAGGATCAAGTAAAGTGTTCGCTGAGAGTGTAACAACTAAAACAGTATCCACGTTAAGTATACCATACCATATTGGTATTCAGTTTTTTCTACACAAGACTTCCTAAGAATGACAGGAGATGTACGATGAAGTGCTGATCCAAGAATGTATTGATTTATTTCAGACAGACCAAGATAATATACCTCTGATTGATCACTTTTGGTACTTATTCATATCAATTATGTCTCTTTGATTATCAGCATGTTTTGCTCACTTGATTTTTGGATCTTAACATACTTATGGAACTGTTTCCGGGTAAACTCGTGGTTCCTTTAGCGGGTCACACGGCTCCAGAAATAGCGAACTTCCTTGTACTCCGAGTTTTCCTGTGTAAAGAACAAACACGTCAAAGAGGCGTTCCCGGGTTTACCGAGGGAAGCCACTCCGATGCTTAAGTCAGACACTGTCAATTAAGCAGAAAACTCAAGAATAGTCAAGAAGTTGCGCGTCTGTCCCCCTCTTACCGGGAGGCATGCGCTGGTATTTATAGTAGCGCTAAAGACAGTATTCTTGTCCTTTTCCAATGTGGGAGTAGTTTCCCTTGTTTTACTTAGCTTTATGGCGAATTGGGCCCAGACAAAGGACCCAGAGTGGCTTCTCACATTTAACTGGGCTTTCACCCTATAAACAATAATTCAAGCATAATTAAAGTTCACAGAATTGTAACCCGGTAAAGGTGAAATATTATGTTCCACCTATAAACAAGTCCCCCAAGTCCTCAGTCAAGGGGTACGCTTGGGTGGGGACTTGAAATCTTTTCTTTACCGGGTTACAAAGTTAGCAACCAAACCCGGGGTATCCAGTCCCCCAAGTCAGTACGCAAGCGTAACCCGCAGATCTTTTCCACCTTCAGTACTTAAAACGACGTCTCCGGGTTGTAACGGGGGAAAATTTGAAAATTTTGCAGATGGCCAACGAAGGAATGGACACTTATCTCCCCGAGTCCAACTTTGTAAACTTCACTGATGGGACCGCTCTCGACCCTCCTGGGGTTATTATATGAGCAAGTCTGGCTGACGTCTCATTGGCATTCGCCCCCTGAGCTAGGGTTGCCTGAAGAAGACCATGCTCGGCCTGGATGGTTGCTAACTGCTCTCTTAACGTCATCAACTCGGCATGTTCTCGAGAAGACTGCTCCTTCTGAGCAAGAAAATCCTTTTTCAAGAGTTCAAATGCTGCTGCCAAATCAGTTTGGCCAAACTGGGTCTCAGAGGCCCCCGGGTTATTATCCCCTGAGAAACTGAGCCTCCTAGTTGGATCTTGTTCTCCTGTTAATTCCATCATCGTCCTTTAAAACGAGAAGGTCTTGAGTTCGGCTCTCAACGAGAGCACCAATTGTTTCCGGGTAAACTCGTGGTCGGGCCAAACTGGGTCTCAGAGGCCCCCGGGTTATTATCCCCTGAGAAACTGAGCCTCCTAGTTGGATCTTGTTCTCCTGTTATTTCCACCATCGTCCTTTAAAACGAGAAGGTCTTGAGTTCGGCTCTCAACGAGAGCACCTATTGTTTCCGGGTAAACTCGTGGTCCCTTTAGCGGGTCACACGACTCCAGAAATAGCGAACTTCCTTGTACTCCGAGTTTTCCTGTGTAAAGAACAAACACGTCAAAGAGGCGTCCCCGGGTTTACCGAGGGAAGCCACTCCGATGCTTAAGTCAGACACTGTCAATTAAGCAGAAAACTCAAGAATAGTCAAGAAGTTGCGCGTCTGTCCCCCCTCTTACCGGGAGGCATGCGCTGGTATTTATAGTAGCCCTAAAGACAGTATTCTTGTCCTTTTCCAATGTGGGAGTAGTTTCCCTTGCTTTACTTAGCTTTATGGAGAATTGGGCCCAGACAAAGGACCCCGAGTGGCTTCTCACAATTAACTGGGCTTTCACTCTATAAACAATAATTCAAGCATAATTAAAGTTCACAGAATTGTAACCCGGTAAAGGTGAAATATTAGGTTCCACCTATAAACAGGAACAATTGCTGGAATCTATTATGCTGATATGAAATATTCTAAAGTGAGAAATTTGTGTGCTTGATTATGACTGATTGCATATTTTCAGTGACTTGATTTACTCAATTAGATTAAATGAACGAGTTGAGGGGGAGAATGTGATTCTCTATAAATTACTTCTGCTACGTCTAAAGAGAAAGATAGGGGGACATGAGAAAAGAATAGACTTTGTTGTCTTAGTCCTTAGTTGAACTTGTGTTTATATGTGTGTGCATGTTGTTAGTATGCCTCTGACCAAAATGTTTTCATTTTATCTGCATACAGGTTGCATTTAAATTGAATGAACAATTGTCTAATCTTATAGGAGATCAAATTAGGTGTGCTGAGAAACCAGGTGAATACAGATCTGTGTTAGAGAGCTTTGATAATGAATATGGTTGTGTAGAGAATCATAGAACAATACTGTTATTCAGGAGATATCAGTTATTCTTGTGTAGAATTACTTGATGTCAGTTTTGAGAGATTGATAGAAAGACAATAGTACTAGATGGTCTAGATCTTGGCGCAGTTGCGTTGTAGAACTACCTGTCTTTGTAATTTCTCTTCAAAGATTAAGTGGAATAATCTTGCTTGGTGTTTTTTACCTCTTTGAGGTTTTTGCATCAAGCCTTTGAATTTCTCTATGATTTTTCCAATTTGTTAGAATTTATTATTGTGTTTCTGAACCAACATTTGGTACCCGAACAGGTTCTAGAAAGTGTCTAGCAAATCTAATCTTATCATGGACAGAAATGCAGTAAATCAACCTTCAAGATTTGATGGAGATGATTTTCCCCAATGGAAAATAATGATGACTTCCTTCATCTATACCCTTAATGCAAAATCATGGAAGATCATTCAAACAGGCTATATGGCACCTGTTATAAAATCTGAAAGCACTTCTGGAACTTTACTCAAACCAGTTGAGAAATGGACAGAAGAAGAACAAGAACATTTGAATGCAGATCATGTGGCTCGGAATGCTTTATTCACTGCTCTTGGTACTAAAGAAAGGAGTGTATACAATATTGTAATACGACAAAAGAAGCATGGGATATGCTAGTCACTGCTCATGAAGGGAGTGAAACTGTGAAATTCAAAAACACCAATTTCTAGCTGAAGAATATGAAAATTTAAAAATGGGTGAGGATGAATTAATTGATGAATTTTATGCAAGAGTTACTAACATCACAGGTCAATGCCAAAGTTTGGAGGAACCCTTTGAGGAACACACGATTGTGAAGAAATTTCTCAGAGCCTTGCCAAAGAAGTTTCTTCCCAAAAAGGCTGCAATCATGGAGGTACACAATTTAAACAAATATTCTTTGGAAGATCTGGTAAGCAATTTGAAAACCTTTGAACTAAAGATGATCTCTGAAAATATTTGGTCTAACAAAAAACAGAAAGGTATGGCTTTGAAAAGTTCTCAAAAAGATTAAGATATTGATATCTCTGACTTTGCTTTGCTAACCAAAGAGTTCAAGAAACTCTTAAAATTGAAAAACAATAATGCAAGAAATACCAGATAGCACCAAGATTTCAGAAAAAAAATCGTTCATCTGAGAATCACTATGACAAAAGAGAACAAAGTAGATCCGGATACAAGAAAAACTTCAAAGTGAAATGGTATGAGTGAAGGTTATGGCCATATCTCGTCTAAATGTGCAAACAAAAAAAGACTGCAGTAAACAACAAAGCTCTGACCACATCCTGGAGTGACAGTAAAGATGAAAAAGATCAGAAAAGGGAAGAAAGGAATTTTGCCCTGGTGACATCCATTCGTTATGATTCTGTTTCTTCTCATAGTGATGATTCTAGTGATGATGATTTTTTTGTCAGGAACCAGATAGATAAAAAATTTAAGCATCTGTATAAAACGTCAAAAGAGATGATCAACAAAAACAAGATTCTGGAGAGACAAATTATGGAGTTACAAAACCAAAAAGAGAGAAGTGAAAGTATGTTAACTCTAAACCAGAATCAATGGGATCTGGAAAGAGAAGATATGCTCAAAGAAATCTCCAAATTACAAGAGGATTTAAAACTTGCTGAAAATAATGTTTCAAGTGTTTGTGGTCATACAGATATTTAATTTCAAATTGAAGAGAAAAATAAGGAAATTTTGAAACTAACCTGTGATATTGATAACTTGCAGACTGAGCTGAGGAGAGCAAAGGAGAATTTCAATAAATTTCAAAATTGCTCAGAAATTGCTTCAAACATTCTGAAACCTGGCAGACCATATAAAAATCTGTTTGGACTTGGTTTCACTGGAGAATGTTCAAAACAGACAAAATTTGTCAAATCTGCATGCTCAACTGAAAGGAAGAGTGTCATGGAAGATCATACTCTTAAGCCTACTCAGGTGAGTAGAGAAACTGAGATGGATCTCACAAACTCAAGGTACGTTTCTAAACCCAAGTTTATTCCCACTTGTCATAAATGTGGTGAAAAGGGTCACATCCGACCATATTGTGGTAAGAATTCTAAGAGTTATCAAAATAATCATGATAAATTGGACATGCTTCAAAAAGAATTAAAAGTTCATATGAAATTGATACAGGATTTATCTGATATGGTTATCAAAGAGAAAATGCAGGATATGAGTGGAAGAAGTATCTAGAAAAAAGGGCAATAAATGAACAAATGGAGGAAACGTGTTTAAGGCCCTCTATTTACTCAAATGAAACTCATATTACAGCTACATGTCTAGTGGCTCTCACAGCTTTGTCAAGTAGAAAAGCTGATGTATGGTACATAGTGGATGTTCAAGACATATGTGTGGAAACAAGGAATGGTTTGTTACTTTTACTGATCATCATATCTCAGGTGCAGTGACTTTTGGTGATGGAGGTCAGGCATGTATCAAAGGAAATGGAACAGTGAACACCCCAAACATTCCAAATCTTGAAAATGTACTGTATATGGAAGGCCTAACCACAAATCTTGAAAATGACACAAATCTGACAGACTCGACCACTTAACAGAAATCACACCACGAACCTAACCTAGACTAAACCAAAAATTATGAAATTTTGACACAATTAACTAGACACAGTGGTGGACTACCACACAAAATTTGAGGGTAATCGGAGTTGATTTGGTTACTGAAATAAATCGGACAAGCTATTGCTATATGCAGAAAATAAATACTGAAAGTAACTATGCTTATGAATGCAAGTTGTTTAAACTATGTGATGAATGAGTTAAGAGGAATGCAATCCACCACCGCCATTCCATCTCTCTAATGCATACTTAACCTAATGCACATATCCCATGAATGAAAGTTCCCAGGAAGAGTTGATCGTTACAACCACATGCTATTACCTAATCCTTATGCCTATGCAAGTTTGTCATGGACCTCCCCTGCATCTATCCCTTTATGAACCTATAGTCATGGACCCCAAGGTTTACAAAGAAGAAAGCATTATGATCTAGAGAAGGTTTGAGAAGCTAAAAGGGTTTACAGGTACACTATGGGCGTGTCCGGCTAGACCTAGGGTTTCAATCACCCGACGAACTAATCTATCGGTGTATCACTGTAGAGAATCCAGTGAAAGAAATTATCTTCAGTCGCCCGTATCTCATGACAATAGAGTCCTAGCATGCATACTAAGTTGCGCACCAAAGTAGACATACAAGAAATCATCACTGAACCACATAGAGAAAGAAACCTCATTCAATATGAATATGCAAACTAGATTAAAGTATATGCATCAAAAAGACTTCATGTACGGGGCTTCAAGCAACCCCTTAACAAGATGTTTAGCTACTGAAATTCATAATGAAACAAATAAAACAAATCATAGAGTTTTCAGATAGAGATTGGATGAAGAAGAGGGACTGCTCTTGGTTCGATGTCGAAGGACCGGTATGCTGCCCTGCTGCGTGCACGCGAGGTGCACAGCTGGGTGCCTGCTGCCGCTGCCTTTGGTTTTTCTCTCTCGAACTCCTTTTGGTTTTTGTCGAACTCTCTTCCTCCTCTAGGTGGCTGCCCTAGAGTCCTTTTATAGTCTCTCTTGGTCTCTCTTTCTTCTATTTGCATTAGGACACTTTTATTCCGAATCCCTCTTGGTCTCTCCTTCCTTATGGCACTAGGAATCCTTTTTATTTCTTTCTTTTCTTTATTTCTCCACAAAACCTAATAAAACAATAGACATTAATTAAATCACTCAATTAATAGCACTAATCCAAGTGTAACAGTTCAATTAAACATGATAAATACGCATAAATATGCGACTATCAACTCCAAACATTCCAAATCTTGAAAATGTATTGTATGTGGAAGGCCTAACCACAAATCTTCTCAGTGTTAGTCAACTGACTGACGATTTTGAAGATGTGTGGTTTAATAAGAAAAAATGCATGGTTTTAGATTCCAAAGGAACATGTGTTTTAGGAGGTTCTAGGTCTGTTGATAATTACGATCTGTCTATTGCTAATGACATTCTCAATATGTAGAATTGTATGAGATCTAGTACATCAGAAGAAAAGTTTGAGCTATGGCACAGAAGATTTGGACATGTTAACCTTCAGGATCTGCTAAAGTTATCAACACAAGAAATTATGAGAGGATTACCAAAACTAAGTGGAAGAACCGACAAGGTGTGTGGAGATTGTAAAGTTGGAAAACAATCAAGATCATCTCACAAGGTGGTAAATGCTACCTCTACCAGTCAAGCTCTGGAGCTATTGCATATGGACCTCATGGGACATTCCCAAGATGAAAGTCTTGGTGGTAAGAGTTATATTTTTGCGATTGTTGATGATTTTACAAGATTTACCTGGGTGAATTTTCTTGGAGACAAAACTGAAACTTTTGAATCTTTTAAAGTCTTAAGTCGTGTGATCATTAATGCTAAACAAGCTCTGAATTTGAAAATTGCTAGAATAAGGTCTGATAATGGCACAGAATTCAAAAACAATGCTTTTGCTAACTTCTGTAATGAGAATGGAATATTTCATGAGTTTTCAGCTCCTAAAACTCCTCAACATAATATCATAGTAGAGAGAAAGAACAGAACCCTACTTGATATGGGAAGAGTGATGTTGCATGCTGCTGGTCTTAGTCAAAATTTCTGTGCTGAGGTTATCAATACAGCATGTTACACTATCAACAGGGTAATCATCAGATCAGGTAGTGATAAAACACCATATGAACTGTGGAATGGTAAGAAACCAAATGTGAGTCATTTTCATGTTTTGGTAATCCTTGTTATATTCTGAAAGAGAGAATATTTAGGAAAGTTTGAGACTAGGAGTGATCATGAAATCTTCTTAGGATATTCTAAAAACAGTAGGGCATATAGAGTCTATAATAAACAATCTAGGTTGATTATAGAATCTATTAATGTATCTGTTGATGATGGCTTTCAGAAACAGGCTGAGATCCATGAAAATTCATTTCACAAACAGACTCAAGGTCAAAGGAATGAGGAAACAACAATATATGAAGATCCAAACTTACAGAAAGTTCCTCATCCACAAACTGGATATAAACAAGTTCAAAAGGACCATTTCTGGACAAATGTAATTGGGTCTCCAAGTGAAGGCATCAGAACTAGAAGGTAGACAAACCTAGAGGTAAGAGATGAGGTAAGTAATGACAATGCCCTAGGTATGTTTTATGTCTCAAAATCAAGATAAGGTTAATATTATATCATGCCATAGTTTTGTATCTCTAATTGAACCCAAGAATGTGAAGGAAGCTCTCACAGATGATGACTGGATTAAAGCAATGCAAGAAGAGCTGATTCAATTTTCACGAAATCAAGTTTAGGAGTTAGTGCCAAGACCAACAGAAAGAAATGTCATTGGTACAAAATGGATATTCAGGAACAAGAGTGATGAACATGGGAATGTGATCAGAAACAAAGCGAGGCTTGTGGCTCAAGGATATTCTCTGGTTGAAGGCTTGGACTTTGATGAAACCTTGATGAAACCTTTGCTCCAGTAGCAAGATTGGAATCTATTCGATTACTATTAGCCATTGCATGTCATATGAAGTTCAAGCTATATCAAATGGATGTCAAAACAACATTTTTGAATGGCTACTTGGAAGAAGAAGTATATGTGGAGCAACCTAAAGGATTTCAGGATCCTAGCCTCATCATCCAGATCATGTGTACAAACTTCACAAAGCTCTTTATGGTCTCAAACAAGTTCCAAGAGCATGGTATGAAAGACTCTCAACCTATCTGATCAGCCAAGGATATGTACGAGGTAACATTGATAAAACTCTTTGTGAAACAGGAAAAAGCTCAGTTTATAGTTGCATAGGTATATGTTGATGACATTGTTTTTGGCTCAACCTCAGATTTATTGGTCAAACAGTTCACTAATATTATGACCAATGAATTTGAGATGAGCATGTGTGGGGAACTGACCTATTTTCTTGGACTTCAAGTGAAGCAATATGATGCAGGGATGTTTCTGTCTCAAACAAAATATGCTGAAGGATAGGTGAAAAAAATTGGACTTGAAACCAAGAAGACAATGATCAGTCCAATGAGTACCACAACGACGTTGGATCCAGATACAAATGAAAAATTAGTTGATCAGACACTATATCGCAGTATGATAGGGAGTCTACTCTATCTGACTGCCAACAGACCTGACATCTCCTTCAGTATGGGAGTATGTGCCAGATTTCAAGCTAATCCCAAAGAAAGTCATTTTGTTGCTGTCAAAAGAATCATTAGATATTTCTCAGGTACAATTCATTGTGAAATTTATTATACTTGTGACACCAGTGCAGAAATTGTAGGGTTTTCTGATGCTGATTGGGGAAAAAACAATACTGACAAGAAGAGCACATTTGGAGGGTGTTTCTTTGTTGGCAACAATCTGGTTGTATGGCATAGCAAAAAAACAAAACTGTATATCTCTCTCAACCACTGAATCAGAATATGTAGCTGCTGGAAGTTGTTGTACACAGATGTTATGGATGAAGAACATGATGAAAGATTATGAAATTCGACAAGGTAAGCTTATCATTCTTTGTGACAACACTAGTGCTATCAATATCACTAGGAATCCTGTTCAACACTCCAAAACTAAACACATTGCTCTCAGGTATCATTTCATTAGAGATTTGGTTGAACAAAATTTACTGGAATTGAATTTCATTTCCACTAATAAGCAACTTGCAGACATTTTCACCAAACCACTGTCAACTGAGAGGTTTGAGGATCTTAGGGCTGCATTAGGTGTTTGTAAAACACCTTGAATGATTCTTCTCCCTTCGAAAAAAATCAGGCAGCTTACTTCTGATCTTAATTTGACCAATTTTTTGCGCTCAGAAGTAGTTTAGTTTGACTTTGCCTTTCTTGCTTCAAGCTTTTGATAGTTTCATATGTCTTAATCAAACTAAGGCCACATGCAGAATTCACCCACTCACTGACATGCATAATTGATCTGATTCTGGTGGTGAAGAAAAAGAATTGGTCATAGGTTGTTATTCAAATGACTTGTTAAATGTCAACTGTGGTCTATATATTAAAAGGCTGAAAGTAGATCTTATTGGCGACCTCTTTGAAAACGGTGTAGAGCTGGGAGGCTGGTATATTCTTTTACTTAAGTAATCAGGCTGTAAGGAGGGGGAACTTCTTACAGTTTGCATGAAACAGTGTTAGAAACTGACCAGGCACTTGAGTATTGATGCTTCGGGACATCCTTGTTATGTCTATCACCGTAAAATCAACTGATTTGGGAGTTGATGCATTGGACTTACTCCATAAGTGTTCATTTTACATGTATTGCGAAACAAAGTTTCAAAAGGTAAATTCAAGGTGACTATGGCCTTTATATTTCTCAAAAAGAAATTGTTACTTGAACTGGGGAGAATTATGATCACTGTCTTATATTTCCCACCAGAAAAATTTCAAAGAATGCATACTTCATATACTCACATCTGTATTGGCCTTATGAATGAGATAATGATCTTCTTTGCTTATTCAAGTAACAGGTTTATTGTCAGATTTTCGCACTTCTGAATTGCATTTTTTGTTTGATGTGTTTTGCAAAGTATTCTGAAAATGCTGATATACGTGATCAAGGGAAAAAGAATCTCAAAAACTCTGCTTTACATATATATGATGCAGTCTGTCAAAGAATCTCCTACCAAATTCAGTTGTAATTTGTTTTATTAGACTTGATTAGTGGCTCTATTTGGGTTCTGAGTTGAATTGTCTTTAGTTCCACACAATGCATGCTGTTTAATGTTCTACACATTTGCTTTCACTAGGGTTTCGTGTTTTCTTCTTTGTGCAGAAAACCACTTCTCATACTGCTACAAAATCTCAAGACAACATGTAGGAGGATACTGGCAAGGCGTATAATCCATGGTTTGCTATTCAAGTGGGAGAAGATCAAGTACTAGCTAATTATCAAGCTTCTTGATCAAGAATAATGTCTATTTTCTTTGAATCATTGGTTATGGTTGGTTATGTAAAAGTGCATAAGCACTGAACAAGTTTTTATTTTTGATATGCAGTTTATTCTTCTTTCAAAGATTTTTGAGATCTGAAAAAGGATGGAAACTGATTCCAAAAGTGATCGTCAAAACTTTTCTTTGGTTGTTTGTATATATGTGTTGAATCTATGTTGCAGGTCTTGATCTTGAGTTGAATAGCAATACCAAAGGGGAAGAAGTTTGGTATTTGGTTTTTTCTATTCAACACAAGACTTCCTAAGAATGACAGGAGATGTATGATGAAATGCTGGTCCAAGAATGTATTGATTTATTTCAGACAGAACAAGGTAATATACCTCTAATTGATCACTTTTGGTAAGTTGACTTATTCATATCAATTATGTCTCTTTGATTATCATTTATGGAACAATTGTTGGAGTCTATTATGCTGATATGAAATATTCTAAAGTGAGAAATTTGTGTGCTTGATTATGACTGATTGCATATTTTCAGTAACTTGATTTACTCAATTAGATTAAATGCACGAGTTGAGGGGGAGAATGTAATTCTCTATAAATTACTTCTGCTATGTCTAAAGAGAAAGATAGGGGGACATGAGAAAAGTAGACTTTGTTGTCTTAGTCCTTAGTTGAACTTGTGTTTACATGCGTGTGCATGTTGTTAGTATGTCTCTGATCAAAATGTTTTCCTTTTATCTGCATACAGGTTGCATTTAAATTGGATGAACAAGTGTCTGATCTTATAGGAGATCAATACAGAGCTGTGTTGGAGAACTTTGATAGTGAATATGGTTGTGTAGAGAATCATAGAACAATACTGATACTCTTGTTATTCAGTAGAATAGATATCAATTATTTTTGTGTAGAATTACTTGATGTCAGTTTTGAGAGATTAATAGAAAGACAATAGTACTGGATGGTCTATATCTTGGTGCAGTTGTGTTTTAGAACTACATGTCTTTGTAATTTCTCTTCAAAGATTAAGTGGAATAATCTTGCTTGGTGCTTTTTTCCTCTGAGGTTTTTGCATCAAGCCTTTGAATTTCTCTCTAATTTTTCCAGTTTGTTAGAGTTTATTACTGTGTTTCTGAACCAACACCATAGAATGCTCTACTTGAAGGCAAAAGCTGTGTTCACAAGGAGAGTGCACTGAGAATTGGTTGTTGCATTTACAGTGGTACGGTGTTTGATAGGTACATGGAAGTATTTGATATTGAATAGCACCTAGTCCGACTTGCAAGTGAACGTCTCTTTTCGATCATTCTCTTCACGATTTCATTGTAATACAATTCAATGGTGGATCTATACAATGACTTGTTCAACAAGGTGTAGACAACTTGAAGGATGATTTATCCATGATCAGCTTAAGGATGAATAAACAAAAAAAGTTATGATTAGTGAATGGAACATCCTCCACTTAGTTGTAATTTATGTACTAATCTGTGACACTAGAACATCCGCTCCTCAGATTATATATGGAGTAGTCTCCAATATTTAGAAGGCTCTATTAATTTGTAAATAATGTGTTTCATGCATAGCATATACAGACTTGTTATAGCAGCTAAGCAGCACAACAACCGAGTTGACAGATGACCCTTGACCAGTACTCCAAACAATGTTCTGTTTATATTTTACAACAGCAAGAAGCATATATTAGTCATCATATATAGTCTGATACTCCTTGTTTCCGTCTACGGTTAGCTCTCTGATCTCTACTATATTACTATGTATCTTATAAGGGGTTGTCATCTAATTGGAAGGCAGTTTGTTGCTTGGTTTCTGGCCAGGTGGTGTTAGCATGTGTGGCACATGAAGGATATTAATCTGCAACTGCACTTTGATTAGATACAGATCCAATGCAATCCAAACTACAATATCCTAAATCTTCAAAGGTCAACCAAAATATAGTCAAACAATCTAAGGCTCATTGATCCTTTTTTGTTGGTAGAAGAAAGCTAAAATAAACGAAAATGAATTTTTCCAACAGTGGACAGAATCAGCTCCCTGGTGCAATTAGTTTGATTAACTTCTATCATTCTTTGATCAACTATTCTAATCCTAGATAGCTCATATACCTGGTCCTGGTATCTAGCTTTTGATCTTACATAGATAGCTCATATCCTATCTTGCTTGTTGGTGGCTTTTAATAAAATTTTGGTAGAATGCCAAAGATGCTGCCCTTATTTTTATGAACACGAAAGACTGAACCATGATTAGTTATTATCACAAAATGGATTAAGTTTTGTTAGAGAAAGATTGTTGAAATTGGTTAGATGTAGTTGTTAATGGGATAAGAATCATGTGCACTTTGAACACAATGATCTCTAGTTGGGATAGCATAAATTTTCAGGTTGAATACACATTAGAACAAAAACTTCTGATTTTAGTCTTCTACAGGCAACAGCTTGAATAGAGAAAGAAACTATTCTAAAAAAACTAAAGATATGGCTCAATCACAGATTCAAAAAACATAGTAGTTTACAGTTGGGTTTAAATATATTATAAACATCTTTATATTCTTTTCTGAAATTTCATTCTGCTAATACCAAAACCTGTCCACAATTAAGATCAGAGACCACCAACTGAAGTGATGGGCAAGTCAAGAGTTGCCGCCTGCTGAAACTCATATATATGTAATGTGTTCAAACTCATGGGTTTCATCGACATATAGTAGGACTCTACAAAAATTGAGACATGTTCCACTTAAAAAGACATTTATAGACAATTTTTGCCTTGTTTCTAGTGTCTTGCTTGGAGAACCAAATTGCAAGTTAATTGATCATTTTAGAAGCTCCTGCAGTAGTTAGTAAGCTTCTCACTTTTACTTATATGTATGAACTTCATCAAAGAATAGTAGGCAAATTATCAGAAACAAAGCATATGAGCTTCAGCTTATATCATACTGGAAGCATGGCAAGGCCAAAAGAAACTTGTGGTAATGAGTTTACCCTAAAAGTTTGCAGGGCTGTCGTCCAATTGTTTCTCATCTTCTATATCGACCTCCAAAATTTCCTGAGAAAGAACTTGTTCATATTATTAAAACAAGGCATTCATGCTCATTATAAAATTCAGTAATAGTAAGATTAATTCAACAACTCACAGGGATTCTCGTCTTGAGATAATTGGCCAGCCTAGCCAGAACAAGACTGCGTTCATGCCAAAACCGGCCTTTGAGACTGATCTTCACAAAGGGTCCATCTAGGTCAGCAAGATCAACTTGTCCTACAAACCGTTCACCAAGTCTAAGATGGTCAATTCCACAAAACGACTAACAAGGAGAAGTAAAAAAAATGTTTGTGTGGAAGACCAATGTTGTACCTGTCATGCCAACTGAAGTGTCAAAGAGGTGACCAAATTCGTCTCTGGCATCGGCTAAGACCTGTCTAATGTTATCTTCAGTTAGGTCCAGAGGCTGTGATGGCTGAGCTGCTGCTGCTGTTAATATGCTTGGAAATCTCTTACTTGATATTGATCCTAGTGTAGCTGGGATTCTACAAACCCTTAGCCTTTGCCTTTGTGTGTGCTTGTGGTTCACTGTGTTCAGGATTTGGGTTTTGGGGTAATGGTAAAGGGTAATGGGGAAGACTGGTGTTGGTTTTGTTGATGCAATGTGGTGGTTCTGGTGAAGAATTCCTTGGATCCTCATCTCTCTTCCCCCTTCCAAAGCTTCTCGGAAAGAAATCACTACCTGATTCAAAAGGGTCTAACACTCTAACTATTGGATATAGATATTGATAAGGACCTCCAATTTGAATGGATAGAATTCAATATCATTGCTGATTATGCAACTATGTTATATATCTCATGTAAGCATTTAGGCTGCTTCATTGCGCAAAAACTTAAATTTTCATTCATTAATTTTGCAACTTAAAGCATCTCCAATAGCTCTTTTATAATTTATCTATTCTAGAGGAGGAAATCATAAAATCTCTTAAAGAAAATGAGCTCAACTTCAACAACTTTTCTATTCTATTATACAACATTAAATGTTTTTTATATATAATTTATGTATCTATATAAATATTATATATTTATTCAAATCAAATCCCAAATTTAATGTTAAATTTGTAAATTTTATGACGTTTTTCGTTTTTTAGAAGAGACATGATAAATTCTATAAGAAAAATAATAAATTTTAGCAATGTTTTCAAAGGCAAAAACGAAAGCGAAGGCGAATTGTGGAAGCTCCGCGAGGCGAAAGCCTTGAGGCGACAGGGCGACCGCCTTTCCAACAAATAATAAATAAATTCATTATATATATATAATCTCAATACATAACAAAAAATATTTAATTGTTATTACAACCATAAATTCATCCTCAAATAGTACTTCACAAGGTTCAAAAATAAGGTTATAATTAGAGTTTAGGGTTTAGAAAGATACACTTAATTAAAAAGATACACTTCAATCTTCCGCATCATATCCACTAACACCATGAATATCATCACAATCATCAATGTTCAATTCATTAGTATGGGGAGGCAAAGTAAGATCTTCTATCTCATCATCTTCATCTTCACTTTCATCCCTAAGTAATGTAGCAAGCATTTTCATTTTCTGCTTGTTTTTTCCTTTACCTAAATATAGAACTTAGAATTAAATTTGGATATATACATCTATTGTAAATTATATAACATAACATGAAAGTAAATAAAAAAGACAAAGATGAGTAAAAAATTGCTTACTTGAACTTTCCGGGATTTTTCTTTTAGAAGAAGATATATGAGAAGCCTCATTTAATTCCTCATCACCACTCAATATAGGCTCATCCATGATCGGCTCCTCTAGTGGCTCCACAGAAATAGGAACTCGAGTTAACAAATTTTGTTCAAAACATTCAATTGGCACATTTCTTATAGCATCGACCTCAAATACATCCTCTTCAAGCCAAGAAAGATCATTTGGCAGAACCGGATCTTCCACCTCTGATATCCATTCATCATCGGAGTCAATTTCCTCCATTAGTATAGGATCAAGGATCTTCGTTCTTCTTCTGATGTTTCTCTCTCTTAACAAAGAGTTGTACTTGACATAAACCAATGCATTTAATCTTTTATGTTCAAGTCTATTCCTTTTCTTTGTGTGAACCTAAGACCAAACATAAGGTTACAATTAGATATTAGGAATATGCAACCTATAATATAATTTTACCTTTATGTGAACATTAAATTTAAAATAAAAGAAAGTCACGAAGAATATGAATTAAATTTACCGACTCAAAGGTGCTCCAATTCCTCTCACATCCGGATGCACTACAAGTTAAGCTAAGAACACGAATAGCAAATTTTGTTAACTCAGGTGTTTCCTCTCCAAAACGCTCCCACCAACTTGCTGAAAAAAAAAACATGTCATTATTATCTACAAACAGCCTATAACATTATATGTGTACCACAAAGAAAACATATGAGGCATTACCTGGACTTCTTATTTTTCTAGAGTGTATTGCAAGCTTGGTTTCGAACTCTCCAAGGCATTTGTCATACATTTCTAATTGGATATCAGCTTTCAAGCGATCCTCAAACACCATCATCCGGTCCATGCACTCATGCAGTCCTCTCTTAACTTCCAAGACAGTTGAAAAGTTTTCTTCATAACGCAATTGAGGGTTTAGATAGTAACCGGCAGCATGCAAAGGTTGATGGAGTTGAGGAGTCCACCTTGCATCAATTTTGTTCCAAATTGGTTGATAATGCCTTTTGTTCTTCTTCAAACCAAATGCAATCTTTTCTTTGGCAGAATCCATCAATTCATAAATGTAGACCATAGCAGGTCTTACCTCAGAATCAACCTCTCTCAACACACACACTAATGGCAACACACCCTTCACACAAAAAGCAACATTGCTCCAAAAATTCTTCTCAAAAAGAACAATTGCACGGACTTGTATCGCTTCATGACTTTTGACAAAAGGTCCCTCATTCCAATTCTTGCTGTTAAACATCATTTGAAGGGGCTGTTTTTACTTATAAATACTTTGAAGGGTAAGAAAAGAAGTTGCAAAGCGAGTCACAGCCGGTCGAATAATCTCCTTGTTGCTTGTAAATTCTCTCATGAGAGAAAGAACCCATGTGTGACCATACAGAAACTTAACCACTTGCTTAGCACTTCTAATTGTTTTCTCAAAGATTGTTAGTTTGCTAATATCTTCAAGCATAAGATCAATACAATGTGCAGCACATGGAGTCCACCACAACTTTTCCTTTTTTTGCATAAGTCTTATCCCTGCATTCTTATAATTGGATGCATTATCAGTGATTATTTGAACCACATTATCTTCCCCAACTTCTTTCACTACATCATCCAAGTACTTTAGCATTAAAGATCCATTTTTTACACTATCAGATGCATCAATGGACTTCAAAAAGAAAGTACCAGCCGGACTATTCACAAGAAAATTAACAAGCACTCTACCCTTTCCATCGGTCCAACCATCTGACATAATTGAACATCCATATTTTTCCCATGCCTTCTTATGTTCAAACTTATATGTATCAATATCTTGCACTTCTTCCTTTAGAATCCAAGTTCTTAACTCATGCATAGAAGGAGGCTTAAACCCTACACCATACTTAGCAATTCCCTCTACCATAGCTAGCCAAAATGGATCATTAACCGTATTGAAAGGAAGTACCCTAGAAAACATAAAACGTCCAACCATACGACACACTTCTTTCCTTAATTCTTTTTTATAAGCTTCGTTCAATACGGTTTGCCTAGGCTCGGAAGACACAAATGAATCAAGTGGTCCTATAACTCTTGGTTGAGCAGCACTACTCCCACATTCTTCACCTAATGGAGATTCTAAACTACTACTTCCACCACCAATTCCTGCCCCAATTTCACGCAACATAACATTCCTCTTATATTTCCCATCTTTCAACTTTTTAAGAGTTTGTTGATAATCTTTTTTCACATCTACAGGGACTTTATTGCAAGCTTTCATACCACCACTAATACCTGCTAAATGGTGCTTGAGCCTATTAATTGTACCACTACATACTTGATTGCAGTAAACACATCTAAAATATCTCTCCCCTTCCACTTTTTTGGCATGCTTCCATGCTTTATCTTTCCTATCTTCCCCTCTATCACCCATCACTAACATATCAAACAAACATAAAAATAAATCAATGTACAATAAGATGAAAGTAACAATAAGCACAATATTTTACATTAGAAAAATAAGCACAAAAATTTTACGATGTTGATGTCAAGTGGCTCATGTCATTTATTGTCTAAAAGCAAAATAAGCACAATATTGTCTAAAAGTTGAGACTTGTCTGGACAAAGGTTTTATATTTAGATCTGTCTAGTTTAAGCTACATATTTAAGGCTATATCAGCAAGCTGGGGTTAATCCATTAGCAGGTAAATTGTTGTCAATGAGCAAAATTTTTCCATTGTTATCGTCTAGTTATAACTCTAGTTTACTTGTGGTATGCTCATAGGAAAGAATACAACTTGAGACATCAAGGCTATATCAGCAAGTTGGGGTTAATCCATTAGCAGGTAAATTGTTGTCAATGAGCAAAATTATGTGCATATATTTTGCATTGATGCTTCATTACTGTACTTGTGTCTGAAACAGTGAAACACCCTCAGTTATAACTTCTAGGCAGACAGATATTACTTCTAGGAGACTGGATGAAGGAGAGTACCTGATACGAGCTCAGACGACAGAGTGGGGACGAACCCAAAAGACGAGAACCACAGAAACACCCGGACAGTAGCATTATCGGTTGTCGCTGCAAATTTTTGAAGAAGAAACATGATGTAAGGATTATTTCTCAATTTTGGTTTCTGGGGGAGACTGGATGAAGGAGAGTACCTGATACAAGCTCAGACGGCAGAGTGGGGACGAACCCAAAAGACGAGAACCACAGAAACACCCGGACAACAGCGTTATCGGTTGTCGCTGCAAATTTTTGAAAGGAGGCAGAGCGAAGAGAAAGGAGGCAGAGAGAAGAGAGGAAGGGTTTAATCGAAGGAGACGACCAAAACGGCGTCGTTTTGACGCGAAAAAAAAAACAGAAAAACAAAACCAAAACGACGTCGTTTTGACGCGGAAAAACCAAAAAAAAATCTTCAGCGCGCCTCGTCTCGCCCCGCCTCTGCACCGCCTCGTCGCTCCGGCGGTCACCTTTCCGGCGGCGTCGCGACGAAACATCCGGCGAGGCATTTCCCCTTCGCTCCGCCTCACATCGCCTCTGAAAACACTGAATTTTAGAGATTTATAGATGAATATACAAATTCTAAGAATTATATAGATATAGAGGATATGTTTCTCTTTTTTCACTTTTTGTAAAATAGATGATGCTTTACATGATCTGTTGAAACCAAAATATTATGTTTTTTTCTCAAAAATTAAAATAATTCTAGTTTTACATGAGCTGTTAGATATGCCCTTATTCTACTCCAACTATGAAATTCAAGCAATTTCAGCCTTGCCTATGATTCAGGTTGAGACATAATAGGAAAAGAAAAGGTCAAGACTTCAATTCTCTCTCCACCTTACAATTTTCTGATAAGATAATGTTACACTATATGGTTCTTTAGTGCAGCTGCCTTACAAGTATGCCAGTGACCATATCACTGAAACAGAAATATGCTAAAAAGAAAAGAGGTGAGAAGAACGAAATTGTATACTACTTGCATACACTGAAAACTGGGGCAAGTTTAACACATTGGGTTTATTCTTCACATTGCTCAAATTCACCAAGACCTCTAGAAAAGGACATTACACGAATACAAAACTCGTTTACACCTTCCTATCTCACATAGATATGCAGTGTGTTCCCACTATATTGCAGAGAAGTACTCTTTGCTGAGCTTGGGATCTGGCTTCATCGACTTCTCCCCAGGCTTCCACCCAGCTGGACAAACCTCATCAGGATTGTCCTGCACAAACTGCAAGGCCTGCAGGAAAAAAATATCCAATCAAAACAAGTAAAATCAACAAATTCTAAGTCATCGGCAGAGTTGGATGCTAGAAGTCATCCCAATTCCTATCTTGGCCCTCCAAGAAATTGTTTACCTGCAGTGTTCTCTTGGTCTCATCCACACTTCGTCCGATGGCAAGATTGTTAATGGTGGAGTGTTGGATAACACCTTCCTTGTCAATAATGAAGAGTCCTCTCAATGCAATTCCCTATCACGACAAAACAGAACTTTTAAATAATCCGTATTACAACATCACCAAGTCTTCCAAAACTTCTACTTCATTAAGTTCTGAACCAATTATCATATCATACCTGGTCTGGGATCAGAACACCATAAGATTTTGAAATTGATTTAGTGACATCAGAGACCAATGGATACTTCAAGTCACCAAGACCACCTGATTTCCTATCTGTTTGGACCCATGCAAGATGTGAAAACTACAAGAGAAAATGACAGTAACATTGTAAGGCAATCTCAAAGATTAGTGTTTGAACAATTTTCACATTGAAATTAATACATACAGACATATTAATACATAGACATATCAGTTAGACATGTAGAATACTCAAAGATGGCGCTCATCACTCATCAGTTATTAAAGATTATGTAATCAAGAACACAGTTTCTAGATATTGCCAACCTTAGTCATTCCTTTTGGATCAATCTTAGATTACTATTTCTTATGACTGTTACATTTCCAACATTGATTAGCCTTTTGGCTCAACCAAAGGCCAATAGACTCTTTAAATATAAGTCCTGTTCCAGTTGACAAATCAGCAAAGGCAACTTGTAAGTTTCACTTTTGTCAATGCTGATTTGATCCCACACAAGTGTATTGAATTATACATGGAGTTGAAACGGAAAGCCACCCGCTTATTATATGTGTATATGCAACTTATTGACTTGTAAACTGCAACAACAAAATCCAAACATGAAACAAGTGAAGGTGCATATGCAGACTATTGACTTTTAGTAATCCGCTACAACAGGCCAACTGATTGAACAAGTTTTGACAAGGGAATATGCATTAACTTATTGTGATATCCTACGGCAAAGGAAATATTGAACAATTCATAACATGTAGAGATGCAGAATATTGACATTCTGTGATACACTGCACATGACCCAATTACATGGAACAACAAGGTACATGGATATGCAGAATATTCACTACTTGTGATATGCTGCAGCAGACAAACATTTAACAGATTATAGCAAATGCATATACAGAACATTGACTTTTTATAAAATGTCAACATGAACTTTTATGAAATGTCAACATGACCTCTTATGAAATGTCAACACTACCTATCATGATATGCCAACTGAACAAAGCTAGTATGCAATCAGCTGCAGGGGCGCATTCGGATGATGCATTTTTAGATTACAGTTGAATTTAAACAAGTGGCTGTCCGATGCACATTATAAAGATAGACATAGCAGAAAAAATAACTTACCACACTGTCGACCGAAACACCCAATACTTCTGTGTTGAGTGCCTCAAACTCAGCATGACGGTCGCTGAAAGCAGTAATCTCTGAAACACACACAAGTTACTCATTGTCCGAAATCTCCACTAAAAAACCGAAACTCTGTAAGAAGGAGTCGAAACAAACCTGTTGGGCAAACAAATGTGAAATCCAGTGGATAGAAAAACAGAATCACATATTTTTTGCCAATGTAGTCGGACAGCTTGACCTGAAATTGCAAATCTGTTCAGTTTCAAGAGATTCAAAATGACGGTAGAATATATGAATTTTCAGGAGACGAGATTTTCGATTAGATTTCGAACCTTGATGAATTCTTGGTCGAAAACAGCCTCGGCCTCAAAATCTGGTGCGACGTTTCCGACCAACGGAAGCTCAGCCTATCCAAAACCAGAGCAAATTAAACTTGACAATCACAGTTAGCAATCAGAATGAAATAAGGCGAGAAAGACTTACAGAAGCTTTGACGGCAAAGGTCCTGGAGGAATGTGAGACGCGGGAGGGGTAGGGGAGGCGGAGGCCGGTGAAGGATGATTTGGGGAAGGTTAGGGTTTGGGATTGGGGCTTGGAGAAGGAAGAAGCAGCGAAGGAGGTGGATTTGGAGAAAGCCCGATGAGGGGTCGAGGAGATGAGAGCGGTGGAGGCAGCCATGGATGGATGGGTTGTTGGTGTTGGTAGCTCACCCACTTCAGTCTGGGAGAGTCAGCAGGGAGACGAGTGAGAGGATAAGTAGTAGGAGGGTTTGGTGGACTGGCTTGAACCAGGCCAACCGGAAATCTAGCCCTTTCTTTTTTCGCAACTTATTTTTGAGATTTAGTGAATTATGTAAATAAGATCGTGTAAAATCACTAAAATGGTTAATTAAAATATAAACGTGTCAGACAGAACGTTTAGGTCCTTCAAATTTCAAGTCTGAACCCAAACCACTTTTAACGTATACGGGCCGGATTTTAGATCGGACCGAGTTTTGAGTTTCAGGTTTTGACTCGTCGGGTTTCGACGTCCACCCCTAGTGAAAGATGAATGGAAAATGGTAGATAGTAGAAAGGAGTAAGATTTTTTGACAAAAAAAATAGAAAAGAAAGGACTAAGGTTTGACCTTGAGCATTGAAGTTTTGGTTGAATATCACTGCGTGTATGGTTGGCCTAATGTGAAGGGTGGGATGGAAATGCTTATCTTTGAAAAGGGTGTGAACCACAATTAGGTCGGTAAGTGATAACTCCTTTGCATTAAGGAGTGTGGTTGTGGCACCAAAATGTTGTAGATTCACCATTTGTGATGAGAACTATGTACTATAGTGAGGTACAAGAATACCAAACCCTAGTAAAATTCACTTTTATTTTGAAGTTAAGGGACCTCAACACATGTAGTTCCACATCCTTTATAACTTACATGTCACAATTCTAATCAATTAAATATAGTACTCATCAGAAACATATACGAAATTACAAATGATGAAATCTGCATCGAATAGGAGACATAATTTGTCTTAAGGAAAGTGTGTGAGACACACGACTTGACTTCCTTCAACATCCTCCAATCCTTGAATCCAAGTTGGTAACATTGGTGTTCATCATCATATTTGTATTATGAGTTTTTAGTTATAATTATGTATTTCATTATAATGAATTTATATTATTATATATTTACAATATTTAACATATTTTCTAACAATCTTAAGACAATTTAATATTGTTTTGGTTTATGAATCTTTCCAATTAGGCGTACTCAGTTTGTCATGATGTCTAGGCTAGAACCATTGAGCCAATGTTCTTAAGAGAGTCACGCTTCACTAAAGTTTCATCTTCTTACCTGGTCGTGTCTGACTGGAATTACCGAACGGATTGAGGAGTAGCCAAATTAATATTGATGTTGCCTTTATTTTGTGTTACCAATTGTGAATATGGTTGATATGAATCAATATTAACTTCTATAGTTAACATTATGAGAAAAATGGAATTTAATTCTGAGAAGTCTGTTGACGGGAGTAGCTCTTCAACCCTAAGTGTCAATCATTCCTGTTGTTGCTGCTGCTCATGTACATATTGTCACGCCCCGAATCTTATAATTTCACTGCGAGTTACCTTCCCTCCGTTATCCGTGAATTTACGGTGTCGATAATAAGATTAGAACAATAAAAAAAATTAACTGTCAGGATTGTTGACGGTAATTTAAAAATTTTCGGGGATTTTATTGGGGTAAATTTCGGTTTGGAACGGAGGAAAATTTAGGAGTCCCTTGTGTTTCTAGGAAGTTTCCTTGTTTGGAAACTTACTTCTTTTAATTTTGTTTCCTTTTTCGTCTTCTGCTCTCTCCGCGTCACTTTCTCTTTTTCTTCTTTCTTCTTCGCGATTTTTCTTCTCCCTGGGTCAGCGTCGCACCTCCACTGTGGCCGAAGAGATCCGCCACCACTGGCTGCCGTGGAGCGCGTGACCGGTCTCCCTCGACTCGGCGGAGGTCCGGCAACCCAGCAGGCCAACGTTTAAGGGCAGCGCCGCTGTGTGGAGAGAGAGGGAACTCTCGAGATCCGACTGCACTCTCGGGTTCCGGTCGGGTCAGGCTTCTGTGCCATCGCCTGCCGTTCATAGCCGGTCCACAGTCATCCTCCGAGCCTTCCAAAGTCGGAGAATCGGTCGATTACAGTCTAGGTGAGGGATTCGATCAAGGATTCCAAATTTTTGGATTTCATTACTGTTCATTGTGATTTGTTTTTGTTAGGTTGGGATTTGGTTGTTATAATGTAAAGGAAAGTTGTAGCGGAGATTGAGAGGAGCAAGAAGATGGCCGGAGATCGCCGGTCGGAGGCCATTTGGCCGGCGACCAAATTTTACTGTTCACAGGGGCATTTCCGTCCTTTCACTGAGAAATTACTTTAACAGTTATGGTAAATGAGTTAGGGGTAAAGGTAAAAATAATTCTAATTTAATTTTGGAGAATTGGAAGTAAAAAGGATTAAGGGAAGTTATGTATATAAAACCTTGTGGAGGAGGATTATTGGCCGTATCGATTAAGTTACGATTATTTTTCAAAATGTCATTTCGGTTCGGAAAGAGATTTCCATGTTATCGTTGGTCGGGATTGATCGAAGATTGTGAAGAGTATACAAGAATTAAGCTAGTTTAATACGGAGTTTATACTAGTGTCTCCAGAGACCTGACTTTACGAATTGGGATAATTAACATATTTATTTCATTTAACAGGACGTGAGGATTTACGTTCCTGGGAGGCACAGGATCGCTCCCAGGGCTAGTCCCGTTACTGTGAGTGGACAGATTATTTTTAAATGAATGCATGCCCTAATTATTGATTTATTTGCAGGGTTTATATGATTGTTTCGAGTATTATAATTTCCTCGGGTTCTTGAATGTGTATTTGGATTGATGCATATATGTCGAGGAATAGTTTTACTTATTTGTTTTGGGAAGAGAATTGAGTAAAGTATTATTATGAAATTATATTATAAGGGTTGACCAATGAATATGCTAGCTAGAGTAGCGTGAGGGCGCTACTAGAGCTCTTAGCTCCGACCCTAGCCTGAGAGGTCAGGCAAATTACGTAGTGCACTATGAGGGTTGACCATTTCCACTTTATCTAGAGCTCTTAGCTCCGACCCTGGTCTGAGAGGACAGACAAGCCTGAGAGGTCAGGTTGATATTATAAGGGTTGACCGTTATCACTATATCTAGAGCTCTTAGCTCCGACCCTGGTCTGAGAGGACAGACAAGCCTGAGAGGTCAGGTTGATATTACAAGGGTTGACCGTATTATTTTATCTAGCTAGCATAGCGTGAGGGCGCAACTAGAGCTCTTAGCTCCGACCCTAGTCTGAGAGGTCAGACTTATTATGTTTGTGAACATTTCTCTTCCCATAATCCTTACTTGGTTATTTTATCATGCATTTGTGGAATTTTTAGTAATTGTGGGCATGCATAAATGTTATTTAAATCCATAAATCTTTGGGAGAGCATGAAACATTGGTTTTAATTATTGTGGTGAATTTTTAGTGTTTCATGGATTATTTTTCGTCCACTCACTCTAACATTTTCCATGTTTCTCCCCTGGGCCTTTGTTTTTCTTAAAATGCCCAGACTGCAGAGTTCGGCCAGCGAATTAGAAGGCGCATAGTGGTTACCTCTCCACACAGTTTTCACTAGTAGGTTTCTGAAAACCTACAAGTGTACTTTTCCTCCTTTATATTAGAGCTCTGATAACCTGGGTGTATTATTACTATGTTTCAGGGTAGAGTACGGAACTTATTCGGTACTATTTCAGGAATTTCTGATTTTTATTTATGTTGAAGATTATTAAGTTTCAAAATGATATGTTATTGTGGTTGTGTGTTGATGTGAGCAGGATGGCTCAAGTAGGAAGGGGGATGGAAATAGAAGTGTATACTGCCTGTGTTTACTTTGATTTTAGGTGAAGGGTTACTCACTATTAGGGGACATTATGCCGAAATTTCGGTAACTACCCTTTTAGGTGGGTCCCGCAGGAGTCATTTTGGGATTTACTGGGAAATCTCGGGATGGGTCCTGTCATTGGTATCAGAGCACTAGGTTATTCGATTCCTTTTCTGATTGTTACTGCTTATGCCTTGTGTGAAACTAGTATCTATAGAGTGATGGACCGACCGCGACGGATCCATCAGCATTTATGCTTATGATACGAAGTGATCTTCGGGTATTTGCAGTAGCTATTATAGTATTATGTGTGATATATGGTACTAAACATCTTGGTTTCAGGTTTAATTATGCGCCGAGCACGTGGCCGAGCTCGTAGGGAGAATCTTTCCCCTCCACCGGAAGGAGAAAACCCTCTTCCTCCTCCTCCTGGAAGAGGAAGTGAGGAGTCAGCTACTATGGGAGCGGGTTTGTTAGAGCGGTTAGTGCAGGGTATCCGCTCTGGTATGAGTTCTGAGCTTAACTATGAGAAGGCCGCAAGCATGGTGCTAGAGTGTTTACCCATGCTAATGAACCCATGGAAGCACTCAGTTGGTTGGAGGAGACTGAAAAGATGTTCCGAATAGTAGATTGTCCAGAGGAAAGGAAGGTGGCGATAGCTACGCAGTTCCTGGAGAGGAAAGCTTGGCATTGGTGGCTTGATGTAAGCCGCAGGGTGGGTGATGCAGCTCAGCAGATGTCCTGGGAGCAGTTTTCTGCCCATTTTAAGGAGCGTTATGTCAGCCGAGCACACATGAACCGCATGAGGGAAGAATTTCTAAATTTGAGGAAGAGTGATGACATGTCGGTTTCGGCGTTTGAGCAGCGTTTTAGGGAGCTGGCCTATTACGTTCCTGAATTGGTAAAGACAGAGCAGGATAAGGTCTATCAGTTTGTTAGAGGCCTTGGTGGTAACTACACTACACAGATGACGGCTGTACCATATGCATCATTCATGGAGGCAGTGATGGTTGCTCTTAATCTTGAGGCCCAGCAGTTTTCTTATGGCCGGCTTTCAGATGTTGGAGTTGCGGGTTCTGGCTCAGCTAGAAGATCGTTGACGAGGTCTAGTTCAGTATCCTCTGCTGGGAGTGGCTTTGGTAGCAGCACAGGATCCGGGTCAGGATTCTGAGGGAGACTTAAGAGCTTCTTCAAGAAGACCTCTAGGGGGTTTAGAAGAGGATCTAGCAGCCAGAGTGGGCCTTCTGGAGGTCAGAGTGCGCAGCAGAGTCAGAGACCGTCCCAGAGTTTTCAGCAGAGTCAGTGGGTACATGGTCAGTGCTATCAGTGTGGGCAGACAGGTCATTTCAGGAGAGATTGTCCTCTCTTGAGTCAGGGAGCAGCATTGGCACCTGCCCAGACTATGGGGCAGACGCATTCTGGTACTGTTAGTAGTGGTACCCCCTCTGTGACACAGACTAGAGGCGGCACACAGCAGAGCAGGGGTAGTAGAGGCCGTCCTGCCACACATGCGAGACTGCATGCCATGACTCAGCAAGAGGGCCGCTCTTCTCCAGATGTTATTATTGGTACGTTATTAATTTTTGGCCGACCCGCTTTTACATTAATAGTTCCTGGAGCGTCGCATTCCTTTATGTCCAGTAGATTTTCCTTACATGCCAATGTGCCGTCATTATCACTTCCTGGGGAATAGCACGTGTCCTTGCCTTCCGGGGACGTGATGAAGATAGATTGGGTATTTAAGAGTTGTGAAGTGCTGATAGAGAGTTGCGGTTTTGAAGTTGATCTAATACCTCTTGATATTGTGGAGTTCGATGTGATCTTGGGGATGGACTTCTTGGAATCCCATAGGGCGATGGTGGATTGTTTCCGAAAGGAGGTAGTGTCAAGGAGTCCAGGGAAGCCTGAGGTCACCATTCAAGGGGAAAGAAATGTTCTCCCAAACTGTGTGATTTCCGCTGTTACAGCTAGGAAATTGTTGAACAAGGGTTGTCAAGCCTACCTGGCACATGTAGTAGATACCAGGAAGGGTGAAGTGAACTTGGAAGACATTCCTGTGGTAAAGGAGTTTCCAGATGTATTTCCAGACGAATTGCCTGGATTACCGCCAGCAAGAGAAATCGATTTCACCATCGAGGTGCTTCCCGGAACCGCTCCTATCTCTCAAGCTCCCTATAGAATGGCACCTGCGGAATTGAAGGAGTTAAAAACTCAATTGCAGGAGTTGGTGAATAAGGGCTTTATTCAACCTAGCACGTCTCCTTGGGGTGCTCCTGTACTTTTTGTTAAGAAGAAAGATGGCACCATGAGACTTTGTGTGGATTACTGGAAGCTGAATCAAGTGACGGTGAAGAATAAATACCCTTTGCCACGAATTGATGATTTATTCGACCAGTTGAGGGGTGCCTCTGTTTTCTCGAAGATTGATTTGAGATCGGGTTATCATCAGTTGCGGATTCGGGAAAGTGATATTCCCAAGACTGCATTCCGGTCACGGTATGGACACTATGAGTTCGTAGTGATGCCATTTGGACTTACTAATGCACCCGCCGCCTTCATGGATTTGATGAATAGGGTGTTTAGTCCATTTCTTGATCGTTTTGTGATCGTGTTTATTGATGATATTTTGGTTTACTCCAAAAGTTTGAAGGAGCATGCCAGGCATTTAAGGACGGTTCTGCGAGTTCTCAGAGAAGCTCAGCTGTATGCAAAACTTAGCAAATGTGAGTTTTGGTTGGATAGAGTGGGATTATTGGGCCACATTGTGTCGGAAGAAGGTGTTAGTGTGGACCCTCAAAAAGTAGCTGCAGTGGCTAATTGGGGTAGACCCACCAATGTGTCAGAGATTCGGAGTTTCTTGGGATTAGCAGGCTATTATCGTCGCTTCGTTCAAGATTTCTCCAAGATTGCTGCTCCACTTACAAGATTGACTAGGAAGGGAATTAAGTTTGAATGGTCTGACAAGTGCGAGCAAAGTTTTCAGGAACTCAAGGAGCGTCTGACTAGTGCACCAGTTTTGGCACTACCAGATGATAGTGGGGAATATGAAGTTTATAGTGATGCCTCTAAACACGGATTGGGTGGTGTGTTGATGCAGCATGGGAGAGTGATCGCCTATGCTTCTAGACAATTGAAAACTCATGAGGTAAATTATCTCACCCATGATTTGGAGCTTGCTGCTGTAGTATTTGCTCTTAAAATCTGGAGACATTACCTTTATGGAGCTAAGTGCCAAATTTTCACTGATCACAAGAGCTTGCAATATGTGTTCACTCAAAGGGATTTAAATATGCGTCAAAGGAGATGGATGGAATTAATTAAAGATTATGATTGCTCGATTGAGTACCATCCAGGAAGAGCTAATGTGGTAGCTGATTCTCTTAGTCGCAATCCCTCTTTATCCTTGGCATATTTGAAAATGATTCGGGTTCCACTTCTTTATGAGCTTCGAGCTACAGGTGTTGATTTAACAGTGGATGAAATGGGTGTTTTGGTGGCCAGTTTTCGTGTGAGGCCAGTACTATTTGATAAAGTTCGGGATGCGCAATATAATGACCCCTCCATTGTACAGTTGGTTGAGATGGCTCAGGAGGGCTCAGCAGAGGACTTTGCGGTTAGGAAAGATGGAACCCTTTTATTTAAGGGTAGGTTGTGTGTACCGAAGAGGAATGAAGAGCTTAAACGGAAGATCATGGAGGAAGCTCATAGTTCAATATATGCCGCCCATCCAGGTAGTACAAAGATGTATAGAACTTTGAAGAATTATTACTGGTGGCCGAATATGAAGAGGGAAGTAGCAGCTTTTGTTAGCCGGTGTTTGGTTTGTCAACAAGTGAAAGCTGAGAGACAAAAACCCTCGGGTTTGATGGAGCCATTGCCTATTCCGGTGTGGAAGTGGGATCATATAACCATGGATTTTGTCTTCGGCCAGCCTCGTACCCGTAATGGGTATGATGGAGTTTGGGTAATTATGGATCGTTTGACGAAATCTGCTCACTTTCTCCCGGTTAATAAAAAGTTTTCCCTTGATCGGTTGTCGGTGATTTATGTGAATGAGATAGTGAGACTACATGGGGTTCCAGAATCCATTGTGTCAGATAGAGATCCACGGTTTGTTTCCCAATTTTTGGGAGCTTTGCAGGCAGCATTGGGCACACAACTTCATTTTAGTACTGCTTTTCATCCTCAGACTGATGGGCAGTCAGAGAGGACCATTCAGACCTTGGAAGACATGTTGAGGTCATGTGTTCTACAGTTCCGGGGGAGTTGGGATAAAAATTTGATGTTAATAAAGTTTGCTTATAATAATAGCTACCACTCTAGCATTGGCATGGCACCATTTGAGGCATTATATGGAAGGCAATGCCGTACTCCCCTATGTTGGAATGAAGTTGGAGAAAGAGAGTTTTGTGGCCCAGATATCATCTTTGAGACTAATGAGAAAATCAAGGTGGTAAGAGATCGACTCAAGGTGGCTAAAGATAGGCAAAAGACTTATGCGGATAACCGCAGGAAGGACCTGGAATTCCAAGTTGGTGATTGGGTGTTCTTGAAATTATCTCCTTGGAAGGGAGTGGTGCGTTTTGGGAAGAAGGGCAAGCTTAGCCCTAGATACATTGGTCCTTATGAGATCCTTGAAAGAATTGGTCCACTTGCCTACTGATTGGATCTACCTCTTGAGTGGTCAAAGATTCATAATGTCTTTCACGTATCCATGCTTCGGAAGTACATTGCTGATCCTTCCCATGTGTTACATGCGCCACCTGTTAGTCTGAATAAAGACTGGACCTACGTAGAGGAACCGGTGCAAATTATTGATCAAAAAGAGCAGGTGCTTCGGAACAAGACCATTCCTCTTGTTAAGGTGTTGTGGAGGAGTCATGAGGTGGAGGAAGCTACTTGGGAACCCGAAGCTCAGATGCGACATCAATATCCCTACCTATTTGAGTAACAGGTATGTAAATTTCGAGGATGAAATTTTTATAAGGGGGGAGAATTGTCACGCCTCGAATCTTATAATTTCACTGCGAGTTACCTTCCCTCCGTTATCCGTGAATTTACGGTGTCGATAATAAGATTAGAACAATAAAAAAAAATTAACTGTCGGGATTGTTGACGGTAATTTAAAAATTTTCGGGGATTTTATTGGGGTAAATTCCGGTTTGGAACGGAGGAAAATTTAGGGGTCCCTTGTGTTTCTAGGAAGTTTCCTTGTTTGGAAACTTACTTCTTTTAATTTTGTTTCCTTTTTCGTCTTCTGCTCTCTCCGCGTCACTTTCTCTTTTTCTTCTTTCTTCTTCGCGATTTTTCTTCTCCCTGGGTCAGCGTCGCACCTCCACTGTGGCCGAAGAGATCCGCCACCACCGGCTGCCGTGGAGCGCGTGACCGGTCTCCCTCGACTCGGCGGAGGTCCGGCAACCCAGCAGGCCAACGTTTAGGGGCAGCGCCGCTGTGTGGAGAGAGAGGGAACTCTCGAGATCCGACTGCACTCTCGGGTTCCGGTCGGGTCAGGC
The DNA here is from genome assembly GCA_951800085.1 of Comarum palustre. Lineage (NCBI taxonomy): Eukaryota > Viridiplantae > Streptophyta > Magnoliopsida > Rosales > Rosaceae > Comarum > Comarum palustre. The sequence continues at coordinate 28,642,047 of OX637572.1, forward strand.
CTCTGTGCCGTCGCCTGCCGTTCATAGCCGGTCCACAGTCATCCTCCGAGCCTTCCAAAGTCGGAGAATCGGTCGATTACAGTCTAGGTGAGGGATTCGATCAAGGATTCCAAATTTTTGGATTTCATTACTGTTCATTGTGATTTGTTTTTGTTAGGTTGGGATTTGGTTGTTATAATGTAAAGGAAAGTTGTAGGGGAGATTGAGAGGAGCAAGAAGATGGCCGGAGATCGTCGGTCGGAGGCCATTTGGCCGGCGACCAAATTTTACTGTTCACAGGGGCATTTCCGTCCTTTCACTGAGAAATTACTTTAACAGTTATGGTAAATGAGTTAGGGGTAAAGGTAAAAATAATTCTAATTTAATTTTGGAGAATTGGAAGTAAAAAGGATTAAGGGAAGTTATGTATATAAAACCTTGTGGAGGAGGATTATTGGCCGTATCGATTAAGTTACGATTATTTTTCAAAATGTCATTTCGGTTCGGAAAGAGATTTCCATGTTATCGTTGGTCGGGATTGATCGAAGATTGTGAAGAGTATACAAGAATTAAGCTAGTTTAATACGGAGTTTATACTAGTGTCTCCAGAGACCCGACTTTACGAATTGGGATAATTAACATATTTATTTCATTTAACAGGACGTGAGGATTTACGTTCCTGGGAGGCACAGGATCGCTCCCAGGGCTAGTCCGGTTACTGTGAGTGGACAGATTATTTTTAAATGAATGCATGCCCTAATTATTGATTTATTTGCAGGGTTTATATGATTGTTTCGAGTATTATAATTTCCTCGGGTTCTTGAATGTGTATTTGGATTGATGCATATATGTCGAGGAATAGTTTTACTTATTTGTTTTGGGAAGAGAATTGAGTAAAGCATTATTATGAAATTATATTATAAGGGTTGACCAATGAATATGCTAGCTAGAGTAGCGTGAGGGCGCTACTAGAGCTCTTAGCTCCGACCCTAGCCTGAGAGGTCAGGCAAATTACGTAGTGCACTATGAGGGTTGACCATTTCCACTTTATCTAGAGCTCTTAGCTCCGACCCTGGTCTGAGAGGACAGACAAGCCTGAGAGGTCAGGTTGATATTATAAGGGTTGACCGTTATCACTATATCTAGAGCTCTTAGCTCCGACCCTGGTCTGAGAGGACAGACAAGCCTGAGAGGTCAGGTTGATATTACAAGGGTTGACCGTATTATTTTATCTAGCTAGCATAGCGTGAGGGCGCAACTAGAGCTCTTAGATCCGACCCTAGTCTGAGAGGTCAGACTTATTATGTTTGTGAACATTTCTCTTCCCATAATCCTTACTTGGTTATTTTATCATGCATTTGTGGAATTTTTAGTAATTGTGGGCATGCATAAATGTTATTTAAATCCATAAATCTTTGGGAGAGCATGAAACATTGGTTTTAATTATTGTGGTGAATTTTTAGTGTTCCATGGATTATTTTTCGTCCACTCACTCTAACATTTTCCATGTTTCTCCCCTGGGCCTTTGTTTTTCTTAAAATGCCCAGACTGCAGAGTTCGGCCAGCGAATTAGAAGGCGCATAGTGGTTACCTCTCCACACAGTTTTCACTAGTAGGTTTCTGAAAACCTACAAGTGTACTTTTCCTCCTTTATATTAGAGCTCTGATAACCTGGGTGTATTATTACTATTTTTCGGGGTAGAGTACGGAACTTATTCGGTACTATTTCAGGAATTTCTGATTTTTATTTATGTTGAAGATTATTAAGTTTCAAAATGATATGTTATTGTGGTTGTGTGTTGATGTGAGCAGGATGGCTCAAGTAGGAAGGGGGATGGAATTAGAAGTGTATACTGCCTGTGTTTACTTTGATTTTAGGTGAAGGGTTACTCACTATTAGGGGACATTATGCCGAAATTTCGGTAACTACCCTTTTAGGTGGGTCCCGCAGGAGTCATTTTGGGATTTACTGGGAAATCTCGGGATGGGTCCTGTCACCTATGTCGGTGTCTCATGGTGAGAAACCTGAAAAGTTCAATGGGCTGCACTTCAAGAGGTGGCAACAAAAGATGATGTTTTATTTGACCACTCTGAATCTAGCAAGGTTCCTGACTGAGAAAACTCTTGGGCTCAAAGAAGATGAGCAAGATGATGAAGCAAAATTTGCAGCTTCGAATGCATGGAATAGTCGTGACTATCTGTGCAGATACTATATCATGAATTGATTGGCTGACTCTTTGTACAATGTGTACATTAACATCTGAACAACTAAGGAGCTGTGGGAATCCCTTCAGAAGAAATATAAAACTGAGGATGTCGGTGTCAAGAAATTTATTATGGGCCGCTTCTTTGATTATAAGATGGTGGATTCCAAAACTGTGATGAGTTAATTCTCAGAAATTCAGTTGATCCTGCATGAAATTCACGCTGAAGGGATGCAGCTTAGAGAAAGCTTTCAAGTGGCATGTGTTATTGAGAAATTGCCACCAGCTTGGAAAGACTTCAAGAATTATTTGAAGTACAAGCGAAAGGAAATGAACTTGGAAGATCTGGAGGTCAGGCTTCGCATTGAAGAAGACAACCGAAGATCTGAAAAGAAAACATGTGTTAGTAGCTACTCTACTAAGGCAAATGATGTGGAACATGATCAATGCTCCAAGACCAAGAAGTTCAAAATCAGAAGCACCCACTGGAAACTGGCCCATGGCTTGAGTAGGGGCATACGTGGCTCTCTGAGTCAGGAAATGACACTCTCTCTTAAAGTGGTCATGTTGATCACAATGATAACATCCTCCTGACTGATACTGACTCTGCCCCATCTCAAATGACTGACCATCTGAAGCCCCACTCTAGCTACTAGATCCTCCACTGAACTGTCCAGATGAGCGTCCACCAAACCGGTTCCTAGGGCGTCTCCTACCAAACCTCTTGAACTTTTCTCGAACTCCTGGGCCAGAACTCGAGTGACTACTATAACCACTGCCAATAGATGATCCAGAACCAGAAGTAGATATCCCTCTCCTAAGAGGGGCTCGACTAGGACCACCATAATCAGGTAGGGGCCAACGGCTAACTCATGTGCCTCAATATGCATAGAAAATATCATGGCCTACTGAAATGTCTGGTAAGGCACTGCTGTCTTATGACTTGCATACATACCACCAAGTCCCTTGACAAAGTAATAGATTTTCTCTTCATCTGTCTTTACCAAGTCAGGTACATAGAATGCTAACTCCCAGAAGCACTGCTCAAAGACCGTCACAGACATACTGTCATCTTTCTTCAAATTCAGAAACTCCAACCTCATTCGGTTAATATGGGCTGGGCTGATGTAACGCTCCTTGAAATGAGCTGCAAATTCACCCCAGGTCATACCCTGAACACCATCGCCCAAGACTCTTCCCAAATCAAGCCACCAATGCCAAACTTCACTTTTCAGGAACTGAACAGCTATGGTGACTTTCTTACCTTTAGGGCACTCCGCCTGCAAATCATTTTCTCCATGCTCTCTAGCTAGCTAAGAGCATCCATCGGGTCAATGGCATGGGAGAAAACCTGAGCTCCATTCTTGCGACCCTTCTCACAAGTGATATCTGAAGAAAAAGTGGTGAGTCTCTTGAAGAACTATTCCAATGGACCATCAGCTGGTACTCCTTTATCCCCTCCCAATGGATGATTGGGAGGATTTTCCCTACAGGCTCGACTGCGACCACGACGCATAGTTACATGAGGAAGAAAACATTTAGTACTATTCATAACAACAACTCTAGATTATCTGCTACAAATACTGTCACGCCCCGACTCAAGTTTACCTTCCTAAACCTAGGTTAGGATGTGCGGGACCCATCCCAAGAGAGATTTACTCAAAATCCCTTGAGAAAGGATAACTCTCTTTCCAAACCAAATTCAAACATTCCAAACGATACCGGAATCACATCAGGAGGTTATCCCGATTTACGCATTTGGATCTCAAACCAAACAATTAGAGGACCTAGGGTTCTAATAATATTTGTGACTGCACCCGAATCTCGGTCAGGCTGCCTACGTATCCTGTCCACAAGGATCAAGCCACACGTAGCTCTTGTTTTTATTAACGCTCTAACCGGGCAAACCGGCTTTACTACATATCGGTCGATTTAATAATATGGATAGCAAACACCTATTGCATATCCGGAGTTTAGCCTCTCCGCTGAGATAATCACTGACCCACTATCTTCGGGATTATCCCGAACGTTCCACACAATTATAAACAACATTCCCACATATAAATAGACATCCACACATAATTATATAATATAATGGCATTCACGTAAATAGTAAATCCATCAAGAATATAGAAGTCAATCTAATCTCAAATAGCACTCTTGTAATTAGCCAAAACTGCCAAGAGCAGCATGGTCATTCTAGTCTTAATGACAGTTTGTAATTAATCTGAACTACCAGGGTCATTTTAGGAATTTCAGCCTTAATGGCAGCCCCTGTACATATACAAAATAACCAGGGGTAGTATGGTCTTTTAACCTCAGTGGCAGTCCAGTAAATATACAAATCTGTCAGGGGTATTTATGAAATTTCTGCCCTAGTGGCAGTCCGATAATTATCTCAAACTGCCAAGGGCATTCTAGGAATTTTAACCATAGTGGCACCCTTGTAATTACCCCAAACTGCCAGGTGCAGTTTTGACATTCTACCCCTCGGTAAAACAGTAAAACGAGAGTTTTACCGCGGTAAAAACTAGAGTTTTTACCCTTGATTTTCCCGGTCGGCTGGTTCGCCGGAAAACAAAGTTTTTCCGGCCAAACCAACTTCCAACACCTGCACAACACTCTTCTACACATCCCAACAACACAACCATGTAACAATCGAGAGAATAGAGAAGGTTTTTATACCTCTAAAACGAAGAACACAGAGCTCCGGCAACCTCCCTCCGGCTAGGCGTTCAAGGGTGTTTTCCTCCTCCTCTGAGCTCTGGACAACTCCTCCAAGCTTCTCTGAAGCTCCTTGAGCTCTTCCAATCCATCTCGAGCACCCACTCGACTAGCAGTTCTGTCGACCTCCAGCTGGCGACGGTCTCGGTGGCTCTGGCGTGGCTGGAGGCTAGGGCTTGATCGCCGAGGCGAGGCAAGCCTGATTATGATGGCGGTGGAGCACCACTCGCGATGGTGACGCTCCGTCGAGGAAGGAGGTAGAGGGAGGAAGAGAGAGAGAGTTGTACGGTCAACCCTCATATATAAACGAAAAATCAACGACCCAGATTTGATCTCACGAATCTAATGGTCCAAATCAGCCAATAAATAGTTACGTGAATAGTAAATAGATATTTTGCTATTTATTTTTACCGTTCGGTAACAACACATTATCCCGCATAACTTTCGCATACGAACTCCGATTAATTCATAGGATATACCCACGAGTTCGTATTAATGTTCTCTGCATCTTTCTCGAATGAAGTTTCCTCAAATTCTCGATTTATCACAAAGTCATCTTTTTACGGTAAAGTAATTAGCATTTATTACTTCCGTAACTTGAATAAATTCATAATAAACAGCTCGTAGCTCCGGAAAATATTCCAGACATACCGGAGGACTCGTATTAACATAATCAACCCCTTATGACTTTAATTCTATTTTCCCCTATAACCGAGAATATCTCGATATTAAACTCGAATATTAATTCGGAAAAAATTAACAGCGCGGTTACAATCCTCTGTAACCCACCTAATCCTGGTAAAAAGGTAAATTCCGGAATAGGGGTGTTACAAATACTCAAGGAATATCTAGTATCTCATGCATAAAATGCTAATGATCTGCCGCGGTCGGACCATCACTCTATAGATACTAAATACTCTTAAGCACGAATAATAGTATGAAAGCAACGGATAACCTAATGCTCTGATACCAACTGTTAGGACTCATCTCGAGTTAAACCTCTTTAACCCGAAGTAAATCCTGCAGGGACCACCTCTCAAAGAAGATTCTGCCGAAATTTCGACATAGTCTCATTTGAAAAATGGACAACCCTTAACCTACAACAACCCAAAGAGAACACTTCTATATAACCAACAACTACTCATTACTCCTGGAGTTATCCTGCTCCCATAACAAACATCTTCCACAAGATACTCATCTAAATAGTTCATAAAAAATCACACATGTGCTAACACAACAATTTAACATTAGTCCCAAATTTAAATCCTACAAGGGTTCTAGATCCCTAGGAGTTCACCAAATGATTAAATACAACCCGATGTGTATCAGAGCGACTAATTAAAGTAGAAGCAAGGAAAAATACAGAGTAGGTTAACTCGGAACCTACTGTTGGATTGAGAAGTGGCGATAACTATGTCTGGCCTCCACGAATACAAGTCGGATCGAGCACTGCAATCTGGGCATTTAAAACGAAGGGTCTAGGGGAGAAACATTGAAAAATATTAACGTGAGTGGACAAAAATCAAATATATAGACTAATTTCTTTAATGCTCTCCCTTGGATTTTCCAAAAATTCCTTATGCACGCAACCATTAGCTATATAGATCCTTGAAACCATGCTAGCTAGCAATATATATATATATATATATATATATATATATATATAACACTTGAAAATCCTTGAAACCTCGTGGTGATTAAATCAAAAATCCAAGTCAAGACACCCATGACTTTTTCCCAAATACATTGGATTTAAAACTTTCTCAGGCATCCGAAACCGGTTCCCTGACTTTACTTAATATCAATAAAATCCAAGAGCCAAGTTTCTCATTTTAAAATAGCATCCCCCTCCATAACCCAAAATTGTGATAACAATTAAAAACCATATTCCGGGAAAATTATTTAAAACTCACGGAAAAAGGTAGAAACTTCTACTGTACACTCGGCATTCAACAAAGAAATTCTCTCAAACCAAGGCGAGATAGATCGAAAGGCTTGCCTAGGATGGAAGTAAACTCAGAGGCCGTCCTTTAGGGACCGGTGCGGCGGCCTGAAGTGGAGCTACGGCGGCGCGGTGGCGGAGAGAAAGTCTGGCAGTGGTTTCGGCCGGGAAGAAAGAGAAAGTCGGGGAGAGAGAAAGAAAAGGCCGAGTAAAAAATCAGATTTTTCACCCCGGTAACTCCTATATATAGTCATTTTACAGCACAGTAACTTTACATTTTATTTATAACTTTCCCATACGAACACCTATTTAAGCGTGCTACGTGTCCATGAACTCGTAACGACGCCCTCTACGACTTTCATGAATAAAGTTTTTCTAAATTCTTGACTTAACGAAAAGTCAACTTTGTGACCTCTTACGGTAAAACGGTTACTACAAATGGTTAGAGATTAAAGTAAATTAAGAAGTAACCGACCATAAATTGATTCTAGGACCGAGATGTGACAAGGGTACTAAAGTACTTAAGGTATGCGAGAGACTATGGGCTGCATTATACCAATTATCCAGTTGTCCTAGAAGGATACAGTGTCCTGGAACAGTGTATGTGTTCACGTTGGGAGGTGCAACAGTGTCTTGAAAATTCACTAAACAGACAATTATAACCAGATCCACGATGAAGTCTGAATTTGTCGCATTAGACAAATGTGGGAAAGAGGCAGAATGGCTACGCCAATTCATAGATGATATTCCAAGATGGACAAAACTTGTGTCTGCAATCACAAGGGAAGGTTCAAAGGGTAAAACATACCTATCCTAAGCAGGTTTCAACCGTAGATATCTATCACCAAGTCTATCGAGTATTTGGTCGCCTATTTCATTCATGTGGGGAATTGTTAGAAAAATGATCAAAATAAAAGATTTTTTGTAATCATTTTGATAGTTAAAGGTGAATGAAAATAGTCACCAAAGTAATGCATGTAATGGTTGATCTTTCAACTTTCTTGTCTTTTGGTTTTTGTAACAACATGAATCAATAACATGATAGTGGTCTAATGAAAGGTTGTAACCTTATTCATGGCATTCAAGTTTTCCTCCAATCCCACCAATATAAATAGGTGACTTCATCCCTCATTCTAAACACACCAACTCAAAGTATCTCTCCTTACTTGAGTTCTCTCTCTCCCTTTCTAAGTTGTATTTTGGTGATAGACGAAGGTACTTCAAGTTCGTTCAGTGTCCTTAGTAGCAGTGCAGTTTCAAGGGACAAGCAATCGTTGTATCCTGAGAGACAAGTGACATCAAACCTTTGCACCGAAGAGGAGGCATAATTTGTTTTAAGGAAAGTGTGTGAGACACACGATTCAACTACTTTCAACATCCTCCTATCCTTGAATTCGAGTTGGTAACATTGGTGTTCATCATCATATTTGTATTATGAGTTTTTAGTTATAATTATTTATTTAATTATAATGAATTTATGTTTTTATATATTTGCAATATTTGACATATTTTCTAACAGTTCTAAGACACAAATCTCCGCAAAAATAGGGAAGAAACTAGAGTTTCAAGTTTCAAGGTTTTCTCTCCGTCTGACGACGCGTATATTGACGTCGTCGTCGGACGGGAGTTGCTAATCAGTTATGAAGAGGTTACGGCTTGCCGTTTGGTGGTGGTGATTCAAAAGAGTCATGTGTTAAAGATGGTGGTCCGGTGACGAGGTCAATTGGTTATAGAACAAGCTAGTCCGCTATGAATACTGCTTTGTCGAGGTTTTGAAGGCTGCTTTGCTGAACCGGAGCGGTGCGAAATTGTGGTGAGGATTATCTACTCGGATTGAATCTCCCAATCTAGGTTGGACTTCTGTTGCTCCTTTATCGCAGGTCGACTCCATGTGCTGTGATGCTACATGCAGAGCTTCGTCTTCTTTGACGGTTGGTGTTGATGAGCGGCGGTCAATGCTTAGACGTTGCTTGTTGTCAATGTAATGGGGAGGTTACCTGTGTATATATACTAGTAACTTTTACATGTAATGCTTGAAATGGTTGTTTCTTCTTGAGATTGATTGTAACGGTGTATCGATGTATTTGGATTAGTTTATGTTACAGTTGAACCCATATTGGTTCTTGTCCACTGTAATTGCTGGTTTTCTGGGTAGGTAGGAAGGATAGTGGGGAATTTATTTTCACCACCGATTTTCTTCATGGTTGTAATTTTATTTCCCCGATTAATGGAATTCTTGTTATTTCTCTAAAAAAAGAAATTACAAATGATGTGATACTCTTCTAAAGATTTAAACATAAAGGAAGAATTTAGCTTTCTTTGTTCTCCAAACTTGAACTAGCGAGTCTTCATATGAAAAGTAAAGAAAAGGGTTAAAATGCAACCATTAATTGAATTATGGAGCATACTGGTGTCCAAAAATTTTTGTATAAATCAAGGTGCAAGTGAGCCAAACATTTATTAGAAAATCTCAATCGTTGATAATTATACTTAGTTTTTATTTAAAAATAAATAAATAAATAGTGTCATAAATGTAATCTAACCGTTCATTTAAGTTGGTTTAAGTGCACTATGGTGCACCCAAGACGCTCTGATTAGTGCCTTGATGGAAGTTGGTGATGTCGTGTGAAGAGGGTGATAAAGTGGCTATGGAGTATGGAGATGTGAAAAGAGAGGAAAATGAAGAAGAAATAAGGGCAATGTTTTTTTGAACATGAGAAGGGCAACGCTGAAAGTTTGATGATAAAATCAAAGAGGAAAACTCAGTATCATTCCTGAATTATTATGTCAAGACCAACACCCCCGAACTCTAAAAAGTATTAGTGTGATACCCAAACAATGATTTTGACGTTAACGAGGTACCTCCGTCCAATTTCTGTTACTAGCCGACGTGGCAAGCACATTGAGACAAGATATGCAGTTAATTTACCAATTTACCCTCTTTCCACTATTGTTACTTTTAAAAAAATAGCATATAGATTTTTTTTCTTCTTCTTGTTCTTCGTGTTCATTAATTAACCCAAATTGTCTTCTCTGTTATTTTCTGAGCACACGACCAATCTCTCCTCTCTGATATGATAGTTACATTAATCAACCTGAAATTTATCTACTCAAACACACATCCATGATCATTAAACCATCAAGCATTTGAGTTTCAGGTTTTACAAACCACACATCCATGAGCATCTGATGGAAAGAAAAAGTATCTAGGACAGGGATTCTATCTCCTATCTCTTCCACCACTATGTCCACTGCCTTTAACGAGTCAAGCACGGTTTCCGAGTGACCGAGCCATTTAGTGGCAACAAGAATGTTCCCGGAGGCGATAAAGGCCACGAAGTAACCTAACTCGATCCTGAGATAAGAGAAGGAGCCTCCGACGACAGGGACATCGACGACGAACTCGGTGTAGCAACAAATAGAGAGGAGAGTAGGGAGGCCGGAGACGGCTTAGGAGATGATGGAGCAAACAACGGAGCTGGAGCCGAAGCGAGCTAGATGAGGTCTAACCAGGTGAGGCAGTGCTTCATGCGGTGCTCGCTTTGTTTAGGGAGGTGGAGGAGCTCGAAGGAGTCGGTGGAGCAGGCAGTCTTTCAGGAGGGATGGGATATGGGTGAGGAGTTTTGGACTTTTGGATCAGGTTTGTTTCTGAAGAGACGAGGGTTGTGAGATTTAACTTTTAGTCAAAAAGTCCATTCTGTCGTTTGTTATAGGACCCGTGAGTTAGCCACGTAGGCAAGTTAACAACTCTGTTACAGAAATTAGACGGAGGCACCTCGTTAACGTCAAAATCAATGTTTAGGCATCACATTGATATTTTTTTAGAGTTTAGGTATCATATTGGCCTTAACACAATAGTTTAGGGACTGATGCTGGATTTTCCTTAAAATCAAATAACAATTGAGGAATCCAAGACTATGTTTGATTGTCTCGATAATAAGATTTAAACCCTTTTTTATACAAATAAGATTTAAACCCTTGACGTAATAGCATGTTGGTTTAATATATTAAAATTTTGGTCATGTTTGGATAAGTGTAAATTTTGCAACTAATCTATATTTTTAAGCGAAGCGGAGAGATTTACTGTTCACGTGAACAGTATCCCCCAACTGTCACTTTTTTTTTCCTGTTCAATTTTTTTTTCAGGGCTGCCACTTTTTTTTCCTATTCAGCCTTCAATTTTTTCTTTTATATATAGATTTAGTTTTGCTCCTCAATTTAATTTGTAATTAAATCTAATAGATTTCAAATGCATATTAACAAATATATGACCAAATCTCAAACACATTAGATTTAAGGTTTAAGGGTTAGGGATTTAGGGTTTAGAAATTCGGATTTAAGGGTTATGCATATTATCAAATATATGATCAAATCTCAAACACATTGAATTTAAGGTTTAGGGGTTATGGATTTAGGGTTTAGGGTTAGGAGTTCGGATTTAAGGTTTAGGGGTTGTGCTATTTTATTTGGGTTTCAGAGAGTTGTTGTACAATATTAACCGAACTAGCAAAAACAGACTTCGGCTAGACAACCAATATCATGGCTAACTTCATCTCAATTAAATGCGTTTATTTTTATTCGATTTTTCAGAGAGTTGCTACGCAATATTGATAGAACTACCGAAAATTGCATAATAATAAATTTGTCTAACAAAAATACACTTCGGCACCTTTTTTTTGCTTTTATAATCAAGCCATTAATAGATTAATTAACAGATCTGCCCTAAGTTTTTTATATTTTTACAGTTTTGGCACTCATTTAAAAATAATTTATATTAATTATAATAATAGGTTGATTGGTTTGTTAAATACCCGGTTTTGTTAATAACATCTCCATAATAATAATAAAAAGAAAATTGAATCAGCTCTAAAACTAAATAATTGTGTTGAGTGTATTTTAACCGATTAATAATTGTACCGATTGTTCAGAGTTTATATTCATTTATATCACTTTTTTAAAATATTAATTTTAACGATACATATGAATGTTGACATGCGGGTTTAGGGTTTATGATATTGATTAATAATTGTATCGATTTTTCAGGGTTTTATTCATTTATATCAATCTTTCAAAATATTCATTTTGATAATGCATATGAATGTTGAGTTTAGGGTTTAGGCCAACAATTAATTTCTCTACTGATTAAGTTTATTAGTTCAGCTTATGACATGAACTGATTAGTATTCCTTACTTGCAATTCTAGATATTTTGGTTATTAATATAAATTTGGTGTTAACGTCATCTCAATCAATTGTGTAATTTTTAATAGAGGTTTAGATAATTTTTACATAATATTGATCGAACTACAAAATTCACATGTATCGTGTATCGATTTGTTATTCAAATTATTTGCATCTCAATGTAAATATATAATTAATATGATTGATAAGTCTTAAAGTTGAGATACATTATCTACTGAGGGTTATATGTAGTGACATAGAAATTAAATATTTTGCAGACGCGGACAAAGTCCTTCTACACGCGCGAAGCACGTGTTTGAATGCTAGTGTTTTTTAAATTAAGGGGAAACATTGTACTAAACTGGTGTTTCTCATACCGTTCATTTTCATTGGCCTAGTCGGGATGTTTTCGTGGGTTTTCTTAGTAATTTTGTTTCTACTCGTCAACAAAAAAAAAGAGTAAATTTCAGTATCGGTATCTAAATTCTTGTGTCACGGTCAAAGTGATATCCAAACTAACAAAACTCCTAATGTGGTACCCAAACTTCATTTTTGCTACTGACAAAAGACCTTAGACCATTTTTTGTCACGGTGTCGTTTGTTTGATGACTTGTCTTGTATGAAACCCACCAAACATATTTCTTGTTAGCAGATAATAACATCAATAGTCCCTGAACTTTTTTTGGAATGATCAATGTGATACACAAAATACATGCCCAGGTTTTACATGTTCAAACTATGAAAGAAAATATGTATGCAAGATTTAATTTTAGAGATTTTAGATGTGTAATAAATTCTATTTATTAAGGCATTATTAATTTATATATTCATGAGTAAATTGCATTGTCGGTACCCGAATTTATGTGCCTCTGTCATAATAGTACTCATACTTTAAAAACTATCAATGTGGTATCTGAACTCCATTTTTGCTATCAACGAAGGGTCCGAGACCAATTTTTGTCACGGCGTCGTCTATTTGCTGACGTGACTGTGATGGGACCAAACTAAAAAGACAAAATGACAAAAATAACCTCAGCATCTATATCTCTTTCTCGATTTTCATTAGAGTCTATGTGAATTCTCGTATTTGTATTATCTTATAAATTTAGCGAATTATTAATTTATCACGTTGCCCTTGACAAAAATTATTATTTTAGTGAGAGTATTATTAATCGAGAATTTATTTAATGAGATTTTACTGTAAGAAAAGTATGAAAGTCATCTAAACTCTAAAATCACTTATCTTTAAACCCTAAACCCTTAACGAAAAATCTCTAAACCCTAAACCCTTAACGAAAATAACTTTTTGACTTATCCTCAATTTTATTTTCTAAAATCTCCAACAGTATATCTTGCGGATTAATTTCTCTTCTAGTTTGAACATGAAAAACCTAGGTTTTTATTTTGGGTATCACATTGATCATTCAAAAAGATTTTGGGGCTGTTAATGTGGTTATCTGTTGACAATAAATATTTTTGTTGGGTCTCATAAGGGACACGTCATCAAACAAACGACACAGTCACATAAAATGATTTAGACCTTTTCGTCGATAGCAAAAATGAAGTTTAGGTACCACAATGATAGTTTTATAAGTTTGGGTATCATTTTAACTGTGTCACAAGAATTTATGTACCGGTACTGCCAAAACTTTAAAAATGAATACAATAAACGAAGTGATCAGGTCCATTAGAGTTGGGCTGGGCTTATGCGTCTTGGGGTCGGCCTTTCTCTTTTTTTGTTAGACAACCAAAAATAAAAATATAACTAAACATTAACACATGAAGACGATGTTTTAGCTCTCATGATAGCATGTCATCGACAAAAGCTTGTGAGGCGAGGGTCGCGGGCCTTTGTCTTTTCAACATGAAGTAACGGTTTTTTCTTTATTGATATGGAGTAAAGGTTATTTTTTGCTGTTTTGTAGTTTTGGTCCGACTACTTTGGGTTTGGCTTTTCAGATAGCAAGTACTCCTCTCACCCAATCAGAATCCTGAAAGCAAATATTACAAATTGTTGGAGCAATTTAGGCCTTATCCTCAACATATCACTCATGTCCTCCTCCTCCCCACCATATCTCAGCCATGACCAGTAGCAGCACCACTAAAAAAGCCAATGCAAGAAACCCACTTCCTCTCCTCCTCAAGCCGCAAACCCTTCTCCTCCAATCTCCTCCCCCTTCCCAACCCAAACCCCAAATCCCAATTCCAATCCTCTTCTTCCTCCCACCATGACCCTTGTTTCCACTCCCCCAAAACCCCTCACTTCCCCACTCTCTCCACCAAAACCAAAACACCTTCCCCAATCAAACCCCAAATCCCACCTCCCCCTTCCCACTTCCACGACAAAGCCCTCTATCTCGACTCCATCGGCCTCGACCTCTTCTCCCTCCTCCACCACCACCCTCCGATCCTCTCCGCCTCCCTCCCCGACCTCAAATCCACCGTCCATTTCCTCTCCTCCATGGGCTTCTCCACCATCGAGCTCCGCCGCCTCGTCGGCATGTGCCCCGAAATCCTCGCCTCCCGCGTCTCCGACATCATCCCCATCTTCACCTTCCTCCTCCGCGAGGCCCGCGTCAACGGCTCCGATCTCAAGCGTGTCATCAACCGACGCCCCAGATTGCTCGCCTCCAGCGTCAAGCACCGCCTCCGCCCCACCCTCTACTTCCTCCAGTCCATTGGCATAGCTGACGTCAACAAGCACACCTCTCTGCTCTCCTGCAGCGTCGAGGACAAGCTCCAGCCCCGCGTCGACTACCTAGAGAAAATCGGGTTTTCGCGCCGTGACGCGTTGGCCATGTTCCGCCGGTTCCCGCAGCTCTTCTGCTACAGCATTGAGCAGAACTTGGAGCCCAAGTTCAATTATTTCCTTGTCGAAATGGGGAGGGAGCTGAAGGAACTGAAAGAGTTTCCGCATTACTTCTCGTTTAGCTTAGAGAATCGGATTCGGCCGAGGCACCAGAGGTGTGTGGACAAGGGTGTGTGCTTCCCATTGCCGATTTTGTTAAAGACACGTGAGGCCAAGTTCCGGGAGAGATTGGAGGTTTGTTGTAATTCTTCTATCCCGTTGAGAAATTCTCCTTTGTGGTGTACAAATTCCATTTCTGATGATTTAGACAACGAACAAATATAACCTCATTTCCAAATCCCAACCCTTTTGCTTTTTATTTTGGAGATATGTGATTTGAGACAGGGACCCATTTCAGTTTTATAGGAGAGAGCTGTAGATGAGAGTAACAGGTATACAATTGTTACTGAAATGCTGGATCAGATGGTATGTCGTATATATTGCATGCATTGTTAATATATCATGAACATTAGGTTCAAACATTGCAGGCTTATGTTTAGTGTTTTGTGACACTAATGAATTAGAAAACTCAGTTATAGGTTGAATGTCAATTGAAAGTCATTTTATTCTATTGCATTCTCCAACTACATTCTTCCGGTTATGCAATTCTGTTACTGCTTGTATGCTATATTAAATATGTATCACTGGTACTGTCAACAACAAAACGACCAATATTACTACTATTACTATCGTCGTCGAATCTTGTGTTACTGCACTTGTTGTCAAAGCATCCATTAGTTACAACTACTGCATTCACTGAACAGTTAGCTCCTGCTAAACTTCTAGTAAATGTAATAACAGTTTTTTTAATGGTTCAGCTAGTGTAGTAGCAGCTTCATTAATAAGTGCAGTAGCAAGTTTTCAGTGGCTTAGCTAATGTATTAGCACCTATTTTTAGTACGTGCACTGCACTTTCAGTAGATGTAGTAGCAGACTTTTAGTTGTGTAGTAGCAATGTCATTAAGTGTAGTAGCAGGTTTTTAGTGGCTAATTTAATATAGTAGCATTTATTTTCAATATATGCAGTAGCAGGTTTTTATTTTCAATACTAACAATTAAACATTAATTAAGACGACATTAAATTGGTTATCCAATTAGCAAATTAGTATAATATCGCTATATATATGCGAACAAATCATACAACAAACCACTATGAGATACAAACTAAACATATAAAATTAATCGAGCTTATTCAGTGCTACTACGTTTTTACTCATCCAGTGCTGCTATACTGCTAGCTAAGTTAAGTTATGATACTACAGTACTTCTCAACTTTTGATACTGCACTCGTAGCAAGTTTTGTTACTTTAGTACTCAAATTCAGCTACTGTACCATTTATTTTCAACTTCGGCTCATATACCCTTCTTTCTCAACTTCTGCTACTGCACTTATCATTTTGCCTCAACGACAAGTCCTTCAATTTGTCAGCAATATTGCAAGACAACCTCTGTCTCATTACATCATCTCCAATTCAAAACCCCTAATTTCTCAATTAATCTTCATAATAGAACCTTAGATCAATCGAATCTCAAGTCGGCTTCGTGACCCCGAATCACGACCACCGCCTACGACAACGCCAGCGTGGCACTCAATACATCCAATCTCACCATCACAACATCTATATTCGAAAGAAAAATTCATCTATATCTTTTGAATGATCAAGCAAACCAAGATTTGAAGAGCCTGAATTGCTTAGGGAATGGAGATCTTGAGGAGATCGAAAATCCAGAATTAATCTGTCTCTTTCTAATTCACCCACAACTGTACGAGAGAGAGATATAAAAGATAATTAATTGAAGAAAAAAATGAAAAAAATTGTTTGTAACAAAAAATAAAAGTTTTAAAATTCTAGTGGTATTCTCGTAATTATTGTTCAAAAAACAATATTTTTGTCATTTGATAAAAGTAAGTGGATCAAATCCAGTGGTAGCCTTGTAATTATTGTTAAAATAGTATTTTCATCATTTTATAGAAACAAGTGGATCCAAATCTGTTTTATATTAGTTTAGTCTTGACCTACTTGTCCTTATTTGTATAAATCTTTTTAATGGTGTGTTTTTTTTATTTTGATATTGTTTGTGGTAGTGGATTGTTATTATCTCTTGTTATTAACTAATGCATTTGATCAAAGGAAAGATGGTTTGAACTTCGACCACATTACCAATTGTTAGTTAGATTAAGGGGAGATGTTCTATTAAAACCTCCTTGTTTAGGACTTTTTTATTTCACCTTATTTTCAATCGCATATTCACATATCGATCGTCTAGTTCGTAAATATATATATATATATATATATATATATATATATATGAGTAGATCATCCATACAAATTGAAAATCGTTAAGTCATTTATAAATATAATTCACTGATTATAAACTTAAAAGACTCATATTTGACATATTTGCATTATCTATTGATTTGATATATTCAATGTTCTAACAATTGCCAATTTGGCTGGAAATTTATATGTAATATACTTATATAGACCTATAAACTGAAAGGTTTTGATAGAAAAATGTAATTGAAAAGTGAGTGTAATAAACCATTAAAAAAGTCATCAACTAACCCTTAACAAAAATATCATCAATAGATCTCTTTCCACTACAAGGTAATTTAGTGGTTATTGTCAAGCTTAGGGTCGAACCCCGATACTATCAAAAGTGATCTTGTCTAGTTGGGTGTGCAACCAAACTTAAGGTCGAACACTGACACTGTAAAAGTGGCCAAGGGGCTGTAATGCCTTGTTGGCTGATCAGGCGCCAACGGATTAATCTCAGTCTAGGAAATATTTGGGATACGACAAACTTGTTCCAATAGCTGCGCTCATAAAAATGTGCTTGCGGATGTAGAGCATTTTTTAATTATTAAGCTTTGGTTTTAAGTTTTAACTAGGGTTTTTGATGATTTGGTTTGCCCTCTTTGCGTAGTGCGATCCTGAAAGTGGTCAAATAATTACATAACTCATACACCCTTACATATGTCGGTAAGATTTGAACCTGTGACCTCAACATTGTTGGTTAAGCTACCTAACCAACAGTTTACAACCCACCGACAAATAAGATAGGTTGATAACTTGTATCTTCCTCCTTGTGTCTAGGTGACCAGTTCATTTGCTAGCAAGACAATATCAATTTATCATACTGCGTCATCTTAT
This sequence comes from Comarum palustre, assembly GCA_951800085.1. Lineage (NCBI taxonomy): Eukaryota > Viridiplantae > Streptophyta > Magnoliopsida > Rosales > Rosaceae > Comarum > Comarum palustre. The sequence goes on from OX637572.1 coordinate 28,660,079, forward strand.
GGTCTTTAAAATAGAGATTGCTTAGTGTCTACTAGGTAGTTATACTTGGTAGTTTTGCAGGCTTTATTTCTTTCGTAGCCCATGCAGACAGTTCGTATTCATGTTGTTACCTACTCTATCAATAAAATAAATGTCTAATATCCTTTGTTAAAAAAACTATCTCCAATACCTCATGACATTTATTTTTATTTGTTACGTGTATTTTTTATGAACTCCGTCCTATAAATTTGATTATTTGTCTCAAATAAACACCTCTTGAGGCAGATGGGGAGTAGTTGCCTTGAGGTAGGAACAAAGATCCATATACTAATTGATCACAGTGTCCCTTTACTCATTGACGAATATGTACACCCTTAGGTCTCTAGGCCTCATGTTGATGGTTAGGTTCTTTGATTCAGTTTGTGTAGGTTAATAGCTTTCTAGTATAATTGTCTATCTTTTTGGACGACTTTTATGGTAGTTCCCTTTTAATTTTAGTGTAGGAGAATAAAAGTCTACTCTTATTCTTGTATGAGTTCACTCAGACCTAGCAATATTTGGTTGTATGACTTAATGTCAATTAAAGATAAAATGTTTATTTTCTACAAAAAAAAATGTTGAAAAATTGTACTTCCTATTCTAACATTTTTTTTTCAAAAAAAACTGACCATTTGAAATTTTCAAAAAATAATTTGTGCTCATTATGTTTAAACTCTTAAGAACTTATATTATCTTAATACCATTATACCCCAATCCCTTTAATATTCTTAAAGAGAGAAAATACAAGAGAGAGGACTTGACCACAACTAGGGCAGGGCATGGGACGGGATTCGCCGAATCCCGTCCTTTCTTGGAAATATATTATCGGGACGGGACGAGATTGTATTTTTAGAAACGTATCCCGTCCTTTCTTGGAAATATATTATCGGGACGGGACGAGATTGTATTTTTAGAAACGTATCTTGTACATGACTATCTCATTCGGTACTGGGACAAGATCGTGATCCCGGAAGAATAGGAAAAAAAATTTAAAAAAAAACATAGAAGAGATAAATTGATTCTAAATTCTTGAATAAATTTTATATCTATTATTATAAAGTCAATATGAACTTATCCAATATTGATGAGAGTGTTATTGTATATAATATATATATATATATATATATATATATTATGATGTTACTTTTTTCACGGTATAATTGTCCTGGTTCTAAACTCCTAACTCTATATAAGTACAAGACGAACAAAAATTGTAAAAATGAAAAGATAATCAATAACTAATTAATTAAATGTTTGTAATTTACATCTAACTAATTAATTAAGATCTCGAAAAAACTCTCAAGTTTGAAAAATCAAATGAGCTCTAGTTATCACTACATAATTTCGTTGTGGCGGTCGATATCTTTCATATGTTCATTATCATCAAATGTGAATGAATTATCTAACTCTTGTTGTATGGAACTAGTATTACGAATTTATATTTAAGTTTTGGACGTCTGATTGAGTATTTTTAAGTTCATTGTAAGATTATACACCCTACTAATCAGATAGTTATGATCGGATATAAGTACATTTATACTTTTGAGACGGTCTTGTCCAGTCCTGTCCAGTTTCCAAACTATCGAGACGGGACGGGATGGTACCACCATTTTAGAATTTTGTCTCGTCCCTCCAATTTTTGGTATAGGACTGGGACGAGATCAGAATTGCGGTATGAAGTGCCCAACCCTAACCATAACCACACCAACTTCGGTCACCGACTACTAGGATGATCGTCGAAATTCAATCGTTGGAATTACTGACCCCTAGTAAACATGTTACCAACCCTAAAAATAAATTACTGGCCCAGTAATCTTCAAGATTATAAATGATTAACCCTGGTAAATATATTATTAACCTCGAATAATACATTACCGATCCATAGTAAACATGGTATTGACTCTAATGATAAATTACTTACTTCCATTAACCCCAAATAAGAAATTACTAACCCGAGTAAGAATGCTACTAACCCTCAATAATACTACCCTTAGTAAATATGTTACTAACCTTCAATAATAACTTACCAACCTGGTAAGCATGTTATTCACTCTGAAAAAAATAAGAAAAAGCTTAGCGAGCAAACCAGTAATCTCAAAACTATGCCCAAACCAGCAATCTCGACTTCAATCCCTGATAACCAGTACAATGTCGACTTCAATTGTCAAGACTCACCCTGAATTTCATCATAAAATCCTGATTAGATCATGCAGTGACCACCTCCAAAGGAGATTATACCAAAAAATCGGTATAACCTCTTTTAAAAATGAACAACCTTTACCTAACCAAAATCCCAAACACTTCTAAAATAAAGATCCAACCTCAACTCCTGTATTTCCTGTGCTCCTCATAACAACACAACTCCACAATAACTAAGAATTCTAAATCTATGATACAACTCCAAATAACTTATAACAAAATGTAGTAGCGAAAGTGTATTGTGCCTCAAGTCCTACTAAGTCAAACCACGATCTTCAGACTGAGCATTTAAAACCGAAAGCCCAGGAAAAAACATTTCAAAAAATTATGTTTGAGTTAGTGGACAAAAATAATTTTTTTAAAAACAATAAAAATTATTGTGTCAACCCAATTAATGCTTCCCCATTTTTTAAATGATTTAAAAAAACCAAGCATGAGATCATTTTTAGTAAAATCATAATATACGTCATTTCACACTTTCCGATAACCAAATCCAAATAAGAGAACACATATGCGGGTTTAGAATTATGAAACAAAACTATAGATAAACAATCTGGAAATCAAACGTAAACCACAAATCATACGATAATCAATTTTCCAAACATCAAAAATTTCCTCCCACTCCCTCTTGACTTTACTCACACTCACACTCACACTCACACTCACACTCATGACCATATCTGCAACTCCACTGAACTCTCAAGATCCTCCGACACACCTATATGCACACACCACACCAGTACATCCCCTCTCTTCTAGTGCCACCAGTTCATCACCTCTCTCATGGTGTCTAATTCCTCGGGCCTATTAGTACATTCCCTTTTTGTTGGTGCTACAACCCTAAGAGGCAACTAGTTCATCCCCCCTTTTCTGGTGTCTACACACAACTTTATATATAAGGCTGTCGGTACATCCCCTCTCTTCAGATGCTATAATCCTGAGATACTGTTACTCTCTCGTTGTAACAAGTCCGTAAAATCAAATGGAGGTCTTCAGAGGAATATCTTATCTCAACCAACTAGATAGAGCTCACAAGATAAGTATTCCACATGCCTCAGAAAATTGATCGTGAAGCCGAAAAATCCAATAGAGCTCACAAAATAAATATCTCGATAGCCCACGAGATAAGAATCTCGACTCACTTGTCGATATTAATACACATTCTCAAACCATCTAACAAACTCAAGACTCAACCCACAACCTTGTCGATATTTCCACTCTAGCATCACAAAAATAATATTTCATTCCATTTGGTATTCCATAACTCAATGTTCAATCAATTATATATATATATATATATATATATATATATATATATATATATTAACCCTTCAACCCCAAAATCACAACTAGGACATCTTCGCAAATGGTAACCTCTTAATTAATATTCGCAATTGGTCATAAAGAGCTATACCATTAAACATATATAAACCCAAACTCATAATTTTAAGAAACCATATCGCATGCAATTTATCTTAAAAAAACAAAAGTTCACTCATAGTGTGACTTTAGAAATGCAGTGTGAGGATCCTCGTCAAGGGTAGCGTCCAGACGTCGTCCTAGACCGAATTGAGTGAGCACTTTTGAGGGTTTTTATGTGAGGGAAAACCTTCAAGATGTGGGTGGTGGCGTCACCTGGGTTGACCAGGAGGAGAGAGAACCAATCGGGTCACTCAAACGGTTCCTAACATACTGTTTTTAGCTTTTTGGGCTCTCCTGGCTCGAAACTTGCTGCAAGGGTACCATGAAATGATATAGGAGGAAGAGAGGAATCCAACACCGTCCGTCTCATTCAAATCCGTCTTTTTTCTAAAACGGGTCAGGTTTCCGGATCACACGGGTCTTCAGTTAGAGAGAGAAGGCCGATTTCGGACAAAAATGGAAGTTTTTCAAAATGAAAACTCCTTTCTGTAACTTTCTTTAAATAATAATTAGGTTTTTATGCACATACAAACTCTGATTTGACTGTGTCTGTCCACAAATTCGATGTAATACCCATTATAAATTTCAATTTCACGAAGGGAGTTTTCTTTAATTTTAAATAAAAAAAAAGTTAACTTTTTAAAACCATTAAAAGCTTAGAAGTAAAAATAAAGGTAAAAATGATGCGTTTAGGATCCGAATGACGGTAACGAGTCAAAATAAGGTTTGGCAGTTCCATCAATCCCAACCTCATTCAGTCATTCCTTCTCTCCTACAATCCTACCCCAACTCTGCCCAAACTAGCCTCCACTCAGTAAATCTGATTGTCCTCAACCCACTCCATATCCATTCATGCCTGACCTGGAGAAGAAAAGCTCGGCATCCTCGACGACGCGAATCAGGAACCCAACCATACATCAGCTTCGACATTCGTCGAATCTCCGTGTCTTTCACCGTCGTCAAAGCCGCTTTCGACGGCACCGAAGTTTGTCTATGTAGCTATGGATCCGGCAAGTAAAAGGAGGAGACATACCTCACTGCTCGAATCGGGCGATTTTTATATCTCGATCTGCACCAGACGAATCTGCAAATCACAAAGTTTACTGCTCATCCTCTCGTCAAGCTTCGTCTTCGACCGGCATCATTCTGTCAGCGAGGCTTTGTCAGCATTGAACTTCGTTGGCGCCGTCGAGAGAGAGATTGAGGAGTAAAAGTTACGAGTAAGGATTAAAATATCTATATCGGGGATATAACAGTTCGTCGAAAAGGAGTGATATCAGATATATCGAGATATATCGATATCCGGGAAAAAATATCAAGATTTTAAATTTTATTTTTTGAAATATTTAATTTATTAGATTTGCATACAAATATTACCAACTTCATCTATATTCAGAATGAGAATCTAGCTTGTTCATATGACACACGCTTGTCCACAAAAGTACAATAATCAGATCAAGACATATGACCCATATAATACGAATTTTAGTGCTGAATATGGCAATTATATATCTCTTTACAACAGCCGATTGTTTCTCCTATAAGTGGATAGTAAGGATGAATCAAACTGGATGATTGATCACAAATTTCTACATATTGATTATAGTCATATTGATTGATGCCTTCTTGGGATTCATTTGATATTCATATCGCACTACTTAAACTTATAGACTCAAAACTATGCACAACTGAACCGACATCTTGATCATCATTTGCACCTCCAGCCGTCCTGTCATACATGTTATCCTCTTGTGTTCCATAATTAGTACTTCTAAAGCCATGATCATCTTGAGAGGCATGACTGTAATTTTCTTCAGGTGGAAAATTATCCCAACCTCCAATTTTTGAAGATTGTCTATATTCAAACCCAACGTTTCCACCACCTTTTACGCTTCCATCGTATTCATCAACATCTGAACTATCCAGAGTATTTGTGCCTCCCCATGCATCATCACTGTCTAAATTGTCTTATGGGTTTCCCATAACTTCTTCAGATAATACCCTTTTCACGTTGATCCCATTGTTAGTTGCAGTTTCAACCACTTAGGATCAAGGTTGTCATCATCAAGGTGCATGTGCATGCATAATCCAAGCTTCAAGTGGATCAATGCCATCATGAATCGTTTCACTTGCAACATGAAGTAAATCGATATAGTTTTTTTCATTTATCTCTTTGTCCTCTGCTTGTTTATCGCGTAGACGTAACTTCATGTTGTAGTAGTACTATACAATCTTTTCCAACATCTTATATGAAAGACGGTTCATTTGCTTCGTATGGATAAAAGCAAACATGCTCCAGTTTCTCTCACAAGCTGAAGAAGCCGTCTGTGCAAAAAACGCATTACAATTCTTGATAAATTTGGTAATAATGCCCTCATTGTGACCACCAATCAGCTAAAAATGAACTATTATCAGTCTATCACTAACTATTTGAAGCAAATGGTCATTACCATATTTTTACTATGTAAAGTACAAACCTTAATTCCTACTATTTCTTATTTGTTTCGCCATGATTGATGTGAGACCACATACATTTTTACCATGATTTACGACGAGTTACTGAGGTTTAAGCCACTCTCGGTAGCTTAACAAGTAAATGACCATGTTCATTATTGAGTGTTTCTAAATTCTTCAAATTCCTCATTGAAGGCCTCGATGTCATAGTATGCATCGATACGAGTCTCCCAGTATTTTCAGAATATTTTTTAGAGCTTTCGTCTATTTTTTGTGAATTTCCAAAGTTCTTGGTAATTTTTAATTACCATTTTAGTAAATAGTTTTTACCAATTAACCATTTACTTTTTACCCTTCATTAAATCTGGACCGTCAGATTTTTCCAAGATCTAATTTCAGCCGTCCATTTCTCTATAAATAGAGAAGAGAGGTCTGACTCGGTCAAACCTCTCTTCCCTCTCCCTCCCGAGCTCTCGTCGCTCCGACGAGCTCTAAAGCAGTGCTCCGCCGTGTCCAGCCGCCGCTCAACTGCACACCACCCTCAAAACACTCCTCTCCTTTTCCTCTACCTAACCTTGTCCTCAAAATTCCTAGACAGCCACCGTGTAGGGAGATCGATCTCCACTGTGCACGGCGGTGAACGGCGAAATTCCGGCGATCCAAGCGGCGTGAAGGCGCGTAACCGGTATATTTCTTCTCCTCTCTTATTCTTATTTTTGTTCTTCTTCTTCTTCTTCTTCTTCTTCTTCTTCTTTTTCGTGTTTTTAAACCTCCAAATCGAGCCCTAACTAGAGTTTCCTCTCTTTTTCTCTATTTTTTTGTTTTCTGAGTTCTCGTTCGTGGTCCTCCGACGACCGTGTTTTTGAGGTTCTGGAGAGCTCTGATGAGGCTGGAAGAAGAGGATTGAGGCTGAGACGAGGCTTTGGGAGGCAGTTGGAGGTCCTTCTTGATGGGTTTAGGCAAGGAGGAGGTACTAGGTTCGGGTCAGCAACGAGCAGAGGGTGGAGGAATCAGTAATGAGAGCAGAAGGTGTAGATTTTGGATTGGAGAAGTGCAGATTTTAGGCTCAAGGGTAAGGATCCAATTTTAGGCTACTATGTTTGTTTGTGTTACTGTTTTTTGTTGCTGGGATGTTAATTTGGTGTTGTTTTGATCTTTTTTGACAATAACTTAGAATCAAAGAAAACGGGGAGGCTATGATGAAATTTCGGCAAGTTGACCGGAATCTGACAGAGGATTTTGACAAGTCACCGGAATCCTACAAGTTAACAGAATCTGGCAGAATGCCGAGGAGTTAGTCTTTGACTCTTTAAAACATGTCTTTTCCTTTGAGTCGTAGCGAAACGTCGGTTTAAGAAAACTTACCATTTTAGGAAACTTACCATTTTGGGAAGTTTCCATTTTTAGAAATTTGACTGGTAAAAAGAAAAGTCAATAAGGGTTAACTGGTTAAATTATGTAAAAATAGAAACTTACTAAATTGAAAACTTTCTATTTTAGGAAAGCTTTCCAATTAAGGAAACCCTCTTGGGTGTACTTGGTCATTTCCAAAGATTCTGAATTATCGTGTTTCGATATGTTCGAGTTAATGAAAAACGTAACATGTTGGTTAAACGAAATCGATGATTACTTAAACGGATTGTCAACGTTAATGTGGGTGTCCTTAGTAGTACGTTCATGAAACATTAAGCGACGCTTAAGTGCTTAATGTTTAATAGGAAGTAAAGTAAAATGAGTCGGATAGTTTAACCAGAAGTTAAGTCAAACACGTTGAAAGAACATTAATTGGTCAACCCTTAGTCAAATGGTAAATTCCTGATCAACTCAGGAAGGTTGGTCAACCTTTGGTCAAACTTGGTCAACCCTAGTCAAACCAAGAAAGGGTCAAAGAATGATATTTCTAGAAACTTGTTTTAACGTATCGTTTCAGCAGTTTATTAAAAGACTTGGAGTACGACTCGAGAATGTGGACGCTTTGAGGAACGTAACATTGGAGTTTGCTATGGAGTCGACATATCTAGATACAGGGAGCACACCCAATGGGTGAGCCGTAACCTTTCTGGGTTAGAGGATTTTTGTTTATAAACATATGAGCTTCATGATTTACTGATTTACCACACGCTTTTACTCGCATTGGTATGTAAAAGCAAAAAGTGGATCAAAAAGTACGGATCAAAAAGTGGTACCGTTGTCATGATTTCCAGTGTTTGGCCTGAGAGTGACATGATATAGTACTTAGACTTTGCTTCCGACGGTGTCGATGACTAGGAACCTCCATAGGGGCGATGCTCTATTTATATCCCCCTCGTTTACGCTCTCCTCATATAGAGTTAAGCGAGTCATAAGTGCGGCGTCCTATTATGAGTGATTTTTGGGCATTTGCTATAAATGGACGTTCTCGCTTCCATTCGTTTTCGGGCACATAGGTAGTTGGCCTCAGGTTGCTGTAAAGACAAATCTGAGATTCGACTGCCTAGATCTAGATAAAATCCTACAGGTGTCGCATGCATATTTATTTGAGCTCGGTGTGCACATATATTTGATTATTTTCCTCATGATTTGTGATGAGTTTTATTGCCGAGATTTCTCATGAGTTTTTTTCTCTTGAATATTTATCCTCTTGAATTTTTCACTTTTGGCGCCACCCTTTTATATATCTCGCTTTTGGGTTTTTCAAACCCTAGTGCGGTTCGGTTTCGGCCCTATCTGGGTTAGCGAGGACGAGTGCTCACCCTTACAATAGTTTATGGATGCAGGTACTGTGTACTGAAACGGGACAAGCATAGTGAGATTTTGGGGCATGATCTATTCATTTTGTCTTCATGTTTATTCGAGTGCTCACTCCTAATATGACGCTTTTCTTCACTTGGTTGATTCATTTTATGTTTTCCTTAAGAGTGTTGAATGTTTTATGTGTTGTCGCATGTTTTCAAAGTTGACCCATGTTTTATTTATCATTTTCCTCACTTCTGCTGTAAACTCTGTTTTCACCCGCAAAAAAGAAGAAAAAGAAAGTATTGTAGATTCTAGTTTTATTTTCGCTAGCCTTGTAGTTTCTGCCTAGTGTGTGGTCAATACGTTGAATCGATGTATTGATTGCTCATTATACTAGGATTACGACGGTTACTGCCGTCAACTAAAAAAAATAACAAAAACAATATCTAAAAAAATAACAAAAACAATATCTAAAAAAAATTAACAACTTGAAAACTACAACTAGTTTTTATGTTAATAAAAAACAATATCTTACACGTACAAGAATAACTACACCACCAGCCAAAGAATAGTGGGTTATACTAGGTTTTCTCTATAAAAAGATACAAAGAATATTCGAAGCAAAAAGAAATTCATAAAAATGCTATCTTAGACCTTAGCCTATCATGGACCACCAGCAAACTTGGGGGAAATGTGAAGTGGCTCACCCCTAGACGGCGGGTTAAGGAGGTGGCCGAATGCCGATAACCCAGCAGCACCAAGTTTTGGGTACGTGGTCGTTTAGGGCTGTGGAGCCGGAAAGGGAAAATAAATTAGATTAAATTTTGTTTGAAGACAAATAGGCGCGGATCGGCGATTCTCGTGTTTTTTCGTCTCTTGTCTTTTTATTAGCACCTCTGCAATCATGCCCCAAACATTTCAACTATTTCGGTAATGGACACACAGCCCTGTCTTTTTACAAGCTCACCACGCCTTTGATTCGTTCTTTACATTCATGCCCCTCTCCGATATCTAGGTCCTCCTTTGCGTTTTGTTTCACTACAGGGCTAATCATCATTATTGTTCAGCCCTACACCACAGAACTTTTTTTGGTCGTTGTCTACAACACAGAACTTAGAAAAAATGCTTACCGAATTTGGTTGCAACTACAATATGATGGTTTTATAAATAAATAATGTGCGTTATAAGCTTAAGAAATCATTAAAATTTGTTGATTTTACAACTTCTAAAGATTTATTTTACATTACACATACCAATGTATAAAGTAGACGGTTCAATTAGACTAGGTGTAACATTATTAGACCAATTCGAGATCAACACAAGCTAGTCTATTAACATATAAAGCTAGATTATCTCTACATTAAATATAGTCTACATGATGTATAATTACACCAATGTACTGTGAAATTTTGCCTTAGATGATCGATCATGACATCTGTGTGAAAACTTGCTTGGTTGTATGTTTCATCAAGATTTTATATAAGAATTATACACCCATTGTTTGGATAGAAAGATTAAACACAAATAATATATTTTCTTTAACGCTTACCACCACACATTCCAGGCCAGTACTCATCCCTTTGACGCAATGGAGCCAACACAAGTTACTTTGTAACTAAATATGATATACGGTGTTTGCAACCATCAATAATAAGTGCGGATAGTGATAAAATTCTATAAGTTTCCTTAACATCTACATGCGTTATACATATTCTTGTTTAATAGTAAAAACACATACGTGCTGCTCTAAAAAATAATAATGTCCAACTACCTCTGTGTTGTTATAGTTATGCCAGTATCACGCATCAACCTTATTTAAAACGTAAACTCAAAACATTTGAGTCACAGCTCAAATTTTACCTAACGTTCGCCGCCACACTACACCCATTACCTGGATCAGTACTTTAGTTGACGAAAATTTTTTGTCGGCTAAGTATAAAATTTCGTCGGCTAAAGTCTTTGCTGACAAAACGTCATCGGCTAAGAAGTCGTCAGGAAAAAGCCGTCGGCCAAGACTTTAACCAACGAAATTATTGTTTATCGTCAGCTAAAGTCAATTATTTAGCCGACAAAAAATTTTTCGTCGCTTAAAGTCTAGACTTTAGCCAACGAATTTTTGGACATTAGCCGACGAAATTTATTAAAATTTCATCGGCTATAGTTATTTTTTTATTTATTTAACTATTGCCACGAATTTTAATAAAATTCGTCGGCTATAGTTATTTATTTTATTTTTATTTAATTTATTTATTTAACTATAGCCGACGAATTTTAATAAAATTCGTCGGCTATAGTTATTTTTTTTCTTGTATTTTTGATTTTTTTTTCATTTTTACACCGGTGGTGGAGGAAGAGAAGAGGAGGAGGAGAAGAAGAGGAGGAAGAGGAGGAGGCTAAGAGGAGGGGGAGGAGGAGAGAGAGGAGAAGGAGAGGAGAAAGAGGAGAAGAGAGGAGTTAGAGGAGGAGAAGGAGGAGGAGAGGAGGAGAGGAGTTGTTGCCGCCGGAGGAGGAGAAAGAGTAGGAGGAGGAAGGAAGATGAAGAGGAGGAGAAAATGAAAGATATAGAAAATTTTAAACTTTAGCCGACGAAATACCTTAATTTCGTCGGCTAAAGTTCAAAATTTTAGTTGAAAAAAGTTCAAAATTTTAAAAATTTCCGTCAAAAATTTTGAATTAACTTTAGCTTACGAATTTTAATAAATTTCGTCGGCTATAATTATTTATTTTATTTATTTAACTTTAGCCGACGAATAACCCTAATTTCATAGGATATAGTTATTTATTTATTTATCTTAGCCGACAAATTACCCTAATTTCGTCTGCTATAGTTATTTATTTTATTTATTTAACTTTAGCCAACGAATTACCTTAATTTCGTCGGCTAAAACCCTTAATCCTAAACCTTATGCGTAGAAGCTTCAAACGAAAAAAAGTCGTGAAATAAGATATAACCAGAATGGTGAAATAAGTCTACGGTTGAAAAATCACGTAATTCCGGTAAAGTCTCGGTGTCTATAGTTACGGTTAATACAATTTAGGGGTTTGACTTAAGGGATTGACCGTCCGGATGAAGCCCTTAAATTTAGCGGATCAAGTTGAATTTTTGATCATAGACATATTTCAATATATTGATGATATCTGACGGTCGTATTTTTCTTTGTGAATTTTGATGACGGGAATCACAACATGTCTACTATTTACCATTATTTATCCATATGGGAAGCCCTATCATCAAAGGGTAAATGTCTCAAAATTATTAGATGGAAAGTTGCGTCTCATCATGGTGAAAGTTTGTTGTGTTGAAGGTTTGACCAAAATACCTCATATAGATGTAGATATGAGAGTTTTCGTGTGTGAAGTGTTTAGAAAAATTGCATTTTGAAGCCTTAAACGAACTCGGATGACCAAAAAAGCCCAGGTGTCATGACATTAGTACGCCCGTTCCGCTTGCAGATTGGTATCACAATAGTCAATTGGACACCTAAATATGCGTAGTGCAATTTTGTAACTAAAAGGTACTTTAATCGACAAAAACCCTAATTTCGTCAGCTAAACTTTTTAATTTTCGTCGGCTAAAGTTCACAGACTATAGCCAATGAAAAAATTAGTTTAACCGACGAAATTTTTTTTTGTCAGCTAAAATTCCACTATAGCCGACAAAAAAATTAGTTTAGCCGACGAAATAATTTTCTGTCGGCTAAAATTTCACTATAGCCGATGAAAATTTAACTAGGCCGACAAATTTTTTTTCATCGACTAAAATCGATATATTTTTGGTTATTTCGTCGGCTAAAGTCTTTTTTGGTAATGACCCCATATTCTATTTCTCACCCGTTGACCCAATAATGAATTCACATAAATAAATAATCATACGCAGGTATTCCAACTAAATATTTATCCATTGGTCAATATCTGAATATACACAACCCAAAACCTCACTACCCCCAATACATTAGTTGTCCAATTGAAGAAAACCATGGGCCATAACGCAATTTAGAAAATATCCGGGGTGCGAAATACAAACTTGAAGCAACGAATAAATATTTTTTCCCCCGTTGTTCCCTCCACATCTATCCGAAACTAAAAATTCCCTCCCTTCCCTCGTTTTCTGCTAGCTCTCTTCCCTTAACCCCCTTCCCCTCAAACACCCACTTTCCTCTTACCCCTCTCTCTCTCTCCTCTCTCTAACCCTCCACTTTCTCTCTCTACCCCTCTCAGAGATCCCCTCTTCCCTAAACCCTAAACCCCCTCCGATTCCCTCCGCCTCTCTCCGATTCGCCCAAACCCTAAGGATCTACCCCCTCCTTCCGCCGCTCGGCGTCTTCTCTAATTTGAGGCGTAACGGCGACGGTCCGGGCCGGTCGATCCACCTCCATGTCCGGCTTGGCTCGAGCTCCCAACCGACAACCAGCGCCTCCGCCGCCGCCCACCGGAGGGCAGATCGTGCCGCCGATGAGGCGTCACCTGGTGTTTGAGTCGAATAAGCCGCCGTTTTTTCCTCCGGCTGATTATCATCAATTCTCCGGCGGAGGTCAGCGGGCTGCGGACCAGGATCCGGAGTCTATTGTGGTTCGATCTCCGGTGAGTGTTGAATATCTGTGTTTGGATGTTGATGTGGTTTGGTTTGGTTTAGTGGAATTGGGTGTGGTGATTGAGTTTACAGCTGAGGGGAATTTTGATTTGGCTGCCTTGGATTTTGGGCTTTTTGATTGAGTGGTTGGTGGTGAGTTAGGGTTTGTCTGAGATGGGGTTCGTTTCGCAATTAGCTGATAGGTTCACTGTTCTGCTCATGAGTTGACTTTTTGCTAAGCCAGTGCTCTTTAAGATTTTATATTAAGAGTTTGATGTAATTTGTAAGTTCAGTTTGGGTCTCGAATTGTAAAATTGAAGAATGCAGATTGAAATTCGAGTTCGGGGAAGATTACATTAGGGATGTTTGATATGCTGTAGGTATGACTGTTAATCGAATGTTGCCTAATCTCGATAGAAGTCATTGATTTACAGAGAGCCACAATGGGATTCAGCTTGTAATAATCGGCTACCGTTTGGAATCAAAAGCTGCTTGTATGGTCCCCTCTCTGTTCATTAGGTGTATAGATTAAAAGTTACAGAAATGAATCGGGTGTAATGACTGACATAGGCTTGGGCTGTTCGATGCAATCATATGGTTTATCTAGTATGTTGTTAGCACTTGAAAAAGGAGCATATGACTCTGTGTGTTTGCACTGAGTCTGTCCTGATGGCTGGGAAAGCATACAACCTGGTTTATCTTTCTTACCAAACTTATCTTTATCTTTATGGGACTCCTTTATGCTTTGCCAATTTTCCTTGATATTAATGTTGATTGGATACTTAGTGTATGAGTAGCAAGAAAATCTTCCAGTTACATATTGTGGATGCATTCTCCATACTCCAATATTTATAGATCGGTTTTCAGATATTACTGCGTAAAAGAATTATCAAATGTTTGTTGTGCATTTGAACTGGTGTAATATCCTTGCGAAAATTATTAATATTCTTCAACTTTTGCTTGTACTATCAGCAATTTAAAAGGAAGGGTACATCAGACAACAATGAAGCTGAGAACAACGATTGGACTAGCAGTCCAGGATACAATAACAATATTCAAACTCCCTTTCAAACTCCTGTATCTACTACAAAAGCAGGAAGGGCAAACAATAGAACAAAGGCTTCAAGGGGCAAATCTGGGCCTCAGACACCTGCGTCAAATGCTGGTGAGAAATGTTCTTATCTATTTACTATTTAGTTTTCTGGGAACTTTTACCTTTCAAGGAAGGCTAGTCCATGTAAAAGAGTGAGCTGGGACATCCCAGCCAATTGTGTTAATCAAAGGTCTAGATATTTTAAGGGAGAAGGAAAAGGAATTTTCCTGGGAAGATATGTGACAATGGTCGTAAGTCATTTGGATTGATGGGTGCTAGCAGGAGAAATGGTGGTTCTAGCCATTACTAGGGTCTTCAATTTCATCCACTTCAGAACAGCTCTTTATCGTTAATCATCTCCAATTGAATGTAGCAGTTAGTTTTGTTGTACTCGCGCTTTTTTTGGTTCTGGTTGATGCTTTTGATGTTCTAGCTGGTGTATCCAGTTGATTTTTTTGGGGAAAGAGAAAAGGATAATGCACAGTAATTTGGAATGTAGGATCATTATTTTATTCTTCTTGGCATAAATATGTTGCAAACTATACATATCTTATAACTGCAATGATATCTAATTATGTTGCTTCTTTCAAGATGCAGGTTCCCCTTGTCCGCTTACTCCAGCTGGCAGCTGTCGTTATGACAGTTCTCTAGGTTTGTGTAGTTGACATGCGTTGTTTGTATAGGAATGATGTCAGATTTTCTCACTGAGGTAACTGTACTCTAATTGTCCAGGTCTATTGACAAAAAAGTTCATCACTTTGATTAAGCAAGCAGAAGATGGAATTCTTGATCTAAATAAAGCAGCAGAAACTTTGGAGGTATTCATTTTTGATTTGAATGTATTAATAACACACACACACACACCCTAAATATCAATGTTCTAAAATCCCCGCCTAGGCGCTAGGCGGTGCTTCACCTTTTCTGCTTGAAGAGTTAGAAACCGATTAATTTCCAATTAGTCCCCCGATTAACCCGCCTAGGCACTAGTCACCGGCTTTCTGCCCGACTAGCGCCTAGTGTTTTTTAGAACATTGTTAAATATTAATATTCATACACAAGCACGTATGTATGAATATTACATGCTTGTGTATGGATATTGATACACAAGCACGTATGTTACCAAAGAGTTGTCTGTCCAGCGGTCAGATACTTGGTTTGCTCCCAAGTGGTCTGGGGTTCAACCTTCTCCCATGGTACCCGCCCATCAATTGCTAGAGTTTCCAGTTTCTCAAATGTTGTGGGGTCAGGCGGGAAGCCTAGGGATTAGTCGGGTCAAAGATTCGGATACCCTAGTATCAAAAAATATATATTAAAAAAAATACACAAGCATGTATGTTGTTGTTTACAGACTGAAAGGTTTCCAAATGAAACAGGTCCAGAAGAGGCGGATATATGACATCACAAATGTCTTGGAAGGCATAGGTCTCATAGAAAAGAAGCTCAAGAACAGAATACGTTGGAAGTAATCTTATATAGTTTATTGTCAATTTTGTTTCTATGTGAATTCAATTCTAGTTCTAATAGTATCTGGAACACATTGAAACTTATGCAAGGATGGGTTAAATGATTGATTAGGGGATTTGATGCTTCAAGGCCAGGAGATCTGGATGCTGATCTCGCTATATTACAGGTATTTAAATTTTGATTTCACATTGTTGTCCTGCAAGGGCTAACACTATTTGAATCTGCTGTCCTTTATATTATTAAACTACTATTTTCTGTAGATCAATCCATAATCACAAACTGTTTGTTATTCTATAGATCCATGGTTAAAGGAAAGTCACACAATTTAGTATTCTTTTGTCATGAAGTTTGACGTTGTGGTCTTGTACTGCAGGGAGAAGTGGAAAACTTATCTTTGAAAGAGCGCAGCTTAGATGACCGAACAAGGTTTGTGTTGTTAGTTTTCTGTAAACATCAATTTCACGATCTTGGAACTATTGGAGATGCTGATGTTTTTATACTGGTGCAGAGAGATGGAAGAAAAGTTGAGGGATTTGAGTGGAGATGAAAACAACCGAAAGTAAGATCTTCTCCATCATTTCTGTAGATTATCATTGTTTTCTATATTCATATTCATCTGCTTCCATGTGTAACGATACGTTGTTATGGTATTCCCCCTACTCTAGGTGGCTTTTTGTGACCGAAGAAGACATTAAGGGCCTACCGTGCTTCCAGGTCAGTATGGTGCAGTATCTCCAAGTTCTAATATACATATTTCTATGATGTTTTAGTATTTTCCATTGAATCAATTATCCCTTTCCTGTCCCAGAATGAAACCCTGATAGCAATCAAAGCTCCACATGGAACCACCTTGGAAGTCCCAGATCCTGATGAAGTAAGTTAAGATTATAATTTTTATACAGAAGGTACGAGTTATATATTCCGTTTCTCTTCGATACATTACTAAACTGTCCAATACACACCAGGCTGTCGACTATCCACAACGGAGATACAGGATAATACTTAGAAGCACAATGGGACCGATTGACGTGTACCTTGTCAGGTACCATATTCTTTTTCTGTGGCTGATATAACTGCGTCAATACATTGATGGTTTTCTTTCTGCATAATGTATGCCTCTTTACATGCTGAAATATATTGAATTTGTTGTTTTGTTTTATAATTTATTTCTCTCTTTATTGATTGATGTTAGTCAATTTGAGGAGAAGTTTGACGATGTCAATGGAGTTGAGCCACCTGTTAGCTTCCCAACTGCTTCTGTTTCTGGCACTGATGAGCAATCAACAGCAGAAATGGTCGCTGGACATGACAGAGGAAAGGATATTGAACCTAGGGCGCAGCAAGCTCAAGTTGATCAGACGTGCCCTGATGTAAATACTAATCATGAATTTGGTGGGGGAATGATGAAGATTGTTCCTTCTGATGTTGATGTAAGTATTATTTTACTGATGAATTTGTTAAGTAATTGCAAAAGGAATGTAAAAATAGAAATCATACCAAGACTCAGAGTCAACCATATAGATAAGAGTCTAAGAAAACTGCAACTGTTGTATATGCTTGTGCGGACGGTTTTTCAAAACAATTAATATTCTCAATGATGTATATATGTGGTAATTCACGTATCTAGCGGAATATGATTATCTTTTAATGGCTGAATGTGTTTTTTTTTCTTTTTTCTTTTATACTTGCAGAATGATGCAGACTACTGGCTTTTGTCTGGTGTTGATGTCAGTATTACGGATATGTGGAGAACAGACTGTATCCTTTTCCAAAGATTTTTTTTCCCTTTTGCATTCACCCCTTGTCCCATTGTTTTCATTTTTTTTGCTTTTTGTTCTCAACCAAGTGTATATTCCTTAACTATGACAATTATAGCAGCTATTGAATGGAATGGGGAAGACATGCTTAATGCTGATTTTGCACTGCCCGATGTCAGTACCCCAAGGCCACAAACACCGCCATCTGGAATTGTTGAAGTGCCATCACATGCTGCTAACTATTCCCAAAGGTGAGTCTGGGTTTGTGTAACCAGCTATTTGTAGATATCTTATGTATCTACTACCCCATCCGTGGCCTTCCATTGCTGCAAAGTATTGCTTGCAGATGCAAAGTGATTGCCTGACAATGAACCTGGGGGAGCTTGTGGAAGAAGCTGGTTGGATGGCAAGCTGGGGAGTATTGTTGTACTGCAGTCAGTAATGCATTTGACCCCTGTTGTAGGAATAAGGACTTAATTTTATGATACTTTAAAAGCAGCGGATATTTAGCGAGAAATGAGTTATGGTGCAGTTAATAATCATAGGCTACATCAGGGACGACGCATTGCATAATTTAGTTGTATGATGCATGTTCATTATTTAATGTATGAGTTTAGTTTGGAAAATCCTCATCTGCCATTTTAAACATGATGCAGGACAGGCGTTATCTGATCATGTTTAGCATTTCGAAACATTGTTGAAATGATTGATGTACCTGTTGCCATACCAGTTTTGTCAATGCAAAAATGTCATTTTGACCGGTTGCTCCATCACCACCATATAATTCTGCATTTTCTAGCTATATGACATTGCTGTAGTGAGAAGAATTTGAATGTTGGGTTCTCCATTGTACGTAAGTGAGAGAGATCCTTGTGCTTAAGGTGAATTGTTTGTTTGGTTTGTTTCAGATTGAGTTTTGGCATTGAATATATGGAGTCATCTAGATATAAACGTTCCTCGTGCATAGGAACATGTGTCGAACTTGGCGACATGAACTTTCTAGCTCTTAAGAACAAGAATTATAGACCTGGATCACAGAGCATACCAAAATCTGAAATTAGCCTGTATCGACCCTAATCCTAACCCTGAACTGGCTCTGAGTCTGAGGTAGGATCTCACATTGAGCACCATATTGATGGAATCAATCTGGTTATGGCAAGAAAATACAGAGAAAGAGAGAAGGAAGAAAGAGTCAAGGAAACATGTTTTTCATTCATAACCATCCTCTTCCCAGATCTTACAATTATAAAAGAGTTTTGTGGATGCTGCCACCTGATACAAAGGAGTCCATGACTCCAAGTACGAAAGAGGACCATCTGATCTAGTCATGATAGCTGCTAATCTTGCTGCTATAGATTAGAGCACTAACCGTATAATTAAGAAAGTAAATAACATATTAGACAAAAGGATTGAAGGTGGTCCTAACACATTAGCCCGCCATTCTTGTACTATTACTGAGTGGTCCTCAGCCATGGCACGACGTGGAATGTTGATATGGTCTCCAAATTCATGAGACATTAGCAACGGATGCGAACTTAGGTGTTGTGACTAACAGACTAACTAGAGCTCACGTCAAAATTTCTATTACGTTTATGGCAATTATCAACACATAGCTAATGCATCTGTAGGACAGGAAACAAATGAAGCGAAGCGAATGAATAACAGAGACGATCAAAAGGGACACAACCAAGGCAGATGTAGAGGAACTAAAAGAAAACCACTACATGAATGACATCAAATGGCAAACAAAGAATGATCAACTATCAGATAAATCATTTAGCGACTAGCGAGAGTAGTCTCATAATACGCAATCCTGATACGTCCCATCACTCCACAAATGGTTTAAGTTTCTTGCTTCTCTTGGTGATGATGAACACTCCTTATCAACTGCAACTCTTTCATTGACGGCATGTCATCGAAAAGCCGTACATTTGCATTTGCTCTCTCAAGAGATACTAGTGTTGGAAACTACTATCCATTTAGACTTACATATATTCTCAGACACGTTGGATAACATAAGGTTGAAGAGCTTAGTCCAGGAGTCAGCCACCCCATATTCAAAAGCAGCAATAGAAGGAGTACCTTCGTAGAACCAATGCAGTGCCTCATCTACACGGATCCCCTCATTCGATGTATAGGTATAATCGAAAGGGATATGGATCTTTTTCCAAAAGTTAAGCTTGGAGATAGGCTAGCATATTGTTTAACAAGACGGTCATTACTCTATGGTAAGGAAGAAGCCATTGATTTGAAGTATAAGGTCTGGTAGCGGCTTATGTTGCTTTTACATCACTGTTTTGGTTTATCTAATATTTTGAAATTGTCTTGCTCGATTGCCCTCTTACCGATTCTGCTTGGTAGGGGAATGAACACATGTTTGCTTGCTTCGATAGTTACTCAATTAGCTAGGTAAGTATTTTGATGTCAAGTGCTTGTGACTTTCCCAACTGTCTTTAATTGCCTCATGAGAGTACATCATTACTTGAAACCATGTGTTTGGATGAATTGGCTTAACGTGAATCTAACTTGGGTTTTTGATGCATACAATTAAAAAACCTGCTAGATATGTGAGAGATTGGATTGACTTGTCATTTGTATGCTTCTTGTGAATTTTTCATTGGATGCATGACCATAGATAGAAGCTTGGCATGGATTGGTTTATAATATGCTAAAAAAAAATTGTTTGGCACAGCCTTGTTACAAGTATATATTTTCCTCGACATAAGCTTGATTATGGATTGACTTGTTACTTTTTGTTGTGGATCCACTTAGCTTGAGCATTAATTTGGCAATGTTAGAACAAATTTATAAGTATGAAGTATGTGAGAGTTTATGCTTCTAAGGCACGTTGTAGCTTTTTTTAAGACAATATTTGCCTACTATGAAATAGGCAAAGGAGATTTATCAAACATGTCTTTGGTAAACAATGAAGCACAACAAAATGTTGATGTTGATCTTCATTTTACACTCACAAAAACCAACCTACACTCAAATGTGCACTATTAGTTTCCAATAGTTTTAGTTTTAGGAAAACATTAAATGGTGGATATTGGAGACTTAGATCTTCTCAAGATTTTCTTATGATTCTTTATAGAATCTTGGGACTTATCTCATGTTGTACATAATACATCATTTTCACTTGTACCATTTGATTTTAGTCATATCACTTTATTCAAATAAATCTAAAATGTATGTACCTAAAATGACACTTTTTCATGATTCTTTAATTAGAATTATATTTTGAAAATATCTTCAATAGGCATGAGCTTGTACTTGAGATAAGCTGTGCTCGGCATGAGAGTGTGTTTGGCATTAGCATGACCTGGGCTTGAGAGTGTGTTTGACATGAGCATGACCTGGGCTTGAGTGTGTGCTTGGCTTGAGAGTGTGTTTCGCATGCGCCTGGTATTGTATATATGAAATTTTTAACAATTTGGTCATTATAAGAACAAATCTATTTCATCTTTTTGTTTCAAAGTCGTGTGTGTTGTCTTGAATGAGTAGAAAAACGGTCTTTTGTATCTTTGTAGTGTTTTGCAAGGATTACTTAACATGCAATGAGAGGTAGATCGAATACTGAAGATATGATGTTGCGAATTTTGAGAGTAGTTGTGCTTGATATGAGACGAGATGCGTATGTTAACTTGAATCTTGAATAAATGCTTGTTGATTGAGTAATGCCTTGCTCAATTTCTTTGAATATGATTGAGTTTCTTCTATAGCCAAGCATGGCTGCAGTGTTTAAGCTGCAGTGTCTCTGTGGATGCACTTGAATGCATCCATAAATGTGAATAAACATATATTGAGCGCTAACAACAGTAACCATGTAGCCGATTGTATAGATGTGATTGAATATAGGCTTATGCTTGGCATTTTAAGGGACTTATTCCTAAATGAAAATACTTCATGGACTCTGCGGCATCTTATTAAGCATGTTGAATTCCCGAATACATTGAATGCTTTGTTATAAACATTACCATGAAACTTCTTTTATCTTTCTATTCTCTATTGTGTATGAGACAACTTGTTTGCATTACTTGGTGTATAATGACTTGTTTTCCTGTGCTCTTATTAGCTAGCATAGTGACAAGTGATTAGTAGCAATTTGATGATGAACAAGGCTTGGTTTTGACGGTGAAATTTCTTTCTTTAAAAACGGTGAAGTCAGTTAGACGACATGAATTGCTTGAATTACTTAGGACATTGCTTGAGTTGCATGCTTAAACCATTTTCCTTGGATGCTTCAGTCTTTTTGCAAGGACTAAATCTAATCCATTTTACTTTTATGATGTAAAGAAGCAGACTTATAATTTTTTTATATTTTTTTTTCATAAGATGAAAGTTGTGCTTGAGTTTTCACTTTCACTTCTTCGGTATACTTGAAAGGTTTGTGTGTGTTTGTGCCTGATACTGATATGCTTGAGATCTGCGGTGATCTAGCAATTGTTCTTTCTTTCAAAATTGTTTGTTGTTGGTTAGCTTTGATTATTGTATGTTATATGGAATGATGCAATATACATGATAACATTTGTGAATTTGGTGATAGATTGGATATGAAGATGCTTGATTGGAGCAATAAAAGACTTGAAATATGGCTGTAAATGTTTGTGCAGAGTGATAAGGCTTAAAATACGGATGTAGATACTTGTGTAGAACTCAAAGTATGGTTGCAGGTGTTCATGAAAAATAGTGAAGGCACAAAGCATGGCTTTGGTTGCTGAATTTTATGTAGATAACAATGTTTGGATATGTATATGTATTGGTGTTGAAGCAAAAAGAACTTAAAGACAGAATATATCCGCCTGGTTGGAATTTGAGTTAGAAGTAGGTATATGTTTGGTGTTGAAATCTTGATATCATAGCTGTAAATGCTTGTATAGTGCTTGTTGGATTATTAATGTCTGCATTTGTCTCCTCCACACATATATATATATATATATATAGCTTGTTGGCATCAAATCCTGGTAGTAAAATTCAGCTGTTTAGCACCAAGGTATGAACATATAGCACAAATGCTAACTTCTTTGGTTTATATCAATCACCAAAAAAAGCTTGCATCCTTGCTTTCATTATCGAGTCATTTGGACATGAGAATGATATGATTGCTAGCTTGGAAAATTTGAGAATGATCAGCCTTAAATGTGTGATCTGGTAACGACGATTTTGTTTACTAAGCATGAGTACTGATTTGGATGGAACATAGCCACTTTTAACAATAGCGTGAGGCTTGGCTTGTTAGCTTGCTGAAATAGCATGCTTCCAATCGTGAGCTTGTAGTTGGTTGAGAATATATTTTGGGTAGGGGATGTTTTGTGCTAACTACATGAATGAAGGCCAACATGAAGGTTTTGAGTAAGTGAAACATGTTGATGTAAGGAAACAAAGTTATGATCCTCCCTTCTTTTCAACAGATTGAATGTTGTGCTTCATGTTTCTTTTCAATTCTTCTGTAAGCTTGAAAGTCTTCTTTTTAAATTTAGCTTGTAAAGTTTGCATGTTGTGCTTGAGTTTTGTCAATGACCTCACATTTTTTCTTTTTCTTCAGTATTGCTCACTGCTAGTTGGCTACAGTATATGAGTCTGACTTGAATTTTCTTTTGCTTTGAGATGAGAAAGGCTTGATGCATGAGTATAAGTCTTTGAATTTTAGGATGGATGAACTGCTGGAAGTAAAAGCCTGATTTGATTATTTTTTCCCTTCAGATGAGCTTGATGCTTGGGTGGGAGGCTCAAACGTAAAAGGTGGATGAGCTTTTGTCAAAGGTAATTATAACCAAATGATAATTCCCTAATGTAGTTGCTTGATTAAAAGTATAAGATTTGACTTTTGTAACATGTTTTTCCGACAATGAATATTACTTTTAAAGTGAGGGTTTGCACTTATATATGACAATGTATTATGCCTGCAGGAGTGTTAATAAATTGCTCCCAGTAACAAGCATAAAGATGAAGGATATATATTGGCTTGAAGCAGAGGAGAAGCTAGCTGCTAAAATCATGTCATAGTCCTCAGGTAAATATTTAAGATTTCAAAGACATGATTTGAGTGAAAATGCATATTTATAGGATACAAGAGGTCTACGACTACGAAGGAGAGGAAAATTGAGATTTCTTTATTTTGAATAGCTAGGTTTTGACATTTAAGGAGGGCCAAAACAATTGATTTCATTGATATCCTTTTCTGATGTAAAACAAAGGTTCACAAAAGAGAGAGAGCATGAAACTAAATCTTGTTTTTACAGAAATGAAGGATAAGAAAAAGTTTCTTCTTCGTAAGCATGTTTGCATCACTTTTAGACTTTGTTGTTGTTCTACTTAACTGTGCTGCTACTGTGACAGCAAAAACATATATGATTTAAGGGAAGTTATCATGCACCCATGGAATAAGAGCATGAAAAATTTTGTATGTGCATAGAATGCTGTTGTGAAAATGAAGGGGTTATGACTTAAATCACAACATACTTTCGAATTTCATTAAGCTAGCCCCTAAGTTTGCATGGTGCTTGAATAAAGGCTATTTCATTTTAGGTTTTCAATTACTTTCACAAAAAATGATGGCTTACTGATGAGTATATTGAGCTGATTTAGGTCTTTATTTGCAATGAGGTTGTGGTTAGTGAAGACTAAAAAATTGGTTCATATAAATGTTTTTCAAAATATGAGAATTATTGCCTCATATTAACAAGAATAAGGACTAAGATTTTGTGTTCCATGTAAGGATATAAAATAAATAAATAGGAAAAATCAGCTTGAAATGCTTGAAAGTGACTAAACAAAAGAAAAAGGTAGTTTTAAGGATGAGTATATTGAGCTGATTTAGGCATTTGTTTGCAATGTGGTTGTGGTTAGTGAAGACTAAAAAATTGGTTAATATAAATGTTTTTCAAAATATGAGAATTATTTCCTCATATGACCAAGAATAAGGACTAAGATTTTGTGTTCCATGTAAGGATATAAAATAAATAAATAAATAAATAAATAAATAAGAAAAATCAGCTTGAAATGCTTAAAAGTGACTACACAAAAGAAAGGGATAGTTTTGTGGAGAATGATGAGCTGTATTAGGCATGGTATTAGAATGAATAAATGTTAATATTTTGCCTCCCATGTGTTAGGTAAGTTTCATGAAGTATAAAGCGTGCATGCTTGAAAATAGTAGTGATGTTTGCTGGTTGTTCAAAATTTTCCTCAGCAATGATTTATAGAGATAGGGATCAATGAACTTGACATATGTACAACAATGAAGAAAATTAGCTACATTTGGATATATAAATCCTACATCGGAAAAAATTGGATATTGTTTGTGGTTTATAAGGGTTTGAGCTATTTTCATCATTGTCAATTGGTTTTGAATGTGAACCTCAGACTACTTTATCATGGTATTAGAGCATGTTACTCACTTCTATGTGTGAAGCCCAAAGGCCATACAAACTCCACGTCAACCTCAGATGTTGTTCACATGTTAAGCTTGAAAATTCACCACACGTGCGGGAGCATGTTGAGATATAAATCTCACATCGAGAAAATGAGACCTTGCCCGTGGTTTAAAAGGGTTTGGGCTACTCTCTCCATTGTCAATTGATTTTGAATGTGAACCCTAACTACTTTATTAGAATCTTAGTCACGAGATTCAAATGTATTAGATATGAAATAAAAGTGTGAACTGACGATGAAGTTATTTGTAGTGGATTGTTTAGTTTTGTTAACGTGCATGAGGTGAGATAATTTTGAATAATACGGCTCTGAATTTTTGTACTCAATATTAAAGCTTGAATATTGAATGAATAAATTTGATTTTGACAGTAAGTGTAATTTTTGTTACAGATACTCATGGATTGAGGTATTACAGTCAACACAATAAGCAATAAGCTTGTGTTACAATGACCTTTCGACATGTTTATTAAGAGAACTCCCCTTGATTACATATGATAAGTATTATTCAGGTAATGCATGAGTGGTTTCAAGCTAGTATAGAAGAATTTTGGAGTAAAGAGTGTTGTTGTTAAAGGAGCTCAGGTAGAAACACAACCTAGTCAATATTAGAGTCGTCAAAATATAGTATGCACTTTTGGTTAATGGTGTATGTCAGTGAGATAAGCCTTCCGAGCCCAAAACATGTTCCTTTTGTCAGAGTTGTAGGAAATTAGGCCCAACAAACTTCGAATGACTAAGAATCCTAAGAGGTCTACTGTTGTGTTCTTCCCGACAGTTATTTAACGACAGTGAATCGAACATTCTTAAAGAGGCTAAGTAAGATGCGCATGGCGTGTGAGCTAAAAAACACGAGTTTTAGAAGAAGAGAACCCAAGAAATTTGGATTGAGGTCTACTGTTGTGTTTTCTAAGGTATGGATTGAGGTATATAAAAATAAGAAATTTGGGATAGATATTGGTGGATTGCTTGAGCTTGGTGCTTGGTTTGCATATGTGCTTTTGGGGTTGTATTTGAATCTGAGAATTGTATGGATATGAGATAGGATAAGGGTTTGAGAGAAACATGATGGGATAGATGTTAGAACAGGAGTACGTATTAGAGAGCTTGCTAGTTTCCTTCTATTCTGATTGCCTTTGATTAATACCAACAATTATTTATAAGCAGTTCAAGCAGAGAATCTTGGTAGAGGTTTTTACTGTAGTGTAAAAGGGATAGCTTGGTTAAAAGCATATATTGGTTTTTGCATTGCTTCTAGGCTTGTCAGATTGTGTCTAAAGCTGAAATTGTAGAATAGACTTTGAAAGATATGATTGTAGGCTTTTGGAAGATTTCACGCAGAAAATTAGGAGCTGAGATTTTGCGGCTGTTTGCTTCATATTTTATTATGTGGATAGAATTAAACAGTTAATTTTTTATTTAATTTTGATCTTTAACAGGTTTGGTTTGGCTTTTTGGCCTCTCTTCTTCATTTATCCTTATTAGGAGTTAGGCCATTAGACATGAATTTCGGTCCAAAGTTCAAAATTATTAACGATCCTAAAACTAATAACAGAGATCTTAATCACCTCATGATTTTCCGTTACCTTCCATGCAACACCCATTCTTGAAAGCCCTAATTTGCATGAATGTGGTTTGGGTCCACGTGCATGACATGATACCTATGAGTAGAATTCGTTTTAAATTTTAAATTGGGCTTGATAAATAAAGTGAGCTTTCTATGTGGAATTTTAGGTCTCAACAAATATTAAAGCTTAACGTTCAATTTTTGAAAAACACTATGCACGTCGTGCGCTAACCTTAGGAAACCCTAGGTCTAACGAAACCCTATACAACCTTCATCTTCTCCTCTTAAAACCTCACAAATCCAACCCTTTCTTCTTTGAAAATTCATCACGCTCTTCCCTCTCATCGTGTCATCACTCTTGAAGATGTCACGACAAGCTTTGCTGC
Source organism: Comarum palustre (assembly GCA_951800085.1). Taxonomy (NCBI): domain Eukaryota; kingdom Viridiplantae; phylum Streptophyta; class Magnoliopsida; order Rosales; family Rosaceae; genus Comarum; species Comarum palustre. The sequence continues at coordinate 28,687,155 of OX637572.1, forward strand.
CTCCCTGGCTCTTGCAAGTAGAGTTGTTATTGACATCTCTCACCTTGACCATACAGATGAACCTCATCCCAATCTAAGGCAATACCTTCTACCATGTACCACTAACTCATCACAGGTCAGTGTTGATGATCTGCAAAGTCACTTCAAGAAAATCTGGATGCTGCAACGCCGCTTTCGGTTCTAGGCACCAGATCGGGATCTGTTCATCATCACCTTTGATATCTCGAAAGACAGAACAAGATCTTTTGGGGAGGTCATTGGTATTACCGCAAGATGCTGATGATTATAGATGAATATGAAGGCCTCAAATCCCCTACATCTATCCTGATGAACAAGCTCTACTTCTGGGAAGGGATTCTAAACATATCAAAGGCTCTAGAAAAGGATCGGTACATCAAGAATGTGTAAACTATTGCAGGTATGTATATCTACAAGGATGAACCACTCTTTGCGTCTATAGGTCGGATTAGGTTTAGGGTTTCCTATGCCCTAGATCGTCCTTTTTATGAGAAAAAAATCCTAAAATTATTGATGGGGTAGTGGAAGAGATTGAATTTCAATTTCAGAATCTTATTGGTGTGTAAGCATTGTAATCTGATTCAGCATGAGAATGACATTTGTGTGAAGGTTGGGAGGCAAACCCTAACCCTATCTCATCAAAGGTGGTTCTGCCGAGGTCTTTTCCGGCAAGCAGAATTGGTTTTATTGATGCAAGTTTTCAATTTAAGGGTACTGAGATGGCCTATACTTCTGCTGTGGTGTGGGGACTTTTTGACCCTTAACCATCCCTACGTAAGTTGATCATCATTTGTCAAGAGACTAAGCTCAAGGGTGTTGATACTGATTCTCTACCCTTGGTCGTCATCGACCAAGGAAAACAGATCGAGCAGCCAGCGATTGAAACTTTGAAACGTGGGAGCCCTTCGTCCCCTAGTGCATCTCCAAAGAAACTCAAGATGCTAATGGGGTCTGATGATGACCTCCTTTGTCCTTCCTTAAGCGACATAGGACTCCCATTCTTAGAATCACAACTAGGGCTCTTGGTCTATTAGATGAAGGCGAGAGTTCTGATAATGGCAATGTATCAGGAGTTGAAGGCAAGAAGAAGAGAGGACGTCCATTCAGTTATAAGAATGCAAAGACCCTTACAAGAGAAGAGGAGATGCAGGTAGCTGCAGGTGGTGTGACCATGCAAGCTGACAACATACAACCTAGCCCTAATCCTAAGGACAAGGAGGTTCTTTAAATTTTCTATATTTGCTTTGGACTAGCCCTTTAGGGCATGATTATTTTCTTATGTTTTTCCATTCCACCTTAGTTTATTTTTTTATACATCTGTAAGAATATACTTACATAATAAGTGAGTGAGATGACTAAATAGTAGTTTAATCTATGTACTAGGTGAGATAGTTCTCACTACTATTTGCCAATATGTAGATGAAAACGGTAAGGTATGTAATGACTGTTTCTGACTTTTGTTTGTTGATCTTAATATATCAAGACGAGATTGACTTCTAAAAAAATGTTTCACTTTCCGGTTAAAAAATATAAATAATTAGTCAAAAATTTTCACGTACGAGGTGCAAATAAACGGTAACCACTCTTATGTTGACTCCCAACATATCTAATAAACACTCCAATGGAGTTGTTATTTTTGACACATAAGTATCACGGCTAGTTTTTGACAGATATAGGGAGCTCCAACCGTAATGTCAATTCTCACCTGGCAAACCCCAATCCAAAGAGTAATGTCAAATTTGACCAACTGTCATTTGTTTTCTAATCATTCTTTCTCTCTCTTCGCTCTTCTTCCCGGAGTGTGTTTCTGGGTTTGAGATTAAAGAGGGTTTCTGGGTTTGGGGTTGAAAAGATCTATTCGGATTGGAAACATCTGTTCGGTTAAGAAAACTGTTTCTTTCTTTTATCAATATCGAAAAGGGTTTCTGGGTTTGCAACCATGGGAAAGGTAGAGAAGATGTTTATGGTTTATTGGAGAAAGATTGAAGCGCAGTGTGAGATTTCCGGGGGATGAGAATTGAGGAAGAAGAGATGAAAGCAAAAATATAAACTGATAAGAAAAAGGATTTGACCAGAAAAAAAATAAAGATAAGAAGAAGAAATAAGTGCGAAGTAGATGAGAGAGAAGAGTTTTGTTCATAACAAAATACCAGAAAAGATAAAAAGAATTACTCTTTAATTGTAAAATATTTTGAAAACTAAAAAAATATTTATTAAGAATAACATCTGTATTGGAGTAAAAGTTTGTTAAAAATAATTATGTTATGTGATATGTCAAATTCAAATTTGACACAAACAAAAAGACCATTGCATTGGAGTTGCTCTGTTGTCAATCCACTTTTTAGGTTCTTCCAAAATTTTCCATTTTCTGGATACTTTCCCAGGCATATTACATTTTTATAACTTGATCCACTCTAACCATTTTGCCAGTTTGGAACTTGTGCTTGAATACACCTAGAGCTTGGAACTTTGTGCTCCAGTATATATTGTCATATGACGCATCCTCGCCCCTTAGGAATTTAGGGAGCCACTTGGCAGATTCTTTTGGAATCTTTATAATCAACATAGTTAAGCCCGAACCTTGGGATATTAGCCTTCTCCCCACTCAAAGTCATCGAATAGAGCCCAATGGAAATAACCTTTGACATTCACACCCTTCCTGCAAAGCAACAATGAAATCATGCTCGGGTCTGACATATTCAGACCTGAGTCGAACTATCAAAATCACGCCTCACAAGTGATAGTTTACATCTAAGTTTTTTTATAAACAAAGATTTTTAGAAACTAAATCTATATAAAATCAAAATTTAACTACAATTCCAAAATCAAGCCCCATAAGTGATAGTTTGCATCTAAGTTTTTTTTATAAACAAAGACTTTTAGAAACTAAATCTATATAACATTAAAATTTAACTACAATTCCAAAATATATGGATTATGGTTAGTAATTTAGTAATTTTATTTACATTATTTTAAGTTCTCACGTCTTCTCTTTTCTTTTTCTAAATTTAGCATTTTTTTTATTCAACTTTTGATGTATATATAATTATACTTAATTTGGTTGGGCCCTTTATACATAATAGGAAGAACAATGATTTTTTTATTGTATTATCAGAGTATTTAATAGGAAGAGTAGTGATTTTTTCTTCTTTAGCCCCCTAGCACTCCGGGCCTCGAGTCCACCGCCTCTTCAGACTCGCATCAAGTCCGGGCCTGCATGAAATAAAAGTTGTACTTGATAGCTGGAATACAACAAGTGACAATTGTCTGTTATTATGTTAACAGAACAAAACGCCAACCAGAGCATAAGTACAACGGTTCCATCTATCATATTCTCAAAACCATGACCAACATGTTATACAAGAGTGCAGTTGACGCATGTAAGACAATTAGCTCGTTCGTCTTTCTCTCGCACAAGTTATGTGGTCATTCAGAATTATGTGTTTGAACTGACATTGAGTCATGTCGTCCAACATCACAATAACAGACAGCCTATGAGGGGAAATGAGGATCAGGACAACGACACTGAGCAAGAAAATAACTCAGGAAATCGGAGCATAACCAGAGTTAATTCGGTACGTCGTAAAAAACTTAAATGCACATGACGTCAAACATACGTTTATAAGTAAACAATTAACTAATGTTAGAGCCGTAAAAATCTTAAACGCACACACAAGCTTGGCTCTTTCGCACGCGCGTGCAGGAAGGCTAGGAAAGGAGAATCGAAGAATCGAACCCCAAAACTAAAACGCCCAGTCGCCCATCCCCTCAGGCATTCCGAGATCATTGGCCTCATACCAACAAGATCCAAACGACAACGAACTCACCAGCAGCTCCAAATGCGTTTGTGTTGTCCACGTGGACCGCATTCTAGACCCCGACGACCCGCACACCCTTGTTTACTCTCCTCTTTTTTTCCCTTATCGAAATTATTTAAATAAATTAATAATAATGCCCCTAACGAATAAAAGCAGATAGAGCGCAACCCGACGCCCCTAATTTCTCTCCCACGCGTTTTCCGCTGCTCTCTCTCACTATGGACGACCACACTATTCCTCCGCTCCGCCGCCGCCGCAACTCCATCTCCACCTCCGTCGTCCTCCCCTCCAAGCTCAGCCCCCTCTCCTCCACCACTCCCACCAACAAGCCCCGCCACAGCTGCAGCTTCCCAACCCAAAACGGCAGCGCCGCCACAAGCCCGTTCCACCGCCCGCCGCAGCTCGACCTGGAGCTTCTCAATACCTCCGACTCCTACACCTCCCTCAAGGACCTCCTCCCCTCCTCCGCCGCCGTCCAGTCCCCGACGCCCAACTCCGCCTCGGGGTACCAGATCTCCATCCGCAACCGCCTCGTCAAGCAGGCCGCCTGGGCCTACCTCCAGCCCATGTCCTCCACCTCTGGCCCATCCGGCCCACACTTGCTCCGTCGCCTCTGGCTCAAATGCTCCACCTGCCTCTCCCGAATCCTCCACCGCTTGCTTCCCTGCTTCCTTCTCTCCTAACATTTCTCCCTTTTGTGTGTATATATTTGCGATATTAGAGCATAGGAAATGAATGAATTTGAATTAAATATGTATTTGGATTTTCAGTAACACTTTCAGGGACCTGTACAATTTTTCCTCTCTACCAAACAATCACTCATCTTTGCCTGTGCCGCCGCCGTTGTTCCCTGTCGCCTTTGCAGCCGCGCCATTTGTAGACTGCAACGATCAATCAAAACATTGAAACATGCATTTCCAATTTTCAATACCCAAAAGTGAAATAGAATGTGTTACCTCTTTGGTCATTTTGGAGGATTGAGCAGCCATGTAGCTAACGAACTGGAAGAAAGCAGTCTGGCCGTAATGGGCCAAGTGTTGCCAGTAGAAAACGATGAGATCCCATACCCTTGCTCTCATCTCCATTATTTTATTGTCAATATCTGATTCGTGCTTTGATACATATGGCCTCAACAGGGTCTTGTATATGTACCCAGTTCCCTACTTAATCAAACAGTACTTACTGGTCAGAATTTTCTATCCAATTTTAGCAAAATCTGGACTATTGATTTTTCTGTTCTTACCCTGGTTTTTGGATACCAAAGATAGATGAAAATGGCAACCTTCACTTCGCCATACATGGGCAGCCTTCAAAGAGCAAATAGAGCTTTACAGATTCATAATGAAAATGTAGTATGTGATCATAGAACTAGAGAGGTTATTTTACCATGAAACGAATACATCTCCAACCCTTTCAAGAACTGTAAGCGTTGCCACAATGATCCTGCAACAGTAAGGGTAATGTTATTACATTGTATGGATGTCACGGAAACCATAAACCATAAACATCACCAAGACTCGTTCAATGTCAACATGGGCAGTTTTTCATGCCTGACATAATGAATGATAAAGACATGATTTCACGTACCAGTATTGACACCAAAACCTGAGTTCTTCAATCTCAACTCTGTTCTTCTCCACGATTTTGTAACACTCAAATGCAGGGTATGCATACCCAAAAGACAAACTGCGGCGACCAAAATCAATCAACTTCAAAAAAGGAAAATATAAAGGGTAAAGTTGAAAAAAAACAAAAAGAATTCAAACTCACATGAGACATCTGGTAAGCAAGCTCCCCAACATCTTCGATCAAGTCCTGTAAACCGAAACAACCATGTTATTGCTCTAATGCAATTTGGAAAAAGGCAGAAACAAAAGCCAGCAGAGAGGGTTTTACCTCTGCTCTTGAGAAGAAAGAATGGGAATCGAACACAGAATGCCCCACTCGATGGAAAGAAATTACAAAGAAGAAAAGCGATTCCTGAGAAGAAATGGGGCAATGGGTTTTGATCTCCGATTCTCTACAGGGTTATAAAGGGAGAGAGGGAAGCAAGAATATAATGGTGGAGAGAAATTCGCAGAGAAAGAGGAGTTTGAGATGGGGAAGAAATTGGCAAATCCGATCCCCCTAATTCTCTATAGCTAGGATTCTATTTATGATATGTACAGGGTTGGTTATGTTTGTGATTTTTCTATATTTATACATTTTAGAGAGAGATGAACAAAGATTTGGATAAATAAAGAAGAGAGGCTTTCTTGCGACCGACGCCTCCTCATATGAATTTCTCGGGATGCTTCACCGTTATGGGTTTCTCGAGGGCGGTTTGGTCATTTTATTAGTCACGACTCACGACCAAAGGGCATACGAACAAAATACATAACCTAGCTACTTAACATAAGTTTTTTCTTTGTGACATTCAAACCTTTAGGATGTGCATACGAGTTGTTGTTTCTTTCATATCGGATTTGTTCTAAATTATAAGTGTCATTCTTAGTAAAGAATCTGAAAATGGGATGGAGTGATTATTCTCATCTGATTTCATAGGTCGTAGGTAGGTGAGTTAGAAAGTCAACTCCTATTGTTCGGACCATTTTTCTAAATAAAAGACTAGATTTTCCTAGTCATAATGTACAGATGGATTAAGGGTGTATTTGGCATTTAACATCCGGTTGACTACCATCTTCTAAAAGAGGATTATGTTATAGAATACAATCAACCTTCTCAGCAAAAGGTGATTGGCATCATAAGAATTGGTCTAACTGGGTTTAGTTCAGTTCAACCATTCAGAAAGAGACAACCATTGTCTGCTTTCAGATAATATTCCACCCATGTTCTTTAATGAAAAATAGAATGCAGTCACCCTAAACTCTCATGCTATATGCACATACAAATGCCTAGATACTAGGGGTGTTATCCGTTTATTTTTGGTTCCGTTTTCATCTAAAACCGAACACCTTCGGTTTAGTTTTTGGTTTTTTAAAAGTATAAACCAGAAGCCGAATCAAACTAACTGGTTTGATTGGGTCCATTTTTCTTAGTTTTTTTTGCAAAATAAAAATAAATTCCGCTCAACATGAATTTATTTCGTTCAAACAAAAGAATTTTCTAGCATATTCATATTTAACTATAATTTTCACTTTAGAAGGTCGATTTTTTGTTTTATGAATTTTAGTCATTAATAGGTTATACGTAAGTGTACAACTTTATGAACCAACTATATAAAAGAAGACAAATTTTTAAAAATCTTGTGAAATATGATGTGATTGTTATAGTGAAATAAAGTTATGGTAGAAAATTCACGTTAAACCGATATCATTTTGGTTCCGATCAAAGCGGTCTATCCTATTTACGTACGCTTATGTTTCTTTATGGAGAGTTATATCCTCAGGAGGTAAACGTTCCCAAATTTTTACATGAATGATTACATCTTATCTATGCGGGAGTGTAACGTGTGGAAGAGTTGACCAAGCTAGATCACTAAGGGGTAGGTAATAGTGTCTCTATGTGATAAGGAATGTTGAATTAGAGTTGAGCGTTTCGATCGAACCTCAAACGTTACCGAATCTAGTAGCATTTTCTACCACACTCATATTTAACTATAATTATCACATCAGACGACCGATTATTTGTTTTTTGAATTTTAACTATTGGAATCACAACATGCGTACTAATCTAGTATAACTTATTTAATAGGTTATATGTAAGTGTATAACTTTGTGAACCAACTATACAAAGGAAAACAAATTTTTAAAAATATTGTGAAATATGATATGATTGTTATGGTGAAATACGGCTACGATAGAAAAATCACTTTAAACCGATAACCTTGACACTTTGAAAAAAAACAAACTAATGTATAAAATTGCAATAAAAAAGATGAAAATACATTGAAAGTTCAAAGTTCAAAAGTCATACATCTTAAACACAAAATATAGAGTTCCTAATTCAAAGTTTTTGCAACATTGACCGTTGACTTCGGTTTGAACGGTTCAGTTTGGTTTTTGCTGGGCTAAAACTATAAACTGAACAGAACAAGAGTGGTTTGGCTAGGTTTTTCTTTTCAGTGCGGTTAATTTTGGGCGGGTTTTTTTAGTTCGATTTTCGATGCGATTTTTTTTTCGATTTTTAGAGTTGAAGTCACACATCTACTAGATATAAGAGAAAAAGCTTATGTGTTTGCAAATTTGACCCAAGTAATTAGCACATATGTTTATTTTTCATCTGAAGTAAACAGAGATAGATGATGATAAGATTGTGATTGTATGAGAGAGCCCCATTGTTTATCATTGCTTTTTTGGAGAGAAATTAATAAATTCATAAATCAAGGGATAAACTCAAATTACGAAGTCTGCAAACGTGAGGCTAAGAAACTACAAATTACAAAAAACATGGTTCTCCAACTCGATCAAACTAGAAAAAAGTAAGAAGAAATCGACGACTCACTATATTATAAACTAGAGGCCCTACAACCAAAATCATAAATACAACAATACCGGTAAATCTACCAGACCCAACATCCATGTTTGCTAGTATTGTCGTCGCCATCGCCGCCAACTTTCGTGAAGTAGTGAGGAGTACTAAATCGAAGCAATGATGCCCGAGTAACTGTTGCCAATCCATTCCAAATACACAGATCATTTGAAAACCTACGCCGCAAAGGAGGAGCTTGACCACAATAACACCAAACAAGCCACCATCAAAACCCAAGTAATGAAGTAGTTGTGGTTGACGAAAGAGGACCGAGAATAAAAACCATAACCAAAGAAAATGAGGGGTGATGAAGCCACGCATAAGCACCCATAATCTAATAGGTAAGTGCCGAAATGCACTTTAAGCGTGCAGTTACACAAGCTCTCACGAATGATATCAATGATAGTCTATGAGTTGTTTTGGTGTTGGGTGATCAATAATCTAGAAACAGTTGGAATTGTTTGACAACAATATGAGGAACTAAGTCCTCCTTAACTAGATGAGACTAGTAATATCCACAAAACGAAAATTTACCACAAAGGTGATAAGAATCCATAGCACGAAACCCGAAATAACATGAAACTGAAATAAACTGTAAAAGTAAGATAGATACCTCATGTGAGTCTGTAACCCAATCTCAGGTTAAACCCCAGGCCTAAACCCAAAGGACATGAGGTCAAATCCAAGGTGGTTGTAACTAGACCAAACATGCCCAAACAACCAAGGCAGCAATCTTTTGCATTGCTCTCTCACTCGATGTCGGTCTCTGCATCCACTTTGTCTCGTCGCTGTCGTACTGTCTCAAAGGCTATCGGGAACAGTCTCTGAAGCGCGCACTAACCCTTTTCTCCACTCACCCAGCAACCATCAAGATCGAAGTTAGTATCTAGATTCAAATAAGATCAGGTGATGTACTTTTCATCCAGATTCCATAGTGAACCAAACAATCGAACAACTGACACCGACCCAACCATCGGACTTCCACCGCCGACGAGCCACTACTCAGACTACAGACAAACTGATCGGAGACAAAAACCAGGACCATTAGAAGACCTGGTGGAATACCTGCCTTGCACTATCGTAGGCTAGTCATATCGTCGAACCATCGACGCAGAAGCATCCACCAGTAACCGTGAGGTGTCACACCAATCCCGCAACTCTCCAAACTCTGATTTGCACGTCTTCCATGCCAGATCCATTGATGCAGCAACAAATCCATGTTGGAGAGGATGTACGTAAGAACTTCTCTTCGATTCGAGTATTTGAACCAAGAATACATCCACAGAGCAGTGATTAAAATCTTGTTCGATCGCAGCCATCGTACGCCTACATGGCCAGAGGCCGACACCAGCATCGCGACGTAGCCGGACAAGAGGGAGAGAGCACGAAAGAGAATTCTAGGTTACGCGCATGAGGCGCGTTCTATAAAAGAAGAAGAGAGTTGTTTAAGGAGTTCTAACCGTTTATCATTGCTTAAAACGTGGTTATAGGACCGTGGTTCAAACATAACTAAAAAGCATGCGAAATTTTGAAATTTTAAGCACAGTAAGTCAATAACCCAAGATGCATCCAAAACATAAGAAACATAGGAATGTAATTAATACTTTGTAAGGAATAAAAGCTCATCTAGAACAAGTACTTTCGGTAATGTAACATAGTCAACTTCACAAGGTAAAGTATCTACGTATAGTACATGGATAATTGATACAATTGCATCCAAAGATTAAAATATCAATATCAGGGGATATATCGGTAATTTAAAAATAGGAGATATCAAGGATATCTAGAAAAAATATCAGAATTTCGGGAAGAATTTTTTTTCTAAAATATTTAATTTATTATATTTACATATAAATATTACAAACATCAATTTTCAACTACGTCCAGAATGAGAATCTAAGTTGTTGATACAACACATACTGGTCTACAAAAATACAATAATCAGACCAAGAAGTATGACACATATAGTACGAATTGTAGTGTTTAATATGATAATCATATATCTCTTTAGAGCAACTGGCCGTTTCCCCTGTAAATAGATAGTAAGAATGAATTTAGCTTAATAATTGATCACCAACTTGTATGCATTGATTATAGCCATAAACATTATACCTATATGATTGTTAAATTCTTGGGATTCCTTTGAGGTTTCAGTCATACTACCTAAACTGATAGACTCACAACTTAGCGTAACTGAAACAACATCTTGATCATCATTTTCACCTCCAGTCCTCCTCTTATACATGTTATCCTCTCGTTCTCCATAATTAGTTAACTACTTAATTAACTAGCTACTGATATTTTTAATTTAATTCTTTTTATTAGTATGTTAAACTATTTAGTATCAAAGACATGCATGCATTGAAGAAAATCCCAATATTCCAAAATCTACTTATATTGTATTGAAATCATGTTTATGTAATATACGGTAAAGGATATTAAGGATATGTTCGAGGCTCCCTAAGATTATTTCAGATTTAATATCTACAATAAACATATGAACAAGAGGAAGAGGAGGGTTGAATAATCACATATAATCTATGTGAGGTAATCGTATTAGGGCTCCTAATTGTCAAAACGATATCTATCTTATCTCACAAGTCACCATTCCACATTTATCTTTTTTTTGTAGTGTACTCACTCTTTTTTGTAACTCGCAAGTGCAAATATTTCCTCACTTCTTTTCAAGTTTGATAATTGTGTAGTGTAATAGATCTATCTGGATCCAAATATCTCTCAAAGTGAACCGTTCTCTCCTCGAGACCCTCACTCTTTATTAAGATACACCTCGAGGGAACTACTTTTCGGGTATCACTCAAGTGCTCAAGCCTCACTCTTCATTGGGATATACCTCCAGAGAATTACACTATCACAGATATCACTCGAGACCCTCACTCTTCATTCAAGAAATTACTTCTCTTCTGGATATTGAAGAAATTCCTTATTTGGAGCCCCCAAGTGTTTGGGTGCACAACCTATGTCTATATATTGAAGTCGCAACTTAGCAAGCTTGATACCATGCAAGAAAGCGTATTTTTGTGGGTTATGCAGAGCTTCAGAATGACTACATATTATGACCCATTCACCAATACATATATCTATTAATGTCTCATTCCGTGAATCTAAGCCATATTACTAAAGATGAGCTTCTTAGTCTTCCCTTGCGAAGAGAGAGATCATTAGCTCATCTTTGAGTTTGAAAAATTTGAAGAGTTAGAGATATTGAAAACTCGTTTTTAAAGAGTAAACTTTGAAAAAAAAACTCATAACAAGCAAAAGATATTTAATATCAACAAGCAATTGCTCAACTTAGTTGGTTAAAGTGTTTATCAACAACATTGAGGTTACAGATTCAAACCTCATGAAAATATGTTAGATTGTCAGATTTGGACAATGTTATGATAAGTGAGTGTCACATATGACATTAGTTTACTAAAATATTTTGTAAACGGTGTCATATAATTTCTCATTATCTCAAACATTCTCCACCTCTAGGTTCTATGTCATGTTTCCTTCAATTCAGTTTTTGTATTTACTTGTCGAATTATTCATCCCTCGAACACCTACAAACTCTCAAAGCACGCAGAAATGCTTTACACGATCCCCTCTCACTCTCTTACGTTTCAGGAAACTCTTCTCACTTTCCACTACTCTTTAACATACCCACTTTTGTTGTTTGCATTTTCATCTTCCTTGTTAGAGCATCTCTAACGGTCTTAGCTATTATTTTAGCTAAATTTGTTGAAAGTTAAATTTAAATAGCAAAATATAAAAATTGTTAAAAGCTAAATTTAAATAGCAAAATATAAAATTTCATTTTAAGCTAAACTATAGAAACAAAACTATTAAATAGCTAAACGAGATAGTTGGTAAAGGCACTTCAGGCTTCCATCATTCAATGGGAATTAGGCACTTAGCTTAGCTACCAACAATTACGATACCTTTGAAGAGAAATCCAGTTGTTGATCCTCATAAAAGGCAAAGGCTCTCTAGATTATATTGCTGGATTAGAGAAATGGATCACGGCATTTCACATCCAGAATTCGAAGTGCTTCGAGAGAAGAAGCGTGTTGCATTTCGTGTATGCAATGTTTCAAGGTACCTACTTTTGCCTCCGAATTAGTATCAGTGATTCTGATTTTGGTTTGTTTAAGCTTTTGGGTGATTTTCTTGCTCAGTTATACTACCCAAGTAATGGAGATTAAAGCTAACAGTCCAACATTTCAAATCCTATTCATCCCTGGAAATCCAGGTCGTTTTTTGACCCTATCTGTATCTCTAATTGTGTTATGTATGTGACTGATTCAGTTGTGAGAATTACAATTGGGTAGTTGGGTGTTGCAGGTGTTGTTACATTTTATAAAGATTTTGTGGAGGATCTATATGAGCTTCTGGGTGGAACTGCGTCTGTGATAGGCAAGACTTGGGTTTTTGTTCTATGTTGATTTAATTTTAATCGTTTGAAGTTTACAACTGTTCTAATTTGCTTGCATTGTTCCAGCTGTTGGGCATATCTCACACGCCAATAAGGTGTTGCAGCTTTTTACTTTTGGAAGATATAGTGTTAGTCTTTGCATGATTTTTAACTTCTGGCCCTGCTGTGATTATATGAAGTATGGACTCAGAATGGAAGTTAGTGTGATTTGTGTGGCATTTACGGAATAGCTTGTGTTAAGTTTTTGCTCAGTGGACTACCAATGTTATAAGTTTTTAATAGCCAGAAGGGAAAACCAAGAATATACAACTCATGGAGTTTATGTTATTCTCCCCATCTTTGGTGTGTGTGTAAACTAAGAATGATTTTTTTTATCTCTTTTGTTAATTCTAAGTAGTCTGTACAGATCAAAGACTTGATGGACTGGAAGCCACTACCAGTCTTCTTGCCTTTTTCTTGGAGAGCCAAGTAGGAGAAATTATATGCTCTTGAGAACTATTATTATATGAAACACTGAAGTTTGAAGGGAAGATTATGTTCAAATGTTTTTTCAAGGGCGATTGGCAGTCTTGTGAACCAATACTGCATTTATTCTTGAAATTTTATTATTTCTTTCTAAAGCTTAATAGTTATATTGATCACATCACTCTCTTTATGCTTCTGATTTCTGTTTTCAGCCAACTGTATGGCACATTAAAAATTAAACTATAAGAAGCATCCAGTTGGTCATACATACTTCATTGATTTCTATCAAGGGTATGATTGTTTGTTTTTCTTTTCTTGAGTAGAACTGGGAGCATGGAAAGCTGTTCTCATTACAAGACCAGATTATTCGCAAGGTAAACTGATTGCATTATTGGTGTATTTGGTGGCCACTTAAAAGCGTCCTCTATGAATCGAGAACAAAAGCAGATTAAATGTTACACCTTCGAAGTCAAACTCCTTGTTAATGGATCTGCTTATTGTTGGACAATGTGCTAAATGATGACAGAGTTGTGAACAAATATCAAAAAACTATTGAATTGGGTATCTGTGAATATAAGCTTTTGTTTTATTTCATGTACAATTACAATAGTTTCTTCCTGAAGAAATTTAAAATTCAACTTCCGGATGTGACTGTGGTCTCAGATCGTATTTTGTTTCTCTTGTTTCCAGTTTTTTCCCAATGACACCATTAAACCAATTTTCCTATTTGAAATGTATAATACTTGGTGTCACATATAGTTATGAATTCAATATGTGCTTTTGCAGATGGACTTCATCAAACAGGAATTGCTAAATACTGCAGTCCCTTTATTACTGGTCAGATCATTTTCTGTCTTTGATCTATTTCTATTTTCAATGTGATGTTTTCTCTGGAAAGAGCATTTTTGTTTCGAGAAGAGGGTCCACTTTTCTCTTGTCCACTTTTTTTCCTTATTGTTACTTAGGGTTTTCATGAATATAAACTACATTTCTGAATTTTCAGTACAAAGAATAGATTATGATCATATCTGTCTCATTAGAAAGCAAGTAATCAATCAGTGTCAGTAGTGATGCTCATCTATGCCAAATGATTGGGTGACGAAAATCTCTCAGCATTTTCCTGGTTGTTTTGGAGTAGTATTCACGTAATCTTTGTTTTGCTGTCTGTTTCAATTTCGACAGTATGATATCAGGAAAAAATTAGAAGTATTGTGTTCTTCACTTATTGGTTTTTATCTTTTCTTTGTAAACTCAAACTTAATTTGCTGCAGTTAGGACATTCTATTGGTGCATATGTATCTATGGAAATGTTTAGAATGTTTCCAGAGAAGGTAAAAGTTGTTTACTACTCATCTGTCATACACTCATACTTCTCCTATAAGTTTCTCGTATTGGAGGACTTGTCCCCTGACATATTTTGTGGGCATTGTAGGTAACTTATTTTGCCGGGTTATATCCATTTGGCTTTGAACCCACAATCCACAAAGCAGTCTTCTATTCGGAAAATTGCAGAGTAAGGTTCTTTCTTTGTTGTGAGTGGCAAAGCTTTTGATCTTGTAGTTTACATTTAGTGGCATCTCTCTACTTCATGCCCATACGACAGACAGTTACTAGTGTATGCTTTCATATTAGCAGTCATCGCCCTTGTTATATGCTTTGTTGCGTCACTTAACATGTAATGTTTAATGAGAAACTACTGAGTCAGTTAATATTCAACCTTTTATTTTGGTTTCTCACCTGGTTCAAATGTACTTCACCTGGTTACAAAAATTTGTGTTCTGACAATCTACATAAGGCATCATAGAGATTTAAGACAAAACAGTGTGTTTCAGGTGTCGCTTTGTATGTGTTGCCTTGAGCTTTCTTGTTGCGCTCTTGGGGTTGTTGCCTAGATCACTTTTGAGGTTAGTTGTGCTCACATTCATTGGAAAGTCATGGTCAGCTGCTGCAGTTGAGGCTGGTTGCTCTCACTTAGTAAAGGTAATGCAATCTGTTCTAATAGATTGATGTTGTCTTGTTAGGTCATTCATATTTTGGAAATGTCATCATTTTTTTCCTGCATGGTTGACGTTATCTTTTAACTATTGTACTCCACTATCACATAGTTCTTGCCAGTGCATTTCTTTTGCATCTTTCTGTAATCTTTGATTTGTATATGTGCAGTATCACACCATGAGGAATATTCTATTTATGGCAAAGACCGAATTCCAAAAGGTAAAGTTCTGGCTTTGTTATAGAATTTGAAAAAAAATTAATTTATGATAAGGTTAAGCCATATGCCCATATGTTTTTGAAAATAACTGTAGTAAATGACTAGTATTAAAATAACACCCGGGTGTCATCATGTTGTTATAAATGGTTGATCTTTCTGATGCTGATATGTATTGTTACTCAATATGCCTTTTCAAACATTATGCTGATACGTATTTTTGCTTAATATGCCTTATCAAAAATTATCTACGTACAACTACTAATTTCCATAATATTCTAATCCTCTTTTTTTTTTAAAAAAAAATACTAGCACAAATGCAATATACAGGTTACTTGGTCTGAATAGTGCATTCTTGTTGTGATTTGATGAATTTATACTTGGAAAATACTTGTGTCCGATCTAGGTCGGACACGCGTGTCCGATCTCTCTTATTTACATATTTTTAACAACGTCATCGTAATCTTAACCGTTCAATAGTTGAATTAACCAATTAAGATCACATTTGCAAAAAATCAATGTAAAAGGAGATTGTTTGCTCAGCCGAATGCATCAAACAAATGGACAGTTCTTGTTAAAGTTAAGACCCTTATGATCAGCCGTTCATTTGATTGATGCATCTGGCTGGGCAAACGATTTCTTTTTACTTTGGTTTTTTGTAGAGGTGATCTTAATTGGTTAATTCAAGTATTGAACGGTTAAAATTACGATTGACGTTGTTAAAAATATGTAAATAAGATCTAGGTCGGACACGTTAAAAATATGTAAATAAGATCTAGATCGGACACGCGTGTCCGACCTAGATCAAACCCCAAGTATTTTCCTTACAACAAAGACCAAAATTGATTCATTGTATAGTTTGTGTAGGAAGGTTAAACTTCAAGCATATTGTGCTTATCATAAGGGCATCGTGTCTTAGCTTTCAGAAACACCAGATTGGACATTCATGGGAGAAAATCAGCACAAGATTGCATTTTTGTTCGGCATGGATGATCACTGGGGTCCACTGCAAATGTTTGAAGAGGTAATTTGAGAAGTTATCTTGAATTCATATATTTAAGAAAAACCATGTTTCAGAAATTGTGTGGGAACTTGTCTCTCTGCCTGTTAGTGATAAATGTGTGTTTAATTTGTGCATGCATCTATGCTCTTAGCCTCTTCTGAGAGCTGAATCAGCTAATTCATGAATCCCAGACCCCTGCTCTTTTTAGATTCAGCTTTGGTTGCATTTTGGCTCTAACTCCGATTTTCCAGAACAGAACTCAAGTATAGAAATGGGTTCAACAAAGACCTATAGCCAGTCTTTGTTATAAAGAGGGTTCATTTAATTCTCTTTTCTCTAGTTCTGTTTAGAATTATAACAATATTGGACAATTAAAAATAAATAAATCCCTTTCTGTAGGAGCATGCTTGGACCAAACAACTTCTGTTCTTTTTTCTTTTGTCAATGAAGTTGTGAACTTGTGACAGATTACTGTATTCTAACTTGGTAATCACAAGGTGTAATATGATAAACTTGGATGGATGTCATTTGAGAAACCATAATGATTTTTATAACTATCAATAGTAGAAGACTTTCTTCTCAATCAGATGAAGATAATGAGAATGCTGTAAACTACATATCAAATAGATGCTGCTAATGTTGACATAAATCTGTTACTGATTAGACTTGATGAGACTTAAGATGATAAGTTGTTCTTCATCGTCTTGCTTTTGCCGGTTTTTCATCGTGAACATCTGAGCTTATTTTGCATACGCGTGGTCCCAGATTGCTAAGCAGGTCCCTGATGCTGCTCTATCAATTGAAAGAGAGGGTCATACTCATGCTTTCTGTTGCACTGAAGCTGGATCGTTGTGGGTTGCTGATCATGTAGCAAGCTTGATTAAGAATAAAGTTTCACTGTAACCCTAGCCCACCATGTTCTTCTTTAGGATGCAAAGATTAGGCTTACAATTGGATGGATAAGTCAATGAATTGTGTCTACATTTGATTGTTGCTCACTTGCTTGGTTGATGAGATTATACTAGAACTCTGAAAGCGCCAACAAAACTAGCTAGGCTGCTTCCTTGTGGACATTATCACATTTCTGGCCTTTTCTTGTCTGATAAATAAATCTTTTTATTTCACATTTACTAGTCACATTTTTTCACAAATGAAAGATACAATGATCACGGTTCTTGAGTCATCACGATTTTGTGGTCACCACCCGTTATTTGACGATGTTTTTGTCAATGAGAGCCACACGTTAAGACAAGAAATGATAAACGATCGATATCTAGGTTGTTATTCCACTCCCTCACTCTGCCACCTTGTAGTCCTGTACTGCTTCTCCAATAACCCCATTTTTTGTTATAAAAATGGTAGACGGGATGTGTTACCACTTTCGGGGTTAGAATATGTTAAAGGTCAAACCTCCTCTCTATTGGGTGTTCTTCACTTGGCAAATTATCAAATCAGGGACTTCGCACATTGGAAGTACTCTCTGTACACATTCGCCGTCTTGACAAAGAGACATGTCCTATTTTTACCTTCAGACCAAACCCACATGGGTTCCAATAACCCCATTTTCACTGCTCTCATAACACTCACTACATAAGGGTGAAATTAACTTCATAAACAGAAGAGAATGATTACAAGCATAGGTTTGCTCAAGCGCGGGATAGCCGTGCGGGACGAAACAGTGACAGTTGTCTGATCTTTAATGAATTGATCGTGTCCGTTTGAGTTCGTTTAATCTTGTCCGTTTAATCAATTCATTAAAATTAGACGGCTATCACTGTTTTATCTCGCACGGCTATCCCCGCTTGAGCAGCCCTGATTACAAGCAATCCTAGTTTCAACACTAGTTTCTTCAATTTCTTTATATTGAGTCGGGCTTGTAATTCGAAGTTACAAAATCTATGTTTGAAAACTTCATGTATATAAATTCAACCTAAGTGCACGTATTCTTATCAAAATTTTCTATTTTTTCATGAAGGCTGAAATTTACACATTTTTTTAAGTTCCACACATTTTATCCCACTTTTTATTAAAAAAATATGTAAAATTTCATAAATAATTTGAAGTATTAAAACATAAATAATGTAGACATTTCACTCCCATTTTTCATTTGCTCTTCAGGTCAATTTTATAAAATTTTCAGTCAGGTTAGCCGATATCCACCGCCTCCCTTACCAGAACATGTCCCATACTTGGTCTTAAATATTATTTAGCTGACCATTAAAACAAACTAACTATGAGCCTTTCTTCACGTGAGAGAGGCATCTAGTCAAAATTAATGTCCAGAAAAATTGATCATGATTACTACCAAGATATCAAATCTAATCTATTGCGGTTCAGATCAGCCTGTCATTAAAGAGAAAAACAGAGCTGTAATCATAGCAAGCACAGGGACCCCTCTGGAGAGCTCACATGCCCGCTTGCTTTTATATACTCAATCCCCATTACTTGTTCATCCTCCTCATCCCAGCTCTCACTCTTCAGCTCTCACCAACAATGCCTACCATAACCAGAAAGAAGCTCCTCAACACTGTCACAGCCGTCGACATAGGCTGCAGCAGCTGCAGAAGACCAAGGCTCTTCCATATGTTCCGTAACAAAGCAAAGCCCGTCACCACCAAGTTCGGCGGTCGCAAACAAAACCACCACAACTACTCTTATGCTTCGAGCTCCTACAACAAAGACTCCTCCACCACCACCACATTCTCCCCCAACACCGACGACTACGCTTCCTTTTCCGACCGCGAGACCGTCGCCAAGACCGCCACGCCCGTCAAGGGGTTCGGCAGAGTTGGCGGGGAGAGCGTCGCGGTGGAGAAGGACTCCGGCGACCCGTACTTGGACTTCAGGCATTCCATGCTTCAGATGATATTGGAGAACGAGATATACTCGAAAGACGATCTCCGTGAGCTCCTCAACTGTTTCCTGCAGCTCAACGCGCCCTGCAACCATGGCATTATCATCAGGGCTTTCACTGACATCTGGAATGGAGTCTTCTCAGTTAGGTCGTCTGCTGCCACAATGCAGCTTCGTCTTGCTCGCAAGTCACGTGACTACTAGCTTCACCCCGTGCCCGCCCGCAATTGTACGTTTGGTCTTATGTAGGATTTTTCTCTCTTTTTATGGTAAAATCCAAAAGAGCTTGTTGTTATAGCAGAAGTCTTGTAGAGGAATGCAAATGCCATTTACAATGTTTGTTGTTATTTGCACTCTTCTACAAGCAGTAGTATCTTCGATTGTTCGATTAGCGTTGCTTCTATAGACTAGGGGATCATCAAAGTCGTAGTTCTTGTATGGTTTTGGTGTATGTAAAGCAAGATTTCCATGAATGAATCGTTTGGCGTTTTAGTTTCAAATCTTTCACCTCTCGGAAAGAGAAAAGTTACAGGGGATTTGTTCATTCTTGTGCAAAATTCTTTGAAACTGTCCTGTGGTGTCGATAGATAATAGATGAGACAATATTACAATTGGTCATTTTTGGTGTTAAGTGGGGGAGCCAAACCCCAATGAAAAGGTCTATGGTCCTAAACTAGAGACTGTTGAGAGTGTAGCGCAAGTGGAGTTTGGTCGAAATGGACGCCAAAATATAAGCAATGTTAGGGGGGGAAGATAGGCATCGGGATTTGGATTGCGATTATTAGAGAGGGTTGGAAGGGGTGAATGCGGGGGAGGACAGTTGATGAATGCTCTTTCTTACATTTTCCAAGAGACTCTTCGTTATACTTTAGCCACTTGGTTATCACTCACTCACTGACTCTTGCACAAGCTAGCTGGCATTTGATCCGTCCTCCAATTTGCAAATCTCAAAAGTTTACTTTGTCATGTATCGGACTTCAATCTGGATTGCCATAGTCACTGAGTCATTCACTCCCTCATAATGAGTAATAAAATCACATTTACTATTATATTAATTGAAGATATGATGTAGTAGTTGGCTGCCTTATTTTACAAATTAAAGTATAACATTCTTCTTTTGTTAATTCGTATTTATGTGAGAGATGATATGATGCAAGGCTAAATTTCCAACGGTAACCTTTTCTTGATCCACCTATGCTGTTACTAGGACAAATGGAAGTCGCCTTGCTTCTCGTTTGTTCACGCCTTCTCCGGTTTAAAGACCTACAGAAATTTTTTTGGTTTGTCAAATGCACGTTGCAGTTTAAAAACACGATAAAATTTAGTGTCATCCGTTTCATTTTTCAGCAGCAACATAATAAGAAAATTGTATTATTGAAAAATATCATATTTAGTAAATTTTATTGAAAAATAGCATATTTAGTAAATTTTTCATTATGTCATTGTTGCTTCGAAAGCAAAAGGAGACGTTGCTAGAGCTGGATTTTTTGCTTTGTTAGAATACAAGTACGTACTACGCATAGAGTTTCTTGATATTATTTCGGACTTCTTCTAGATGTTTATTGTAATTCAGGGTTTAGGTTCTCTGACGAAACACACAATGATAAAATTAAAAAAAAACTAGGTTTTAATATCTTGAACCCACATGCTAATACAATGCAGTCTATCAGATATATATATATATATATATATATATATGTATATATATATATATATATATATATATGAGAACCACTGTTATTTGAAAACCAACCAAATGGAAACCATAATATGAGTTAGCTTCAAATGATTTATGAGTTAGCTTCTTATAAGTAGAACTAGAAAATGACCCCGTGTGTTTGTTGTGAGTTGCATCTTTCGCTAAAAAATAATCAATATCAAATGGTTTGAAATCTTCTCATGTGTTTCTCCTCGTCACTCATTAAAATATTATCATATTATTTATTTTATTATTGACTAAAGCATAAGCAAATATTACAACTGTAAAACCAATATAAGATTCTTTTTCTTCTTTCACGAACCAAATTTAAATCTTACACTGGGTTTTGATGGGTTTCATTAATTCTTGATTTGGGTTTCATGTTGATAGGTTATTAGTTTTATTTTGAAGATAAATTTCGATGAAGGATGAGATGATTTGATTTGGTCATTTGGACTTTAAAATTCAGAGAAAGGGAATTTCATGTTCCAGCAATTCCACTTCCAAGGTTGTGACATCACCACTCTTCCTTATCGTCTAAATCTTTTCCTCTACCATCTTCTTCACTACCTCATCGCCTAAAAATATTCAAAAGGGAGATTCAAATATACTCATGCATATTTTTTTTGTTCAAAAACATATTATTTATTTAATATATTTTTTGTACAATTTTTTTACCTAATGTATTATTTGTATGAGCCTCCTTTTTAAAATGTTTTATTGATAATTTTAATAAGAAAAATGCATAAAAAAGTAAGAATAAAATTGATTTGATATCAATAACAATGAATACTACATAATTTGTAAGAATGAACAAGTCAATATATTGACAAAAATAATATTTATACAACACATAATTTTTAGATAGATAAGTATATATGAATTTTCTCTTAGATATTTTGTTTCATTATTTTAATTAATAAAAAAAATATAAATTGATAGTGATATCCGTCGCATGCATGACCCATGACTAAAAATTAGATGAAAATCATCCGATTTGACGGAGGGGATACAAATGTGCAGTTTTTATCAAGTTAAGGAGGCAAATTGACACAAATACAAGGGTATAAATTAACAATTAAAGACAAATTCAAAAAGTATATTAGCTATTTTACCTCTTTCTTTCTTGCATCTGCTAACGCAATCTACAACCATTACCATACGATCGAAAGGTGAACATGTAAGAGAGTATACAATATAAAAAGGGGATACATATATCTACTTAGTTTTGATAGAGATTAGATTAGTTTTGATAGTGATTATCATGATCAAAGTCGTCTTTTTGATAAGGGATAAGCCAGCATGAAAGATACAGCCCACTCTCCATTTGTATCAACTATGAAACACCCACAACTTACCAAAAGTAACAAAGATCCTACTTGTTCATGCCTTTACGCTTTGCAGTGGCAATCAGAGTTCGTGCCTTTACGCTTTGCAGTGGCAATCAGAGTTGATACCTCTGAATTTCGAAGCATGCCCTAAACCCAAGTTAGAGTAGTTCATGTGTTAAAAGGCAGGAAGTTCTTTCTTTTTCCTTTGCTCTCTCTTTTTTGTGGTCCGCAGGAAGGAGAAACCGAGAAAGATGTTCGCCACTATCAGATAAAAGCAAATAAGAGATGGGGACGAAGATGGAGTTTGATCTTATTACAAATTTACTTGGCATTTTCTTTAGGTTATGAATCGCAGGAAATTTAATTTGCGAGGATGTGAAGGGGCCAACTTGGATGCATAGTCTTCTTCCCATCTGTGTTTTCTGTACCAATTAATTGACAAGATTCCTTCACAGAATTGACTAGCCCTTCAAAGTTGATTACCTTCAATTTTTGCATTTGTCAGTCACATTTATGAATTGAGTTATGGACTTGTTTGCGTGCGAGTAAAATTGGCATTCAATTTTTCTTTTTTCTACAGATTTTATGTGTGAGAGGTGGGATGTTAATTGAATGCTTTTATTCAATTTTTCTTTTATCTACAGTATTGAATGCTTTTAACTCGAAAACGTTTCCAAGCCTAATTTGAGAGAAGACTCTAGAGGACAGGTCGCGCCCCCTTATAGAACCCAGTTTTTTATCCTTCGTAGTTGTCGGACGAAAGTAGTGGGTTTTGATAGCTTTTGTTCATGATGGAGAAGGGAGGTTGTCCGACTGGGTAGGATAGGAGTGTCTACATGATCGATGGTGGTGAGTTGGTTGATCAAAGATGGGTATGAAAGGTCGGACCACACAATTTGGCAGCGCTGGGACTCGGAGTCCAAACGACAGGCTTATTGGTGTCTAGCCCGTATTACGGATCTTTGTAGTTAATATTGATTGCTCCATATCAATCTGTTTTGTATGGGTTGGGTGTTTGGCAAGTTGGAAACCGGAGATTGTTATGGTTGGCATATGGCCATCCAGGTCAACCGCTCAGTTCAGGTAGGTTTGGGAACAACAATGTTGGCGGGTCCTTTAAGGGGGCGGGAGTCGCTGCGGGAGCCGCAGCGACTCCAAAAACCCTCCTTAGTTACGATATAACTATATATTTGTTAGCGTTAAGTTTAGAATTTTAGCATATAGTGGCTATTCTGGAAGATTTGACCCCGTTCGAATTTCGTTTCAAGTTCCGTCACTGGCCGCAACGGTGGGGATGGTTCGATGCCGGTGGTGGCATCGTGCAGATGGTCATACGACGTTAAAATGTCGTCAGGTTATATTTTTGTGCGGCAACATGGTAGAAAATAAATCTATGTTATTTATTACATGATGCTTTTTCCAATTTGTAGAGTTATTTTTTTATTATATCACTAATTTGTTAGAATACATTGCGTATTGAAATACAAGGTTTAGGTTCTATGTGTTCCCTTTTATTTTATGGTTTCATTTATTGATATTTCTCAATAAATGTATTAATGTCAAGCATTTTAATTGACCTTTGTTTAATTTAAATTAAAATCTATATGTTTGAAATACAATGAACCTAGACAAGAAAAATATGAGCCAGAAGATAAGGAGAATAATCATCATATTCATTGATAGAAAACTTTTTTTATAGGGTAATACAGAGTACTGATATGGTAATAGTAATGAATACACAGTCTTATTCAAGGTATATATTCTAATGACATTAGGCTAAGACACACATGAAAAAATATCCTAAAACACTCCCATTTGTGTCATGCGCCTCCATACTGATGGAGCTTTAGATGTTGCCTCATCAAAACCTCGTAAAGTAGTAAACATCCTGTGGAAGAAGCTAAACCTTGATTGTTGAAGAAAGAGTACAACGCACCAACTGTTTTATTGAGATTTCAATCATTCATGAACAACTTAATATTGATTAATGATCTACATGAGACAAGCGGTGCATGCGATGTTGTCTTGTTAAAAACATTCCCAAGAGAAAACCTACTGGGACAAAAGTCTTAGTGTATGGAAAAAGAGAACAACTACATCATTCACATTTAATAATAACATGTATATACTAGACTTCCCCTGAAGTTTACATCTTCCCCTGATCTTTAGATTATTCATAGGAGTTCAGATAACTTAGCAAATCAATGCTATTTAAACATGTTTTCAAATGTGACGCATTTTAAACATGTTTTCAAATGTGGCATTGACAATGACTATCTATATCATATCATATTGTTCTCAACATGATATTTTACTTAGACCTGGAGGAGAATGTTGTTTGAGAACTCAAGGCATAAGTTCATACAAAAATTCAAATTCTCACGCAGCATGCATAACTTTCAGATATTGAAACAGCAGTAAGGGTAACAATGTATTTTTTATAAGATTAATTGAAATTGGCTTAAGAATTCTCTTTATATTGGAATGAAAAAAATTTCCCTTATAATTAGTAGTGAATGGTCATTTATTATTATTTTGATGCCATACTCTTAATTAATCTAAATCATTGAATATTATATGATCTTATGGCTTATAAACTGTGTAAAAAAAATATGTAAAAAAGAGGGTCGTTGGACCAGAGCTTTATTTAAATTCCATAGTTTTCTCATCTTTAAATAACTTTTCTGATCTCCCTCACTCATGTGGTGATCTCTTATCTTTGTAGTGATTCCTCACTCTAACTATTATTTTTTTTTCATTTTTTCTGATTTTGTTCATTGTGGATCAATTATGTTTTCATATCTTAGATCTAAAACTCTAAGACATACTCTCAGATATATTCATAAGATGATTTGCATGCTTTTGTCTTAATTTTATTCTTCAGAATATTTCAACCACGACAGAGCTCCTTCTTTTTACCTTGTCTACTATTAATGAGGATTTCGTATTCTTTTGCTACCACCTCTACAAATTAAAATCTTTATGTTTGAAATACATGAACCAAAATGAACTTAAATACATAAAAGAAAGGAAAAATTTCCATTAGCCCTAAATCTAGAAAAAAATCCCACTAGCAAAAAGAGATTCTAAATTCTCATCAACCCAATATACTCTTAGAGACTTATTTCGTGTAACAAAATTTTTAACTTTTTGTGTTTTTTTCGTGACCAAATTACCCTTGTTAGATTTAATCTTTCTTTTGTTTCTCTCGTTCAGATCTATGCCTCCTTCCCCCCTCTCTATCTCATAACCAGATCTGGACTCGGCGATGAAGCTATGAAAGAGACCAGAGCTATAGAACCCCCCTCTCTCTCCCTCTCTATCTCATAACCAGATCTAGACTCGGCGATGAAGCTATGAACGAGACCAGAGCTATAGAAGCGGTGAAGATGCATTGAGGAAGAAGCTGACAAAGACGACGATCAAATTGAGCTTCTAAGTGTCACCGTCTTTACATGAGCAAAGAGAAATGATACTCTCTTTCACTTCTGCATTTTAATTCGGATTATCAAAGCCAGTTTTCTTGATTCTATATTTGTTCAATTTCATAATCTCGGCCTTTGAAATCCAATAGAGTAGTTATGATATGCTAATAAAATAAAATGAAGCATGATTGTTTCTTATTTTTATTGAGTTGTCAGTTTTGATCAACTAGCTTAGGTGAGCATAATGGCAGCAATGCCGAATTCGATTCATTCAGAGGTTCAGTGGAATTAAGTTGAGTGGTAATGATTGCGAATTTGATTGGGAGTTTTGAGAAATTGAATTATGTAATTAGGTGAAAATAGAAAAGTTACGTGAATTTGATTGGGATTTGATGTTTTCAGTTTGTTGTGTAAGCATTTTTGTTTTCTTATATGCGTATGGAAGATGATGGTAATTTCTATGCCATTGTAGCAAAGCATAATAAATTATATTCTAAATTTTTGTTATAAGAATTGAAACCTGACGGTTGTTATGACAAAAGTCAAGCAGCCATCTGTCATTTTTCATCCACAGTATTAAAACAAGAGAACCATAAATGCATAAGCATGTTATTGGGAATCAAAATATATTGGTAAATGTAGTACCCTCAATTTGACCTTATACCACCCTAACATCTACAATATGCTAACTATTTAGGTGAAATTTTAGGTGAAATAGCCTAACGCAATTGATGATATGTATTCTGTATTTTTGCTTTACTCTATTCAATAGCATCGTACTAGTTTGTTTACAAACACTTGTTTTCGCTCAATTAGAGCTCCTTAGTAAACATTACAATTCACTTGAAATACATGGTTCCTTGTATGATCTTCTTATTGTTTATGTGGCTTTGGATAGTAGAATGTAAGACCTCCTACTAGAGGCAGTATGATGTCCTCATAGGGGTAGTGGATGCTCTTTTTTGTTGGTGTCGTTTTGGGCAGTATGATGTATGACCACCTAGTGGGGAAGTATGACGTCCTACTAGGGGTACGTAGTAGATGCTCCTTTTTGTTGGTGTAGTTTTGGGCAGTAGGATGTAGCTAGGACCTCCTACTGGGGGCAATATAACATCCTACTGCGGGTAATATGACCTCTTATTAGGGGTAATATGGCCTTCTATTAGTGGTAATTGGTTGAAACTAAGAGCAATAGAAGCCTCAATTGATGGTAGTAGAACCCTATGTTAGGTGCAGTAGAAAATGTATTTGCTTTATATATTTTTGGTACTATTCTAATATTCTTACTCAGGATGACACTAAAAAGAAGATGAGTGAAGAAGTAGCAAAGAGTTTTACCATTGAAACAACGTCAACAAGACAAAAGACAAAAGTCCCTATAAAAGAAGACAGAAGAAGTGAAGAAGAAAGTAGAAAACAAGAAGAACAAAAATGCAAAAAAAAATGAGAAGAAAGGTGAGAGAAAGGAGAAGGATGTCAAAAATAATTTGTCAAGAGAACATGAAGAGATGGTTGGATTTCTTTTGGATGAATAATTGTATGTATTTCCGGAATTGAATATATGTTTGCAGACCTTGACTTTGCAATATTCAATTCATTAGTCTCTTCCTTATACGTTTTCTTAGCTCCTATTAGAGGCAATAGACCTCTAACAGACCTCATATTGCCCCAGTAGACCTTTCTACTACCCCTGGCAGACTTCATAATACCCCAAAAGACTCCTACTACCTCCAGTAGACTCTCTCACTACCCCAAATAAATAATCCATCGTCGTAATCTAGTCAACGGCATCCTGACAGACTTCAATCTACCCCTACTAGACTCTCCTACTATTCCCAGTAGAAACCCTATCGTCCAAATTCGGTCAACGGTCGTTGGAGTCTAATCAACAGTCGTCAGAGTCTAGTCAACTTCATCGGTGATGGAAATCTAGTCATAGACACTTTATTTCATAATAGACTATTAAAATTGTCTATTGTAGTTTATTTAATTTATTAAGGATATAATTGTTTTTTTGTTGTTTAAGTTGGTTTTGGAAATTTTAAAATCTGATTTTGTTAGTGGAAATTAATTTCTTAAAATTTAGGCCAGTGAGAATTAACCTTAAAAGAAAAGGCATAAGAGATGATATAGCTATTGTTCACGTTAGAGATTGAGAGAATTAGCTCTTGCTTCTCTTTTATTTTGATTCCATAATTTTCTCATCTTCAAGCAACTTTTCTGATCTCCCTCACCTGCGACTTTTGTTGGAGCTTCGGTGACAAATTCCCGATGGCTGGCTGGCTGCAAGAAAGATTTAAAGAAAAAAAATTGTTTAGGGTTCGAGTGTTTTAGGGTTCTTAGGCCTTTTATGTTTTAGGTTTTATTTTGTGTAACTTTGTCTTACCTTTAGCTTGAATCTTTA
The DNA here is from genome assembly GCA_951800085.1 of Comarum palustre. NCBI lineage: Eukaryota > Viridiplantae > Streptophyta > Magnoliopsida > Rosales > Rosaceae > Comarum > Comarum palustre. Next base: position 28,715,285 of record OX637572.1, read on the forward strand.
AAAATCTAATTGCGAGTGACTTATTTACGAGTCTGCCATAGTTTTGTTTAGACCTCTATTTATTTTGACATTTATTAATATGTTTCACGATAAAAAAAATTGAAAAAAAGACATGACTAAAAAGCATATACCCTTCATTTTAGGTTTTAGGGTACTGCCCAGATGTCATATCATCTTTATATTCATTCAACAGGCCTAGCTTGTTACCAGAGAATGGAGATGGCAATTACGTACGAGTTCCTCAGGGTTTTTCCACACCAATGAAGTGTAATCTTTAGATTTGGAGGATCAAATGTGACACTCACAGATAAAGTACATAGCGGGGATCGATTAGTGGCCAATCAAGAGGATGGGAAAAAATGGTAACGACATGACAGAACAGTGAGTTCCCATTGGCCCTAGTTCAAGACATGCAATGCCTCTAAAGCTAGAATATTTGCTTTGTAGAGACATTTAGGGTTTAAGTCGCTTTAGGGATGGTGAGTTCTAATAATTTGGTACTTTGGTAACCCAAGAACCCAACAAGGTTGTGGACAAAGTTTTTGGCCGCTCTTTAATTGGTACAATATCTGGGACGCAAGTTTGGAACATCATCAACTGTTAATCTGCATTATGCATGTGTAATGTGTTCTCTTGTTGAGTTAAGCAACTATGAAGGACACTTTCATGTTCAATCATGTTTTTTTGACAGACCAACTTATCCACAAATGTTTGATTAGTAGTCTAGCTAATTAACCTTACCGACTGATTCATGATCTGATAACGTACTCATTCACTACTACACACGAACACATCCATTGCGTTTGGAATGTCTTCCACGACGTTTTTTCTACGTCATGGTTTAACGCAGTTTACATTGACGACACTTTTTGTGATATTTTGAAATTACTGTGAAATATATTCTATAGCGGTTTAAAAACGTCATGAAAATATTTTTAACGTCGTTTCAAAAACGTTATTAAACTCTACAGCGTTTTGTAAACATCATTAAGGATTTTCATGATGTTTTAAAAACACCATGAAATTATTTTTGGCTTAAATAAAACACAATAATTTTTTGATCAAATGCATAAAATCAATTACTGTTAGCAAAAAATACACACATATATACAAACTACTACAAAAATTCATATATATATATATATATATTTATACACTAAAAAATACACATATACATGCTTAGATTCCCTTATCTTTCTTGAATTTTTATTTCAATCGATGGTTGTCGTTTCCCATTGAAGCTCTGGCAAGTGTGACTCTCCTGTTGTATTCAGTTGTTGCTTCAAATAGATTAGCAGACACAACTCACAGGTGAGTAGCAAGAGGCTTCTTGCTCAAAATCTTGTCATGATTCAGTAAATCTGCACAAAAAATATAAAGTAGATTATTAACTCTTGCACCCTCTTATAATTTTGTACATGTAGCTACCTGCAACAGAATTGACCTGAAAGTTTCAATTTTCTAATTTCATGGGGAAGTTTCACATTTCTAATTTTATGTTGGGTAATAATGAGAATGTCAGCATGACAATGAAAGACAAATAGAGATGAAAAAATATAGCTCTCGACATAGCACTGTCAAAACGTGAGCGACAAGTGTGGCTTGTAGAGCATCCATGTACTGATACTGTCTCAACTTAATCATCTTTAAGGTGTTGAGTTTTATCTACAAAATGCTTCGGTATAATTAAGAATGATTCACCCACATGTATGTTATATTTTATTTGTAGCTTTTTTGATGTGTGATCTCTCCTCTTCAACACTCTCCCTCACGTGCAACCTAACTTTTAGGTCTGCACATGAAACTAATTAAGAAACTGAACCCGGGCCTCATGGTTAACCGAAAAAACTCTAAACTTCGAACCCCAACTCTGAAAAAACTCCAAACCAAACTTCGAAACAAGTTCAACCAAACTAGAGTCATGACCTCTGAAAGAACGCACCCGAGCTCGTGTGAAAAACAATTAGATAGAGACCCGCTCTGATACCATGTCAAAGCACGAGCGACAAGCTTGGCCCGTAGATCATCCATGTACCAATACTGTCACAACTTAACCACCGTTAAGGTGTTGGGTTTTATCTACAAAATGTTTCGGTACAATTAGGAATGATTCACATACATATATGTTATATTTTATTTATCGTTTTTTTGATGTGAGATCTCACCTCTTCAACATGCACGAACTCCAAACACCCTTACACCATTCCAGTTTATAACTCTCCCTCCCTCTCTTTCAATTCTCATCTGTTTGTCTGCTCTGTCCAACTGCAAAATCAACAAGGAATACCATTAATATTTGAAAGGTGTCCATGATAATGAGAAATGTTTAACTTTTGGTTGTAAATACAAACAGTCCCCAAAGCTTGAAATCAGATACACATCAAAATGACCAATGAATACTAGTGAAAGATCCAATTTTGTTTACCAAATTTAGACATATATTAACAAGTTTATGCCTGTAAGAAACTTGACATTGGAATATACTCCACCAAATAGTTATATGGAGAACTAGTCAAAATTATTTAAAAAACAGTACCAAAGTTGTATACTTGATCTCTCATCTAATTATTCTCTTCTTTCATTGACATGTCTGATTTTCCTTGTCTTTTGCTATGCAGCTTTTGGAAAGAACCAATTGCCTGACAAATTGAAAGAATGATAAATCTATGGACCAAATTTGATAACCAAGGGCTAGCTAATAAGATGTCTCATTGGTAACTATGACCAAAAGCCTAAATCAATCAAGTGTCTTTCACCGTGTAGTGTATAGCACAAAACAAAATGACTCATGCATTTTAAGACAAAGGTTATATCCCAATGGCATGAATTGTAGCAACACAAGAAAACATAAATCAATAACATTGCAGCTAGAGTGATGCAAATCAATGAAATCATGCTTGCGATAATCTCTTTATTTCTGACCTTTAATCAAACCCAAATGGCTACTCAGTACCTCACAATAACAAATGCTAACTAAAAGAACAATAATGCCAACAATTTTAGCTATAGCAATGTTCATTTCTTTCAGAATTTGCATGTCACTAGTACAGATCTACATATTGTAGAAGTTATCATTTCATTTTCGCAATCTTTGCAACTTAATATCTAGATTATAGTTAGAGATGACCAGAAACTTGCTCTTTCATTTACTTCGGGGACAAATGCATCTGTCCACACTCAAATTTTACTCCCTTCAACACAAATGTAACAACAAATACATATCTATATCAGCTATAAGCAAATCATTACATATATTTTACAACTTCAAGGTATAAAGAAGTTAAGGAACATAACTCTAAACTGATCCAAAGTATAGAGAAGGAGATTAGTACTGTCTAAAGCAAATCAAGATCTAATCTTTTTATGTTTATTCCCAATCAGTCATGTAAATTAACCAAAACTGAGAAAATTGGATCCGATCTGACATGGTGTGAGTGTTCTTTTGCATAAAGTGTTGACTAGGCCTAATTCAACCCAATAATTCGAATTAATGGGGAAAATTAGTTCAAGATTCAGACAACATAAAAATTGAAAGAGTTTGACAGCATAAAATATTGTGTGGGAGCTAGAAATGCATTGCGGTGAAAGAATTTAAGGTTTTTATGGGTGATGGATTTCTGAAAAAAAAAACAATAGAGATTGAAGGTGGCTGTTTAGGATGATGATTTTGTGCTTGGAGGCTTGAAGGCATGAAAGATTGGGAAATTCAGTTTGGTTCAATGATGCTTCCCCCTTTCTACTGTTGGGACTCATCTTTTATAGGCTCAATTTAGGGTATTGTGGTGATTGATAGCACTCAACTTTCTAGGTAAAACGGTTCCTTGTCAATCTACAAGATTTCTGCCTGAAAATCAGGAAAGGTTTCTTAAGGTAGAAGAGAATTGATGTGGTACAGGGATTGACAATTGCTGCAGGGATTGGCAATTATTGTAGGGCAACAGACAACCGTGAAGGTGAAACTAGAGATTGGAATTTGTTGGCTCATGGTTTAAGGAGGAAGAAGAGGCCTCTTGACTGGTTTAAATGTGTCTCTTGGTCAAAGGGATTGTAGATTTATGTTTAGACTGTGTACTCATGTGCTGCGGGGAAGAAAGAATCTAGAAAATTTGTTGCTATGAGGAAAAGCATACGAGGCATATAAGAAGATAAAGGGAATTAGGCTTCTTTAAGTGGGTTAGTACATTTGGGGTTTGGGATTTAAGAAAGGAATGACCCAATCCCATATTCTCATGCATGTTCACTAATTTACCGTCAATTTAAGTTGTTGGGCTTGGATTTCGAGCCCAAGATCGAAATCACCAATAACGCTAAATTTGCAAATGAGCATTATGCGTTTCCGTAACCTTCCACACCACACCCACGTCTACAAGTCTCAAAAGAGTGATTGTGGCTTGGGTCCACAAGCATGGCATGGTGGTTCAAGTAAATTTTGCTTGTTTATGCTCGTAATTATTGTAATGGCATGCTAATGAATCACTTGATTTTTCTGGTATCAACATTAGCCTCTTTTATATTGTAGGTCATTTGGATACATAATATAGGCCACATAATCAACACTAGAGAGAAAATCAGACCGACCCAATACCTTTTAATGGCATGTCGGTTCAAGTAAATTATGCTTGTTTATTTGCTTATTGATTATTTGTTTGTTTATGCTCGTAATTATTGTAATGACATGCTAATGAATCGTATGATTTTAGGGTATCAACATTAGCCCCTTTGATTATGTGGGTAATTGGATGTATGAGATAGACCACATAATCAATACTATAGGCAAAAAGCAGGCCCGCCCAAAACCTTTTAATGATAGGTCAGCATGCATCACATGTCGAATTTTGGCTACAAATATTTTTCTTCATCTTCTCTCGTTTCTTTCTTTCTTATACAATTTGCCAGACATTCTTGAGTTTCTTCTTCTTTGCTATATAAGCTCCAAGGGTCTAGCTCAATCTTGCTAAGAATTCACTGGACAAAGGGTTTCTCCAATTGCCATGGCTTTGAGGTAGAGTATACATTTTTCCAACAATTTTCTTTTTGAAATCCCCTTTGTATTGATGGAGTTGATTTAAGTATGGAGTCAGCAACGTGGCTTTCTACACTCCAGATAATCTCTAGTTCCTCAAATTGCATAGCGTGATTCTTTTATTTCAGGGCTGTTGGGCTGTACATCATCTATTTCATCAAAGGAGAAAGGAATTCTTTCAGTTTCTCTTGGATAATAACCTTTTCGATCACCACAACAAGGTAAGTTAATTTCTAGCGATAGCCAAATTGCCAGTTTCTTCTCTTTCTTTCTACTGCGGGGATTTGTGATTCCTTGAATTGAGTATACCAGTTCTTAAATTTTTCGTATAGACTATATACCTTTCAACTTTAATCATGTAGCACAGAAGCATCATGTGTTGCACCGATAAACCACTAAATGGACTTAGATTTGATGCTGCATAATAAACCGCATGTTGGTAAAAGGCTGTAGATGTCATTCATTTCGTCGTTGCTTTGATTGCTGCTGGGATTAGCATACTAGGTTGAATTACTAAATACCCGTGTGAGTATCAATACGAGAATCTCTTCTGATATATGCTTGCATTTGATTTTTGAAGTTGTGGTCTTGAACACAATTGAAAAATTGGTCTTTTCTTCTGTTGTAAAAACTTTATGCATGCTGTTCGAATTTGCTATTGCTGCTAGGATTAGAACTCGGTCAATGGTCATATTATGCTTGCTGCTGGATTTGAGTCATCGTTGTATTTTATGATTGCTGTTGGGCATTGAATTTGGCTGAAAGCATTGCTTGGCTTGGATTTGTATTGATTTGCATGACTTGGCATTGCTTGATTAGAATTTGTCATTGTCAAACAAAAATATACTTGTTTGGCGTGTCGGTGGGTTTGATTGAACTTTTTACAACCAAGCTCAAGCTTCCTCTTGGCATGAGCATTGCAAGCACTTTATATGTTTGGGCAGTTTGACATGATTGTCTTAGTTGTGATCAGCTTAGTATATGCACGAGATGTTTTATGCATTGGCTTGGTATGATAGTTAGCATATGTACAAGTGCATTGTAATGGTTAATGTCAATAATTTTAATATGAAGCTTAGCTTGAGCAAGTTGTGTTCAAGGGATGCAAGTATTTGCTGCTTGGTAAGAACTATGAAAGTGTTTTTTTGTCATTGAATGTTTACGACATAGTGGTTGCATGTGGTATATAAATCTTTCACGCATTTGTCTTTGTTTTATTTGGCATTTAAATAAATATGCATATTGCAATTATTTGGTGTTAAGTGAGGCTTAGCTTGTAGCAACCGTGTGTTAGACATGTGTATCGATTACTTCGGCTTGTGGTTGCCTTTTGTATTTGAATGACCATGAAAGAGCATGCATGCATGGAAAAGTATTTGCATTAGAGATGAAATTGGGGCGGTTTGAGTATGTGTGTTTGCAGTGTATGTGCTTGACAGTGACATGTCATACATTGGCTCAGCTTGACTTAACTTGTTTGACGTTGTTGCTTGTTTTAGTTGTTTGTTATATCTAAGTCACGCTCCGGCTTGATTTGGTTTAATTTGCTTAATATTATTGCTTGTTGCTTGTTTTTTCTTTGCACGGATTGTCTACTAGACCATTATTGATTATGTATGGAGTGAAATATTCATAATAGATTCATTATGATGGGGTGGGTTGTAGTAAGACATGTCTTGACTTGGTTTGGCTTGGCTTTACTTGTTTTGCTTAACAATGTTTCTTGTTGTGTATAACATGTTTATTTTAGGTGCACGTAGGAATTACAAAATAACATGTAGCTTGACTTATTGACAAAGTGTTTTACAAGCTTGGTTTTGAAGTTTGATGCAAGTGAGCTTGAGGAACTCTTAAAGTTGGCAGAGAAAAATGTATGTTTGAGGCAAAATGATTAAGGCGCTCGGTCTTTGTGTGGTATACCATGGAATATTAAGGAAGTCAAGATTGAAAAGATTTTTGTGTTATGTAAGGATATGCATGCCAAGACATCATGGATTGAAAAAAAAATATCATAGGTTTCATGTTGGGTCATCTAAAGGAAGCTGTTGGGATTTTTAAATAGGAACTTTGATTTGACTTTAGCTAAATTTGGCTATTAAAGCTGCATCTATATCAATATTTGATCATTGCAGTGAAAATTTAAAGCATTTGAGAAAGACTTGAAACAACATATTAGATTTGATGCTGGGCTTTTGAATTTTGGGCTTCAAACAATTTGACCACTGAATTTAGATGTTGCAGTGAGAACTTTTAATGGATAATGTGTTGGTTTAATTTTTGGCATCTGGTGCATTTCCGTACACATGAGGGGAGGGCTTGGTTGTTGCAATGAAAGCTTTGGATGGATTGTGATAGTAAAAATACATGGCTATAATTAGGTATGCTATCAAGTTGGAAATTTGTAGAAATGCAGTAAAGTAAGAATACATCTTTTCAGTCCTCAAGTTCATCAACATGAATATAGATAGAGTCGTGTATATTTGTTTGTGTGTATAATATACGTTCAAGGTCATCTTCATAAAGCATGAGTGCAAGGCATGTCTAGCTTATAATGTGGAGTGAACATTGACAGTTCTAATGTGGCACGAAAGAACTTTGATTATGGAAGTAGAACAAGTTGGGTTATAGACGTAAAGGTTTATGAAATGCTTGCAATGAATATCTTAGAAGTCGAATGCAATAAGGGGAGGCTCAAATTTGACTTGCTTCGGTCTTGGCTATGGTAATGAATGCTTCTTCTAAAGATGGCCTGACAGCAATAGCCATGAGTGAATGAGAATAATCAAATTGGCATGAATAATGAGAGTTGAATATTCAACATCAACCTCCAAGTTTATAAGCATGATGGAACTTGATATGCATCAACAAATACTTTTTTGGGTAATGGATTTCTAAAAGAAAAAAATAGAGATTAAAGGTGGTTGTTTGGGATGATGATTTTGTGATTGGAGGCTTGAAAGCATGAAAGATTGAGAAATTTAGTTTGACTCGATGATACTTCCTCCCTTTCTACTCCAGGGACTCACCTTTTATAGACTCATTTTAGGATATTATGGTGATTGATAGCACTCAACTTTCTAGGTAAAACAGTTCCTTGTCAATCTACAAGATTTCTGTCTGAAAAAACGTTTCTTAAAGTAAAAGAGAATTGACGTGGCACACGGATTAACCATCAAATGCAACAAGAAGTTCAAGAAAAGCAGCATAATTTAACATATAAACTAAACCCAAGTCTCTATTAGATTAAAATTGAAACTGAGAACCCTAGATTTGTTTTTCTCTTTCATAAATTTCTCAAGACCCAATAGAACTTGAGGAAAACCCAGACATACATGGTTTTGCAATTATGGGTTGTTCGTCATTAGATAGAATCGAGATGAGAAGTGTAGACACATAAAAAGTCAACAAAAATAAAATCGTTGAATTGTCAAACCACATGTGGACCCGATAATTCATATATGTGGCACGTGAGTCAGCAAAATCAAAAAGACTTCGGAAGTACACGTGGCGTCGTGTGGGTGGTCGATCAACAACAAAATCGTCAAATTCCTACCGGAAACAAATATTAAATGTCAATTGATAATCATAAATCAATCAAGTTAAATTGATTATCGAAAAGGAAGTTTGATATTTAATCAAGTTGACGTAATACCTTATCGGTCATAATCGAGTCAATCAATAAATACCGATTGATTTAATTATGTAAATAATTGTAATTAGACCAATCAATCAAAATTGATTGATTTAATTACACCGTTAAGGAAATACGATTAAATGGTGTCTACAAAACATTCCTTACATGGAGAAGCGTTGACACTATAAATACCCCCTCTCATATCAAGAGGAGGACTTCCGACCAGATAGAGAAAAATTACTCCCGAGAGCTCAGAAGTCTCAAAACTCTTCCGAAGAACAACCAAGCTCCTAGATAGCATGTTCTTCACCAAATACAAACACAAATCCCAAACACCCGTCACGTGATCAATTCTCGTGACTACTTTTCCACCTCAAGAACAAGTGTCTTGTCACCCTTGAGGTAAATCCAAATTCGGAGATAGAATCAGAGGAGTTCACAAAGATTTGTAACCCGCAAATTCATCAATAAAATTCTATTATTTTGTACGCGTGTTGTTTTGTCATTTGCGCAGATAAATTCGTGTTTACAAGAAGATCTGAAAATTGATGTTGAAGATGACTGAGGAAATCACCGATAAGCTAGAATTGTTGCAAGCCATGCGTCGAAGAAGACGGAGGAAGTCGCTGCCTTGAAATGAGAGTGAGTGAGGGTTGAAGAAGTATTTGGGGGGAAACAAGAGCTGAGAGAGAGATGAGAAAAGAAATTGGGTTTTTGAGAACTTTTGAAATTTAATGGGTTGACCCGTATTGAAAAATTTAGGCATGGCAGGTCATTAGGATGTTTTCAACGCC